>CM035621.1:113468600-114697172 GCA_020496765.1 Gossypium stocksii
TAGGATACCCAATTGAAAATATATATTATTAAATTTCTTCATTTATTTGATTTTATTCTTTATGAAATTTGCATACACACTAATAAACTTGATTTCACGTTAACTATATATATTATGAGATTTTATGCTAAAGTACCACCATCAAACAGTGAAATTTTCATGAATGTTTTAGTGCTTCTAAAAATTATTTCAAATCTTTTGATTTGTTTTGATAATTAATTCGATTTAGAATAAGTAAAATGTATAATTTTAAGATTAAAATTCTGTTAATTGTTATGGAATTGATAATTTAGAATTATTTTTTATTAGATTTGTGTATTTTTCTATATTGAAGCAGAAAAAAAAAAGTTAAGTGATATAATGCAGTGGTTAAGTGCTTTCGATATGTGTGCTCTTAAACACAGGTAATTAGGGGTAACTCTATATTGATTTCCATGAATTTTAACAAGACTTGGGGTAGTTTATGGACCACACAGGTGTGTGCCACACACGGGGGTCCACATGGCTGTGTGTCACCTTAAAAGTTAGGGTAATGTTCTTGTCACACAGCCTAGAGTGGGTCCCATGGGCTGCCACACTAGCGTATGACAAGTGTTAGGGAATTTATCAATCGCACACGGCCTGGGTAGTTTCCACACAGCTTGAGACATGACTATGCCTCCCCTGCTTCTTGTTTGTGCAATTTTGTCACACGGGGCGATAAGTTACATGGTTTGCCCGCACGATCGTGTACACCAGTTACACGGGCATGTCTCTCAGCCACACAGTCATGTCTCTCAGTCATATGGTCACGTCTCTCAACCACACAGTCATGTCTCTCAGTTACACGGATGTGTCTCTCAGTCACATGATCGTGCACCCCTATGACATGGTTCGGACTCACCCACACAGTCTGGGCACATGGCCATGTGATTCTTTTTCTGCAGTTTTGTCACCTTGTTTGCAAATTGTTTCATTTCCGTCCTTGAGTGATCCTTTACTCGTCTGTAGGTATGTTTGGAACATGAATACTGATTGTGAGTTGACTATGATATATATGTTTCTGATGGATATCTTTACACATTCGTACATATGTGTATAAGTTATGGTTATTATGATTCGTTAAATTGATTATGTGATATAAGATTTATTAGATGTGTTAATCCGAAATCATGCATGTTATTGACTCATTTGATTTGTATTGGTCATGAATATGATGTGAATGATCAAAAATTGAATATGAAAATGTTTGATTCGGAAATTATTCATACTAATGATATGATTTGCACTTGCATTGTGTTCCAGATGTGATCATGAAGAGAAGGAAGTTTGATTTGGTAATTTAACTTCATTACTATACTATGGTGATAAAACTGCAATAATGTTAGTAGCTTGACTGCATAACAATCATGTGACATATGACCACTTTATGGTGTGTATCGATTGGATGGGTCCACCATAACCCAATATCGATGTGTAGAGGTTGGAAAGGGTTTAGTATACCCTAATGGTGTATGTTTGGGATTTACAGAGATGGTTTGTAGAGGTTGTATAGGTTGATATTTTGGTATTGGTTACATTTAAGCATGATTTGTATTATTATAACCCAATTTGGTTGTGATAACATAAAGTGATTCTTCGTTCTAACAAGATTAGAAAATGATTGTTGTATGGTTGTTCGATTGTTTGCTACTATATGACTCGGTTTATGTACATATGTTAAATGTTAACGTATTATGATGTTTTATTCTGAAAGTTAAATGAGGATTATAAAATGATATAAAATACCTATTTATATTTTTATAGAAGAATCATGATTAAAGTTGGCTATGATTATTATTGAAACTGCTAAAGAAATCAAAATTTATTTCTCCCAAATTTTCTCTCACTCATGACTTTCAAAATAATGAAGATATAAATGTTTAGTAAATACATTCAAATAGTCATTTGAAAAACTAGTATTCAAGATTGAATACGTAGAATATTAGAAAGTATGTGATGTTTCCATGAGGGGGAGTAAGTACGCGTTATACTCTTTTTTCCTTAACTAAGGTTTTGTCCTATTGAATTTTCCTAGTAAGGATTTTAATGAGACAACATATTATGTGTATTATAAATATGTGTACTCTTTTTCCTTCCCTAGGGTTTTTTCCTATAGGGTTTTCATCTTAGTAAGGTTTTAACGAGACATATTATCTACAAATAGACATCCAATGGGGAGTGTTATTGATATTTTATTAAGTGGATGTCCAACAAGATCAAGATAAGTTTTGATGAACTGTAAATTTTAATAGTCATTAGAATTAGAGTTCTATTTCATTTATGCTTCTTATGCCTATAAAGATAGACTTTGGAGAAGCATTGTAAATATTTTGATTGATCAATAAAATATGCTCTCTCTGTTGTCCCATTCTCTTTTTTCTTTATTCTCTTTCTTTTATTTAATACTAATTATTATTAAGATGACTTTCTTTTTATTATAATAATTACTTTGATTGAATGGATATCACTTTTGATTAGTTTTTAATTTTAGTTAAAAATTATTTAAATTTTATTTTTTAATAAAGTAATTATTTTTTTCTTGGTTAAATGAATTGTCCCTTTTAGGTTTGACAAAGATCAAGAGTTTCACTCTTATAGGTTATCATTCGATGTTTTTATCTTTGGATTCATTAATCACAATCATTCTATGTATATCAAAACTTCTTTATGCAGAAGTCAAATTATTTCATCGGGTAGCGGTAAAAACTTACACATGCCCAAAGGTTTAAAGAAAGTGAGAGCAATCAAGGTATTGGTTGTTGCACTTACAAGTAGAGAAAGAGAGAAAAACGAGCTTTTAACTCAAATGAGAAAATTTATTTTTATTGAATTGATAAAAAAAAACTCCAAATGATTCTAGCCTTTTATAAGCTTTACAATAGCAAAACTTAGTAAGCTCAAAGTTAAAAATAGCAAAACTAAATATGAGAAAAATCTTCAACCATATTTGGTAATCCCTAATTTTTAAGGATGATTTATTTACCAAATATAAAAACATCTCAACAACCCTTCCCTTAAATACTTACTACTTAACATCATAGACCAAGAATTTTCCTAAACTTGACAAATGATGCCAACTTGAGAGGCTTGGAAAATACATCAGTAACTTGATTCTCAGTTCTACAATACTCTAGCTCAAATGCTCCTTGACCGCCTCCAGATGTACTAATGTCTAGAGTGTAAATCCTGCAACCAAATATAATCATTAGGTGGTTTCCGCAAGTATACAGGTCAGATTGTAATATAGATTTATACAACGAAGAAGTGGAGTATCCGAGGATCGTACCCAAGGGAGGCGAAATTGAACTAAATCTAATCTCCACGTCAATAGATCTAAATAGAAACTTAATTAAATTATATTACAATTAAGCCTAAGGTGATAAAAATCATATTTTATAAAAATAATTAAAATGCATAAAAATAAAGAAGAGAAAATAATTTGTAGATTTTATCAATTCTAAGGATAGAAGACTGACTTGTTTCAATGGTTACAACTAACTCCTATTTCGGGTTCTATTCAATCAACTAGTCATTAACCTAGCAGGATCTCTCGATCTTCCACTAAACTAATAAGTCAGCACGAACTACTCATCTCTCGACCTCACAATCTAGATTGGATTGGAGTAAGGTGTTCACAGATAGGCAATATCAATTTTGGGTTCATTCCCACCTAGACGACGTCCCAGGGTTGTCAGGCCTAGAATTTTAAGTTCTTCCTATCCCAACCAGTTATCCACTAAGAAACCCTACATACGATTTAATTACTCCAATGCCCACTCGCTAATCTTTTATAAAGGGATTAGTTCCTCATGGATCTAATAAACATCATAAACTTGAGTAATAAGATAAACATAAAGAATAGATTAAGTAAAAAGTTTAAGAAGAATCCTGAAGTATTGATATAGCATAAAAGATAATCCAAAAAGAGTTTATTGTCTCCACAAATCAGATTCCCTAAAGAACAAAATAGAAACAAAAGTAAAATTACAATGATAAAAGAAACCTAAGTACAAAATAAACTAGAAAGAAATTAAAAGTAAAATTAAATGAAATTCTCTAATAAAACCTAAATAAAAACTATTTTTGAAGTGTTTAGAGTTGTCTATTTATAGGCTTAGGGTTGGATGTTATCCATTGCTCTAGTTCGACTGACTTACTTGCATTAAAGTTTGTTAAGCGGGCCAAAATGCACTTGGCTCTTTTTTTCCCTTGGCACATCGATGTCGTGACACCCATTTGCCTGTGTCACAATATTGATGTCAGTTTACAAGCTCAAGCTGGATTGTAAGGTTGTGCCACGAAACACTCTGTCTACGTCACGACAGTAAAGGCAATTTACTCATTTTTAGTGCTCTACTCACTATGTTGCGACATCAACACCCTGTATAGCAACATTGCGGCTGGTCTCGTGTTCTTATGCCTTTAAATGATGGCTTGCACACTTACCGAATATGTTAGCCTTCCTTTAGGCCTATTTTAACCCCTAAGGTCATATAAATGGTTCAAATCACATTTTTTTATTATTTATGTACTAAAATTAAAAACTAAGTAAAAACATAACTAAATCGCTTTTATACGAGCTCCTCAAGTACGGAAAATGGTTTAGTTTGCTACAACAAAATGTGGTAGATCACTCCTTCATTGTTAAGATCTCACATAAAGTGATATTTACGTTAATATGCTTACTTATTCCATGCAACATAGGATTCTTTAATAACTTTATGATTGACTTGTTATCACAAAAAATTGTAATGGCTCTTTCTAGCTTGAATTGTAGTTGTTCAAGGATTTTCCTAAGCCATATAGCTTGACAAGTAGAAACAATAGTAGCAACAAATTCAGCTTCTATGCTTGATAATGTGACAATAGATTGCTTCTTAGATGACCATGAAATAGCCTAATGCCAAGCATAAAAACATAACTTGAAGTGCTCCTTCTTTCATCTTGATCTCCTATGAAATCATATTCGGTAAAGCCAATCATGTTTGACTTTTCACCCTTCTTATAGAAAATTCCAAAATCCTACATTCCCTGCAAGTAATGAAGGATTCTCTTGGCAGCTAGTAAATGTTTTGCAGTCGGGCTCTCTATGCACCTACTAATAAGACTCATAAAATACATAATGTTTGGCCTCGTAACAGTTAGATACATCAAGCCACATACAATTTGCTTGTAAAGTATGTTATCCACCTTCTTCCCATCTACTTTTTTAATTAGATTTACGCCAAACTCAGTTGGAGTGTTGGTAGAGTTGTAACTTGTTATCTTGAATCTGTCCAAATTTTCTCTCACATATTTTTTATGAGAGACAAATATTCCATATCAGATTGCATCACTTCTAGGCCAAGGAAATTGTGCATCTTCTTAAGATCAAACATCTCAAACTCATCCATCATAGATTTCTTGAAAACATCAAACATGCCACAATCATTCCCAATAAAAATAAAATTGTCAACATATAAGGAAAAAATGAGCATTTCCCCATTATCTTCAATTTTAACAAAAAGTGTATGTTCATATGGACACTTTTGAAACTTTACTTTCAAAAAATAACCCTCAATGCAACCATACCAAACAAGTGGAGGCTTTTTTAGTCCATAAAGAGATTTCTTCAATCGATAAACTTTATACTCATTTCCAACCTTAATATAAATAGGGGGTTGTTCAAATAAAACCTCTTCCTCCCAGTATCCATATAAGGATGTTGATTTGACATCTAACTGGAAGATAAGCCAAAAGTTTTGCGATGGTAAAGAAATCACCACTCTAATGGTGTCATGTCTTGCAACTAGACAACAAATTATGTGTAGTCCACACCATACTCTTATTTGTATTCCTTAACCACTAATTGCACCTTACACTTGTCAACCTCGCCATTTTCCATCCGCTTCTTCTTGTAGACCCACTTGACACCAATGGTTTTGTTCCCTTTTGGAAGATCAGTCAACTCCCAAGTATCATTGCTTTAAATGCTTTCGATTTCAGCATCCATTGTCTCTTTCCATTTGCCTCCTTGACTATAGGTGAGAAAAATTTGATTCGACTCGAAACAATAAAAAAAAGTCAATATAGCTAAGAGAACTAATTTAGCCAAAGTAATTTTTCCTACCATTGAAAGATTCCATACCTCTCAACCATAGAGCTTGTTTCGAACCTTATCAACCACAAATTCAAAAGTTTCAATTGAAACTCTTTTGTGAAAAAACATAGGCATATCAAGGTATTTGTCAAGATCATCCACCTTCGAAACTCTAAGATCACCACAAATTGTGCAAACTACTTCCTTCGAGGTGTTATAAGAAAACAATACTAGAGTTTTATTTCTGTTAACCTTCTATCCAGAGAAGAGGCAAAAAGTATTGAGAATAATATTGACATGTTCAGCTTGATCCCTATCTGCCTTACAAAATAGGTCATTGACCCGCACACACTTGTTCGTAGAAAAACAAACATATTTTATAAAGTAATTTCAAACTGCGGTTTTAACTGCAAGCGGGCAATGTTAGTTATAATATTTATACTATCCGGTGGAACACTGGAGTATTCTAAGGGGTTGTACCCGATTGTCAAATGGATAAATGTGTTTATCAAGTTAATTACAAGTTAAACAATTACTAATCTAATCGAGTCAGAAATTATTACCTCAAGTCGAAATAAAATTGTTTATAAAATAAACTATTAATTAAACTAACTAAGCTAAACTTTCTTCCTAATGTTTTAGATAATGTAAATGATTAAATGATGGTCGATTACTTAGTTGAGTGCTAATTAAATTAATGAACATATACCGATTATATTAGTTGCCACCCTTAGTTAGGAATCTCCTCTCAGTCTCACCTAGGCATATAGATAACCTCTCGGTCTCACTACTCGGCACAATCATATCGAACTATCAAAGGATAAACTCTTCTCTTGATCTCGTTTATCTAAGTTTTCTGCTAAAGGCGTCAATTCTATCGTATTAAGCATTTCAATATAATCGAACAACTAATTAATCAAGAATAGACATTAACTTAAGCTAACAAACAACCAATCAACCAACTATCTAACAATTTAGCACATCGTAAAGCTTAACATCCAAACAGACATTTTATCGAATAGTTAATAAGTACAATATAGATATAAGTATAAGAAATATTCATTTAGATGTAGAACCAATGACACCCAAAAGCTTCATCCATCTTCATCTACAAAGTCTTTTACAAGAAAGAAGAAAGAAAAGTACAAGAATAAAATCTACTCTAAAAAAAAAAAAGAGAAAACCTAAACTAAAAATGAAAAGAAACGAAAACCTAACCCTAAAACTATGGAAAATTAAGGGAAACTATCAGCCACCAAAATCTAAAAACAAAGGCTTATAAAGTTGTGTTTATAGCCTACTAAATAAAGTTGTGTTTATAGCCTACTAACATTTAACCTAACATTGACCATTTTTTCCTTAAGTAAAAAGAAGACATAAGCTTGTTTGGACACAAAATTGTCCTTGCAATTTTTTTCACTTGTCAGGTTTTGATATCACAATACCCAGGCTTGGGTATCGGAATACCCACAATAGTTTTGACATTAAGAGTCTTAAGGGTCTCAATATCACAATACCCATGGTCTGGTATCGTTATACCATCATAAATGGCCTATATTCTCCTCATTTAAGCATTGTCAGAGGTATCACGACGTCCATGCTTTGATATCGTGATACCCTCTCGTAGGTGATGTTTTTTTCACATTTGAGCCATCGTCGACTCCTTACAACACTCAATCAACTTGTTAGGTTCCTCATGGCACGATTGGCCAATTTGGGTCTCAAAATGACTTAAAACTAATAAAAATAATTTATTAACAACAAAACTAAAATTAAAAAAAAATATAAAAGACCCTTAAATTTCTTGAGAATAAGCTCCTTAAGTGTAATGGGGAGCCTAATTTAACGTATCAAATTATGACAAATCAGTCATTAGAAAAAAAAGATATAAAAGAGTCGGTCCTCACCTTGATAGCAAACGAGGACTCCAATCTTTCTACTCAACTACCCTATCAATTAGATAGGCAAAACGTTTCATGCACAACATGAATAAATAAGGCGAAAGTGGATCCCCTTATTGTATTCCTCATGTAGGATAAAAAGGATCAGTGATGGCCCCATTCCAAAGAATCTATAAAAAAGAGGAAGACACACAATTCATGATTACATTAAACAACAAAGATGGGATACCTGCATCTAACAAAATATCTTCTAAGAAATCCCAACGGATCCTATCGTATGCTTTCTCCAAGTTAACCTTCAAATTCATCCAACATTTCCTCAATTTGACTTTCTTCATGGAATGAAAAGCTTCTTGTGTGATAATGATATTATCTGATATATTCCTCCTTAAAATAAAACTTGTTTGGTTTTGTTTAAATATATTCACCATCATCGACCTAAGGTCCTTGAACCTTTGGAATTCTTTGGCACCAACTTTCTAAAAATTTAAAAGGACGACAACCTATATTATGGAAATTAGAGCTCAAAGATACCAAAATCAATTGATGATCAGATTTCAATCTATGGAGATGCCAAATAGAGAAATTTGGTGCCAAATAATCCCAATTCGAGTTACATATGGCTCTATCAAGCCGTTGGAAAATATTACCTCTATTCCAAGTAAAGTGAATACCATAAAACCCATATCTCGAAGTCTGTATTTGAATAAAAATGATCTGAAAAGGTTACAGCCTATTCTAGCAAGAGATGCATCACTTTTCCTTTTCCAACTATCCATAATGTAGTTGAAATATCCAGTGACAATCCAAAGTTCATCAACTAAACCTACAATTGAGTCTAAAAAATACTAAAGAGAGCGCCTTTTTTTTTTTTGTGGACTAGCATAAACAATTGAGCATAAAAAACTAGAATGTCGTTATTTACTGCAAATTATCATATGAATCATTTGGGGATGTAAATCCAGGAAATCAACATTAATGTTATCATTCCATGTAACAGCCCGATTTTCAATGGTGTCGAAAACAGTGGTTCGAGGCCACCAAATCCAGCGAGTAAGCTCGTAAATTTTCTTATTTAATATTTACGAGTCAAGTATGATTTTAAAAATATTTTTGAATTAATAATTTATGTCTTATAATGAATTATTAAGTTCAAGTGATAAAACCCTAGTTCAAGTGGTTTTGAAAAATGAGGTATCAGGACCTTGTTTCTATAAACTGAGTCGTAAATATTATTATAAATATTTATAAAGTGTCAATAAGGTGGTATTAAAGTTTCATTGAAAAATTTTAACATTTCGAAAGTTAATTAATTAAAATGGACTAAATTGAAAAAGTTACAAAATTTGTTAATTATAAGAAATAAGTGATTAAATGGCCTAATTAATAAAGAAACGAGGACTTAAGGAATAAATATGGCTAAATTGGATGGATGAGGCGGCATAACATGGAAAAATAATAAAATAAAACCATTTAATGGCAAAATGGTAATTATTATGAAATTAAAAGTAAAAATTGAATTTCTAAGAGATATCTAGGCAATTCTTCACCAATTTTTAGTTCAAAACAGACCTAGGAGAAAGCTTAAGTTGGTTCTTCAATTTTTGCTTCATGTAAGTTCAATTCTTACTCGTTTTCTTGTAATTTTTATGTTTTTAAAACTATTATAATTAGGTCCAACTATATCTTACTCTAGTTTTTGATTTGTTAAAGATTTTGGATGTTTCCATTGATGAATCTATATGATTTTTTATGCTAAATGATGAATTTGAGATCTTAGTTGTTAAGTGATTTTGATGAATTTTTCGATTAATGATTAATTTGTTAAATTAGAAAAAATACAAGGATTTGTTGTGGAAATACTGCAAAAATGGGTTGTATTAAATTCCATGAACATTCGGCTAGCTTGGATTTGTATTAAAAAGGGTTGATTTGCAATGTTTTGGGTTCAGGGACTAAATTGAATAAAAGTTAAACTTTAGGGGCAATTTATAAAAATGTCAAAATCAATAAATTGCATAAAATGAATTTTTTATCGTCTAAATTAATATATTGAATGAAACTATTAATTTAGATCAAGACCGGGTGGAAAATCAAGAAAAATAAAAAATTACCAAAATACCTCTAAACATTGGTATTTCTACAATTTAGCCAGGTAAGTTCGTATGAATTGTATTCTATATAATTTTGATTAAATTGAATGTTAATATGTGATTATATTATGATTAAATCAATAGATAAATGTGTTAGTATGCAATTTATTATGTTATAAAACAACGTAAATTCAAAGACATGAGAAAATTATTGAGTCTCGTTTGAACCTTAAAAATTCGATGGATACAAATGACATGTCATTAAGGGTTCCTAATTGCTTGTGGTTCTGCATGTGTTACGAACACGCAATAGCTCTCACGAGCTTCCTGATATTTAGCTCTCACGAGCTTCTCAATATTTAGCTCTCACGAGCTTCCCGTTATTTAGCTCTTATGAGCATCCCAATATTTGGCTCTCACGACCTTCCCAATATTTGACTCTCATGAGCTTCTCAATTAACGGCTCTTTTGAGTTTCCCAATAATTGGCTCGCATGAGCTTCCCGTTATACAGCTCACATGAGCTTCCCATTATATAGCTCGGAAGAGCTTTCCATTACATGCTTGTATGAACATTCATGTACATGAATTGATGATAAACAATAAATTATACATATTTTTACCTCATGTTTAGCCTATATTTTGGATGAATTATTATCAATTTAATGAGAATTGGTGCTCTTAATCCTTCTTTTTCATATCTTATACTCAGGAGAGCATATGGAAGAGAAAAGAATAGGAAATGAACCGAAAATGAGGAAAATGGGCCAAAAATGACATAACACACGGCCCAAGGAATCACCACATGGCCGTGCCACACGGTCGTGCCACATGAAGACCACACGGTCCATCCCTTGACAAGCACGGGCAAGCCACACGGCCGTGCCAAATCACACGGCCTTTGTTGAAGTCACACGGGCGTGTTCTAGTCGTGAGGAAGAGGAATTTCACTCGAATTGGGATACTTGGAGGCTAAGAAAGGCTCTCCAAAGCTCTATATAAAGACCCTAGGAGGCAACTCTAGGGGTGTGCTTATTTCCCCCAAAAGGGAAGTATTCTTTGCTGCCAACATAGAGAGTGGAAGTAGGGATTACTCGCAGGGAAGCTGATTGATTCATCCCAGAAGCCGGAATTCTGTAGCAATATAGAGGATCTCCCTAAATTCCTTCAGGGGTTTTCAGGTTCTTTTATGTTTTGTTATTTTATATCTTCTGAGATGTTTTCTTTCTTTATTATGAACTAAACCCCTCACATACTTGAGGGGGATGAAACCTAAGATAGATCTTGTTATTTATTCTTGATTTATATGATAAATACTTGAATTGTTCTTAATTATGTGTTCTTCATTCTTGATTTAATAGTCCTAGGTATTATTTCAAGAATTGGATGTGCTTAGAGCAGAGGAGCAAAAGTCCTTGTGATAAGAGTAGATCTACCATAATTAAGCGAAGTTGCATGCAACCCTAGACATAGGGCGACATAAATCTGCCGGATTAGGGTCAAACCTAATATGGGGAACCATAGATCGAATTAATGCAACCTAGGGAGTTAGTTAATAAGGGAACTTTAATTAACAACTTAGGCCTAGTTGCTCTACGCCTCGACGGAGGGTTTAGCATAGATTAGGGATCTCTACGGATCAAGTCAAGTAAACAAATCATATAGTTCAAGAAAACAATAACAAGTGAAGTCTAGGTGGATTCTCCCTCAAGTATTGTCCATATCAATCAGCTTTTCCCTAAAAAGTTTTCCCAATTTACTCTTTGTGCTTTTCTTAGTTAGTTTTAGAAATAGTTTAAACAAACCCCTCTTTTATTCTTAGGCTAGATAATAGAAAGGAAGTAAGTAATATTACTTTTGGTTCCCTTGGGTACGATAACTCGGTCTTGCCACTACGCTATACTACTGTTCGATAGGTGCACTTGCCTTAAACGTCGTGATATTAGTTAGTTTGGGTGTGATCAAGTTCTTTATATATTTTATTACTTCATATCACGCGATATCAAGTTTTTGGCGCCGTTTTCGGGGAACTAAAATATTACGAACACTCGATTTCTATTACTTTAGCCATTAATATATTTATTTATTTATTTTTATTTATTTATTTATTTATTTTTATTTTTATTTTTATTTTTATTTTTATTTTTATTTTCTTCTTATTTTTTTCTAGGTTTTTCTAAGTTTATTTTTTATTTTTATTTTATTTTCGTTCCTTTTTTATTTTTCTAGGTTTTTCTAGTTTATGACTAGAAACAACCCAATAGGACCATTACTTTTTTTACGAAGATTTAGAAGCTACAGTTCGCAGAAATCGCAGAGAGATCAGACGAAGCCTACATTATCCAGAGCAAGAACCTGAGCACGAGCCAGAACCTACAGAAGAGATGGAAGCAAATCAAAACGTTCCACCACATCCAGCACTACCAGCAGAACCAGTAAACCAGGATGAAGCTCTTCGAACTATGTATGATTATGCTAAACCTAGTTTGATTGGTACTCAAACTAGCATTGTTAGACCTACTATTGCTGCTAATAATTTTGAACTAAAACCTAACACTATCCAGATGATTCAGTAGTTTGTACAGTTTGATGGTTTACAGGATGAAGATCCCAACGCTCATTTAGCAAACTTTTTGGAATTGTGCGATACTTTTAAAATTAATGGCGTT
This sequence comes from Gossypium stocksii, assembly GCA_020496765.1. Taxonomy (NCBI): domain Eukaryota; kingdom Viridiplantae; phylum Streptophyta; class Magnoliopsida; order Malvales; family Malvaceae; genus Gossypium; species Gossypium stocksii. Next base: position 113,481,363 of record CM035621.1, read on the forward strand.
TCTGATGATGCTATTCGACTAAGGCTATTTCCATTCTCTCTGAGAAACAAAGCCAAACAGTGGTTAAATTCTCTACCACGAGGCTCAATCACCACATGGGAACAGATGACAGAAAAATTTTTACTTAAATATTTTCCTCCCCCTAAAACAGCTAAATTACGAAACGATATTTCTTCCTTTGTGCAGATGGATTTAGAAACACTCTACGATGCCTGGGAGAGATACAAGGATCTTTTGAGAAGATGTCCTCATCATGGACTATCTTTATGGCTACAAGTTCAAACCTTCCACAACGGTTTGAATCCATCCACACGACAAATGGTTGATGCAGCCGCAGGAGGAACAATTAATAATAAAACGCCAGAAGCAGCTTATGAATTTATTGAAGAAATGTCATTGAATAACTATCAGTAGCAAATCATGAGGACAAAGCCGACAAAAGTTGCAGGAGTTTATAATATTGATGCTGTTACTATGCTTACTAATCAAGTGGAACTTTTAAATAAAAAGTTTGATAATTTTGTTGGTTCTACGCAGGTACAGCCAGTTATGCAATGCAACGCAACTCCAGGAAATATGTTCAATCCAAATTACTCCTCTTATGGACATGGCATGGAAACTCAGCAAGCCAACTATATGGGTAACAATTCTAAACTTCAAAATAACCCTTATAGTAATACTTATAATGCAGGTTGGTAGAGTCAACCCAGTTTTTCATGGGAAGGACAAGGAAATCAAAGACAACCGCCTCCTCTAGGATTGCAACAGCCACCATTCCAACTAGAGAAAAAGCCGAACTTTGAAGAGATGGTCACAAAATTTATTGCCGTATCAGAAAACGTTTCTAAAACACTAAAACTGCATTGAGGAACCAGCAGGCATCCATTCAAGGACTTGAAACTCAAATAGGCCAGCTTGCCAAGCTAATCTCTGAAAAACCGCGAGGTGGGTTATCAAGCAATACTGAGACTAACCCTAAGGAGCAACTAAATGCTGTGGATACGATAGATGATGAGGGGATAACCAAAACCAACCCAAAGCCATGCAAGGAGCCTGTGGTAAGTAAAGGAAAGGATGAGGCAAGTCCCAAAGATGAAATCGTCAAAGAATTTAAACCTCGTATCCCATACCCAAACGCGCTAAAGAAGGATCGCACAGATCAGTAATTCGGTAAGTTTCTTAAACTGTTAAAGAAATTACATATTAACTTACCTTTTGTTGAAGCAATTATGCAGATGCCGGAGTACTCAAAATTTTTAAAGGAACTTCTCACAAATAAAAGGAAGTTGGAAGAATTGTCCATAGTAGAACTCAACGAGGAATGCTCAGCTATTCTCCAAAATAAACTACCAACCAAATTGAAAGATCCAGGGAGTTTTACTATTCCTTGTTTATTTGGTAGCCTAGACACCAAAAATGCTTTAGCTGATTTAGGAGCTAGTATAAATGTCATGCCTTATAAATTGTTTAAACAACTAGGTCTTGGAAAGCCTAAGCAAACTAAGATGAGCATTCAACTAGCTGATAAAACTATTAGGTCTCCTAAGGGAATAATTGAATATGTGCTCGTCAAAATTGATAAATTTATATTCCTAGTTGACTTTGTTGTTTTAGACATTGATGAGGATAGCGATATACCCTTAATTCTAGGGCGACCCTTCTTAGCAACTGCCAGAACAATAATTGATTTAGGAACAGGTGAACTTACACTACGTGTAAGTGATGACAAAGTTACTTTACAAGCTCAAAATGCAATTAAAACTGTTGATAATAATATAGTCACGAGTCTTTGTAAAAACATTGAACTCACCACCCAACCTTCTGTGCAAGATACACTTCACATAAAGGCAACCCAATCACAGACAAGTCCATCCAATGGAGAGGCACCTAAAAAGCGAACGCTTCAGATCGAGGAACTAGATGAGTGGCTGAACTATCATGAAAAACCCAAAATATGCCACACCAACCCAGAGCATCACCAAGACAACCCTCAGGTAAAAACGTGTCAAATCAAGGTAGGAGATAAGGTACTTCTAGGGGAAGACGACCCCCGAATCTTGAACTCGAAAGAACATACAAGTGACATACCTCACTCCACGGTAATGAAAATCTTCCCTTATGGTACAGTAGAAATAAAACATGAGTCACTTGGCACTTTCAAGGTAAACCATACTCGACTCAAATCTTATGTTAATAATAAAATTGCAAGCAGGATAGAAGAGTATCAACTCTTCAAACCACCATGAACGAACAAGCTTAAGAAAAGTTGAGCTTAGACTATAAACAAGTGCTTCTCGGGAGGCAACCCGAGCAATAACTTAATAACTTTTCTTTATTTAAAATTTTTCTAGTATTTTTATGCAGCAACTAACATTTTTTATGCAGAAATCTAGGCCACACGGCCAGCCATACGGGTGTGCCTAAGGCCGTGTGACATCTTAAAACAGAGACACAGTCGTGCACCCAGACTGTGTACAAACAGAGCAGAAGTTTCCCAAAAGCACGGGAGGTCGACAAATCACCACGGCCGTGTGATATGGCCGTGGCAACTTTACGAATTCCACACGGGCTATCAACAATTTCCCACGGCCGTGCGACATGGCCGTGGTAACCCTGTAGTATCAACACGGGCTAACCCCGAGACACACGGGCGTGTGCCTCTATTCTCTCATTCGGTTCTATTTTTCATTTTTTTTCCTTTATTAGTTTCCTTTTCATTTCAAAATTTATTTTTATGTTTAATCCTTTTAATCATTACAATATTAGTATTTTTTAGAACTTAGTTTATTATTTTTCTGTTATTTAATTTTCTATCTTTCATATCGGCCAATCCCTAACGAGTAATCTCTAGTAATCCAAAATTTCCATGACTAATTAAATATTTCCACAGTTTCAAAAAAAAAGGAGGTCTACAGATCATATTCGAATGGAAATGGGACCACCCCTGCCACAATTACCGACTCTTCCTCACAAATTCATCCTAAATTCAGGGAGTTTCAATTCTCTCCCTATCTTATGATATTATACTTCTCTTGCTATTTATATAACTTTGTACATTGAGGGCAATGTACATCTTAAGTGTGGGGGGCAGCTTACTTGAAATCTTTACATTATCTATGAAAATCCCTGAAATTGTACTTCATGCATTGTTCTTAACTAATTCTCAATCTCCTATTAGGAATTTATTCTGATTGATTTATGATTTCTATCGATATGTTGAGAATTAAGATATAGGTGCTTGTACTTTGATTATTCAAACTTTAAAACATTAGGGAATCAAATATGATAAGTTGAAATTTTTGAGAACCCCAAATTTTTTTTTTTTTTTTTGCATAAGTTATCTTCCCTAAATTTAAGTATTATCTTGAGATTTGAAATTCGCAGGATTGACATCAAAAGCCATAATTCTGGTGAGATTTTTGAGCCTTTTTGAGCATACATTCTTTCGTGCTCACTTTTATTATTGTTTTGAGTGAGTCAATACTGAATTGTTATTCTAGAACTTGCTTCGATTATACATGTCGAGACCACATCATTGATTTGATATACCGAAATGATAAAGGCACCTAGGATTTAACCCACTTACCCCACAAAAAGCCTACCTCTATAAATTAACCCCTAGTAAACCCCATTGAGCCTAACAACCTTTTCCTTGACTCACCCTCTAATTATTAACCAATAACCCATTTTTGTTGCATTGCATTCAATTATTTTGACCCCTATTTTTGTCGAGATTTGAGTTGAATTTTTCATCTAGCTTTTTTTTTCTCCTTTCCAGATTGTAAAGTTTTATTCAATTTATTACATTACTTGAATTGTTCTTAAAAAAAAAGAAAAAAAAAGAAGAAAAGAAAAAATATATATATATGTACATACAGTGAAATTCAGTTGTAACTTGTAATAGTTGAACAAGTTTTTGCATATTTCTATTTTAAGGCTACCAAGGCAGAAATAATGGTATCATAAGAATTAGCTGAGAAATATGTTCCAGTGATAGAGATTTTTCTAGCTAGATAATTTTTCAGTTCAATCTCGATTCTAACATTCTTTTTCCAGCCTGTGACAACACCCCTAACCAAGCCCTGTTACAACCATTAAAAGACCTTTTGATCAATGTATCATATCAAACTTTAGTGGTGGAGATTTGATTTTCTTGCAAGCTTATGGTAATAACTTTTCAGGTTGACTAAGGAGTGCTTAAATTTTGAACCCTAAACACTTCGAGTGGATAGAGTGAACCTTTAGTGAGGATGTCAACTCCTGTTAATTAAGATGGAGAGATAACTACTTAGAAGGAAGGAAGAGACTTATGTTTTCAATGATAAAATTATCAACTTAGAGTGATTGAGTCTTTAATGTTCTTCTAGTTGAATTACCCATTGTATGATTACCTGTGGACTAGTTTGAAACATTATTGATAAAGATTGTAGGTTGAGAGGAATAATTCTTATTTAGGGATTGAGATTTTGCTTGAGGACAAGCAAAGGCTTAAGTGTGGGGGTATTTGATAAACAATAAATTATACATATTTTTACCTCATTTTAGCCTATATTTTGGATGAATTATTATCAATTTAGTGAGAATTGGTGCTCTTAATCCTTCTTTTTCATATCTTATACTCAGGAGAGCATATGGAAAAGAAAAGAATAGGAAATGAACCGAATATGAGGAAAATGGGCCAAAAATGACATAACACACGGCCCAAGGAATCACCACACGGCCGTGCCACACGGCCGTGCCACATGAAGACCACACGGTCTAGCCCTCGACAAGCACGGGCAAGCCACACGGCTGTGCCAAATCACACAGCCTTTGTCAAAGTCACACGGGCGTGGCACACGGGCGTGTTCTAGTCGTGAGGAAGAGGAATTTCACTCGAATTAGGATACTTGGAGGCTAAGAAAGGCTCTCCAAAGCTCTATATAAAGACCCTAGGAGGCAACTCTAGGGGTGTGCTTATTTCCCCCAAAAGGGAAGTATTCTTTGCTGCCAACATAGAGAATGGAAGTAGGGATTACTCGCAGGGAAGCTGATTGATTCATCCCAGAAGCTGGAATTCTGCAGCAATATAGAGGATCTCCCTAAATTCCTTCAGGGGTTTTCGGGTTCTTTTATGTTTTGTTATTTTATATCTTCTGATATGTTTTCTTTCTTTATTATGAACTAAACCCCTCAAATACTTGAGGGGGATGAAACCTAAGATAGATCTTGTTATTTATTCTTGATTTATATGATAAATACTTGAATTGTTCTTAATTATGTGTTCTTCATTCTTAATTTAATAGTCCTAGGTATTATTTCGAGAATTGGATGTTCTTAGAGCAGAGGAGCAAAAGTCCTTGTGATAAGAGTAGATCTACCATAATTAAGCGGAGTTGCATGCAACCCTAGACATAGGGCAACATAAATCTGCCGGATTAGGGTCAAACCTAATATGGGGAACCATAGATCGAATTAATGCAACCTAGGGAGTTAGTTAATAAGGGAACTTTAATTAACAACTTAGGCCTAGTTGCTCTACGCCTCGACGGAGGGTTTAGCATAGATTAGGGATCTCTACGGATCAAGTCAAGTAAACAAATCATATAGTTCAAGAAAACAATAACAAGTGAAGTCTAGGTGGATTCTCCCTTACGTATTGTCCATATCAATCAGCTTTTCCCTAAAAAGTTTTCCCAATTTACTCTTTGTGCTTTTCTTAGTTAGTTTTAGAAGTAGTTTAAACAAACCCCTCTTTTATTCTTAGGCTAGATAATAGAAAGGGAGTAAGTAATATTACTTTTGGTTCCCTTGGGTACGATAACTCGGTCTTGCCACTAAGCTATACTACTGTTCGATAGGTGCACTTGCCTTAAACGTCGTGATATTAGTTAGTTTGGGTGTGATCAAGTTCTTTATAAATTTTATTACTTCATATCACGCGATATCAATTGACAAATTACAATTTTATACACTTTATGTGTACTAACCATGTATCTAATGATATTCTAAATGGTTCAACGAGCAATGTTCTGTTATGAGACAATATGAGTTCGATACGAATTGTTGCCAGAATATATATATATGACATACGTGGAAATGATGGTACATGATAAATTGATATAATGAATGAATGATATATGTTTGTGAAGAAATAGAAAGAGAATGATATGTATCATGACATGTACATATGTGAATATTTTTGACATGTTGATACAAGGAAATCATGTAAGTTGAGACGAGTAATAAAATCAAGTGTGACATGTCGAGAAAATAAGTTTATCAATGTTGAATTTATATGAAATATGTGCAAGTACGCTAACACGTGTTGTTGTTTGATGCTTAGGCAAGTACCAAGCCATTGGTTGAATGGTAATATGTTTATTTATATGATGCATTGAAAAAGTAAGTGCTCAAGAGAAAATATGCTAATTCCCATGAAAGAGTGGTAAGGTTTAAATTATGCAATTTCTTATGAAATGACTTATCATAAGATTAATTCGAGAAAGGCTATGTTTAAATGCACTAGCTTGCTGCTATGGATGAATGTTATGCTTATGACTTGAGTATTATACACTTGGAATGAGTGTGGAAAGTAAAGAAAAGCAAATGAAGATAAAGAAATTTGGAAGAGTTTAAAGTTGTTTAAAATCCTACTAAGCTAGGGATAATATGTATAAGTGATGCTGTGGATTTATTCACCTTGTGAGTTGATGAATATAGCTTCATGATTATTGCGGTATTAATGTTGGATTATTCATGATATGTATAAAATTCATATATGAAATAAATTGATATGATTAAAGTTTTTACGAGCTTACTAAGCATCTATTGTTTACGTATTTGTTTTCATTCACTTTTCAGATTATCGGAAGCTCGATCAGGTTAGAACTTTGTCGAAGTTATATCACACTATCCATCGGTTCTATCGGTACTTTTGATGTTTTAATTTTGGTTATAATCGCACATATAGGTATCCTGGTTAATGTTGGCCTATATGAGTTTTGTTAAAATTAGCCACTTATTTGGCCTATGTTTTGCCACATTTTGATTTAGAGCATATTTGTCTTATATGTTTGATGTGTGGTTTGGTTTATGGTTGTATGGTGAAGGGTAAAATGTTAGCTAAAAGTGCATTTATATACATGTGTTTTGGGATGCAACGAATTGATCATGAATCGGTACCTTGATATGTAAGGTATATATAACTAAATATGTTAATATTTGAAAGACATTTTGGCATCAAATGGTAAGTTTTGGTAGGTAAGTGACTTGGTTAGAAATAATGCAAATTAGACTAATAAACATTTGGTACAAATATATATATATATATAAGTTAGTTATACATATGAATACACTGAATATATGAATAAACCTGTTATAATCTGTCATATGAGGCACCTAAAGGCATATTGATTATACGTGACATTATTATATGTTTAAAGCTTGATTTTGACTTGTTTTGGATGCTTAATTACAGCTTGTAGATATGTATAATGATGATTGTAGGTTGACGCCAAATTGGGTGAGAAAAATGGCTTGTAAAATGGCCTATTTTTGTCCACATGGGCGTGTAACAGAAAGCACACAAGGTCTAGCACACTGGCGTGTGGCTTCGGCATGTGACCCAAGTCAGAGAGCTCATAACTTTAGACAAAAGTTCGGGCATGACCGTATGTCCCTATTTCGAATGCCCACATGGCTTGAGACACGGGCGTGTCTCTTGACCGAGTGAGACACACGGCCTAGCCACACGGGCGTGTGTCCCCTGAACCTTTGAAAAATTTTAATGTTCTCTGTAAAATTCTCTGAGTTTTCGACGTATTCCTGATTTGTTTCTAATGCATAATTTGGGCCTCGAGGGCTTGTATAAGGGACAATATGTATGATTTTAATTGGTTGTTAACATGAATGCCATATGATATGAAATGTTTGCATTTTCTGTCTGTTTAATTTGCAAACTCCGGTAATACTCCGTAACCCTATTCCGGCAACAGATTTAGGTTAGGGGTGTTACATTCCAGATAATCCAGATACCCTCAGCAAAGCCAACAGCTTCAACTTTGAAAGAATTTTGGTAACCCTGTTTACCAATAATATCATCAACCCTAGACCACTAATTCGAGTCTCAAATAGACCAAGTAAATCAAGGGGAAATCCTTCATATATTCTTTTACAAAATTATGAAAATGAAGATGGTCAATTCTTTTACAATTCCAAAAGAATAATTTTTTATTCATAATTAAAGGGAAATAGAGAAGATTCTCATACTCGAGCAGTTGAACATCAGTAACTAGGCTCAACATTACAGCTTGCCTCATCATCAGATATTTCCACGAGCATGATGTCATCATCGGCCACAGTTTCAATAGCTAAGTCTCACTCAATGCTAGTGATAATCCCCTTCATAGTCGTCGCCACCTTCACCATTGAATTCTTGGAGCTCTCGATCTCAACATCTAGTGGTCTCGTTGGCCGAAATTCCTTCATGGGTGTAAGTCTTTGTCCAGTGTTCTTGCCGGTCATACTGGTCCCCCCAAACTTGAAACATGCATTTTCTTTCTGGGAAATTAAAACATAACTCTTTGTCTCTATAATTCTCACTACCTTGTTTTTCATATTATCCAACGAGCATTTGACCTGAACATGTTGAATGCTAAAAGGGTTATCTCCATCAGACACTCTCTTTTCACCCATTTTTTATCCATCATCAAAATATTTGGTCCACATTCAAAGAAAGACCCATTAGAGAAATTGATAGGCTTTAAAACCTTAAGGTTCGTTTTAAGCCCATTAGACACAGATATTCCTTTCTCTTTTAGGAAATTAACAATTTTGGAATGCTTGTCATTCTTAATCCCTCTTTGTTTTTGTAGGTTTCTCCTTAACCATGTCATTCCAAAAGTTCATCTCCTTATTACAGGCAACTTCTTCCATTTCAATCCCTCATTGATTCTCGTTGAGAACATTAAAACAAGATCCTCCACCATTATCATGTTGAATATCATTCACCTTTTCCCTCATTCTTCGCCCTTTTTGTCATTGTCAACGTTTAACTAGCATCCAGAGCTGTAACAGCCTAAAATTTCAGTGGTGTCAGAACAGTGATTTGAGATCACTAAATCCGGCAAGTACGATTAGGAAATTAAAATAAAATAATATTTAGAAGTGAATAAAATATTAGAAATATTTTAATAGGTTAAATTAAAATTTAAAAGAGAAATTATTTAATAAATTAAGTCGAAAATGAAGTATCGAGGCTCGATCTCATAAAACCAAGCCAAAAATATTTTTATAAATATTTATGGAGTGTTAATAATGTGGTGTTAAAATTTCGTTAGAAAATTTTATCGTTTGGGTGGTTAATTAAATAAAAAGGACTAAATTGTAACAAATGCAAAATTTGCTAGAAGGATTAAATAGCTCAAGTGTTAAAAGAAAGGGGATTTAAAGGGAAATTAAGCCTAAAAGAGTATAGGTTGGACGGCAAGGGCAAGAAAATCAGCAGAAAAATAAGGGAAATAAGGGCAAAATTGGAAATTTTATAATTTTAACATATAAAATAAGGACAAAATTGAGAAATCTAGAGATCTCTTCATATTTTCTCAGCAAAAACGCCATAGGAGGTCTGGAGAAAGCTGGTTATTCATATTTTTACATCATATCAAGAATCCAAAGAAGAACGAGGAAAAGAAAAAGTTGCGGAATAGCCCCTGAATTTCAATATCTTCTACAAATCAGCCGGGTAAGTTCATATGGTTGAATTTACATGCTTAATTGTGAATGATTGAATGATGTAATGTGTTATAAATATGAATTTACTGTGGGATTATGGAAATTGTGATAAAATGGAATAATAAAGGTGGAAATTCAAGTTAGGAAAAACCCAGGATTGAGTACGTTCATATCGTGTCATGGGATGAATTGAAAGATAAGACCATGGTTGATCTATGGAAAAGTGTGAAATGTAGGTATGGTATTATCCATATTGAGTTGTGGAACGTAGGTATGGTATTATCCATACTGAGTTAAGAAATGTAGGTATGGTATTTTCCATACCGAGTTGTAAAATGTAGGTATGGTGTTTCAATGAGGAAAACCATACTGAGTTGTGAATCGTGGCACTGAGCAACAACGTACTCAATTTCGTAAGACGTTTCCTAATTTGATAATAAGTAATATAAGAGGAGTGCACCAAATGAAAGAGATTGAGTAGTTGTTAATGTTGAGCTCAACCATTTAAAGTATTATAATAGTGGTTGTGAATGGCAGGGAACTTTAGTAAATGTTTTGTTATTGTTGGAAGTATTATGTTTGGTAAGAATTACTTTTAAACCTATGAACTTACTAAGCTTCAATAAGCTTACTTGCGTGTGTTTGATATTTTTATGTAGATTAAACTGAAGTGAAGTTGGTAGATTGGATCAACACAACAAGACACACTATCCAGATCAATTTCGGTAGCTTTTGTTTTATGGCTAAAGATTTATATGGCACGTATAGAGTTTAAATGAAATGAAGTAAGGATGTTATAAACTAGTTAACAATATTTTGTACTAAAATAGTTTTTGGTTAGTAGCAGTAGTTCAACTTTAAAAATTCACTATAAATTATGGAAATCTAATTAGAGGTTTAATAAGATATTAAATTAACTCCCATTTAATCTAGTTTCACATAGAAGAAACGGTGTAAGCAAAAGACTTTTATATTAGGAGATATTTGAATTTTTGTGAGACAAGGTCAGAGTGATTTCGAGCTCCCCTATTCTGACTTTAGAAATTCACTAAATATTGTAAAAAAATAATTAGGAGCCATACTATATATTTACAGATTCCTTATTGAGTCTAGTTTTAAGGAAAATAAACCGCATAGTCATTTGAATTCTGTACAGAGAGAAACGTTATTTGAAAGGGACAGAGGTCAAAGCAGTCAAGCACTAAAATAGGGGAGACTTTAACTAATAAACTGTACTAATTGGCCTAACCAAAAATTCTGGAAAAACTTTAGTAGATATATATATGAGTCTAGTTTTAGGAAAAATTTACAGATTTCAATTTCAAGTTTTGTAACTCGAGATATGATTTTTTTAGCGACTGTGACGCAGATGAACAGCTTATTCCGAAAGGTAAAGTAAATGGTTTGAAAATTGTTTAAGTGATAAATTAAGTTTATTAACACCTCAAACTCGACTCCGGCGACGGTCTTGGGTATGGGGGCGTTACAAGAGCCCATAGTTCTCATCTTCCACCATCAGCTGGAGATTGTGAATCTTTGAAATTGATGAACTATGAGCAATATTGTTCATTGGTAGTAAGGGTCGATTCTTTGGACACAAATCAAAGCAATGCCCATAAAGGCCTCATCGAAAGCAAACATTGGGTAGAAATTTATACTCATTTTGTTGAACTCGCCCATCAATTCTGACTTTTGATAACGGAGGTTTCCTAAGATCAACACAAATAGTTTTTTGAGCAAATCGTCCCTTTTAGCACTATATGTATTTTCATCAATCTTTAACACTGGTACAATCGCTTGACCAATAGCTCTCAAGATAAAGTTTGAATAATAGCCTTTCAGTAGTCCAAGCAGCCTTACCCAAACAACTTGAGTGTCAACCTTATTCTAGGAAGTCGAGAACGCAGGTGACTATGGACGAACAGTCAAGTATTGTCTAAAAATCACCCATGGGCTATTTGGCTCTAATGAGCTTCTCGATTAACGGCTCTTTTTTGAGCTTCCTGATAATTGGCTCGCATGAGCTTCCCATTATACAGCTCACATAAGCTTCTCATAGGAGCATACATGTACATGAATTATGGATTACGGTTTTGTACACTTTGTGTGTACTACCCATGTATCCAATGATATTCTAAATGGTTCAATGGGCAATGTTCTATTATGAGACAATATGAGTTTGATACGAACTGTTACCAGAATATATATACGAAATACGTGGAAATGATGGTACATGATAAATTGATATAATGAATGAATAATATATGTGATAACGACTCGCGATATTAAGTAATGAAATTTATAAAACTGATCACACCAAAACTAACTAATATCACGATGTTAAAGGCAAGCGCACCTATCAAACAGTAGTATTGTAACGTCCCCACGCCCGAGACCGTCGCCAGAGTCGAGTTTGAGGTGTTACTAAACTTAATTTATCATTAAACCAACTTTACATCATTTATTTTAATTTTCGGAATATGCAGAATCTCTGTGTCATGGTCGCTTAAAAATCATATCTCGAGTTACGAAACTCGAAATCAAGATCCGTAAATTTTCCCTGAATCTAGACTCATATATCTATTCACTAATTTTTTTCTAGAATTTTTGGTTGGGCCGATTTGTACAGTTTATTAGTTAAAATTACCCCTGTTTCAGGACTTGACTGCACTGACCTCTGTTTACTACGAACCACTTTTATCTCTGTACAAAATTCATACATTGTGCCATTTCCTTATCTTGAAACTAGACTAACTCAGGATTCTGTACATATAAAGTACACCTCTTAACTATTTTTGTACAATTTATAGTGAATTTTCAAAGTTAGAACAGGGGATCCAGAAATCGTTCTGGCCCTGTCTCACTAAAACTCAGATATCTTATAAAATATAATCCCTTCACCTATTTCGCTTCTTCCATTTGAAAGTAGACATAATAAGCTTCAATTTCATAACTAATCCATCACCAAATTCGATTTCTATGATTTTTAGTAAATTTTCAAACTCACGTCAGTGTTGCTGCAATGTTCTGTTTTATGGCTAATTTCATTTTCATAAAAGCTTTCATGTACTAGATAACCTATTATCCTTCCATGACATCAAACATAATCTATATTAGCCATTTCAATGACTCATCATTATCAAGCATTTCTTAAACCAAAACACCACCATATCACAAGATTGTTTACACAAAGTACGTATATTGCTATACATGCCATACTAAGTTTTACAAGCCATTTACCAAAAAGTCCTTCGGATAGTGTGATCGAGCCTTCGACCTATCCCGATTCTCGAGTCGGCTTGTCCAAAACTACAATGAATGAAAAGGAGGGAGTAAGCATAAATGCTTAGTAAGTTCACATGCAAATAACAAGTAACATAACAAAGTCATTATGCCAAACAACATTAGCATAGCATCACCAAAACATATGTCACAATTCTAATCATCATACTTCATCTTACCACATTTTTGTTGTTGTGTCGAGTTTCAACCCGAGGGTTAAGTACATACCTGTCCAATATGGCCATTTCTCAACATTACCGAATTGTCACTTACATCTTGAGTGCTTTTCCATTTCACTTGAATTTTACCCGTTGAACACATTGGAATACAACTCGGATACACGGATCATTTGCACATAAGTGCTATATATGTAATCAATCAATTATGTAACCCGCCCATAAGCGAACTCAGACTCAACTCAACGAGCTCAGGCGTTCGCATCCATAAGTGAACTCGGACTCAACTCAACGAGCTCGGATGCCTAGTTACATTTCACGATCTCGGACTCAACTCAACGAGTTCGGATATTCGCATCCATAAGTGAACTCGGACTCAACTCAACGAGCTCGGATGCTCAACCGTCCTAGTGACATGTCACTTGTATCCTAATCCATTCCCAAGGTTCAAACGGGATTTTCCTCAATCACACATCCTTGCCGTCTTCCACAGAATATCGAAACCAATACTCAGTAGCCATTTATATTTAACAAGTAGCACATATAATTTGCATATTGTTCAAAAATAACCACAGAGCATATATTTCATGATAAAAACCAGCATATCATATAAATAACATCAATCAACTTAAAAATAACAATTATGTTACATTATTTACACATGAACTTACCTTAGTACCAAAATACAAAAATTTTGCAATTTAGTCCGCAATCTTTTCTTTTCCTCGATTGAGGTCGATTCCACGTCTTTCTTGATCTAAAATAACACATTTAGCTTGTTTAATACTCACATTTTCAAATTAGTCCTTAATTCAAATTTTGGCAAAATTACAATTTTCCCCTAAACTTTTGCATATTTACACTTTTTCCCCAAAGCTCGGAAATTAAATTTCATTTCAAATTCTTATGTTTTAGGACATGCTGATCATTTATTTGCTATTAGCAAGCTCAAATTCCCACTATAACACATACTTATGCACAATATGTACTTTTACCGATTAAGCCATTTTGTTTGTTTTTACTTAAAACCGAGTAGCACAAGTTGTCTAACATAATTTAAAACCTCATATTCTATCATCAAACATCAAAATACACAAATTTCACCTATGGGTATTTTTCCAAATGTGAACTTTAGCTCAAAATATTGCTATCATAAGCTATACCAAGCTACCGGGATTTCAAAAACGTAAAAATCATTAAAAACGGGGCTTGGAATCACTTACTATGAAGCTTGAAAGTTGAAGAAACCCTAGCTATGGAGAGAGGGAGAATTCGGCAGCAACCAAGGAAGATGATAACTAATTTTGTGTTATTTTTCCCTTTTTATTTCATTAAATATCCAAATGACCAAAATGCCCCTCCTTACTAAACTTTCAAAAATTCCTTCCATGTCCTAATTTTGTCCATGAAATTAAAATTGGTTTAATTCCATTTAAGACCTCCTAATTAATATTTCAAAGCAATTTCATACTAAAAACTTCTAGAATGCAAGTTTTGCAACTTATTCGATTTAATCCCTAACTTCAAATTAAGCACTTTACGCTCGGAATTTCTTCATGAAATTTTCACACCATCATAAAATCATATCATAAACATCAAAATAATTATAAAATAATTATTTCTACCTCGGATTTGTGGTCACGAAACCACTATTCCGATTAGGCCTAATTCAGGATATTACAACTCTCCCCCCTTTTAAGGATTTTCGTCCTCGAAAATCTTACCGGTAAATAGATGTGGGTATTGTTTTCTCATAGTTTCCTCGGGTTCCCATGTAGCCTCTTCTATTCCATGCTTTTGCCACAACACTTTCACAAGAGCAATACTTTTGTTTCTTAGTTGTTTGACCTCTCGAGCTAAAACTTTTATCGGTTCTTCTTCATAGGTCATATCTGGTCGTAATTCAATTTCGGTCGGTGAAACTACATGCGAAGGATCCGAGCGATACCGACGTAACATAGATACATGGAACACGTCATGAATTTTCTCTAACTCAGATGGTAATGCTAACCGATAAGCTACCGGTCCAACTCTTTCAGTTATTTCATACAGCCCGATAAAACACGGACTTAACTTACCCTTCCGTCCAAATCTGAGGACTTTCTTCCACGGAGACACCTTTAAAAATACCTTATCACCAACTTGAAACTCGATTTCTTTTCGTTTCAAATCTGCATAAGATTTTTGTCTATCCGAAGCAGCTTTCAAACAATCTCGAATTACCTTCACTTTTTCTTCGGTTTCTTTGATTAGATCAACCCCATAGATCTGATTTTCCTTGAGTTCGGTCCAATACAAAGGCGTCCGACACTTACGACCATACAATGCTTCATAAGGTGCCATTTTCAAACTTGTCTGGTAACTGTTATTGTAAGCAAATTCCACCAACGGTAAATATCTTTCCCAGCTTCCTTGGAATTCTAATACACAACATCGAAGCATGTCTTCAAGAATCTGAATTACTCTTTCTGATTGCCCATCAGTCTGTGGATGAAAAGCAGTACTAAAATTTAACCTTGTACCTAACGCTTCTTGCAACTTTTGCCAAAACCGCGAAGTAAATCTCGGATCTCTGTCTGAAATGATTGACAATGGTATTCCATGTAGTCTAACAATTTCTCTAACATACAATTCAGCTAACTTGTTAAGAGAATAATCCGTACGTACTGGAATGAAATGAGCCGATTTAGTCAATCTGTCAACTATTACCCAGATGGCATCTTTCTTTCCTGGTGTCAACGGCAACCCTGAAACAAAATCCATAGTAATCCGATCCCATTTCCATTCAGGAACCATAATAGGCTGAAGTGATCCTGAAGGCACTTGGTGTTTTGCTTTCACCTATTGATAAATTAAGCATTTGGACACAAACTCTGATATATCTCTTTTCATTCCATTCCACCAATACATTTTATTCAAGTCATTATACATTTTCGTGCTACCTGGATGAATCGACAAATAACCACCATGTGCTTCCTGCAAAATCTTTTGAATCAATTCTTCGTTCTTCGATACACAAATCTGATCTTTAAACATCAAGCAACCATCAGGACCGATTTTGAAATCTGACTCTGTATCAACCTCACATTGCTTTCTTTTGGCTTGCAAGTCTTCATCGCTTCTCTAAGCTTCACAAATATCTTGTAAAAACATCGGTCTTACTTTTAGCTCGGCCAAAATGGAACCATCATCTGACATTTCCAACTGAGTGTTCATAACTCTCAAAGCAAACAACAGTTTTCTACTCAAAGCATCAGCAACCACATTTGCTTTTCCTAGATGATAGTCAATCACAAGCTCGTAATCTTTTAATAACTCCAACCATCTTCGCTGTCTCAAATTCAAGTCCTTTTGTGACATCAAGTATTTAAGACTTTTATGGTCGGTGTATACCCGACATTTTTCACCATACAAGTAATGTCGCCAAATCTTCAAAGCAAACACCACCGCAGCCAATTCCAAATTATGAGTAGGATAATTCCTCTCGTGAGGTTTTAACTGCCTCAAAACATAAGCCACAACCTTTCCTTCTTGCATCAGTACACATCCCAAACCATTTAGAGAAGCATCGCTATATACCACAAATTCTTTACCTGACTCGGGCTGTACTAACACTGGTGCCTCTGTTAATAACTTTTTCAATTCTTCGAAACTTTGTTGACATTCTTCCGTCCACTCAAATTTAACATCCTTTCGAAGTAATCTAGTCATAGGAGCAGCAATTATAGAAAATCCGTTCACAAACCGTCGATAATATCCGGCTAGCCCCAAGAAACTTCTAACTTCGGTTACATTCTTCGGTGGCTTCCAATCAACAATAGCTGAAATTTTACTGGGATCAACCCGTATACCATCACCCGAAACAATATGACCCAAAAATCCAACTTCCCGAAGCCAAAATTCACTTTTACTAAACTTGGCATATAACTGCTTGTCTCGCAAAGTTTGCAAAACTATCCTCAAGTGCTCAGCATGCTCTGTCTCATCTTTCGAATAAATCAAGATATAATCTATAAATACCACAACAAACTTATCCAAATATGGCTGAAATATTCGATTCATCAAATCCATAAACACGGCAGGAGCATTTGTTAATCCAAACGGCATAACTAAAAATTCATAATGACCGTACCTTGTTCTAAAAGCAGTTTTAGGTACATCTGACTCTTTTACCCGCAGCTGATAGTATCCAGATCTCAAATTAATCTTTGAAAACCATGTTGCTCCTTTCAGCTGATCAAACAAATCATCAATTCTCGGCAACGGATACTTGTTCTTAATTGTCACTTTGTTTAATTGCCGATAGTCTACACACAATCTCATCGAACCATCCTTCTTTTTCACAAACAATACCGGAGCACCCCAAGGCGAAAAACTCGGCCTCACAAAGCCTTTGTCTGTCAACTCTTGCAACTGTGAGTTTAATTCTTTTAATTCTGTTGGTGCCATTCTATACGGAGCAATCGAGATTGGAGCTGTTCCCGGCATTAACTCTATACCAAATTCTACTTCCCTAACTGGAGGCAAACCCAGCAATTCTTCGGGAAATACATCCGAAAATTCACATACAATCGGCACTGATTCCACTTTCTTTTCCATTTCTTTTGTATTTAATACATACGCCAAATAAGCTTCATAACCCTTTCTCAAATATCTTTGAGCTGACATTGAAGAAATTACACTAGACAATGCCTCTGATTTATCTGATTCAACCCGCAGAGTTTCGCCATTTTCACACTTTAGTTCAATAACTTTCTGTTTAAAATTTACTATGGCATCATGCAATGTCAACCAGTCCATACCCAAAATAACATCAAACTCATCAAACGGCAACAACATCAAGTCGGCCGGAAAGTAATAACCCCGAATCATTAAAGGACATTTCTTGCATACTTTATCAACTATAACACATTTGCCTAACGGGTTTGACACTTTAATCATAAATTCTGTATTCTCAACAGGTATATTCATGCTAGACACCAATTTCATGCACACATATGAATGAGTAGAACCGGGATCAATTAAAGCAGTAACATTAACATCATAGAGAGAAAATATACCGGTAATCACATCGGGTGAGGAAGCATCTTCACGCGCCTTAATGGCATAAGTTCTAGCTGGAACCCTTCCTTCAGATTTAACTGCTGAATCTCTGGCTGCATTCTTGCTGCTTGCTTCACTCCCAGCTTTTCTTGGATACCTTCCTCGCGAATCTGCACCACTAGCTTTTGTACTCTAAAATTTTTCTTTTTTCAATTCTCTCTGGGCAGTCTCTAATAAAATGATCCGGAGAACCACATCGGAAACATTCGTTTGCTCTGCACGGACCAAAATGATTTCTGCCACACCGCTGACACTCGGGTTTAACAAATCTCGTGTTCCCTACACTGGCTGCCGAAGTAGTTTGGGACTTAGGACCCACATTTTGCTTCTTAAAATTCCCATAGGATTGTCCAGCTGAAACTTGGGAACGAGGATTCATATTTCTTGATTTTCCGGGTTGCTGTGATGGTGCATTAGTCATTGGTCTTTTCTTCCAATTTCATGTCTCAGATTCTGCCTTTTTCTTCTCTTTAAGTAGTTCTTCAGCCTTGCAAGCTCGATCGACAAGTACCACCATTTCTTTTAATTTAAGAATCCCAACAAATACTTTAATTTCTTCATTGAGCCCATCTTCAAATCGCCTACACATTTTGGCCTCGGTAGGAACATATTCTCTAGCATACTTACTCAATCTGACAAACTCTCTTTCATATTCAGTGACTGTCATACTACCTTGCTTTAGCTCAAGAAACTCTTTACGCTTCTGGTCAATAAATCTTTCACTGATGTATTTCTTCCGGAACTCCTCTTGAAAGAATTCCCAGGTTACTCTCTCTTTCGGTACCACCGAAATCAATGTCTTCCACCAATTGTAGGCTGAATCCCTCAACAAGGATATAGCACATTTCAAGCACTCCTCAGGTGTGCAGGACAGTTCATCAAATACCCGGATAGAATTCTCAAGCCAGAACTCTGCTTTTTCCGCATCATCATCTACATTAGCTCTGAATTCTTCGGCCCCGAGCTTACGGATTTGATCAACTGGAGTTTTTTGAAATTTTATCATACCCACATCTTGAGGCATCGGGGGTACAGCTTGAGGAATTGGGGGAGGTGGGGGAGGTCGTACATTTGGGTTCGTACGAACGAACTCAGTGTACCATGCACTCATCATTTGGAGAAACGCTTCCCGATCCCTTTCTCCTCCCTGACCAACAGTAGGTGGTGGATTTTCAGTCGGCGCTGCCCCTTCAGCCGGAGCTGGCGCATTACTTTCTACTTCATCAGCCACAGCTGGATCGGGATCCATTTACTATAAAAAAAAAATCATTTAAAAGGTCAGAAGTCGCCACACTATCACAATATACACATATGGCATGTCTAGCAAAATCCGTACATAAAACACGTTAGTCTGAGAACCGACTAAACCTGCTCTGATACCACCAAATGTAACTTCCCCACGCCCGAGACCATCGCCGGAGTCGAGTTTGAGGTGTTACTAAACTTAATTTATCATTAAACCAACTTTACATCATTTATTTTAATTTTCGGAATATGCAGAATCTCTATGTCATGGTCGCTTAAAAATCATATCTCGAGTTAAGAAACTCGAAATCAAGATCCGTAAATTTTCTCTGAATCTAGACTCATATATCTATTCACTAATTTTTTTCTAGAATTTTTGGTTGGGCCGATTTGTATAGTTTATTAGTTAAAGTTATCCCTATTTCAGGACTTGACTGCACTGACCTCTGTTTATTGCGAACCACTTTTCTCTCTGTACAAAATTCATATGATTATGCCGTTTCCTTATCTTGAAACTAGACTAACTCAGGATTCTATACATATAAATTACACCTATTAACTATTTTTTTACAATTTATAGTGAATTTTCAAAGTTAGAAAAGGGGATCCAGAAATCGTTCTGGATCTGTCTCACTAAAACTCAGATATCTTATAAAATATAATCCCTTCACCTATTTTGCTTCTTCCATTTGAAAGTAGACATAATAAGCTTCAATTTCATAACTAATCCATCACCATATTCAATTTCTATGATTTTTAGTAAATTTTCAAACTCACGTTAGTGTTGCTGCAATGTTCTATTTTATGGCTAATTTCATTTTCATAAAAGCTTTCATGTACTAGATAACCTATTATCCTTCCATGACATCAAACATAATTATATTAGCCATTTCAATGACTCATCATTATCAAGCATTTCTTCAACCAAAACACCACCATATCACAAGATTGTTTACACAAAGTACGTATATTGCTATACATGTCATACTAAGCTTTACAAGCCATTTACCAAAAAGTCCTTCGGATAGTGTGATCGAGCCTTCGACCTATCCCGATTCTCGAGCCGGCTTGTCCAAAACTACAATGAATGAAAAGGAGGGAGTAAGCATAAATGCTTAGTAAGTTCACATGCAAATAACAAGTAACATAACAAAGTCATTATGCCAAACAACATTAGCATAGCATCACCAAAACATATGTCACAATTCTAATCATCATACTTCATCTTACCACATTTTTGTTGTTGTGTCGAGTTTCAACCCGAGGGTTAAGTACATACCTGTCCAATATGGCCATTTCTCAACATTACCGAATTGTCACTTACATCTTGAGTGCTTTTCCATTTCACTTGAATTTTACCCGTTGAACACATTGGAATACAACTCGGATACACGAATCATTTGCACATAAGTGCTATATATGTAATCAATCAATTATGTAACCCGCCCATAAGCGAACTCGGACTCAACTCAACGAGCTCAGGCGTTCGCATCCATAAGTGAACTCGGACTCAACTCAACGAGCTCGGATGCTCAACCGTCCTAGTGACATGTCACTTGTATCCTAATCCATTCCCAAGGTTCAAACGGGATTTTCCTCAATCACACATCCTTGCCGTCTTCCACAGAATACCGAAACCAATACTCGGTAGCCATTTATATTTAACAAGTAGCACATATAATTTGCATATTGTTCAAAAATAACCACAGAGCATATATTTCATGATAAAAACCAGCATATCATATAAATAACATCAATCAACTTAAAAATAACAATTATGTTACATTATTTACACATGAACTTACCTTAGTACCAAAATACAAAGATTTTGCAATTTAGTCCGCAATCTTTTCTTTTCCTCGATTGAGGTCGATTCCACGTCTTTCTTGATCTAAAATAACACATTTAGCTTGTTTAATACTCACATTTTCAAATTAATCCTTAATTCAAATTTTGGCAAAATTATAATTTTGCCCCTAAACTTTTGCATATTTACACTTTTTCCCCAAAGCTCGGAAATTAAATTTCATTTCAAATTCTTATGTTTTAGGACATGCTGATCATTTATTTGCTATTAGCAAGCTCAAATTCCCACTATAACACATACTCATGCACAATATGTACTTTTACCTATTAAGCCGTTTTGTTTGTTTTTACTTAAAACCGAGTAGCACAAGTTGTCTAACATAATTTAAAACCTCATATTCTATCATAAAACATCAAAATACACAAATTTCACCTATGGGTATTTTTCCAAATGTGAACTTTAGCTCAAAATATTGTATCATAAGCTATACCAAGCTACCGGGATTTCAAAAACGTAAAAATCATTAAAAACGGGGCTTGGAATCACTTACTATGAAGCTTGAAATTTGAAGAAACCCTAGCTATGGAGAGAGGGAGAATTCGGCAGCAACCAAGGAAGATGATAACTAATTTTGTGTTATTTTTCCCTTTTTATTTCATTAAATATCCAAATGACCAAAATGCCCCTCCTTACTAAACTTTCAAAAATTCCTTCCATGTCCTAATTTTGTCCATGAACTTAAAATTGGTTTAATTACCATTTAAGACCTCCTAATTAATATTTCAAAGCAATTTCATACTAAAAACTTCTAGAATGCAAGTTTTGCAACTTATTCGATTTAATCCCTAACTTCAAATTAAGCACTTTACGCTTGGAATTTCTTCACGAAATTTTCACACCATCATAAAAGCATATCATAAACATCAAAATAATTATAAAATAATTATTTCTACCTCGGATTTGTGGTCACGAAACCACTATTCCGATTAGGTCCTAATTCGGGATATTACAAGTATAGTTTAGTGGCAAGACCGAGTTATCGTACCCAAGGGAACTAAAAGTACTAATACTTACTTCCTTTCTATTATCTAGCCTAAAAATAAAAGAGGTTTGGTTGAAACTAATTCTAAAACTAACTAAAAGTGCACAAAAAGTAAATTGGGGAAAACTTTAGGGAAAAGCTGATTGATATGAGCAATACTTAAGGGAGAATCCACCTAGACTTCACTTGTTATTGGTTGTTGAGCTAGACGATTTATTCACTTGACTTGGTCCGTAGAGATTCCTAATTTATACTAAACCCTCCGTCGAGGCGAAGAGCAACTAGGCCTAGGTTGTTAACTAAAGTTCCTTTATTAATTAACACCCTAGGTTGCATTAATTCGATCTATGGTTCTCCATATTAGGTTTGACCCTAATCCGGTAGATTTATGTTGCCCTATGTCTAGGGTTGTATGCAACTCCGCTTAATTATGGTAGATCTACTCTTATCACAGGGACTTTTGCTCCTCTGCTTTAAGCACATCCGTTTCTTGAATTAATACCTAGGCTTATTAACACAAGAATTAAGCACACATAATTAAGAACAACTCAAGTATTTATCATATAACTCAAGAATAAATAATAACAAGATTCATCTTAGGTTTCATCCCCCTCAAGTATTTGAGGGGTTTAGTCCATAATTAAAAAAGAAAACATCTCAGAAGAATTAAGATAACAAAACATAAAGAACCCGAAAACCCCTGAAGGAATTTAGGGAGATCCTCTGTCTTGATGTAGAATTCTAGCTTCTGGGATGAATCAATCGGCTTCCCTTGGAGTAATCCCCTGCTTTCACTCTTTGTGTTAGTAGAAATATGGCGCTCTTTCCTGAGAGAAAAGAGTATTCGCTTAGCGGGAAATAAGCACACCCTTCAAGTTGCCTCCTGGGGTCTTTGTATAGAGTTTAGAATGGCTTTCTTAGCCCCTAAGCATCCAAATCCGAGTGAAATTCCTCTTCCTCACGACTAGAACACGCCCGTGTGCCACGCCTGTGTGATTGCGATAAAAGGCCGTGTTCTAGACTGTTTAGGTGGCACGGCCGTGTGCCCTGGCTGTGCTTGTCGGGGGCTAGACCGTGTGGTCTTCATGTGGCACGGCCGTGTGCCACGACCGTGTGGTGACTTCTTGGGCCGTGCGTTTTCACATTTTGGCCCATTTTCTCCAATTTTTAGTCTATTTTCCGTTCTTTTCTCTTCCCTATGCTCTCCTGAGTGTAAGATATGAAAAAGAAAGATTAAGAGCACCAATTCTCACAAATCTAATGATAATTCATCCAAAATATAGGCTAAACATGAGGTAATAATATGTATAATTTATCGTTTATCAATATGTTTGTGAATAAATAATAAGAGAATGATATGTATCATAACATGTACATATGTGAATATTTTTTATATGCTGATATAAGGAAATTATGTAAGTTGAGACGAGTAATAAACTCAAGTATGACATGTCGAGAAAATAATTTTATCAATGTTGAATTTATATGAAATATGTGCAAGTACGCTAACGAGTGTTGTTGTTTGATACTTAGGCAAGTGACAAGCCATTGGTTGAATGGTAATATGTTTGTTTATATGATGCATTGAAAAAGTAAGTGCTCAAGAGAAAACATGCTAATGCTCATGAAAAAGTGGTAAGGTTTAAATTATACAATTTCTTATGAAATGATTTATCATGGGATTAATTCGAGAAAGGCTATATTTAAATGCACTAGCTTGTTGCTATGGATGAATGATATGCTTATGACTTGAGTGTTATGCACATGGAATGAGTGTAGAAAGTAAAGAAATGCAAACAAAGATAAAGAAATTTGGAAGAGTTTAAAGTTGTTTAAAATCCTACTAATCTAGGGATAATATGTATAAGTGATGTTGTGGATTTATTCACCTTGTGAGTTAATGAATGTAGCTTCATGGGTATTACGGTATTAATGTTGTATTATTCATGATGTAACACCCCTTACCCGTGTTCAATGCCGAAACAAGGTACGAGGCGTTACCGGTCAATAACACAACCAACCATACATTATCAAGCCATAAACTTCGCTCTAATTTAAAATTTTTTCGTCTCATATCATTTAGTCCCTAAGATGGGCCTACGAGGCCCAGATTATGCTTTAGAGGAAATCTAGGACTAAACCGAGAACTTTCAAAACTTTCAGAATGTTTTAGAAAATTTTCACATTTTGGACAGTCACACGCCCGTGTGAGCAGGCCATGTGGTGACATATGCCCTTGTCCTCCACCCATGTAACTCTCTGTTTATGACATCATTGTCGGTCTAGGGACACAGGCCAAGTCACACACCCATGTGTCGGACCGTTGACTCCACATTGCTGAGACACACGGCCGTGTCTCTACCCGTGTGGTCAAGAAAATGGCTATCTTCCAAGACATTTTCCATCCTAACATGCTCGTACTTGAGCATAACTTTAATGACACTTTTCATGACATAATAAGGCTATCAAAACATCCCTCACATACTTAACAAGTCATAGCATACATTTTATTCAACCATGAATTACCTCTTCGCGCTTGTAGCATAACAAATTTATTAGCCATATAGAATGGTATTATACAACAATAACTCCAAATATCATAGGTCAATATTCTAGACCAACGCATAACAACATGTACCTATGACTTAGTTTCCTATACATGCCATAACCTTGCATATTAGAAAATCATCGATACCTAAAGAGCACGGTCGATAGTGTGATAGGTTCTCCAGCAGCTTCCAACCCGAGCTAACCTGAATACATTACAAGCACCGAAAATAACGAAGTAAGCATTAAGCTTAGTAAGTACGTATGTAATAATAATAATAATAATAATAATAATAATAACAACAACAATAAGCAAATTATTCACTTGCTTCTAACAAACCTCATGGCATGATTTAAAATGATACCATCATTTCCATACAATTTTCATTATTCAACTATGTTCTTTTCAAGCAGTTTATCCAAGTCATAGTCACTAAATTATTTTTATTAGGATTTACGGAACTCCAAATTTAGCTTCGCTAATTTTTCCCAAAACAAGACTCATATATCTTCTTACCATTAAATTTCTAGATTTTTTTTTGTTTAGCCAATCAATACAGTTTATTCATTAAAATCTCTCATGTTTCACTATCCGACGGTTACAACCCCTCTTCACTAAAAATTAATTATCTCATCATACAGAATTCAGATAATGTTCTTGTTTGTTTCTTTTGAAAGTAGACTCATTAAGAAATTCAAAAATATAAATCATATCCCATAATTATTTTTTTTTACAATTTTTAATGATTTTCCAAAGTTGGAACAGGGGATTTTCGAACCCATTCCAACCTATAATTTAAATATCTCATAATATATAAATCATATTCTCACACCGTTTATTTTATGTGAAAGTAGACTCAATGAGATTTAATTTCATAACTCATTCAGACTCTAATTCAATTTCCACCATTTTTGGTGATTTTTCAAAATCACGTAACTGCTGTTGTTTCAAACTGTTTTATTGAAAATTTTATTCTTCCACGTTTTCCTCATATAATTTTCATTTATAAACACATAACACAAATCATGCTCAATATTAGCCATCCAATGGATAATCATCATCAATATTTCCAAGTATTCATGTTAGCACTTACACAATATCAACCTTACCACTAGTTCAATCACATTTCGAGCACATTGCTCATATGTATACACCTGCACTTTCACACCACATCACCACATAAGTCTCTTTTAGTAAGCTTTTCCCATTGAACCCTTCGGAATAACATCTGATACTCGGTGGTTTCAGCACATAGCTCCATCAACACATAATCCAGCTCTTGTGTACACATGGTAAACTCTCGACATCACCCATGTGACCTAGCCATCAAATCCTGTAGCTCTCGTGTCTACATGGTGTCCAACACTCGAAACCATACATGCGACCTAGCTACTTAGTCCCGTAACTCTCATGTCCACATAGTGTCCAACACTCGGAACCACACATGTGACCTAGCTACATATAGCATAGCTCTCGTGTCTACATGATGTACCCTCAGTACCATGCATGTGACCTAGTTATCTTTAATTCGTAACTCTCGTGTACACATGGTATACACCCAGTATTGCACATGTGACCTAGCTACATATGAAATTTTCATATCGTAACTCTCTTATACACATGGTATACACACAGTATTACACATGTGACCTAGCTACCACATAGTATCTCGTAGCTCTCTTGTACACATGGTGTCCTAACCTCGGAACCACACATGTGACCTAGCTACACATTATTCGTATCTTTCGTTTTCCGAAGGTTCAATCGGGAACTCAACTTTCCATAAATTTCCAACTCATAAATGTCACCAATAATGCTTCATAATATGCATTTAAAATATTATGGCACAAATGAAAACAATGAGTTATTTACATACAAACTTACCTTGTCACAAAAACGACAATCAAATGAAATCGTCAATTTCTTTGATTTTCTCCCATTCTAAGTCCAAATCTCATTCTTCTTCATCTAAAATGTCACATTTGACTTATTAAATTATTATAATATTCAATTCAATCCAAAAATCATATTATAGAAAAATTACATTTTTACCCCTAAACTTTGTTGAAATTACATTTTTGCCCCTAAGCTCGTAAAATGATTTTTATTAAATTTTCATGCACTTTAGTCTAGCCAAACCATTTTCATAACTGTAGCAATCCACAATTCCCACTAAATCACATGCTTATGACCAATTTATAACTTTTACAATTTAGCCCCTTTTATACGATTTCATCGAAAATCACCTAGTAAAACTCGTTTCTCCCATTATAGACATGCATAATCTACCATTAATCATCAAAATACATAATTATTCAACATGGGTAAATTTTTTAACTCAAACCCTAGCTCAAAATAAGGGTGGAAATAGCTAAACCGAGTTATTAAGATCTCAAAAATGTAAAGAACGTAAAAAAGGGCTTGGGTGCACTTACTATTGAGCTTGAAAGTTTGAACAAAATCATAGCCATGGAGTCCCTTCATATTTGGCCTAGCTTGAAGAAGATAGACAGATTTTGGTCTATTTTTCCCTTTTTATTTCTTTTAATTACCAAATGACTAAAATGCCCTTCATTAAAACCTTTAGTATTTTGTCCATCCAAGGGTATTTTTGTCCAAACCAAGTTATAATGGCCTAATTTCCATTTAAGGACCTCCACTTTAAAAACCCATTCCAATCAAGTATCTTTATGAATTAGAACACACAATTTTCACCTTTTACAATTTAATCCTAAATGCCAAATTAAACACCCAATCAATAAAATTTCTTAACGAAATCTCACACAATTATTCTATCACCCCATAAACTTTAAAACTTAATCACAATAAATTTTTAACTTCGGATTTTTGGTTTTCGAAACCACTATTTCGTTTAGCCCTAATTCAGGCTATTACACATGATATGTATAAATTTCATATGTGAAATGAATTGATATGATTAAAGTTTATACGAGCTTACTAAGCATTCATTGTTTATGTATTTGTTTTTACTAACTTTTTAGATTATCAGTAGCTCGATCGGGTTAGAATTTTGTCGTAATTACATCACACTATCAATTGGTTCTATCGGTACTTTTGGATGTTTTAATTTTGGTTATAATGGCATGTATAGGTATCCTGGTTAATGTTGACCTATATGAGTTTTGTTAAAATTAGCCACTTATTTGGCTTGTGTTTTGGCACATTTTGATTTAGTGCATATTTGTATTATAGGTTTGATGTGTGGTTTGGTTTATGGTTGTATAGTGAAGGGTAAAATGTTAGCTAAAAGTGCATTTATATACATGTGTTTTAGGATGCAACGAATTGATCATGAATCGGTACCTTGATATGTAAGATATATATAACTAAATATGTTAGTATTTGAAATACATTTTGGCATCAAATGGCAAGTTTTGGTAGGTCAGTAACTTGGCTAGAAATAATGCAAATTAGCCTGGTAAACTTTGGGTACAAATATACATATAAGTTAGTTATACATATGAATACATTGAATATATGAATAAACCTGTTATAATCTATCATCTGCAGTGCCTAAAGGCATATTGATTGTAAGTGACGCTGTTAAATGTTTAAAGCTTGATTTTGACTTGTTTTGGATGCTTAATTATGGCTTGTAGATATGCATAACGATGATTGTAGGTTGGCGCCAAATTAGGTGAGAAATATGGCTTGTAAAATGGCCTATTTTCATCCACACGGGTGTGTGTCTCAGCCATGTGTCACACACGGCCAGGTGACATGGCCATGTGTCCCCTGTATCTTTTAATTTGCACAAAACAGAATGCTCACACGGCCTAGCACACTGGCGTGTGGCTTGGCCGTGTGATTTATGTCAAAGAGCTCATAATTTTGGACATAAGCTGTGAAATAGCTGTGTGTCCCTATTTGGAATGCCCACACGGCCTGAGACACGAGCGTGTCTCTTGACCATGTGAGACACATGTCCTAGCCACACAGACGTGTGTCCTTTGAACCTTTGAAAAATTTTAATGTTCCCCGAAAAATTCTCTGAGTTTCTGATATAGTCCCAACTTGTTTCTAATGCGTAATTTTGGCCTCGAGGACTCGTATAAGGGACAATATGTATGATTTTAATTGGTTTTTGACATGAATGCCATATGATATGAATTATTTGCATTTTCTGTCTGTTTAATTTGCAAACTCCAGTAATGTTCTATAACCCTATTCCAGCAACGGATTCGGGTTAAGAGTGTTACATTCCAGATAATCTAGATACCCTCAAGAAAGCCAACAGCTTCAACTCTGAAAGAATTTTGATAACCCTGTTTACCAATAATATCATCAACCCGAGACCCACTAATTCGAGTCTCAAATAGACCAATTAAATCAGAGGAAAATCATTCCTATATTCTTTCACAAAATTATGAAAATGGGATGGTTAATTCTTTTACAATTCGAAAAGAATAATTTTGTATTAATAATTAAATGGAAATAGAAAAGATTCTCATACTCGAGCAGTTAAACATCAGCAACTAAGCTCAACATTACAGCTTGCCTCATCGTCGAATATTTCCACAAGCATAGTGTCATCATCGGCCACAGTTTTAATAGTTGAGTCTCACTCAATTCTAGTGATAATCCCCTTCTTAGTCGTCGCCACCTTCACCATTGAATGCTTGGAGCTCCCAATCTCAACATCTAGTGGTCTTATTGGCTTAAATTCATCCATCGGTGCAGGTCTTTGTCCAGTGTTCTCGCCGGTCATACTGGTCCTCCCAAACTTGAAACTTGCGTTTTCTTTCTTGGAAATTAAAACATAACTCTTTCTCTCTATAATTCTCACTACCTTGTTTTTCATATTATCCAATGAGCCTTTGACCTAAACATGTTGAATATTAAAAGGGTTATCTCCATCAGACACGCTATTTTCGCCCATTTTTTATCCATCATCAAAATATTTGGTCCAATTCAAAGAAAGACCCATTAGAGAATTTGATAGGCTTTAAAACCTTAAGGCTCGTTTTAAGCCCACTAGACACAGATATTCCTTTCCTTTCTTTTTTGGGAAATTAACAATTTTGGAATGCTTATCATTTTTAATCCCTCTTTGTTTTGTAGGTTTCTCCTTAACTGTGTCATTCCAAAAGTTCATCTCCTTATTACAGGCAACTTCTTCCATTTTAATCCCTCATTGATTCTCGTTGAGAACATTAAAACGAGATCCTCCACCATTATCGTGTTGAATATCGTTCACCTTTGCCCCCATTCTTCGCATTTTTCATCATTGTCAGCATTTAACTAGCATCCAGAGCCCATAGTTCTCATCTTCCACCCTCTACTGGAGATCGTGAATCTTCGAAATCGATGAACTATGAGCAATATCGTTCATTAGTGGTGAAGGTCGATTCTTTGGACACAAATCAAAGCTATGCCCATAAAGACCACATCGAAAGCAAAAATTGGGTAGAGATTTACACTCAATTTGTTGCACTCGCCCATCAATTCTGACTTTTGATAACGGAGGTTTCCTAAGATCAACACAAATAGTCATTCGAGCAAATCATCCCCTTTTAGCACTATATGTATTTTCATCAATCTTTAACACCGATCCAATCGCTTGACCAATAACTTTCAAGATAAATTTTGAATAATAGCCTTCCAGTAGTCTAAGCAGCCTTACCTAAACAACTTGAGTGTCAACCTCATTCTAGAAAGTCGAGAACGAAAGTGACTATGGACAAACAGTCAAGTATTGTCCAAAAATCACCCATGGGCCATTGGTTAAAACATTATTATGATCCTCTTCATCATTAAAATGAACAAGATAATAATCGTTTTCCAAATCCATGAGTTGAAAAGGATGTTTGGAATTCCATAACATTGTGACCTTGTTCAACAAAGTGTTGAAAGCAATCTTCTGTCCTAAATCTTAACGATGATTGTCCTTGTCATTTTCCTTTCAATGAATTTATGAACCCTTTTAGAGAAAGTAATCGATCAACCATCTCCGTTGTCACATCACCCTCTTGGAGCTCAAAATCCTCCACCTTCTAAGATGAATCAGAGGTAGTAGAAAATCCTACCAGGTTGTTTTTGTAGGACACCTTGGCCCTATAGCCTCCGATAACTTCCTCCCCTTCTCATCCACCGTCGATCATCAAAAGTTAGGTTGCTATCTTACTTTCTTTGTAGCATAACCAATGCCGGCATTCGAACCAACAAGATTGACACCAATCACAAAATTCATGACATGCAACATTTCACTCATCTTGAGTTGATAGTATTATCAATGAAATATTATTAAAATAAAACCATGTTGACCATGTGAAACGAACATTCGTGAAATATATATTCTTTCAGCATTATACAAATATTGTAATAATAATTGTCTTTTATTATATAATACTTAAATTATAAAATAATTGACATGTTTTAATCATACATATTATTTTGAGAAAGGTTACTTTAAATGAAGTAAAAATATATTATTTAATAAATTAAAATAATATACTTATATTGCAACGACTTTGACTAATAAAAAATATCAAACTTTCAACTTTTCAATATTCAAGAATTCAACAACAAACATCATGCATGATGCATATAGGGTCAACGAAAAAAAATGTGGCAGCAACAAAGAGAATAATGACGTTGGAAAGTACAAAGGAAAAGGATATTCAAATATATATATATATATATATGTTTGTGTGTGATTCAAAGGAGAGGCCTGCTTTAACCAAAAAAAAAAAAAAAGAGGCCTGCCAAAGGGTCCTCGAATGAAAAGTGAAAAACCCCTCCTCCAGAAAACCCGTGAGTCACTAATGACCCAAAATAGCATTCCACAGCATGATTTCATTCATGGTTTTATAAACCCACACTTTACACCCCTAAAACCCTATGAAGGTTGAAAGGGTTCTGAACTTGATATCTTTCTCTAGGGCCTGAACTTTTTTTTTTCAAATTAGTCTTTAAACTTCTCAATTATTTCCACATTTAGGCTTGAACTCTAGGGCTTTTAAAAATTAAAGTGGACAAAAAAAATTCAAACCTCAATATAAAAACAATTGTCAATTTCAAGAGCTAACTTAGATTAAAAAAAAATTCAGACTCCAATTTAGAAGTAATTATCAAATTCAAGCCCCAATATAAAAAAGTTACCAAGTTCAAGACTCAAAAAATTATTTAACGCAACCGAAAAAAAATTAAAGAGGAATCCCAACATTTAGCCTATTGCCCATAGGTGTTCATCTCATATATCACAGGTCATGTTGTGAGTTTAAGTCGCAAAAATCTGTGAGTAATGATTTGCTGTAGGTGTACGAGTTCTACCAAAGAGAGGCCTATGGAAGTTACAAGATAATGGCTTAGAATAATTTCTCCTATTCCAAATCTATAGACCTAGAACCTTTAATGATTCTGTAGTTCTACTTTGCCAAAACCACATCTAGTATTTGTTGCCAGCATCACTCAAGAGAAATGAATTAATACTTAAAACTAGATGGAACATACAAAATTGACCCTTAGTCTCAAGTGAAATTTTCTATAATTTGCAGTCATTTTCCAGTCCTAAGAAGGCTTGAGAGGTGTAACAATGCTAAATGCTTCACCCTTGTTCAATTCCTTTGAACCATGGGAGTATTGGTCAAGTTCTTCAAACTCAATCCAACAATTAGACCTTTGGGAACCAAAATTGCCCTTAGGGTGTGTCAATTGCATGACAATATGTAGCTTAGGAACAGAGGGGGCATAGCCAATAACAAATTCACTTAATGAATTAAACCCAACTGCAACCAGGTACTTTTCTTAGACCCCGCTCCTTCATTTTATTCCTCACACGAGAAACATTCACCCATTGCTCTGCAGCCGCGTATATGTTGGACAACAGCACATAATTAGCAGCATTCAGTGGCTCTAGCTCATGCAGCCTAGCAGCAGTCAACTCCCCTAACTCAACATCACAATGCAATTTACAGGCCCCAAGGAGAGCACCCCAAGAACCAGCATGAGGTTCCACAGGCATAGATTTTATAAGATCGTAGGCTGCTTTTAGCCGTCCTGTTCGACTTAAAAGATCAACCATGCAAGCATAATGATCCGGCGTCGGAACCATGGAGTATTCATTTTTCATGATTTCAAAATAATGCCAACCTTCCTCCACAAGGCCAGCACCGCTACAAGCATTCAGAATAATAGTGAAGGCTACTTCATCTGGAACCAGCCCTTCGCTTATCATCCTGTTGAAAAGCACAATAGCTTGAGCCTCTTGGCCATGGATAGCCAATCCTTGTATCATTGAGCAATATGAAATCAAATCCCGTTTTGGCATCTCCTCAAACAACTTAGCTGCTCTAGCCATGTTTCCACACTTTGCATTCATATCAATAAGAGCTGCCAAAACGTGTGCTTGGCTAACATCAATATCACTTCGTCTTAGATAACCATCAACCCACATAGCCAATTCCAAACTACACACCTGAGAACAAGCAGACATCAAGCTAACCAGAATATATTTATCCGGTTTAACATCCATTTCTGACATTCTAATAAACATCTTGACAGCCTCATTAGGTTGACCATTTTGTTCATATCCCGAAATCATTGCTGACCACGCAAAGATATCTCTCTCCGGGGCCTGCTCAAACAAAAACATTGCTGATGCCATATCGCCAGCCTTTGCATATCCATCAATGATCATCGTATAAGAAATCACATTTCTTTCGGGCATCTCATCAAACACTTTCCGAGCAGTCACTAAATCCCCTGTTTTGACCCACCACCCCATCAAAGCATTCCATGTAGCCACATTCCTCTCCGGCATCAAATCAAACACTCTCTTAGCTTCCACAATATCACCAACATTAATATGCCCAACAACCAAAGCCGTCCAAGACACAACATTTCGCTCAGACATTTCATCAAACACTTTCTTCGCATTAAATATTTCCTTAATTTTCGCATAAAAATCGACCAAACTTGTCCCAACAAAAACATCTTTTTCGCATCCACTTTTTAAAGCTAACCCATGAAGCATTTTCCCTTCCCATGCCTTAACCTCACTCGAACAAGCTTTGATCACCAAAGGGTAGGTGTACTTATCAGGAAGCCCACCTTCACTCTTCATACGGATAAAAAGCGACAAAGTTTGACAAAAAGAGGAATTTTTAGAGTACCCATTGAGAAGACAGTTCCAAAGGAAAGTGCTGGGCTGGAGAAAGCTATTGAAAATGGAAGTGGAGAGAGAGAGGGAAGTGGAAAGGGAAATACAAAGGCTGATGAGATATTGATCTTGGTGCAGGCCCTTCTTAATTATGTGGGCGTGGATTTGGTGAAGCTGGTTTTGGGATTTGCAAGACCTGAGAAGGGTTGAGAGAGAAGGGAGAGTATGGGGGAAGTGATGGAGAGAAATTGGCATGGGAGGGAACAGGGTTTACTCATTAGTGTGTGGCAAAGCTTTCTTTCCCTTCCCTCGCGCGAGTGCGGCTTTGCGCCTTTTCTTTTAGGTCTTTTTTTTTCCCATCCGGACGAAGAGTTAATGTGTATTTTGCAAAATAGAAAACCCAAGAGTTGTCTATCCCTGTTTTGAAGTATGAACCTTTGTCATTATGATCATAAGATGCAATTGAGAGATTAGAACCATGAAATATGAATCGGTTATTGTAGACAGGAGTCGACTCTCTTTTAGGAGAAAGCTTTAAAATGTTGTTAGTCCGGACCTTTAAATGGAGGTATTTTGTCTAATATGTTTATTCTCAATTTTAGTTTTGGGTTTTATCTTCCAATATTGAGGAGGCCAAAAAATTCACAGAGTTTGAGGAACGCCTTACCACCAAAGAAATATTTAGCATTTGGCCTTGGTAAGGTTCAAATTCAAACCTTTAAATGACATTATTGGGTAAGAATAGTACTACTTGATTGTAGGGGTGAGCAAAATTCTATTCGGTTAGAAAAATAAAAAAATGTAATTTTTGAATTATTCGAATTGAATTAATTGAGTTAATCAAATCAGTTTAAAATGTTTTTAGAATTTCAAGTTTGAATCAAGTTAAATTTTTAAATTCAAATAACTCAAATAATTCGAATAAACTAAATACCAAACTCTTTACTTCTCTTGTAATGACCCAAATTTCACTGGCACCGGAAAAGTGAGTTTAGGGCCTCCGTCTTAGGAAAAACAAGTCCATAAATAATTATTAAAAATATTTATGAATTTAGTTATGAGTTGAACTAGATTTTTGATAAGTGAATTTAGTTTAATTAGAAATAATTATTAGAAAGGACTAAATTGAATAGAGCATAAAAGCTTAATTCTAGAATAGAGAAAGGTTAAAAGATTAAATTAGCAATTAAACCAAATTAGTGACATGTGTAAGATAGAGAATAAATACATGTGTATTTAAATTATTAGTACAAATATATGTTATATATATAAATACTTATAAATTAAGTAAAAAATATTTATTTATTTATTATTATTTATAAATATGTAATATTATATCTTATTAATTAATTGTGATAATGACAAATCTATGGTGATGAATTATTACATTTGTACATGTGTGTATGAATACACATGTAGTATTTTTGTTTGTATTAATTAGATATTTATAATTAATTATTAATTAAGTAAATCATTAAAGAAAGAAAAAGATAGAAAAGTTACAGAGAGTAGAAACGAAATTGAGGAAGAAAAGAAAGAAAGAAAGAAGAAAAGGAGAATTTAGGGTTTTAATGCTTGAAGTTTTAATTGGTAAGTTTAATTAAGTCCTTTTCTTGTAATTTTAGTATTTTTGAAGTCCTAGAGTTGAATATTTTTGAATTTGTGTGGAAATATTGAAAGTTGATAGATATTGAGTAGGGTTCATGTTGAACAAGTGATGAAATTAGGGATTTATTGGATAAAATTATTGATTAGAATTGATTAAAAGACTAAATTGTAAACTAGACTATAAGTTTTGAGTTTTATGGGCTAAATTGAAAGAAATTCAAAATTATGGGAAAATGATGAAAATTTGATGGTTATATTGAAGTTTTGATGGAAATTGAATAATGAAATGATATGAATTGTAAAAAGGAAGAAGATGAAAGTGGTTAGGACAAATTTGGGATTTAGGTAAAAGTTGCATGGAAAGTTATTATTTATATCAAATATGTGTGTTATTAATTAATTGTAATTATGCTCATTTTCGTAGCAAACAAGGAAACAGAGACGTCTAATACGAAAGGGAAGGAAAAAGTGATCGAGGAGTAGCTCGAGAAATATCGGTTTGTATTATCATAATTCAAGTTATTTATGATTATATGTTTAATTTTATTTTATATATATATATATATATATATGCATGGAAATGAATTGAGATAAGTAGTGATATTTGAATTGAATGTGATTGGATATGATTGATGAATATATATATGTGTGGGTGAAATTGATTTATGAATTATATGTGTATCAAAGTGAAAATGCATGGCTATGTGAATTGGAAACAACTTGTGTTTGAAATGAGAAATATGTGAGAAATGTGATCAATGTGTAAATTGATGTGAATTTGATGGAGATAGAGAAAGTATTTTGATACCCTATTAACTAGTCAGGCTTAGTCGAATATAGTTGGTATGCCATAGGATTGGAAGAGTTCAGGGATTCTTCGACCTCGAGTCTATGAGACACTTTGCTTTGGCTTAGCCGATGAGATGTTGGTCGTCACTTAATTGCTTCGAACAATCCGATGAGGCGTTGGTCACCATTCTGGTGTGTTTGGTTGGATCCGTGTATCCGCCAAGGTCCGAGTCGAGTTAATAGGGGAAAATAAGTGAAATGATAAATTTTGAATAAATGTGATTGAGTTATTGGAAGAGATGAGAAAATGAATTTGTGAAATAAAGTATGAAATGAGAATTGTGATATGAGATTGAATGCATGAACCAAAGGTTCATGAAATGTTTAAAGTTGAAATGTGATTTGAAATATTATATGTGATTGAGAAATAATCCAAGGATTTATGAATTGTTGGAATTCTTATTGATGAGATATTGAATCCCATATTAGAAGTGATACAATAGAAATATGATAGCTTAGTATGAAGTTATATTTATGATTTGTTATTATTTGTTTATGATATGATATATTATTATTGTTATAATTTGAATTATGGTAATACCACTGAGTATTTCCAATACTCAGCGTACGGTTGTTTCCCGTGCGCAGGTTAGGTAAAGTTGAAGTTCAGTCAAGCATCTGAGTCGATCCCGATCTGAGCTCAATTTTTGGTGATGAATCTATCTTTTAGAAATGTGGCATGTACTAGGTTTGGTTTTGGCCACTTGTAAATGCTTTATGTTTTGAATGTAAATGTGGTTTATAATCCTTAAGAAGTATTTGATATGAATGAATGAATATTAACTAAATCTAAAAGTTAGAATGATTGTTATTTGATCAAATTTATAAGTCAATGTTTTGGGCATGAATTAGGTGTGTTTAGTATGTGAAAATAGCTTAAAAATGGTGAAAAATCATGTTTTCACACTACCAAGTCATATGGGCATGTGCCCAGGCCGTGTGGCAAAGTCAGAATTGCCCACAGGCTAGTCCCACGGCCATGTGTAGCAAGTCAGATCTGCCCACGGGCTGGCCCCACGACCATGGGAGCCCCACGAGCAGGCCACACGGGCATGTGCCCCTATTTTCAAGGAAAAATTTCTAAAGTTTCTGATTTAATCCAATTCACTTCCTAAGCCTATTTTGGGTCTCTTAGGTCCATATTAAGGTCTTTTTTATGGTAATTAGAAGGTTTTAGATTAAAAACTCAGATTTATGACTCGATTTTATTCGTTTACTAGTGTATAAGTTCGGTAATACCTTGTAACCCTGTTCCGGCGGCAGTTTGGGGTTAGGGGGTGTTACATCTCTTCCCCCCAATCCCCTCGAACCCTTTTGCTTTCTCTCTAAAATTTTAATTTCCCCAAACCCTTAAACTTTTTTCTTTTTACTTTCTCCTCAAAATTTTTACTTCCCCTCAAAAAATTTATTTTCCCCCAAACCCCTAAAAATATTTTCTTTTGTTTTCCCCCAAAATTTTTACTTCTCTTAAATCCCAAAACCTTTTTTTTTTTGAATTTGTATCTAGTATTATATTATTGAATTAAATTTAGCATTTTGTACTATTTATATTATTAAATTTTTTAATTGTGTTAAATCTTTATCAATTTCTATTAAAATTGAATTATTGATGATGCAATAAAATTTTTTGTTGGTATCGTTTCACATTGTATCTTTAAAATAATTTTTATTAAAAGGTCACATTTTTTACATTTAATATATTTTTTTTAATTTCAAAATAATTGTTGACAAGAATCAGAAGATAATTAAAGCAACTAAGTAAGAAAAAAGCTAACCAGTATATAAAAGATTAATAAATAAATTATGAGAGGATGAAAGTTAATAACAAATTTGATTACGTGGGCGGTAGTAGCTACAAGGACCCAAAGTTTTTTTTTTTGTAATTTAACTCGAACAAATAAATTCGATTTCATTCAAATTTCATCTCATTCAAATCAATTCTAGAAAATTTTAAATCAAGTTAGGATGATAAAATAGGATTCATCAACTCGTTTAACTTGAAATTTTTTTATTCGATTCGATCGAATGCTCATCCCTACTTGGTTGTGATTGTGTTTTTACCCACCATTTTTGTTGAAGGGGATTGGCTCTCTTTTTGGAGAAGTATTTAAAGTGTCGTTTGCTGAGTAGTAGATCAGGCCATCAAACAGAGGTATTGTACTTAAAGTGTTTATGCTCAGTTTTAGTCTCAGGTTTTTGTTTTCTTAATCCGAGAAGAGCCCAAATGGGTACATAGAGTTAGACGGTAGCGCCTAGTCTACTAAAAAAACATTTTAACAATTTTTACCTTGGTAGGGTTAGAACTCATACCTTTATATAGTATTAGTGGATAAGAACACTACCATATGAAGCAAATTCAACCAAGGTGGTCTTGAGCGATGGGATTCAGTCATCTTTTGGAGGGAATGGCTCTTTCAAGTTATGTGGGAACCTTCATGCTCTAAGAGATTACCGTGTTGCTCAAGCCAAGTGGAGAAGCTTGGTACCTCAGCCTGCCCAATAAAGGTTTGTCTCGCTTGCTCCTAAACCTCAGTTATGTGAGAATCATATGGTGGGTATTGTATGTTGGAAGATTGGAAAGAGTAGAAACTTGTACTAGTTTTTATAATGACCATTATTCTTTTCAAGATATTGTTCTTGCTAGTTTATCATCTGTTAGGAATATTGATGGTGAAGAACCTAGCTTTTTGCATTTTGTGTATTTTGTTAAGGGACAATCAAGCTTCCACTATTGCTAGTCTATTTTATCGTGATTAGCTTCTTTTATTAATAATAAAAATAAAAGTTGTCGAAACCATTTTTATTTTGAAAAAAACGGAGTCGACTATAAAAACGAAAATGGAGTTGCCACCAATCTTTTTTCGAGGTGTGATCGGGTCACCTTGAGATTGATCATTTTAATAAAACATTTTGATTTTTTAAAACAATGATTTTGGTCTACGAAATTTGAGAAAATAAGTTCGGGAGTCGGTTAGGCACGAGGAAGGATTAGCACCCTCTTAACGCCCAAAATTTGTACCTAATTGATTAATTAATGTCTTAATGTCGAAAATTTGAAAAGATTTTAAAATACGATCCTTTTTATTTAAAAATGCTTGAATAAATCGAAATAGATGTCAAGACCCTCTTGTCCCAAAATAATAAAACATCACATCTAGTATGTTATGATACGACATTTAAACCCTCGAAGCTAAGCTTGTCTTTTGATTTTCAAAACTCATGCATTTAGATTTTAAAAGGATATTCAATTATTTGGATCAAAAAAGAAATATCGAAACCCAATAAGTTAGGGCACGATCTCTCGAATTTCTAAACACAAAATATTGTCTTTATTAAAAATATGCGATTATGTGAAAACGAATACAACATTGGAAATATCGTTTTTAATTTATTCGAGACATGATAGAGATTAATAAATATTAAAAAAAATTAAAGTATTACTGTAATAATATGATGACGACTCGCATACATGAAACAATAATATAACTAAAATAGTGAACGAACAGTGGCATTAATTAATTAAACAAAATATTAATTAAGTAAAAACAAAGTAATAATAGTAAAAAAGGTAAAGAAATAAATTAAAAAAAAAGATAAATAAAAATGAAATAAATTGTAATAAGTAGATAAATAAAATACATATACATAAAGTTAAATTTAAACATTTCGAAAATAAAAGAAAGAAAAATAAGCAAATTAGTATAAACAAATATAAAATTTGGGTAAAAAAATGAGCATAAAATATTAACAACAATAAATAAATAAATAATGAAAGCAGAGATCTCGGATTTGAAAATATATGGAAAATATAAATAACTAAATAATAAAGGTAAAAGGTAAAAATAAATCTATATATATAAAAAAATATGTGAATAAACAAATGAATGGATACTAAAAATAAAATAAAAAAAGGTTAATAGTATGATAATAATAATAATAGTTGTTGTAATAAAAAATAATAATAAATATAACAAATATAATAATGATAATAATAATAATAGTATTAGTAAATATAATAATAATAATAGTGGTAATAATAATGTTAAAATAGTTAATTTTAATAATAAAATAACAAAGATAACTTAAAGAGGACTAAAATGAAAATTAAACAAGATTTTAGGGGCGGATTCAGAAATAAAAAACACAAAAAGGGTTAAATTAAAATACGCGCACAAGAGAGGGACCAAAACAGAAAATATTTCCCCTTTTTAAAACGTCGTTGCTCAACTGTGGATCAAAATGTCATGGAAATAATGTCCTAGGGCCAAATTTAAAAATAAAAATAAAAACCGATTTGAAGGGTCAAAAAAGGAGGGAAGACCAAATGCGCAAATTACTTTTTTAAGGCGAAAACACGCAGATCTGGCCTATGCTTCGGGTCAAAGCGCGAATCCCCTAATCCAAACGACGCCGTTTTGTTCTTATTATAAAAACTAAAATTTTTTATAGAAATTTTATTTCTGGCAAAAAAATTTAAAAAAAAAAACTTAAAACACTTCCCATTTCCTCGGCTTTTCCCTGGGACAACCCCAGATTCCAGTCAGGACGTCGGCGGGCTCGCGCGGTGGCTCCGCCGTAGCTCCACCGCAGCTCCAACGTGCCGGAAGCAAAATGTTTCAAAATTTTCCCCTCTTTTCTAAATCTTGACCCGATTTGGGTATTTTTTGAACTAAAAAACGCAGAATAAAATAAAAAGAAATAAAAAGGCCTTTCGGCCTCCTTGTTTCCTATTGGACAAAGCCCGAACGAAACCTTAAAGGGTTCTCATGGCTTTCGTAGACGGAGGAAACCTCCGATGGAGGCGCAATGCCAAAAGCAGGTAAGTTTTTATATTTGTTATTTATTTTTGAAAATGAGACCAAAAAAAAAAAGAAAATAATAGATCACCTATCAAATTTGTATTCGAATCTCTGCTCTTATTTTAATTGTTTTTTGTATTGCCTTTGTAAGAATTTACAATAATCGTATTCGGCCCTTTTATAGCCGGAGAAAAAATTAGAAAGAAAATACAAAGCCTTTTTTTCCTTTTTCTTTTGATTTTCCAGCTATATTGTTACTGTTATTGGTGCTGTTACTATGCCATCAATTTCATCTTCTTTTGCAGGTATGGACGGCGTTGATAAGGGCGAGAGCAACGGTGCGCGTGGAGGCCGTACATGGAAGATCTCGACGGCGACAGCTTATTAGCCCTAGGGTTTCTACCAAAAATGTTAAAAAAATGGGCCTATCAGGCTTGTTAAGGTTTTTTATTCTTTTGGGCTTTGTAGTGATTTTTGATTTGGGTCTTAGGTTTTGGGCCTATTTATTGTAATAGGACTTTGGACAATATTAATTTATTTTTTGGTTTTTGTATGAGCCCGGGTAGAGTGGACATATTACAAAAGTTTAAAAAGATGAATATGTGATTACTGATCCATCGTACTGATTTACTATACTAATCATCGAATTATCTTAGAGCTTGCTAATCGGATTTTTTTAATAGAAAAACTTAACAATCAAATGACTTAAATAAAAATTTTCGAACAATTCAATTACCATTTTATAATTTTTTAAAATCGAGTGATTAAAACATAAACTTACTAATAATTTAGTGATTTTAAATGTAACTTAACTTTTAAAAAATTAAAACCACAAATTTCTTAGTTTTTTTTTATTTGATTTGTTAAACCACGATTTAAATAATAAATTTCTACTTGAATCACATATTAAAATATTTAAATTTAATTAATTTACTTATATTAAGTTCACTTAATCTATATTAAAAATATTTAATTTTTAATATTGATCTCATTATAGGTTCTTATCATGTTTATTTCTTTTGATACAATGTCTAGAACTATCTATAGCCCCTCCTCAATACTTAAACAAGAAGGTAATGCACTTCAGCGCACTGAAACTCACATCTTTATGCACAAACAACACTTTATATACCAATCAAACTAAAACTCTCAATCGACAAAAGTGATTTAATTTAAAGTATAATTTATTTGTTAATACCATAATCATGTTGTATCTTAGTTTATAACACTTCGTGCATATCAAATATATATTTAGTGAAAATTTATTCTTCCGTATCATGTTTTCATTATCATTTAAGTTTCAAATATTGTAAATATATATACTTTTAACGATTTAATACTTCGATATACATAATTTTTAACACATTTAGATATTTTGTTGTATTCATTTTATAATTCCTGACATGATATATTTTAATTATTTTCGAGTTTTATGTCATAATTTATGTAGTCATAATGATTTAATTTAACCCTAAGTTTATTTAATTATTGAATTATTACACAATACTAGGGGTGAAATCAAAAAAAAAAATTAGGGAGAGCCGAAATTAAATTGTAATTTTTCTGAGAATAAAAATGTAATTTCACTATTTTAATAGTTTTTATTTATATAATTTTTAAAGAATAAAATTAAATTTTTATTATTTTTAAATGAGCTAAAGTGTAATTTTATTTTTACTGATTTAAAACTTTAAAACTTTTAAAGAATTTAAATAAAAATTTGTTCATTTTAAAGGTGTCAAGCGCTACCAACTCTTAATTTCGCCCCTGTATCATACATTAATAAAAATATATGTTTAATTAAAATTTTAACTTAATTTGATGAAGTGTAGCAAAAGAATGCCCAAAAGTAGTTGGCCTCTTTTTATTTTGGACTGTTCTTCATGGTTGTTTTAACTTTTGTAAAAGCTCGAGCTTTGGTGATGGAAGAAATGGGACACCATGCAAATTGCATATTCCACATGGCATGCCACTGAGAAAGAACAATAAAAAAATTTGGACAGACGTGGCGGTTTACCACGTGGTGATATGCATGATGGCAACTCCCAATGCCTTAAAAAGTTGAACCTGAGCAAGAGAGATGAAAACTTTGCAGGCAATTCTCACATCACAAGATGCATAGTACGGGTGATCACAAGGTGTTAACCTACTATGGCTTCAATCTAACGTGTTTAGCTTTCTTATTTTATTTTATTTTATATTATAATATCGTTATCGTTATTTTTACGCTAATAAATAAATGCATCATACATCTAAAAGGATATTAAGAAACAGCTTAGAGGAATTGTAATAAAGTGTCAACTAGATGAATGTTGTAGAATCTACCACTGATTCACATTTGGCACATTTCTCCACTCATTTCATTTGATTACATATGCATAATCTTGAATATTATTATCACCTTACAGATAATTGGATGTACTCATCCCACTCCATCCCATTCCGTTTCAATTTAAGTTTTGTTTCTTATTTTTAATATTTTTAATTTTTTTAAAGTCCAATAAATATTTAAACATAGAATATATAATTTTTTTAATACATTATTAAATTTTTATCCTTTTAATAATTATACATACAAGAATAAAATGACAATTTAATATAGTGAAGCGAGGTGTGGCAAGACAATTATTATCATAACCGTTCTATACCCACTATCTAAAAAAACATCACTCACCTATACTCACTTTTTTTTAAAAAAAATCTACATCATTCAAAATTACTCTATTTAAAATTTATTGAATAGTTAGAATTTTACTATCTTGACCAAACTTATGGACCTCAAATATTTTTCTCCTATGGCATTTTCTTGTAATAATTAAACCAAGAATCAAATTTAAATAACTTATAATCACATATATTTCCATAAAAGAAAAAACAAACAAGCACATATCTTGTTTACTAGGAATGGTTAAATACAATG
This sequence comes from Gossypium stocksii, assembly GCA_020496765.1. NCBI lineage: Eukaryota > Viridiplantae > Streptophyta > Magnoliopsida > Malvales > Malvaceae > Gossypium > Gossypium stocksii. The sequence continues at coordinate 113,525,577 of CM035621.1, forward strand.
GGAGACCATTGACCCTGTGATTAAAGGCCATTTACTAGGACGAAGCCAGCATAGAATATCTCATCCCTCCTACTTATTTATTTCAGTCTTTGGAATTAACTCTTTGACAGCTATTTAAATTCTTGGAATTAACATTTTTTGTGAATTTTTTTTAAAAAAAAATTCTCTTGTACATTTCAACTTTGTTATTTTATTTTTATTTTTAAAATTTTATTTATTTATTAAAAAATATAAGTTAAATTATTAATACAATTAAATTTCTTCAATTAAATTTAAATTCATTACAACATTTCTTTTATATGGTTACTAAGTGATAAGAGTGAAGTTGGAACTTTTGTTAATGGATCGGAATTAAATAGTATATTTTTATAAGAGTTAAAATATAATTTTATTATTTTAATAGTTTATATCTTTTTTAACCATTTTTGAAGTGTCAATGTGCAATTTTTCCATTTTAGGGGATAGGGGCCCTATCAAAATAGTTACTTTGTTTGCCTTATATTACATTTTAGTCACTTACATATCGTGTTGTAACATTTTAGTCATTGAGCTGTTAATTGTCGTTAACGGTGTAAAAGTAAGTTGACGTGACACTTTAAATCATCATTTCAAACGAAAATTTTAAGTTAAGTTCTACAAGTGGTCTCTATATTTTTTTCAGTTTGAGCAATTTAATTTTTTTTCTTTTATGCTATTTATCTTTAATTTTCATTCTCTTCTACTTCTCTTTCTGTTTTCCTCCACTCTTCATTTCTTTTAACGTATTTTTTTCCTACCATGTCACCATCAAAATTGTAGTTGTCTTTCGTTCTTTCATATGGTTTATATACAATTATGAAATTGTTAAAATGTAAATTTAAATAATTGAATATGTAAAATTAATTTGATATTATTGGATAATAATTGATGGCCAAATTGGAAGAAAATGATAGACATGGAACAAGTTGGGCACCCCACCAAAAATGTCCTTTCTTCTTTTGGGCTTAATGATAAATTTAGTCACTAACGTTTACATGTTTTATCAAAATGATCATAATTATATTTTTGAGCCTTTTTTGGTCATCAACCTTTATTTCTTCTTTTCAAATTGCTTTTTCAAACAAATTTGATGAAAGCACCATTAAAAAAGTTAACAGGATGATGTGGAATTTCATATGTGGAATATTTTTAATGAGATGTAATATATTACTTAGATAACCCAATAAAATAATTACATGTGAAAAATAATAAAATAAATAAATAATTCATGAATAACTCGTAATTTAAAGAAAATAAACGTAATTATCTAAAATAAAGATTTCAAAATGAATGCACACATTCAATATTTTCGGTATAGATTACATCTCATAAAAAAATTCCACAGATGAAATTTCACATCATCCCGTTAACTTTTTTAACAGTACTTTCATCAAACCTGTTAAAAAAAGAGTAATTTGAAAAAAAATTAAGGTTGATGGCCAAAAAAGGCTCAAAAATACAATTAAGGTCATTTTGACAAAACATGTAAAGGTTAGTGACCAAATTTGTAAGCCTTTCTTTTATTAAATTTCTTCAAGGTTAAAATTTGCAATTAATCCCTATGCTTTGATAAAATTTGAGACCTAATCTCTATACTTTTCTAATTTAAAAATCTCAGAATAATCATTAACTTTGCATATTAATTAGATTGTAAATAAATATGTGACAAAAGCTACCAAAAAGGGTATTGATTGGACTACAATTTTGAAATTAAAAAAAATTAAAATACAGAAATTAAATCTAAAATTCTGAAAAATACAAGGACTAATAACACATTTTAACCTTTCTTCTATAACAATGGTCTAAACCATTTCCAAACCACCACCCAACTATTTCTTTCTTATCATTTTTTTAATAAGTATTTCTTCAATTATTTTATTCAAAACAACAGAAGTTAAAGTTTTTTTTTTTTTTTTTGCCTTTTTAAGATTCTGTTTGTCTCTCCACTATTCAATATTAGAAAAGAAAAACCAGATAAGTTCATCAAAGTCATGAGGATAGAAGCAAATTTAATCTTATTTTTCTGGGCTTTCTCTATTTTTTCTTGTTTGTGTTTTTCAGTCTCTTCAGTCAATTTTGGTTTTAGATTTCCTTCTTCAGCCATTAAAGCAGAGCAAGTAAAGCTTACTAGAAAAAGTAGCAGTACTAATAAGCTTTACAAAACAAAATATTTCACCCAAATCCTTGATCATTTCAACTTCAATCCCAAAAGTTACCAAAAATTTCAACATAGATATTTAATCAATGACACTTACTGGGGTGGCCCAAAGAAAAATTCCCCAATCTTTGTTTATACTGGAAATGAAGGAGATATTGAATGGTTTGCTCAAAATACTGGATTCATGTTCGACATTGCACCACATTTTCAAGCTCTTCTTGTTTTCATTGAGGTACGGTTCACTAACAACACCCCCCAATTTTTTTTAAAAATTTTCCTTCATTTTCTCGGTGACCAAACAAAAGGGTATATAACTATGTTCTATGATGTGAATTTTGCAGCATCGATTTTATGGAAAATCGATTCCGTTCGGCGGGGATAAGGATATTGCTTACAGTAATGCTAGTACACTTGGATATTTGACATCGACGCAGGCTTTGGCGGATTACGCCACTTTAATAATTGATCTGAAAAAGAACTTGACGGCGGTTGATGCCCCCGTGGTGGTTTTCGGCGGTTCATATGGTGGAAGTATGATTAAGATTCAATTCAAAAAAACCTTGATTTCTTTTCTTTTCTTTTCCTTTTTTCTTGTTTAATTTTAATGTTTTGGGCAGTGCTGGCAAGTTGGTTTAGATTGAAATATCCACATGTCGCCATTGGAGCTCTGGCATCCTCTGCTCCAATCCTCAACTTTGAGAACATAACATCTCCATATAGCTTCAACAACATCATTACTCAAGATTTCAGGGTTATTTCTCTTAACTCTATTTATTTATTTTAGTTCTTTTATCATTTAGTCCACTAATTTTTTTTGGTAAATTCTTAAAAGGCTAAATTACATTAGTAGCTGACTTATGAAAAAAAAAACCCAAAAATTTAAGATAATTGGGTGACCAAAATAGACAAATTAAATAGTTGAGTGACCATTTTTATAACTTTTTATAATTGTGTGATCAAAAAAGAAAATAATAACGTAGTTGTTGATTATTAATATAGTTTGCCCATTTTTAAAATAGTAAAAAAATGCAAGTTGACCTCTATAATTCATCTCAATTTTAATATTGAGCAAATTAGTTCTTTAGGAAAACGGAGCAATTTAATTATTGTTAATTTCGAAAGTGAGCATCTAAAGACAATTAATCATAACATTAATTTTTTTGTCAATTTTACGTAATTTTAATTGGTATAATAACAAATTTAGCTTTCAAAATTTACACATTCTATCTATTTTTATATATTTGAGCTAATTTTTTTATATATTCTATTTTAGTTTTTATATTTATCCATTATAATTTTTTTTATAATCATTCCCAAAATATGTAAATATTGAAGGATTAATTTGTAATTCTATTAATAAAACTTTATTTACAATTGATGAAAAATATTAATGATCGTGATTAATTGTACTTAATTGTTTACTTTTGAAATTGATAAAATTGAATTGTTTCAATTTTTTTAGAGACATTAATTTGCATAATATTGAAATTAAAAGAGAGTGAAGAGGTGATTTTACTTTAAACAAAATATTTAGGTAAAAGTTCACGTGCAGACAACATTATTTCTTGTTCAAAATCGATCAATTAGACCATGTGTAGTCAACTTCTTCATTTTTTAAAAAAATTGACAAATTTATGCATAATTACTACTTTATAAAAAAAAAGAAACCCTTAATTTAATGAAGCTCCTTTCTTTTCCAATTAAAAAATCCCCCTCACCAAATCAAATCTATGGGATAAGATTCCATGAGTGTGCATGTGAATGTGTATGGGTAAAATTGTATTTGTATTAAGAGATAGATTATATTATACTCTTTATTTAAAGTATAGGTTTAGATAAACGAGAAAATTAGTCTTTCGGTTAAAAATTTTATCCATTTTACTATTAAAAACGAATCATTATATGTCAATAAGAGGTACATATGACATGTCACATTTAACTATTTAGTTATTCTGTCAGTTACATTAGTTTTTAATGGTAGAAATAGATGAAATTTTTAACAAAAAAATAAACTTATTTTTTAATTTAATATACGAGAATTAATTTACTTATTTTTTATTTTTTTTGGAGTAAATGGAGAAAATATATGAATTATTCGAAGCTGCATACATTGATACATATACAGGGAATAAAATCGTACAATGCCATCTTTAGTCCCTTTAAGAAATTAATAATTCAATTTAGATCTTTTTAACATAAAATTTCCAGCTTTAGCACCTAATAATTTATATTTTCCTCTATCGAGACCCATATGATCCTTTAATAAAGTAAAATTTATGAGATGAGAAAGACTATTGTTTCCTCTCACACAATTTGTAAAAAAAAAAAAAAAAAAAACAGAGTGAAAGCGAAAATTGTTACAAAGTGATAAAGGGATCGTGGAAAAAGATCGAAGACACTGGCAAACAATCTGGGGGACTTGAGCTACTCCGAAAATCATTTCGAATTTGCAAGTAAGTACATTAAATAAATTAATCTCTCTAATTGAATCCAAATCTTTGAAATTAACCCTCTTTTTTTACAAATTAATTAATTTAATTTGATTGATTATTGCAGAAATTTTATTGATGTAGACGCTTTGGCGAGTTGGCTTGAAACAGCATTTGCTTACACTGCCATGACAGATTATCCAACTCCCTCAAACTTTTTAAATCCAATGCCAGCTTATCCAGTTAAACAGGTAATTGGTTAAACAAATTTAAATCGATTGAGTCTTATTTTGATTGATATTAGTATTATTGTCAATACAAGAAGATATAGGTTTGAGTGCGCTAAAATGCATTATCCTCCTATTTATGGGTTGATCAAGAAATATGAGTACTTCTATACATTGACTCATTTTATTCAAAATAAATAATTTCAGTTTCTCTTTTAATTTTGTGAAAAATTAGAAAGTCTATTATTAAATGATTGATTCTAAAAAAAAAAAAATTAAGATTTTCTTTTTATTCAGAAATTTATTTTTACGGTTTTTTTGTTTTTGGTCTTTCAAACAATTTTGGGGAGCAGATGTGTAAAGCGATCGATGATCCGAAGACAGGGAAGGATACATTCGCGAAGTTGTACGGTGCAGCTAGTGTCTACTATAACTATTCTGGAACTGCCACGTGTTTCAATCTGGCTTATTCTCCTGATCCTCACGGCCTTGATATGTGGAGATGGCAGGTACCAGAATTTTTCTCATCCTCTTTTCATTTTACTTTCTTTTTTCAGTTTTGGGATTAGGGATATCATAATTTTTTCACTACATTTTATTAATCCATTTTGGTACCTTAATTTAACAATTAAATTTATTTTATTTCTTAAACTTAAGAAATATAAAATTTTGATAAAGATATGATACAATATCAGAGTATCAAATATAATATTCTAATAATCAGACCAGTAATTGAACCGATCAATCACACTAATTCTCGATTCAATCAATTTGATTAGTTCAACTACTAAAAAAATAATTAAATAAATAATTTAAAATTTATAATATTTTTAAAAATAAATATATTAAATTGGTTCAACCTATTCAACTATTGATTTTTGTCTTAATTTTCGACTTTTACCTATTTCGAGCAATTTTTTATTCAACCAGTTTAATCCTTTTGTTTGGATCAATATACCTATTAATTCTCGATCCGACCAGTCAATCCAGTCATATTTAAATAACATTGGTCATGTCATTAAATCTTAATAAATCCAAGTTAATGGGCCAAGTTAGATCTAGTTGTCAAGTTTAAGTGCAAAAAATTATATTATCCCTAACTAATCAAATATTTTTTATATTAGTTAATATGATATTTATAAAAATTATAATTTATATATTATTGTTTCTAAATATAAAAATTAATATTTAAAAATAATTTAAATAAGAGTAAAAATATTTAAATTGATGTTGTGATATTCAAAATAAAATAAACATAATAATAAAATATGTTTTAAATTTCTATACTTCCATATATTTGGAATTCAGATTTTTTTTATTTTATTACAAAAATTTAGTCGCTCTCTATTGCTTTTAGAGTTTGTAAGTACAATTATAATATAATTGCAAATACCTGTTTAGCCTACTACTAAATAGAAACAAATCAATACAAAACATAAATGAACAAATATTAAATTATAACTAGACAAAATTCACACCTATTAATTGTACATGGTGGGATTAGAGGTCCTCGCAAGACAATTACGGATGATGTGACTCAAAGTTGGGTATTTAAGAATCTAGAGCTTCAGTCTTTTGTAATCAATGTGAAAATTACATTGGATTTCTTTATTTTTATATTTTAAAATTCAAGTTAAATTGTTAACTTTGTTAAAATTTTTAGCAAAATTTTTTGATGTGAAAATATGAAAAGACAAAAAAATCCATCAAAATAATAATGGTTGCCATTTAATAAAAAGGTATATTGGTCATTTCCTACCGATTGACATCATGTTAACCCGTGACACAACTCAGTTAGTGGATTTATTAATAGTATAGATGATAAAGTAAGAGCGTTATGGAAGTCCTTATACTAAGAGTCAAATTGTATTGGGCCTTCTCTATTCAAAAAAGGAGTAAATTAGTTCAAAAAGCAAATTGGTCATTTTGTTAAAAATTCCATTCATTTTACTATTAAAAATTTTTCCTTATATGTCAATATAAGATACACATTGTTTGGTTATTCCGTCAACTAGGCTAACAGATGAAATTATTAACAAAAAAAAAATCACTTTATTCTTTAATCTACCTTACATGGATCAATTTGCTTATTTTTCAGTAAAGAGAGTAAAATGCAATCTGATTCTTAATTTAAGATTTCCATTATATTTTTACCCTCACAATGAATACTAAAGTTGCTACTGCAAAATTAGTATTTTAGAAATCTAGAAAGAGAATTTGAATTGTAAAATTAGCAAACAACAGGCATCAAGGCGATTTTCACCAGGGGTTCGCATCGGCCGGCCCCCCTAAAATGAAAAATTACCATTTAGACTTTTTTTTAATTTTAAATTAATAAAAGTAAAATTATACTTTAACCTCTCTAAAATTATAAAAATTCGATTTAATTCTTTAAAAATTATAAATATATAGACTATAAAAAATTAAAATTTCATTTGACCCCTCTAAATAATTGTTCTGGCTTCACTCCTGTCAGGCATGTACCGAAATGATTATGCCAACAAGCGGAAGCAATAAGGAAAGCATATTTCCGGAGAATCAATGGAACTATTCTCGGAGAGCTGCTGGCTGCAAAGCCTTCTATGGTGTTCACCCCAGACCCAACTGGATTACTACCGAGTTCGGCGGTCATGTCAGTATCCAGTTTTCCTCCTTTCACCTTTTAACCATAAAATATTTGTTACACATGCATACATACTTCATGTAAGTCTTTTGAGGAAAAAAAAAAAAAAAAGAACAGAAAGATAATTGATCCCAAAACAAGTGGCATCAAGTTCAACTCTTGACCGTTTGATTTCATGTTTAACATCTTAGAGAGTTATAGGCAGAGTGTACCAATCGTGACTCCACATTGAACACTCTTAAAGTAGGATATATAGGTAAAATCGATAAAGATGCTCGTATCAAAAGAATATCATGCCTAGCACTCTAAAGAGTATACACAAGTGCATTAATCTCGTATTAAACTCATAAAACAAAGAGAAAATCTTCAGTACTAATAATAATATGTTGGGGATTGAGCAACAGGACATTTACAGGGTGTTGAAGAGGTATGGAAGCAATATGATCTTCTTTAATGGCTTAAGAGATCCCTGGAGCGGTGGAGGGTAACATCTTTCTATCCAACTTCATATATATATATATATATATATACAAAGACCTAGGAGGGTTTAATATCTGCTAATGTTTGACCTTTGTTTTTGATGATCATTGGGCAGGGTTTTGAAGAACATATCCAAAACCATTGTAGCAATCGTTGCTGAACAAGGTTTGAAGAATACATACTGACATACATATACATATATGTATATATAATATTCATCAATATTGAATTGATGTTGGCATTGGTTTAGGGGCTCACCATGTGGATCTAAGATTTGCAACTAAAGACGATCCGAAATGGCTTCGAGATGTACGGCAAATGGAAATCAACATCATCTCCGACTGGATTTCTCAATATTATCATGACCTTGCACATCAATCTTAACAGGGATAAGGCTTCACTCTTGTTCTTTTTTTAAAAGGAAAACTATTTAACATTTTATAACCAAATTAGCAATCAATCTGCCTCTTAATTCTTAAACGAATAATTGAGAAAATAAAATAATTGAAAGTTTTATAATTGAAAACCACATCTAGGCTAAAATGGCAAAATTAAAGTCTTGGGACCTAAAGCTATCTGATTATTTACTTGGATGCTTGTAACGTCTTACTTTTATGTAATTGCTGATATAGCTAAAAGTTACAACTTTCAAAAAGAAAATCTTAAGATGTACTCAAAGCAACTATGGAAAAACTTGATTTATTGTGATTAGATCTATCCAAGGGTTGGACAACCGGACCTAATTTAACCTTGGATAAACTTAATCACAATTCAAACTAGCCTGTCTCATGCCAATGACTGGTGTAATAATAAAATTATTTTTGTTTAAATTTAATTAAAAAATATTTTTTATATTTTATCATATTTGAATAGTGAATAAGACTTATTTTCGAAGCTTTAAAGATATGCTTGAAATAAAAATAGTATTCAAAGAATAATCAACAAGTATTGAGTACAGTTGTAAGATATACTGAAGAAAATTCAAGTTCGAACTTTAGAGATGAAATTGTTAAGAGAGGCAACTATGACATCAAAAAAATTATTCTTCATAGGCCATAAAACGAATAAAAAAGATACATTGATCTGTTAGTTTCGGTTAATTTTCCTTTGGTTCAAAAGTTTAGGGTGAAATACATCCAAGGTCACTAAATTATTACTAAGTTTATATTTTAGTCACTCAACTTCAAAAAAGTTACAACATAATCATTAAACTATTCGAAAGTTTTTATTTAAGCCCCTAAGCTATTTGAAAGTTTCTATATAAGTCATCGGGCTATTAAATTTTATTTTTTAAGTTTGGTTAGAGAGCTTTATAAGATGATTTGACAATCGGTACAGTAGATTAGTACCCATCAACGAACAAAAAAACTTATCTTAGGTCCATGTTGATCTAACGATTAGTTTTGGAGAACGGAAAAGAAAGATGTTTAAATTTTGGTTTCCAAGTTCGTAACGTACAAAGCTATTTTATAAAAAAAACTAAATTATAGAAAAAAAGGGAAATGAGAGCTTTCGATTGGTACAGGAGATGCGAATAGAGAAAATCATATAACAACGACTTTAATAGCCCAGACTTAACTGAAAGCTTTCGAATAATTCAATGATCATTTTGAAATAAAATGACCGAAATGTAAATTTGCTAACAGTTTATTGACCTTAAGTGTAGTTTACCCAAAGTTTATTTGTCCCTACTAATCACTAAATTAACACTCAAATGGAATAAAAAGAAAAAGGAAATGATGAAATAATTGTAACATTATACATGGGGAGGAGAAGGGATTGTATGAAACTATAATTTCAGGTCATCCCTATCCCTTTCTATTAGGAAAATGACAAATTAGATTTTTCCTCCTGAATTTTAACTTTTTCCTCCTGAAAAAAATTCAAATCCAATTAAAAATGTTAAAAATCAAGTGGAAAAATCTAATTTATTATTTTTCTATTAAAAAGAAACAGAAATAATGTGGAATCACAATTTCATATAACCCATAATAAATCTCATATTCATAAGACAATATCTTCGCAATCAAGTTAAGATGTAATTCAAAGTTAGGTCCTAAAAAAAGACAGGTCGGTTCTTTATTCAAATCAAAATTAATGTTGCCTATTGCCTTTTATTCAATTTTTACATAATTAGGGTTCACTAATACTTAGTTCTCAAATAGAAATAAGTGTCGGTTTTGCGTTATACGCTATTCCATCACATTTTCTAACACCTCTTAAGGTTTTATTTTATTTTTCTAATTTTATTTATAAATCTATATATCAAAATTAAATTAAATGAATTAACTTAATTTAAATTTTTTTGAATTTATTTTTCTTTCGTTTGTATCGTTAGTATTACTCAAAAGCTTTACTTCCTCTCGTCTTTTCTACGATTTTATTTTTTAATGAAACGACTTTAAACATTACGAATCTTGAAACTAAAATTTAAATGGTTATCTTTTTATCTGATCTCCAATGCCAATCACCAAATTGGATTGAATCTAATTATATTCTACTCGTTGGTGTGTACTATTCTACCATATCGATCTTCAAACCATCTCTTGGAGCTCACCATCAAGGCTTTAAATATTAGTTTTAACAACCCTGTGACTTAAATGAAAATTTTAAACAGTTCAGTGATTATTTTGAAATTTTTTGAAGTTGAATAGTTAAAGTGTAAACTTATTAAGAGTTCAATGACCTTAGGTGTAGTTTATTCTAATTTAAATATAATTATAATATAAAAATAATACGAATATATAGCAATATTGAAAGTTTGGGCCGAAATTGTGTTGTGGTACTTTTCTGGTAGGGTCCAATTTCAAGGAGCAATTGTTTTGGTTCAGATTGGACCCATTTGATTAAAAATCTAAGGCACTCCCTTGATGAATGGGAATTTCGTTATAATTAATGTTGATGTTGAATTTTGACTTTGAAATTTCTAAGTAAAAAAGTTTTAAGTTTAATTTAAGATAATAAATTTGAGTAATCTAGATTATTTATGCATTTGTTTCATTTTGACTCACTCTAATAAATATAATATTCAATGTATTATATATAGAATTCAATAATATACAATAGATAAAAATCAGATAAAATCAAATTAATTTGGAAAAAGGGACAAATTTTACACACATCGTGGAATTAGGACTTACACTATGTAATCGCGAATAGTGAAATTCAAATCCAAACCTTCAATATTCAAGACTTCAACTTTTACCAACTGTATTAAAACTTCATTAACGTATAAATTAAAATTCTTTAATATTAATTAAAATTTAAAAAAATTCAATTAACTTCTCAAACAACTTAGACTCGATTCAACTCACTTGATAACTTGAAACACATCAAAATAAATGAATCAAATTCGATATCTTTTTTCTTCCAAATTGAACTTTATCATCTTATAAGCGTCTCATTCACACATTTAATTAAATTTTATTTTATATTATCTTTAAAAACCTAGCTCTAAACTAGATTTAACTCAATTTAATTATTTTTAACTAAAGAAATTTAAAATTTCAATATATGGTCCCCCTTTATAGTATTGAAAGATTAATGCATTATTTTAAAAGATATGAGAGAGAGAGAGAGATTAAGCCAAAACAATTACGTTTTGAAATTTCTTTGTTCTATGAAACTATCTTAATTTAATGTTGACACCTCATAGATTTCGGCTTCAAATGCTTTTAGCATGCGTCAATTGAAAAAAATATTATATAATATAAAAAAATAAAAACCCAAACCTAATTGTTGTCTTTATATTATTCATTTCCGTTTTACAATTTATATTTAGGGTTTGTGGTTGTCTTTCTCAATAATATTATCTTCAAAGTTCGAATCTAAATTCTTCCCATAAGATTATAGTGTGTCTTACTGTTACACCCAACCACTTGTTAATCCTATTATTTTTCTTTTTAGTACAAAATTTCTTATATAGACTCGAATTTTAGTCTATGATTCCAATAAATAATTCTCCCATTCTAATTATAATTTCCTCGATAAAAATTAATTTTTTGAGTTTAATATTTTTATCTATAATCTGATATTTTATTTAGTAGATTTCATTTGACTGATTACATTTTATTATATAACATATAAAAGTTTTATTATTCCTTTTCAAGAAAAAAAAAAACTTGAGTAGGTATGTATATTTTATTTCATATTATTATCCTACATTTGTATTATGAAATAATGGTAGCAGATGCCAATCAATCCCTGGATTATTTGGTGCATTGTTCCTGGACTTTTGGTATATTTTGGGACTCTACATTTTATGTTTCCTTGAAGCCACTATAATAGAAACAATTAATGAAATCAATCATAATTTTTCTAATAATAAAATTAAAAAATATTGTTAGCATACGTAACTATAAAGCATATTACATTTTTAAAAAAAGACTCGAGTTTACTTTTTTAAAAATGATATTATTAAAAGGGATATCCAAAAACTTTGAAAATTTAATTTTTATAAACCATAAAATGAACATGAAGTGTAACTAAATTTAAAAAAAAAAAAAAACTTAACAAAAAATTGAGAGTAAAAATCCCGATTATGAAGAAATTTCAAATATAATATTAATATATAAATGTATCAAAATATTAAGAGTTATTAATTTGTTAAAATTTATTTATATGTAGATGATATTCTAAATATAGTAATATGTAGAAATAATAAATATGACTGATGGGTGTCGAGTCACCAAATATAGATTCTATGACAAAATTACACTATATAGCAGTATAGAGCAGTACGGTCAAATTCATAGGGATTGGTTATCTAATTTCGCCTTTTCTCGCGACCATAATTATTGTAGGGGCAAAAGTCGTGCCCATGACCTGTGCGTTGCAAAACTAAAAACTAAATAAATAAATGGGGTTTTAGTTGATAAAGATATGATGGTCACTAAACTAACTATAAATACAACAAAGGCAAGTACACCTATCGAACAATAGTATAGCTATAGTGAGTAGGGAATATCGTATCTACAATGAGTAAAAATAATAATAATTATTGTTTTTCTATTATTTAGCCAATAATTTGGGGTGATGTGTTTTATTCTAAATTTACTAAACTAATTTAACTAAGAACGCAATAGAGAAATAATCGAATATTAACTAATGAGGTAAACAATACCCAGGAAAGAATCCACCTAAATTTCACATTTTATTATGAATCTGAATTAAACGATTTATTCACTTGTGTCTTAATCCGTAGAAATCCCTAAATTATGTTAATATCTCTTTTGAGAGTAACAACAATTGACTCTAGGTTGATTAATTGAAATCTCTTTCTAATTAAAATCCCTATCGTTGCTTTAACTCGATCTATGGATTCCTTTATTAGATTTGACTCTAATCCGGTAGATTTATGTTGTCCTATTTCTAGGATTGCATGCAACTCCACTCAATTATGCTAGATCTACTCTTAAATAGAGACTTTTACTCCACTAAAATAAGCATATTAAACATGAATTAATATCCCGAAAATATTAAAACAAGAAATAAGCATACATAATTTAAAACAAGAATCAAGTATGTATTGCATAAAAGCAAAAATTAAATAAAAGGATCCATCATAGATTTCATCTCCCTTAGGTATCTAGGGGATTAGTTCATAATCCTGAATGAAAACATCTCAAAGTTAGAAAAACCACAAGACATAAAGAACTCAATAAAACTTCGAAGGAAATTAAAAGGAGATCTTCAATCTTGATGGAGATTTGCTTCCGAGTTGGCTTCGATGGTGTTCTTCGAGTGTTTTCTTTGATCTTATCTGATTGCCCCATTATGTCTTCTTCTAATGTGTATTTATAGGCTTTAGAATGTTGAGAAAACTTAAAAATTAGGTTTTTCTGTGTATTTGGGAAGTAGGGTACGAAATCGACATGGGCTGGCACATGGGCGTCTGTCCAACCTGTGTGGCTCACACGTGCATGTGTCCAGCTCGTGTGGAAATGCCTAGGCAGTGTCACTCCTGAAAACAACTCTATTTGTCCGATTTTGGCTAGTTTTTTTGCTCACTTTGCTCCTAAATGCTATCCTAAGTAGACTTGATCATGAGTCGGGCCACCCGGCCCGGCCCGAAGGCACGCCCAAGATATGAGAGGGTTTGAGTAAAAATATAGGCTTGAAAAATAAGCTTAGACAAAAAAATTAGGCCTATTTAAAAAACAAGCCGGTCCTAGGGTAAGAAATTTTTGGCTCGGGCCTGGCCTGAATTTACTAAAGGAAAAAAAAATTTGCTCATTTTTTTTTGTTTTTTGAATGTTATTTTCTTGTTGTTTTCTTCTTATTTTGCTACTATTTTACTATTACGTTATTACTATTTTGTTATTATTGTTTAGATATTGTATAAAACTTATTTTATTGTTAATTTTGTTATTATTTTAAAGACATTTGTTAATTTTGTTATTATTTTAGAGGTATTTGCTTGTTAAGTTGCATTTATCTTAGTGTTATTTAAGTCTACATATTTTTTAAAATTTATTTTCAATTTGTTGGAAAATATTTATTTTGATGTTTTTAGTATTTTTGATTTATTATATATATTTAAAAATTATACGGGCGAGCCGGGCCGGGTCGAGCCTGGGTTTTAGCATTTTTATCCGATTCGGGCTTGGGTAAAATTTTAGGCCTATTTTTCAGGCTAGGCCGAGCTCTAGGCTAGTAAAAGTGCCTGAATTTTTAGTTGAACCCGACCCAGCTCGTCCCATGAGCACCTCTAATCGTAAGTATAGAAACATGAATTTAAAGGATTAGGAACATTAAATTCACTAATTTGCATAATTAATCATCCAAAAACGCATTAAGAATGAGATTAAAATGTTTTACTTTTATAGCTTATCAAGATAATAATATAAAAAAACAAATATAAAATAAAGTAAAAACAGGATTATGATTGCAACATAAATTAAGTGAAACAAACTAAACTTGGTGAATTAAATATATTAAAACTTAGCTTCAGCCTCGGTACACTCCGAACTTGAACCAATCCTTGAAAAATGGATTTTCCCTTCCAAGGGATAAGTTGGTTATAACGATTAAGGATGCCTCAACCGCCAACTTTTCCTTGTATAGTCAATTTCGGTACGACCTGTAAACTGGCCCTTGCCGTATTTCTAACCACATAACACATACCCGTAATTTAATATTTCGATAGCCTTACGATCTAGAAAGCCCAACTCAAATTAACAGCCTCAACCACGTGGGTCGTTTAAATCCGATCACTATCTCCCTTGACGGAATCCAACTAGCCTTTACCTACCTGAACAAGCCAATTTGTTCGCGGGAATTTGAACTTGGTAGACAGCCATCTTGTTTTCCCAATTGTACGCCAAACAACTCCAATCCAATGTATGTTTTTTGAATTGAAATTGAACAAACTTTAAGGGACGATTATGACTATCCCACATACAGAAGAGATAACGAATACCGTGTTGAAAGTTTTTTTTAGTACGATTCATATCTCATGATTTTTTTGTTGGAACGATAACCGGGCTAAAGCTAAATGGGGAAATTAGTTGAGCATGAAATTAATCATGCTTTGTTGGTTTATGGAAGGGATTATATGGTAAGGTTGAATGGTGGAAATGATAAAGGACTTGGGAAACAATTAAACCAAAGAAAAGAAATGGAAAAAGAATTCCATATACTAAATTTAGCCTACTTTATCTAACAACCAACCACATAAAATCAGATTTTGTATCAATTTTTTTTTTAATCTAGCTTTTACAAAGTCAAATATAAAATCTAATCAACCATAAATTTCTTAAAATTTTCAATTTAGCCCCCCTTTATTGCTTGTGCTCCAATT
This sequence comes from Gossypium stocksii, assembly GCA_020496765.1. Classification (NCBI taxonomy): domain Eukaryota; kingdom Viridiplantae; phylum Streptophyta; class Magnoliopsida; order Malvales; family Malvaceae; genus Gossypium; species Gossypium stocksii. Next base: position 113,541,313 of record CM035621.1, read on the forward strand.
TAGTCCAATTTACTTGCTAACTCAACTTTCAATGCTCCAATTACATACCTGATAAAATTAACCAAAAATTATAGACTCGGTAGCAAAAATTACTGAAACTAGGTGCGTTAAACATACAAATTTAGTTTGTTATCACATCCCCCTACTTAGCCAATACTTGTCCTCAAGCATGATGTGTACTCCTATACTAGAAATCAATCAATAATTTTTTTTTCGAAATCAAATCTCTTTTCTCAGCCAAGCGTAATGCAAACAATTAGGTGAACCAAAAATAAGTAATTACTAGGTCCAACCAATAAGCATTTTATAAAATTTCTAACATTAAGCAAAATTCAACTGCTCCACTAAATTTAGGCTTAATCAAACTTGCGAGGCAACCATACTCAATAAATTTTTCCACAAGTTTAGGAAGTAGTCAAATCTTTTTATACGAAATGAGATGACAACCCAAGCACTTTACCCCTATTACTCAATTTGACATGTCCCCAATCAATTTATTTCTCCTTTCTCAAGGCAGCTCGATTAGCGAAATGTCACAAGTTTCAGTTTGTTACTCAAATATTTTTACACGAAATGAGATGACAACCCAAGCACCTCATCCCAGTTACTCAATTTGGTCACATTCTGAAATCTTCATGCATAACTAAGCCATTGAAGAATATTTTTTTCTTTTTTTTTTTTTACTTACTTAAATGAGACTGAGTACTTTTATTTGGCAAGTTTAAAGAGCCAACTTTATGACATGTTGACTTAGCCATTACATTTTCAACTCTACAAAATATTTGATGATCAAAGTAAGTAATAGTTTTTCATGAATTACTTAATTATTTAAATAAACTAAGCATAGGAATTGGAAGTTCATTTTCGAAACGAATTAAGGAATAATTTTAGTATAAAATTAGCACATGCAAAGAAAAAGAAGTAATAGCATGACATGTCTTACGAATCCTCCTACTTAGCCCACATTGCCCTTAATGTGCAATAATAAAAGAATAATAAAGAGAAGGGTCAAGTGTACTCCCCATGTATGTTTAATTTGGCAGAGGGTGGTTTGGGTAGCTCGGGTTGGTTTTGGCTAGTTCGGGTTGATTCTTGCTTGTTTGGTCCTGTTTCAGCAAATGGCAGTACTGAAATTTGACAAGGCGTGTCCACACCATAGAAATCCAAATCCAAATAGATTAAATAATAATATTATTTTTTTTAATTTTCAACATAAATTAAATTGAATTCAAAATCAAATAAATTAAAATAAATAAATATGGGTTGCCTCTCAAAAAATGCTTTTGTTTAACGTTGTTAGCTCGACGACCTGGGTATTATTCGTTTGGTTCATTGAGAATTAATTCTTCCACCATGTGCAGTTGGATGTGTCGTAAAAAGGTTTCAACCTTTGCCCATTGACCTTGAAGCACTATTTAGATTCCTCGCTCTTAATTTCGACTACACTATGAGGAAACAATTGAGTAATAATGAAAGAACCTAGCCATTTGGTTCAAATTTTACCTACAAAGATCCTTAGTGGCACTTTTTGTCCTACTGAAAATTGTTTACAGGATATCTTTTGATCATGAAATGCTTTGGTTTTGTCTTTATAAATTTGGGCATTTTCATACGCATCATTCTGAATTTCCTTGAACTCTTGAATGTGTAATTTTCGGTATTCACCTGCTGAGTTTTTAACTACAGTCACGCTGCTTTTCTTAGGCACTACATGAACACTAGAGACATTTTTCATTTATATAGGGACGGCACATGCTCTCATAAACATTAAATTTGACCATTTCATTGTCAAACTCCATAGTGAGTGTTCCACTTCAAACATCAATTTTTGTACGTGCAGTGCTTAAAAATGGTTTTTCGAGTAGAACATTGGAAGAATTTGCTGAGTTTTCATCCTCCATGTTGATGATGTAGAAATCTGCAGGAAAAATTAGTTCATTTACCTTGACAAGAACATTTTCCAACACTCATTTCGGATACACTATAGACTTATCTACAAGCTGAATGATTACACATGTTTCTTTCAAATGACTCATTTTTAGTAGTTTATAAATAGACAAAGGTATGACGTTAATAGATACACCTAAATCGCACATAGCCTTTTTAATTCCAGTACTACCTATTTTGCAAGATATAGAAAACATACCTTGGTCCTTACACTTAGGTGGGATTTTTTTTGTAAAACAGCAGATGTTTTCTCCGACACTCACATTTTCATTACCTAGGAGCTTATTCTTACTTATGCATAATTCTTTTAAGAATTTTGCATACTGTGGAATTTGTTTAGTCGTATCAAGAAGATGAATGTTTATTTCTACCTTTTGAAAATTTTAAGGATCTTTTTTTCTTCTCGTTTCTATTTATATTGGACGAGTCTTCCAAGAAATGGAGGCAGTACTATAAACGACTTCTGAAGAGTCGAATCCGTAGTAAACGCTGGATCGGGCTTTCATTTTTGCAATTCTGGACTGTGGGTACGATTCATGTCAGGAGCTGACTTCAAAACTGTTCCATTTTTCAATGTCATAGTACTTGCATTATGTTAAGGATTAGGTTTAGTTTAAGATGATAATTTACCTTGGGACTCCAAACGACTAACCATGAGCACAAGCTTGCTCAATTGCTTATTTATTTCCTACAAATGCATGTCAGTTTTCTGTTGAAATTTTTCAGTACTATTGACTAACGTTTCCACTATAGCTTCTAAAGATGATTTCGGAAGTGGTAATTGTTAATTTGGAAGTGACCTTTGTTGGTATGACTGATTGAATCAAGGATTTGACCTGTAACTAATATTTGGATGATCTTTTCACCCCACATTATAGGTGTTCGAATAGGGATTATATTGCCTTTTGGGTGGCTCTAGAAAGTTTCCAACAATATTCACTTGTTATGTCGAACCCTTGTGTAAAATAGGAGATGAGTATGTCGGGTGATCTATCATAGCACAAATTCCACACAATCGATAGAGTACTTAACCCATGAACTCATCTTATGGGTTCTGAAGCCAGCCAAAATTGTTGAGAATTCGCAGTCATCGTCGAAATTAACTCTCTTACTCTATGAGGCATCATATTTACAAGTACCCCTCCATTAGTAACATCTATCATCTTCATTTCCATTGGGAGCAACCCCTCATAGAAATACTGTAAAAGTAATTGTTCAATGAGGCCATGTTGTGGACAACTTACACACAACTTTTTGTATCGGTCCTAGTAATCATAGAGCAAATCAGTCTCTTTGCTGAATTCTTACAATGTCTCTTCTTAATTCGGAGGCCCGGGCTATTGGAAAAAATCTGTCAAGAAATAAACAAGACATATCAGACCATGTATTAACTGAACCAAGAGGTAAATAAAATAACCACTCACTAGCAAAGTCGGCTAACGAGAAAGGAAAAACACGGAGTTTAATTTGATCTTTGATCACTCCCTAAGGTTTCATGCTTATGCAAACCATGTGAAATTCTTTAAGATGCGAATGTGAATTTCATTTTGCAATCCGCAGAAGGTGGGCAATAGATGAATTAAGCCCGATTTCAACTTGAACAACATTCTTCTCGTGGGATAAGTTATGCATAGTGGTTGTTGTTCATTTGGTGTTGTTGCGAGTTGACGTTTAATTTGATTTGCCATTTCGTTTGGTTCGTCGAATGAGAAAATATTTTGATATAAGATCTTATTTCGAACTTGGGTTGTGATCGTTTACCACACTGAATAACTTCTTTTTGCAATGTTCAAACCAACATCTCTATTTCCGGTTCAAATTTTAGAGTTTTTGGTTATAATCTGATCATAAGTAAAACAAACAAAAATTAGAAAAAATATTTCCAATCCCCAGCAACAATGCCAAAATTTGGTGGGTGTTGAGCCACCAAATATCAATTCCTACGACAAAATAACACTAAATAGTAGTATGGAACAGTAGGGTCAAATCCACAAGGATTGGTTATCTAATTTTGCCTTTTCTCGCGACCAAAATTATTGTCGCAACAATAGTCGTGCCCAAGATCTGTGCGTTGCAAAGCTGAAAAATAAATAAATATAGGGGGTTTTAGTTGATAAAGATAATAATATAGAAAAAACAAATATAAAATAAAGTAAAAAAGAGCTATGATTGCAAAATAAACTAAGTGAAATAAAATAAACTTGGTCAATTAGATATATTAAAGCTTAGCCTCAACCTCAGTACACTCTGAACTTGAATCGATCCTTGAAAAATAGATTTTCCCTTCCAAGCGATAAGTTGGTTATAGTGATTAAGGACGCCTCAACCGCCAACTTTTTCTTATGTAGTCAGTTTCTGTACGACTTGTAAACCAACCCTTGCCGAATTTCTAACAATGTAACTCATGTCCATAATTTAAGATTCCGACAGCCTAGCAATCTAGAAAGCCAACTCGAATTAACAGCCTCAACCGCATGGGTTGTTTAAATCCGACCACTATCTCCCTTAATGAAATCCAACTGCCCTTTTCCTATCTGAACACGCCAATTTGTTCGCTGGAATTCAAACTCAGTAGACGACCATCTCGTTTTCCCAACTGTACACCAAACAACTCCAATCCAATGCACACTTTTTCAATTGAAATTGAATTAATTTTAAGAGATGATTGTGACCATCCCATATACCAGAAAGATAGAAAATATCGTATTAAAAGGTTTTTTTTAGTGCGGATTCATATCTCATGATTTTTTTGTCAGAATGATAACCGGGCTAAAGCTAAATTAATTGAGCATGAAATTAATCATGCTTTTTTGGTTTATGGAAGGGATTAAATGGTAAGGTTGAATGGTGAAAACGTTAAAGGACTTAGGAAACAGTTAAACCAAAGCAAAGAGTCAAAAGAAAAAAAAGAAATAAATTTCATTCAAATTCCAGTTTATTTTCCAAAGCTACCATACAAGGTATTTTTATATATTCCATATATTAAATATAGCCTAATTGATATAATAAGCAACCACATAAAATCAGATTTTATATCAAATTTTCTCTGAATCTAGCTTTTACAAAATCAAATAGAAAATCTGATCAGCCATAAATTTCTCAAAATTTTTAATTTGGCCCCTCCTTTATTGCTTGTGCTCCAATTTAGCTTGATTTGCTTGCTAACTCGAATTTCAATGCTCTAACTACATACTTGATAAAATTAACCAAAAATTATCAAAATTAGGTGTGTTAAACATACAAATTCAACTTGTTATCAATAACATGAGAGAAAGAATAATTATTGAATCTAATCAAGACAAAATTTCTTGGTTGACATTAATATAAATGGTAAAAGTATTATCGAGGTTTCTGTATTTGAAATTGAATTGTCTTTTGCCCTTTTTACTAAAAATATGAGTAAATTAATTTATATATATTAGATCAAATAGTAAATTTGTCTTTCTATTAAAAATTCCTTCCATTTCTATCGTAATATGAGGTACATGTAGCACTCCATGTATTATAATTTGATTATTTCGTTAGCCAATCAAATTTTTAACTGTATAAACTGATGAAATTTAAAAAATAATTATTTACTCTTTAATTTAATATATATATATATATATATATATATTAATTTATCTATTTTTAAGCTAAGAGAAAAAATACAATCTTATTAATTTTTTAACCTAATATAAATCTATTTGATGATTAAAGAAGACGGTGAGTGAGATGGGATGAACACGTTGGGTGTATTAGACAAAATATACAGCATATGATATTAAAGCCTGGCACAAAAACAAACATGTATTATTTATGTTTTTTCACATACATGTACTTAATAACCAGTCCATTTTTTTTTTCAAGATGAAAAGGGTGTCTGAATCTACCTGGAAATTGGTTGTCTCAAACTTGGAAAAAGCAAAAATATCGGCAACTAAATTCATATTCAGTTTAACCCTAACAAATCCAAATAATTAAAAAAAATGAATGAAAGTCATGGCAGCTTTATGAGGGAAAGACAGACCACACCTCGTTGAGGTCAAGGGTGTCTCTCCCTGTCCTTTTCACTTTAACTACTTTTTCAGCAAAAACAAAACTTCCTTTTCTTCTCTACTGATCCTTACTATTCTTATATCTGTTTTCACTGAACATAAACCTAACAAGCATGTTCTTTGTTTTGTCAGTTTTATATTGTAGTATCATATTTTTCACTGTTTGAAAAGATACTACTTCTTTCCTTCCTTTTTCTTTTACTTACAAGCCAAACTAAAATAAAGAAAAAAGAATGGTAGTGTTAGTCTCCAACTTCTTTCTTTTTAGTTTGTAGATATATTTTATGAGTATTTTTATTATCTTTATAAGTTGTAACAGACAGATGACGATGTATGTCGTCGTTAAAATTTCATCGACCACCAGTAGTTTCTCTTAAAAAATAAGTGACTCTTCGTCAGTTTCTTAATTTATTTATGTTTTGAGAGTATTTCAAAATAATAAATAATTTCATGAATCGGCTTGAACTCAGTGTTGTCTTATAGCACATTTTTTATTTTGCTTATGCATGTAGTTTTACTTGTGCAAGTGATTTTTGTCCTCCTCATATCTGCACCATTTATTATTAAATAAGATAATTTAGATTATAAATTTAAATATTTAATTTAATAATATTTGAATTTGAATTTAAATAACACTGATTTGGTTAACACTGAGATTTAAATTCAAACATTCCATCGTTACCCAAATTGCGTGAGGTTTGGCTCCACTTCCACCCATTCTGATTTGATTCCCAATCTTTTAATATGGATGTTTTTTTCTTTTTCTTTTTCTTTTTTAATTATAATTATATTTAATTATTATATTTATATATTCATTTGAATTATTAAGGTTTTGCAATCATATTTTTTAATAATCGAATTATTAAATAAATAAACTAAAATACATCCAACCAAATCGCTTGATATAATCGCAATAATCTTAATTGCACAAAATTCATATTTGTTATATTCTCGCTTTAGACCACCTTATTTGAGCATTTAACCATTATAGGAATACACTTACATACAATCTCATTATGATTTTGCTAAGAGAATTCGACCCCATGACCTCACTTAATCATCATGTCTCATTTAGTGGGCTTACACAATTTGTAGAAGATAGATTAAGACAGGTCGTCAATAACATTCATCAATTTATTGCATTCAGTATATATCTTATCTAATTCTTTTAAATCGACTTTAATAGTATCTTAAGCTGATATCCACCACTCTATCGCAATATTCATAACGTAGGGAAATCAATGGTTCGAACCCATGCTTAATTAGACCTGTTCATGGATCGGGTTGTCCGAAATATGAGAGGTTTTGAGCAAAAAAATAGGCTCAAAAAATGGGCTTAGACAAAAAAATAAGACCCGTTTAAAAAATAGGCCGAGCCTCGGGTAAGGCATTTTTGGCCTCGGTTCGACCTGAATTCACTAAAGGACAAAATTTTTTTTAATATTATTTTCTCCTTATTTTGCTACCATTTTACTATTATGTTGCTACTATTTTGTTATTATTGTTTGGATATTATATAAAACTTATTTTATTATTAATTTTGTTATTATTTTAAAGACATTTTTAATTTTGTTATTATTTTAGAGTCATTGCTTGTTAAGTTACATCTATCTTAGTGTTATTTAAGTATACATATTTTTTTTAAAATTTATTTTCAATTTGTTGGGAAATGTTTACTTTAATTTTTAGTCTTTTTGATGTATTATATATATTTTAAAATTATATAAAAATAATACAAAAATTAATATGGGCAGGCTGGGTCGAGCTCGCGTTTTAGCATTTTTATCCAGTCTGACTTAGGCAAAATTTTAGGCCCATTTTTCAGGTCGAATCGGGCCCGAGCCTAATAAACGAGCCTGAATTTTTAGTTGAGCCCAGCTCGGCCTGACCCCATGCACACCTTTATGCCCAACTATCTTCCCTTTATAAATACCCCTCAACATCAAGGTAAAGAGGGACCTAGAGATAGCTCACATTTAGTAAAAACTCTAATCTCAACCCCTCATATACCACCAATAATTTATGATAATTGGATGATTTACAGAGAATGTTGATTTATATTAATATGTTATAAAGGAACTTTAAATTTTGTCAAATCATAAGTTAATATAAAGATAAACTTATATTTTATTTCAAAAATTTATAATTTATTATCGGCTCTTAAAAATATTTTTCGAATTCGCCTCTATTAACAATCTAACTATTTAGATTTATTTTCAATAAAATAATATATGTTCAATTATTGTTACCCAATCTAAAATGTGTAAATTATTCTCAAATGTTAACATATTCTATGAGGAGATTACTTCTTGGATTACTTATTATAAGATGCTTTATCCACTTCTAAACTCGATTCATTGAATTGGAAATGATGAATAAAAATGGAACACATGGATGGAAGTGAAACCTTACATGATAAAATTTTGGATTAAAAATTACATCCAATAACCACGAGATAAAAATATAGTATATGTTAAAATATAAAAATGATTTTATTTTAATTTTTGTAATTGTTATAATTAAATTTAAATAATTTTTTTATCATTAAAAAATAATTGAAAATATAAGCCCAATTTTTATTTAGAAAAAGCTTGTTTAACAATAAAATGCAATAGTTAAAAGAGTTTATATTTGATGTATTTAAAAGATTAAATGTTTAAATTGAGTTTAATTATTTAGAAATTGTTCATATAAAGGTTAAAATTTATAAAATGGTTATATAATTTTTATGAAAGTGCTTAAATAAAGATTAAAAATTTTAAAATAGTTAAATAAATGTCAAACCTTTTCGAAAATGCTCAAATAAAGACTTTTCAAATGCCATATATCATGTTTTAAAAAAATTATTTTATTTTTCATTTTAAGTAATATTTGAATCATCTCTCATGTATTTTATTCTAAACATGTAGTAGCCACTAGTCACCTAATTTTTACTACAAGTTGAATTTAAATGCATGAAAAACAAGCAATTTCGTAAATATTTGGTCATTTTATGACTATTTTGAAAAGCTTCGCTCTTATAAAAACAACCATAAAAAACTAGGCATAATTTGAGCGTCTGGCTAAATGTTTTTTAAATTTGACCAGTGATCGAACTAATTAGGCTATAAGTTTACCGATCAATCGATATGACCAATTCGATTAAAAATCATTAAAAACTTAAGCATAAAAATTTTTCTAATTTAATCATTAGTTCAAACAGTTCGTATTGATTCCTAATCTAATCAATTCAAAATTTAGACCGATACCAAAATTAAATCTCCATCCAACTGATCCAATCCAAATATTTTTTATTTTTTAACCCCTTTTAAAATATAAAATTTCATACACATGGTAAAATGTACATCAGGGATATAAGAAATTTAAGTGTAAATTTTCTCTCGGGGAAAACCGTGAGGCATGAAGTACTCTTGTACCTTCTTTTTCCTCTCATATTTTATCTCGGTGAGTTGTTGTCGCTCTGATTTTCTCTTTCATTGTCGAGTGTCAAAATCAAATAGTTTCCACATCAAACCCATAATCACCCCCCACGCCTCCCATCTTTTACCTCTCTTTTTTTCTCAGCCATTTTCATCACCACCACTTCCCATTATAGAAAATCAACTCTCAACCCCCCCACCCCCCCAAAAAAAACTTCATTCATGGAACCAGCCCAAAGCTACCAGCCTTCAATGTCTTTCTTTTCAAACATCCCTTCGTCGCACATCGAAGACGAATACGAACAATTCGACGACCATGAAAAGGAACCCATGTTTGAAAAACCCTTAACTCCCAGCGACGTCGGCAAGTTGAACCGCCTCGTTATCCCCAAACAACACGCCGAGAAACACTTCCCGTTGGGCGGCAGCGGTGGTGACTCGGTGGTCGATAGCAAAGGCTTGTTGCTGAGTTTCGAGGACGAGTCAGGCAAGTGTTGGCGTTTCCGTTACTCGTATTGGAATAGTAGCCAAAGCTACGTGTTGACTAAAGGATGGAGCAGATACGTTAAAGAGAAGCAACTCGATGCAGGTGACATTATTTTATTCCAACGACATCGTCTCGATGCTGAGAGGTTGTTTATAGGTTGGAGGAGGCGCGGTGCCGCACTGGATGGCGGGAACGCCGAGTTGGGAAATAACAGCGGCGGCGTCCGCGGTGGTGACAATGGTGGCCGGAGCAGTAGTAGAGGATTGTATCAAGGGAATCCTTATCCTGGGCACATTCAAGGCGAATGCCATGGGGCTAACGTGCCATACCAACATGACTATCTCCAGGCAGGTATTATTTTTTTTGTCACATTTGTAAACATTATCTCCTTTTATCATTTTTTTTTACCTGTATTAAAAGTCAGGATAAATGGATAAATTAATCCGTTACATCAAATAATTAAACAGTCATACGTGGCGTGTCGTGTCGTGTCATGTCTATTTCATTTTGATGAATAGAAACTAATTTTTAACAGTAAAAATAAAAAATATTTTTAATAGATAGATAATTTACTTTTAAATATAATGTATAAAAATTAATATATTCATTTTTTTGAATAAATCGAGGTTACCTAATATAAAATTTTTATAATACTTTTATTTTTTTGCAAATATTTTTATTTAATATAAAATTTCTGAAATATGAAAAAAATGGACACTTTCCAATTATATTGGAGTAATTTGGTGGTTGTGGTTTGGATTTTATTTCATGCGCAATAATAATCTTTTTAATAATTAGAGTGATAGAGTGTCTAAGTTCTAATTTTAATAAAATAAAATTCTAACTCGAATAATCCCCAATTTTTTTTTTACTTGAAGACTAAAACACAAGTCAACTTACATGTGATAACATATATTTGTTTGTTTTGAGTGTTAATTAAGGGGAGGTGGGGTTATTGAAAATTATTGACGTTATCACATGGGAGCATGTGTTTTGAAATTTGTGTCACAAATGCAGGAAGCATGGCTGAAAATCAAGGGCCAGGTGGGAACCCAAAGAGGCTATTTCGGCTATTTGGGGTGAACCTAGAGTGCCACCTCGATGACTCCTCCGAGCCATCCACGCCCGATAGCTCGTCGGTATGGAGTCAGGGTCCAACGTCCACCCGCCACTTTTATTCTCAATCCTACACCTCAAACTACATGGTAAGCATGTATATATATTATTGATTAAATTATCATTCAGATTTTGTATTAATAGTTAAATTGTATTTTTTTATAAAAATGAATTTATTAATTTTTATACATTAGATCAAAGAGCAAATTCGTCATTTCTATAAAAAATTAATCAATTTATACTGTTAAAAATTAGTGTGACCAACAGAATAATCAAACAGTTACACATGATGTGCCACATGTACTTTGTTATTACATACAATGACTAGTTTGCTCTTTGATAAATAAAAGTACCATAGAGGTTCTTGTATTAGGTGTTAGATTGCATTTTGCTCCCTCTACTAAAAAATAGACAAAGAAGTCCCTATATGTTAGATCAAATAGTAAATTGATCATTCTATTAAAGGTTTTTTTTAATCTATTTCTATTGTTAAAAATTGGTTCAAGTATGTCGAAATGAGGTACATACGGCATACCGTGTGTCATCATTTGGTTATTCTGTTAGTCATGTCAATTTTTAACAATAAAAATGAATTATTCTTTTAACAAAAAGAACCAATTTGCACTTTAATCTAATATATAAATACTAATTTCTTATTTTTTGAGGAGAGGGAGAATGCAATCTTACATCTAATATAAGAGCTTCTATGGTATTTTTACCCTCATTGATATAATACATGTACAAGAATTAATTTCTTATTTTTTAATATAAAAAAATATAATTCAACTTTTAATATAATATAATGCTTTTACAGTATATTCTTATACTACATTATCATTAATCTTTTAAGAGGTAAAAGATAAGGTTTAATTATTAAAATATTAGATTTTGTTGCTGGTGGTAATGAGACAAACAATTTGATAATTTTGGGAGTTGACTACTTGCCACGTCGCCTAATTGCACTAGTTGGGTTACTTAATTAAAGATTAAGCTCAGACGTGGTTTCCTTTAGCCCCTACCATTTTTATATATATAAAAAAAAAAAATCAGACATTCATTGCCCTAATCAAGCTGTCCTTCGGCTGGATTTCGGGATTACTTTTTGGAATTTGTATTTGATAGTAAATTTATTATATTTATTTAAAAATAATTATCGAATATTTAATATTTTTAAACTTTTAATTTTTGAAAATTGAAAAAAACCAGGTTTGTTAAATAAAATAAAATATATTTCCTTTTCTTTCTTTTTCTTTTTTACATATTTTGGTTTTCAGTTTTTTTAAATTAAAAAAATTTTAATTTTTGTTTCTTTTCAAAAAATTGAAAATGGAAAAAATCTCTATTTTCTGAAACCGAATACAGACTAAATAGATTAATTTAATAATTTTCAAAAATTTCACAAATGAAATTAGAAGAAAAACGCATTTTTTATGTAATAAAAATAGATAAATGGAATAATTATTATTATATTTAGTTTTTAGGGGGATTTTCTATGATTTTTTTCTTTAGAAGAAATCATTATTATATGTGGTAGGTTTAAACAAATTTTTTTATTTCATTTCATTTTATTTATTATTTTTCCTTCAATTTTTAAAGACAAGGCATGATTGAATTAATTCTTTGTTAGGATAATTACTATTACCGGCTCAAAAACCCGAATGGGTTTGGGCCGGATTCTATTAAACTTGTAGATCGAATTTGCTCTCCTGCAAAGTTACACATGCATGAGACAAACATATGTTACGTCTAGAATAAAAAACGTATCTATATACATAAAACTTACCTAATATGTTATATCAATAAATAATATCCATATCAAATAAAGATATAAATACCACCATATTAGACAGACATAGAAAAACACTAAACACCCTTAAAAAAAAAATCAATTTTGGTGAAGTGCTGTTCAAGAATCACAAACAGTTGATTGATTGATTGATTCAAGCAAATACAAAATATTTGTTATTTATTTCACCCATAGAAATTCAACAAAAATACAAAGTTTTTAAAGTCTTTTAAACCAAATAAAATTGATGAAATTGGGCAGTGAAAGAGATTGCTAGTTGAAAATTCCAAGTGAAGAAGATTTTGCAGGAGTGGGAGATTTGCAATAATAATGAAAGATACCCTCCAGATATGATTGATTGAGTCAACAGGGGATATTGGTCATAATAGTTAGGCAAACACATAATCCTTGTAGATTTTTCCATTAAAGCATATTTGGTGACTACAATGTAATTGATTTTTGTTTTTGTGATTGTACAAGGATATTGGTTTCTCAAGAGATATGAACCAGATGGATAATCATAGAGCATAAAAGCTTTCAAGATGTTGACATCCATGGATTTGACTTAATTCAACTTTGAAGGTCAAAAGAGTACAAAGAAATGCTAAATGAATACATAGGCAACTTGGAGACAATGGTGGCAGTCTTGGGTTAGATGCATGACATCCATGTAATAGTATTTATATATATGTTCGAACGTAGCCAAAGCTCTTTTTTTTTTTTTTTTTTTTTTTTAAGAAATAGATAGAATTTTCATACTCTCTTACCCTATTTTCAACCACATTTTTTTTTAATATTTATGTTGCAGAGCAGAAGAGATGATCATGTAGTCAAAGGAACAACCTAAAAATTTATTCTAAAGAACAAATATAGAAAGATAAAAACAAAGTGGTCCCTTGAATGGATACTGCAAATATTGCAAGTTGTAGGAAAGATTTAAGTGAAATTGCAAGAGTAAAGGTAAGCATAGGGTTCCATTCTTCTTGGTGTTTTTCTTCTCTTTCAATCAATTTGCCTTAACTGAACAAGGACATGATTATCAATATGTTTTATGGTATCTATTTTACGATTTTAGTTTTATTAATCATAATCATGATTTATGGTAAATTTGACCTACAATATTGCTTAAAAACTAAGCTCAGCATAAACATCTTAAAGACTCGAAAAATATTAAAAATTCTATGTTATGCCGTAGCCTAAAAATCTTGTTACAGTACCAACAAAAATAATCACATCAGATTTAATTTTTCTCAGATCTAGTCTTATTAATGTTTTCAACTTTCCAAACTCAACAATCTCATATCTTATACCCCATGACTTGGTTGTCAATTGAACTCCACTAAGGAGGCAATCATGATATGAGAGACTCACTTTAAACCCTTTTTCTCCTATAAATACTCTCTTTTTCAAGATCAAAGGAGACACGAGCAAGAAACATTAACCATCAGTTTGCACCACTTACGTTGTAAACTACCATTGACCATGTGTAATCCATGTTTGGATTGGTATAATTCAAGTTTTATTTTTTTTAGGTAATTTATGTTTAAGTTAATTTCGAGTTTGGATTGCTTCGAGTTTAAATCATTTAAATTTAAGATTTGGGTTCTTTTAATAATATCGGATTAATTATTTAAATTATTTTCAATTTTGATTATTTCAAGTTTGGATTGATTTCATTTTCAAATTGCTGAATTTTTTTAGAAAAATAGAATTGATTAAATTGATTGAATTTGAGTCTACTTGCATGCCATGAAATGCCCTATGGGACAGGGATCTCGCTTGGTTGGTCTTGACTTCGGGGCATTCACATTACAATTTTCTTTTCTATCATTTATCTCAAGATTTTACGATTTCGTCGTCGTCGTCGTCATCTCTAAAGCCAACAACCTTAAGCCACCATAAACAGCGACAGAGCACACCAAGGCTAATATTCAATCGTGGAATTTCAAGATTCTGATGTCACCAACTTAATAAGAGATAAGGTTCTTATAATTACCAACACTACCTTCCCTAATCAATTAGCTTCCTAATCCTACCACATATTTCAGCATTCACTATAAATCATTTTATTAATCACTGTTCTTTAATCATTCAATCAAACAAACAGCTGAAGCTGATACAAAGTATATAGATATATAGCTTCAAGTTACAAGGTCTAATTCTACTCCAAGTCCTTATACTTTTCAAACTTTTAAATTTTACTACCTCTACTTTTAATTTCAGAAATTTGAATACTAAAATGTCATATATTCAAATTTAACGAAAACTCATTAACAATGGACAAAAGGTATTGTGGAGCCCTTGTACTAGGAGCCAGATTGTATTTTGTCTCCTTTACTAAAAAAATGGAAAAATTAGTCTTTGTAGGTTAGATCAAAGAGCAAATTGGTC
Source organism: Gossypium stocksii (assembly GCA_020496765.1). NCBI lineage: Eukaryota > Viridiplantae > Streptophyta > Magnoliopsida > Malvales > Malvaceae > Gossypium > Gossypium stocksii. The sequence continues at coordinate 113,556,496 of CM035621.1, forward strand.
CTTTTTGTTAAAAATTTCATCCAATTCTACTGTTAAAAACTGGCGTGCCTAATGGAATGACTAGACAGTTACACGTGACATGCCACGTGTACCTCATGCTGATGTACAGTGATAAGTTTTTAATAGTAGAAATGGATGAAAATTTTAACAAAAGGACCAGTTTACTCTTTGATTTGATATACAATGATTAATTTGCCCCTTTTTAGTAGAGAGGACAAAACGCAATCCGAATCCTAATATAAAGGCCTCCAAAGTATTTTTACCATTAACAATATTATCAATTGGACTTTAACTTTCAAATCAAATAAGGAAAAAGACTGAATTGATGGACTAAACGTCAAAAGTCCAAAGAGTATAAGGACTGGAAGAACATTTAAACCAACTAACAATTAAAACCCATTAAGCCCAACAGTGTGTTTGGAAATAATGGGTACAGTGTAGTAACTAGCATGCACATGTATATGAAGGAAAATATCTTTTACAGACAAGATCACAGATATCCCTATATTTTTATCATGCGACTAATTAGAGAAAGTGTCAAATGATTCATAAGGGCCCATATGGATTTCAGACAAGAGGGTTACCCATTTACCTCCATTGGAAATGGAGTCCCAAAGTTTTAGTGGCTGTGCTAGTGGGAGGATATATCACCAGATATATACATATATGTATATCATTGAGCCCTCTCAGGGTGGTGGCCAATCAACCCATTGAAGGGACTCTCTTCAGTAAACAATAATATTCAATCATGCATGAATAAGTACAGTACAAATATAGTAACATGACTTTGCTTTTCATCTTTTAACTCTCTTAACATCTTAAATTTTATTATTTTTGGCCAAAAAAGTTATTTTTTAACCTAAATTAAGTTGAATTCAAATAATTTGATTTTGCTTGGATAAGAGCTTAATTAATTTTTTTTTTAAAAATTAAATCCAGCTGGAGTTTATTACTATTTAAGCACGATTGAAAACAAAAAACCAAATCAATAGTGTATCTAAAGCAACATTTGACAGCATCAAGACATTAAGAGGTAGCTAGATTTTGTAATAATGGTAAGCTTGAAATTTTAACAATTGCAAAGGAAAAAAAACATAAATGGATATTGCAAATTATGTATCTTAAACTAGAACCATACATTTAAATCTAGAGCTGTTTATTCGAATTTAGGTGTGAGTATTGTTAATGGATTTGTTTCCATCACGACTATGCAGGGTCTACATTCAAAGATTGGCAAGTGCTTAGGCCGCCTTTAAAATGAAAAATTATATGTTAGTATATGATAAAATTGTACTTTAATCTTTAAAAAAATAAGATCTTTATTTAATCCTCTAAAAATTATAAAGTTATAAACTAATAAAATGATGAAACTACATTTTAATTCTCTTAAAAATATGTAATTTAATTCCAGACACCTCAAAAAAAGTTTATAGCTTTGCTTCTATGAGTATGACCAAAATTTCTTAAGTTTTTATGTATATTTAGAAATCATATTTTTACGCACTGAAAATAAATATTTCAAGAAAAATAAAGATTCGGACTCCAAGTAATAACTTATTATTAGTGCAAAGCTTAACTGGAATTTCAACCCTGCACCAACAACCTCAGGCCCCATTTCCATTCAGCCATGTACATATAATGTGCAAGTCATTTTCAAACACTCTCTAGTTTTAGGCAAATGTACTTAAAACATTTGGTATTGCAAAATTGATAAAAATCTACCTTCCACATACATGATTTTTTTTTTTTTTAAGTAAGTTTTTGATCATATTTGTTTTTTTTTAATATTATGCCTAGAATTACTTATACCCCTCCTAACCCATAAATAAGAGGATAATGTACTTCAACGCACTCAAATCCACGTCCTCCTGCATTGATAATAATGCCAATACTAATCGAATTAATATTCAATCGACACATACAAGCCTTTCTAAATTTAATATATATATATATATATATATATATATATATATATATATAGATTGTACAGATTCCTAAGAATCCTTTGAAGAGTTCAGAAAAAGATCCTCATGTCATGGTAGCAACAATTAAAAGCAATCCTTGCTATCAATTCATATGAAGAAAACGAAGTCCCCACTTTCATTCCAAACCAATAAGTCAAATAAGTTCATAATAGTGAAATACAAAATTTGTTGTTGTGGGAGGGGAGGGGGAATAGGTTCAAGGCTTGGATCACACTCGAGACATTACTTAAGCATTGTCTAACATTTTATCATTTTTGAGATAATTTTTTTGTCTAATTATGAATTTAGTCCTTTCACTTTTCGAGAATTGAAAATTAGCCCCTCTATTTACTTTACGAAGACTAAGAAGTTAGTCAAGTTGTGGGTAAACACATAAAATTGAACTGTTTATTTTTACTAATTTATTGTATATACATTGTTAAATATAAGGATGAACAAATAATCGATTAATCTAAATTAACAAACAAACTGAACCGGTTTTGAAATAAGTCAATTTATTTAGTTACTTCATTAATTTGGTTAGCTTATTCGTTTCGAACGTCTTAGTCAATTGGTTATCGATTTTGAATATTCAAATTGGATAAACTAATTAATTTTTAATTAATAAATAAACCTAAATCCAATATCCAAATACCCAACCCAAAACCAATCTAACCCAAAATTACCCAACACCAAACAAAAAATTTAAAATCAATTAATTAAAACTAAAACCTTAAAACCTTTTATTGTATAAATAGATCTTAAAAGAAATCCAAAAAATTGGTAAACTAATCGAACTGAATTCAACCAACCCAAAACTTTCATTTTTCCCTTAAATCGATTTGATTTATTCAGTTTTAATGGTTTCGTCATTTTATTTTATAATTGGTACATAAAAATCGAATTAATCGAATTCACAAAATGTTAACCCCTAATAAAACCATTGATTTTTCTTTTGTGCATATAAAAGGTAGAAATGTTGATTCCCAAAGTAGCAATTTAACCGTAAAGATTAACAACGTCAGTTAATTGCATTAAATTTTCAATTTTTTGTAAAGGAAAAAGACTAGACAAATTAAAATGAGGGTTGAATTTTTATTTTTAAAAAGATGAGGGATGAAATTTATAATTAAAGGCATATATATGTCAAGGGCTAAGGCAATAATAAAATCTAGGGACCTGAGCACGGGTGCCCAAGACCATTAAGGATCATGTAAATTGGGCCTCGCCAAGGCCTAGTACGATCCATATCTTATATTTAATTATTTTGGTTTTAGGATTATAAAAAAGAGAGGAAAGGAGTGCATGGTAAGAAGGTAAATTACATTATTGGTCATCTAAATATTAGCATATTTTTGTTCTGGTAACCAAATTTCAAAAATTTTCAATTTCATCACTAACATTATTAATATTAATTTTTTTTTGTTACTCCTCCTTTAAATTATTAATGAAATGTTAGTGTGGTCTTTTTTTTTTTATTTGTATAATGATAAATTTAACTCTCAACATTTACACATTTTATTAATTCAATCCTAATTCTAAAAAACCAATCAATTTATTTAAAAGAATATCCCCTCCTCTTGATTATAATATTTGTTTGTATTTAGTGATTTAAGTCAAGAATTGTTTATATAATGTGAAAGTCTATTATTGATTGGAATTTTTTAATAGATATAATATTTTGGTGTAAAATGAGTAACGGAAGAATAGTTTAGGTACACTTGTGATAAAAAAATTAAGTATCAATTTGGGGGAAAATGTATAGTTTAGAAACTGATTTGTGGGTTAAGCATTTATTTTTAACTAGACTTAGTGGTTTGACTAACAATTGAACGAAGGAATTGATTTTAAAAAAAAACACTAGTTTAAGTACCATTTTTGGCAAAAAAAAAATTTAAGTACCAAGATGAGAAAAAAAGTATAGCATAGGTATCGATTAGTGAGTTAAGTCATTTCTAATGGTATCCGACAGATAATAATATTCAATTTGGACGGATTTAAATAATATTACTCAGATTATTGGAGGATAATATATAAATTGAAATATATAGGTAGTTTTGTTAATTTGGATTCGAATAAAGAAAAAAAAAATTGTAGATATTTGACCCACTACATTTATAATGGACTTAATTAGCTTAGATCAGCAAGTTACAAATAAAGTTTGTTCTACTTTCTTCAAAAGTAGCAATGGTGACAGTAGTCAGCCCTATTTTCTCTTAAAACAATGGTTTTAATAGTTTTGAGGATTGGATTTGTGACCAATATTGAAGAGTCTTTCGGAGACATCTGGCATTGTTGTTGTTAATTAGAGTTCATTGTCAATGCAGTTTAATAATGGTGGCACTAAAATGCTATTATTAGCAGTTGACCATGGTGGTCAATCTCTAGCAATTTTTTTGGTATTGTCAATTAAGTGATCTTTATCGTGCATCTGTCTCCTTCATGCATGCAACTATTAAAACAATGAGAAGCAGCAATTTTTAATGTCATTTATGTTCTTGGTTTTCTTTTATCCGATGCATTTTCATGTTTGCATTTAACTGCTTTTGTTTGTTGTGTTGTCTTTCTAGTTTGTTACCTCACATACTTTATGTTTTCTTAGTTAAATCACTAACTTTTATGTTATATCTTGTATTGTTGTTTTGATTTAATAAACTTGTTATTTATTTAAAAAAAAATTAAGTCATGCCAACATTTCATGTAATCATATAATAATCATTAATATTACCAAAAGAATACGTAAATATGAACCTTAGAAACGACATTATTAAGAGAAGCAATTATAAATTTTAAATATAAACTATAAAATCAAATATTGAAAATGTCAAAAAAAATTTATCACCAAGCTATACGCATCAGTCACTCAATAAAAAATTAGTAATGGCGTTAAATATAACCTAATTTGCACCATTTACTCCATTTATTAATATACAATAAATAATCTATTTTAATGTTTTAAGTAAAAATAAGTTTGATTTTAAAATGGGTATTAAGTTACTTTTGAAAGTGATATGTGGTATAAAATTATTAGATTTTTACTTGTGCGATAAATGAATTATTTATTAGTATTTAGAAGTGTCATTCGTTTAGAGTCGACAACCCCTTGAATAGGTTCATATTGTCCTCAGGTTAAAACGAGATTTTATTTCCCAACTCCATCGAGAGTCTGAGCCGAAGACCGGGTTCAAGGAGTGGAGACACCTTGTTGGATTGGACCATGCATCACAATAACCCAATCCAACAAGGCGCTCTCACTTTGTGAACCCTGCCTCTAGTTTGGAATTTCGATGGAGTCGTGAGACAAAATCCCGACTTGACCTATGGATAATATCAACCAGCTAAAGAGTTAGTTGGCTCTAAACAGATAACACTTTGAAGACTTCTCCAGAAAGAGCCGGTCTCCCCTTTTGGTCAAGCGATAGCATAGATGCCCTTAAATGCCATATAAGGGACAAGGGTTCAAACCTACCAAGCATTTGATGTGCACGCATCCCTAGTAGGTGACCATGCATCATGCATGACCTAATCTAATGTGAAGCCGTGAACCTCGCCTTAAGCATGGGCTCTCGATGGAGTTAAGAGATAAAACCTTAGCTCAACCTGGGGATGATACTGAGCCATTAAAGATCTATCAACTCTAGATAGACAACACTTTGAAAACTGATCTAGAAAGAGTCAGCCTCCTCTCAACATAAAACTAAGAGAAAGCGATCTTAATATGTACTTTAGGTATGGTTGCCATAGTAATGGTTGTAGGCATTGAAACCCAGATAACTAGATCAGGAGGTTAAATATCATATTAATATCTTTTCTCTTCTTTTTGATACAATGGCTAAGCTACTCATAATCTTTCATTTTCAAATTATTTGCGACAACAATAATGATGCGAACCGAGTTAAGAATTAGTCAAAAAAAGGATGGTAGTTTTTTTTTTTGCATAATGATAAATTTAACCCTTAACGTTTCCCTTTTTGCTATTTTAACCTTATTTTTTTTTCTTTTGGATTACTTTCGCCTTTAAACATTCAAAATTTGGTCAAATTGTTTTTTCTAGATGAAAAGTTAACGGGCCATTTAAATTTAATGATATTCACATGGCAACTCATGTGGCAATTCATGAATACTTCATAAAATTTTTTTAAAAAAGTTAAAAAAAGTTCATATAAGGTTTTTTTTTTTTAAATATTCATATCAACAATGAAGTAGACGTAAACTGTAATATGGGTTATTGCATCAATGCTATTAAAATATTAACAATTTAGTCACATTTTCTGTCCCAAGCAAAATAATTTGACTAAAATTTGAAGCTTCCAAAAATAAAAATTAGAATCAAGCTAAATGTTCAAATTAGGGATCAACCTTTTAGAGGTTGCACACATAAGGGCTAAGCCATTTAAATGTTCATATAAGAACCTAATTTTTACAAAAGTGCTAAAATAAGAGCTTTTCATAAACTTCAACCCATTTTGTAGTAAAAAATAGGTGAATATTGATGTGTTTATAATAAACACATAACAATTGAATCAAATATTGCTTAAAAAGAAAATAAATAAAAAATATAATTTAAAATTTAATATACAACATTTGAAAATCACTTATTTGAGTACTTTCAAAATTGCTTGGCCCTTATTTAACCATTTTGAAAGGTTTAACCTTCGGATGAGCACTTTTGTAAAGATTAGGCCTTTATATGCTTATTTTGAAAGGCTTAACACTTATGTGACCAAAAGATAAAATAGTTAAACATGAAGGATTAAATTTAACATTATCTATATTTGATTGAATCATAAATTAACTCGAGTAATTTGTATTTTTTAAAATTTATTTACTGTTGAAAATTTTTAATTTGAATTTCTCTTCAATTAAAACATTTTGAAGTTGAGTATAGTAAATTCAAATAATTCAATTTGTTCGTCGATTAAATTTAAAAAAAAAATCCTTACAACTCATATAAACTCTTTTACCTATGTAATAAATAGACTTATTTATTTTCTGTATTCTTTAAAAATATGGTTGAAAATACAGTTATATATACATTTGTCATGTTATGACTTCATTACTTAACTATAAAAACATCCTATAATTAGCAAACCAAATCCACAAACTCCGACAAGTCTTTTTACTTTTCCTCTTCATTACAAAAGAATGTTTCAAATAAAAAAAAAAACCATCCTATTTTGTTCTTCAATTTTATTATTATTTTTATTTCTTTGTTCCTCTTCTTATGGATCAATTGCGGACCCAAACTATCAACCAACTCCCATCAGGTGCCGCCCTAATCAAGAGAGAGCTTTGTTACACTATATGTTTCATCTTCATCTTGATCTCTTCCATCATTGCTTTGAACCTCGGCAGCTCTTCCAGATCACTCCCTTTGTTCCGTTTCGATCATTTCTTCCCTCGAAAACTGCCGCCGCCCTTTCCTCATACACATCCCTTGCGAGCTTGCGATTATTTTTACGGGAAATGGGTTCGTGTCGACAAGAAGAATCCGGTTCTGTTGTATGACGAGGACTGCCCGTTTCTCGATCCCGGTTTCCGGTGTCATCGGAACGGAAGAAAAGACATCGAGTTTCAGAAATGGAGATGGCAACCTCATGGCTGTTATCTCCCTAGGTATGGAAGTTTTAATAGTTTCCTTGTTTCTCTCATGCATGGACTGCATGGTGATTGATATGTACATACTAGACTATTTATCCTAATAAAAAATTAGATGTTTTAATAAACATATAGGTAACTACAATAATAATAAATTGTTTTATAAAATCATAGGTTCTAAATTATATGCAAGAAGAGTCGAAATAATGTAGCTACGAGGCTCTCACTTTTTCCGAGATTTGTTAGGGTTGTTTAATTACTTTAAACCACAGATTCAATGCTAGCGATTTCTTGGAACGGAGTCGAAACGGACGGATAGTGTTTGCAGGTGATTCAATGGGAAGAAACCAATGGGAGTCACTGCTTTGCATGTTAGCTCAGGCAGTTTCAAACAAGTCTACAATCTTCGAAGTAAATGGAAGCCCTATAACGAAACACAAGGGGTTTCTTTCCATGAAGTTTCAAGATTACAACCTCACCGTCGAGTACTACAGAACACCTTTCTTAGCCGTGCTCGGTCGCCGACCGATAACCACACCACCTCAAGTTAAGCTGATCGTTAACGTAGACCAGTTGCATTGGCGTTCTAAACAGTGGAAAGGAGCCAATGTTATAGTCCTCAATACAGGTCACTGGTGGAACAAAGAGAAAATCGCTAAGATGTATGGTTTTTTCTCGCCCCACCTTTCTTTCTCTTTTCATGCTCTCCGTTTCTTAGTGTGTATATGGTTACATAATTGGGTAGGTCTAGTTAGTTTTAAGTGAGGTTAATTTGGGCAATTGAATTTTTTTTTGATAATTTTTTATTTGGGTTTAAGTTAATTTGGGTAATTTAATTTTTTTGATAATTTTTTATTTGAGTTTAAGTTAATTTGGGTGATTTTAAAATTTTTTATCATTTCTGATTTCGGTTTAGAGTTAATTTTAGGTACAATTTGAGTTTAGGTCATTTTGAATTTATAAATCTGAATTTTTAGAATAGATTATTTTAAAATAGATTATTTTAAGTTGAATCATTTCAAGTTTTACCACTTAATTTTGAATCTTAAATATTTTTAAGTTTAAATTGAATAATTCATATTATTAATTTTTTATAATTAAATCTAATTATATTAAATTTGGATTGTTCAAACTCTTTACTATAATTTGACATATTTATGGCTTACTTCAAATCATTAGCACTATTAAAATATTTTGATTACTGATGGAATTTTAATATATATATATATATATATATATATCAAACCGTGAGATGATTTTCTTTTAAATGAAAAAAATAATGCAAAATAATTATTTTCATCAACATAATTTTACATATAGAGAATTTCACATTTTGGGTTTTTTTTTTTTTTTTTAATTTTAAATCAGTCACAAGGCACGAAATTTGCCATAACATTAGTAAAAGGATGAAATTATGTGATGGGACTAAATCCTAATCCTCAAGTGTATTACTCGACCAAAAAAAAGTTTAAGTGTATTACATGAACAAAAGCCATTATTAAACCTCCTTTGATTCCTTAAATCTGGCATAATGACACGATTTTGTGTGTTTCAGGGGTTGCTATTTTCAGGAAGGTGGGACAATAAACATGACAATGGATGTGATGGAAGGTTTTCGAAGGTTTATCAAAACATTGGTGTCATGGACAACCAAGAACTTAAACCCAGAAATCAGCCGCGTTTTTATCCGGAACCATTCACCCATTCATTACATGTAAGTCAATTCAAAACACGACACGATTACATGACACCCAAAACCAGCAGTTTTTAATTTTTTATGAGTGTGAAAATTGCAGGAATGGTACATGGGATGATGGGGGAGTGTGTGATGCAGCAACTGAACCAGAACAAGACTACAAAAAGCTTCGACCTGAGTCATGGAATAATCAATACATTGCTAATGCAATCAAAGAGATCAACAACTCCAAGGTCCGATTGTTAAACATTACATTTCTGACAGGGTTTAGAAAAGATGGTCACCCTTCAAAGTACCGTGAACCAGGGACTCCTGTTGGTGCACCACAAGATTGTAGCCATTGGTGCTTGCCTGGTATACCGGACACATGGAATGAGATTCTCTACGCTCAATTACTGTCAATGGAATTTAGAACCAAGTGATCCCCCAAAACTTGGGGAGGAAAAAGCACCTAAAGAATGACAATGTGGAAATTATTTTTGGAGCCCAATTGATCCCTAAACCATGGGAAAAGATTAAAGAGAAACATGGAGGTTGATGAGGAAGTTGATGGATAATAATCATGCTGCAAAGTAATCATTAAATCATATTATTCAGACGTGAACCGTGGATTTTGTATCTGAAAATTTGTAACGCAAATGAAAAAAGAAATTTTTAGAAATCTATATCATGCAGTATTTGCATTTGGAAAGAAAAGGGTAAAGAAACAATAACAAGACCTACATAGTATGAATATACAAATATCACAATTTTTTTAACAATTAAATGTCTTGTATAGAGTGCAAAATACAAAATAAACCTTAGCAACTAAATTTGATAATGAGTCGAGTTTAGTTAAGTTTGAACCGGGTCGGTGTAAAATTTTAAGCCTGCTTTCTAAGCTTAGTCTTGACCTAAAAATGGACTTAAATTTTTGCTCAAGCCTGACCTAGATAAAAAAAAAATACTAAACTCGAGCTCGAACCGATCTGAGAATATTAATTTTTTATATTATTTTTTATATAAAAATGATGTCCACTAAACTAACTAATAAATCGACTAAGACAAGTGCACCTATTAATTAATAGTACAGTTATGATGAGCATAGATATCGTTCACTCGAGGACTACAATTACTAGTATTTATTGTCTTTTTATTATTTAACCTAATAATTCAAAAGATTGATTAAAACTAAAATAAACTATCTAAATTAACTAACAATTGCACCAAAGAATAAAACATGAAAATAATTAACTATCAACTGACAGACCAAACGATACCTAGGTAAGAATCAACTTAGAATTCATCTAAAATTCTCAATCTAACTTGTGCAATTTATTTCCTTAGTTTCCTTGATCCGTAAAAATATCTAACTTATACTAATATCTCTTTCGAGCATATAAGCAACTAACTCTAAGTTGACATATTGAAATTTCTTTCTAATTAAGACCCCTTTTATCGCATTAATTCGTTCTATGGATTTCCCTATTAGATTTGATTCTAATCCAATAGATTTATATTGTCTTATTTTTACAATTACATGTAACTCTATTCGACTATGCAAGAGCTAATCACAAGAAGGGTCTATTTAACCGCAAACTCATACACATCAAACATGGATTAAAACTCTAGAAATATTAATTAACCCAAGAACAATTTAGAATTCATAATCGAAAACAAAGAAACTAGGATTTTATTGCATAAAACCAGAAATCAAACAATAAAATCCATCATAGGGGTCATCTTCCCTAGGTATTTAAAATTTTAGTTCATACTTGTAAGAATAAACACCGAAAATATAGCATAACCATTAAAATAAAATAAACTCATGATAACTTCCTCAGAAATCAGCTTGGAATCTTGAATCTTGATGGAGAATTGCTTCAAAATCAACTTCAATAGTGTTCTTTTGGGTAATTTTCGTGCTAAGCTAAGACAACTACTTCCCTACTCTTTTATTTCCTTATTTATACCTTCTTAAAGTGCTAAAAAAACCTAAAAATCGCAACTTTCAGCTATTAGCGCATATGGTTCCTGAAATCCACACGCAGTGTGGCTCACATGGCCGTATGGTCAGCTCGTGTGGTTCTCTGCTATGCGTGTGCAGCTTCCAGATTGCTCCAATGTTATGATTTTCACTCATTTTTCACTCCTATTGCTCCCAAGTGCGCTATTAAACTTCAAAACATAAATTTAAAGGATTAGAAGTATATAATTTGCAATTAACACCACGTAATCACTCAAATATACATTAAGAATGATGTTAAAATATATTACTTTTGACGCTTATCAAAAAACAAAATTAAAAAATATAATATATCAAATACATTAAAAACATTAAAACAAATATTTCCCAACAAATTAAAAATGTATTTAAAAAATCTTTATACTTAAATAACACTAAGATAGTTGCAACTTAGTAAGCAAATGCCTCTAAAATAGTAGTAAAATTAACAATAAAACAAAAGTTATATCTAAACAATAACAACAAAATAGTGGCAATATAATAGTGAAATGGTAGCAAAAATTTTTTTTAACTAGATTCGGGTTGGACGTGGGTAAAAAAAAACTTACTCAAGGCTTGACCTATTTAAAAAATGGGCCTTATTTTTTGTCGAAACTAATTTTTTGGATCTATACTATTACATAAACTCTCCCACTTTTAAAGAAGATCTTCGAATCTGAACAGGTAACCTAATCCATAATCAAGTCTACTAGCGACAATTACCCAACAAATTTAAGTAAAAACACTTCCAAATATTTACATGACAGAAGCATACGTGCTACCTATTTATAGATAAAATATGACAATCTCTCCAAGTAATTTTGAGTACTTAAAACAACATTTAATTGAAGCATTATCTAAGATAAAAGCCTTCCATTTTGAATTTCTAATGAAAGATATTAAACCCTAAATCCTAATTCGGCTAAAATCTATCAGCAACCTTAAAAGATAATTAAAAACACAACTTGTATTGAATTGCTTGAAATATATATATATATATATATATATCTCAAAACTATACATGAATTATGATTTAATATATAATTGTATACATAGACTTTTATTTTGTATAATTTTATATATGAAATTTGATCAAATTCTTGTAAATTATTAACACAATTATTACTATAACATCATTTTATGTTTATACATTGCATACATGAATAATTATATTTATCCAATTTAAAAATAAATCGATATATTTGTTTCTTTAAATGTGCATGATTAAATCAAAATTAAAATTTCAAGTATACATTTCGAACCACAATTAGAGTTTTACATGTATAATTGCACCAAATTAAAGTTTCATATATACAATTACACATTAAATCAAAATTCATGTATAATTTTAAATTTATCACTATTTTGTTTATCTATTTACATAATTATGGTATTAACATTTAAACTAAGTCATAACATTAATAATACCAAGTCAATTTATATTACATTAAATTACAGCATTAAATTCTCGTGTAAAGGAAAAATCATAATGTTTTTCAAAAACGGGCTAATGATTGAATTGATTAAATTTTTAATTTTTAATTTAATTAGTTTAATTTAAATAAATTATTAAAAATTTATAAAATAAAAAATATTTACATACGATCTGATTTAATAAATTTTTTAACTTAACTCAACTTTTTCATAACGATTCTCAATTTAATTAGTCCCACCTCCAAGTTGAGTTCGATTCTGAAAAACCTCGTAATTACAAACATTTGGATTTTTCTCTTGAGCACGAAAGATTGTTGAAAAGTCTCAGAACGAAGGCCCATTTCATAACTATCCAGGCCAAGCCCAAGGAATCCACTAAAGTGGCTTCCTTTTTTTCTTTTTCTTTCTGCTCTTTCGAATTTCCTCGTCCTCTGAAACTGAAACCTTTGTCTGTAAAAAAAAAAAACCCTTGTTTTTCTCTTTGAAAGATGTGGGCAAGTTCAGAGGGAGGTGCACCAGAGGTTACTCTAGAAACCTCTATGGGTGCCTTCACTGTTGAGGTATAACTCAACTTCTTCTTTTTTTACTGACCTTGCTTCAATATATTTTGGGTTTATAATCATTAGCTTAACCCTTGTTTCTATTTTTTTTGTGTGTGTTTTTACTGGGATTTTCAGCTATATTACAAGCATGCACCCAGAACTTGTAGGAACTTCATTGAACTTTCTAGGAGAGGCTATTATGACAATGTCAAATTCCATAGAATTATCAAGGTCTCTTTATTATTGTTCTTTTTAAGTTTTCTCTCATTTGGTATTTTTTTTTTCTAATATTAGCTTTCTTTAACCTTTATTTGATTGTTATGATGTAGGATTTTATAGTTCAGGGTGGAGATCCAACTGGGACTGGAAAAGGTGGAGAATCTATTTATGGGTATGTCGTTTTGGCATCTGTTTCTTCAATTATTGGCAGAACTGGTGTTGTTTTATTATAGGAACAAGTGATTTATATATCAGATTTTAATTACTGGTTTGTGTTTTCATGATTGATTTCAGTCCTGTATTCGATGATGAGATAAGGTCCGAGTTAAAACATACTGGAGCTGGTATTTTATCTATGGCTAATGCAGGTCCGAATACAAATGGAAGTCAGTTCTTCCTTACTTTATCACCAGCGCCGTCATTAGATGGTAATGGTGTTATCCTTAATTATTACAATAAGAACTACATTATTCTTCATAATTACATATTTATTCAATCTTTTGTGACAACACTATTTCTTTTTTCATATTGAGATCCCTTTTGTTATCCGCTGCATGATGTTATGATATCCAATATGAATCGTCATCGCTAATGTTAATGTTATGGTTTTTCTAGTAGTTTCTATGATACCTTAGGAATCATGACTGGTCTAAATTTATAAGTTCTATTAATGTGAAAGCTAAAAAGCTATTCAAGTTCTAAGGTAATGGTCACTGTTACTAGAAGCTAAATTTACCACACGGTAAATTGGTCTGCAAATATTGGGAGCAGGGCCTCAAATTGTTTTAGAAATGATTAACGAAACGGTTAGACTTCTGTGGAAAATTGTCCATGAACCAGGTTGGACTGGTGTCAAGGCCAATTAGTCCCTAAACTGATTATGATTCTATTATCGTGCTTATTACATATACCTTTCTGCAGTCTTTTTGATAAATAGGTTGTTTCACATACGAAACATAATAAGCAAATGACAACTATGAGCTTGATTCTCTCCGTTATGCTAAGCAAATGACAACTATGAGCTTGATTCTCTCCGTTATGCTGAATTTTTTGTATTTGCATAGTGTAATATCGCATATTTTTCCTGATTTAGCTAAATGATCTCATCGGATTCCTCACGTGTAAATGCTTTGATTGACAATTCTTCAACAGGTAAACACACAATATTTGGGAGAGTATGTAGGGGAATGGAAATTATCAAGAGGCTTGGTAGTGTCCAAACCGACAACAATGACAGGTAAGTTGGCTCGGTTTAGTCTATCTACAAGTAACCTGTCAAACCTATATAAAATTTTCATTCCGAATTATTGGGATTGTTTAACATTGTTTTGTCAACCACTTAAAACCATGATTTTGTGGAATGCGTTCAAAGAATAAGTTGCTAATTTACTTGAATTATATTTATAGCAGGATATTGTCAAAAGCCATTAATAAACTATTGCAAAGGCTGGTTTCTAATTTTTCAATTAATGAAACAGTTTAAAATAACCATCTCCACGTGAAGTAAACCTCGAACAACCTACATAAAACTCCGATTACTCGGTTACCTGTTTAATAAATAAGTAGTGCTCGGGTCCAAGCGTTTCAAGAGGATTAACTAAACATTTCATCTGAGGTTAACCTAGCTCTTAGTGGTTATTATACTTGTGTTGTATATCTTGTTAGACAATTTCTCGATTTTAGCCGGATTACAGTCAGACTACCTACAAACATTTTATATTGCTTAGCATCTAGAGTAATTCATGTTTTGCTGTTTTTACTTGTTAATTCAGGCCCATTCATGATGTGAAGATACTACGGACTTCAGTCAAAGACTAGCACTGGAGTTCGGAAACTGCGAATTGTAGTTCTATGAAGTGCCCATCGTTTCCCTGGATATTTTGGAATTGGATCATTCATAAACGTGTTATATACCTTGCATTAGAGTTATGTTTAGTATAAACTGAGCAGAAACAATTAATGAACGGCATTTCTTTAGAGTTTTCTCACCACATTCATCTTTCCTGCTTTCATTGTGTGCTAGAACTGCACTTCTGCCTTCGACCTTTTTACTATCATCTGGGGCAGCATGGATGCATGGATTTGTAGCAATTAGAAAAGAAAAAAGAAAAGTTAGGCGGTTAAATTACAAGTAAATTTAAGTTTTGGGTCAATTTAAAAAAATTACAAAATAGTCAAATTATTTGGAAGTTTTTCATTCAATGCCCTGTTTGACTTTTCTGAAAAAGTTTATATATTTTGTGGTTGGATGAATTTATTTAAAATATTTTCTATTATATGATAGATTTTTTGAAATTTTTTTATTAAAGTTGTTTTCAATGAAACAAACATACATTTAAATGTAAATTTATGATAAAGAACTTAAATGAAGGGAATTGATTATAAGGTGAAGGGAATTGATTATAAGGTGATGCTAAAATAAAATTATAGTAAATAATAAATCTTGGATTAACTTGTAAACTGTGAAATTTATAGTGCTATCCATAAAAATTTGTTATGTGAAATAATATATTATAATGACTTATTTGATTAAAGTGCTTATATAGTGAAAAACAAATCACATGACAATAAGGACTGAATTGAAAATTATACAAAAATTTAAGTGTGAAATAATTTAATATCTGAACAAGAAAATTATGTTAAAAGTTTAATGAATGTGTAAAATATTGTCAAAGTAAAATTATGGAAAAATATGAAATTTCTATGATAATAAGGATTGAATTGTTAAACTTGAGAAAATTTATAAATAAAATAATCGAACTTAAATACATAAAAATTTGATACGTGAAACAAGATATTAAGATAAATTATATGATTAAAATGTAACAAAAAAAATTAATTTAATATGATTAGCTAGTGAATATTGAACTTTTATGACAAAAAAAAAAACTAAATTTAAAAATTATGAAAATTAAAAATAAAATATTTGACAAATGACAAATGGAATATATAATGTAACATCACGACCTGATATTCAAGTCTGAAAAATTATTTTGCGAAAATAAAAGAGTAATTTTACATTGACTGAAAAATTTTTACGTTGACCACCCTATTTAACATTGAAAAGACTAAATATTTTCAAACATACAAAACCTAAATTACTGAATTATTCAAAAAAACTTAATTTGAATCACTTTGTTATTAAATTTTTATTTAAGTTCCAAGCAATGATTTGATTATTTAGTTTCAAGTGGATCATTAATCGAATGATTTACAACGTTCAAAGCTTAAAATGACATTAATACATGAAAACTAGAAAACCACCTAAAATTGTTAAAGATAAGTCAGATTTGCTGTTGAATCATAAAAATTCCTAAAGATTAAGTTGTTCCATTTCATCAAATTTTAGGATTCTTAAAATGACATTAATACATGAAAACTATAACACCACCTTATAGCAAGCAAGCCAACCAACAATGCCACGATCACAATTACTAAAAACAGAAGCCATGCGAGCTAATCCAAAAACTAAAACCGTCCTCATATAATTTACAAACCAGGGCTAAATCTCTCTGTGTTCCTTTAGTTCATGGGGGAGAAATGCAAAGGCAATTCGGGGTGTCAATTTCAGTAGCTGATAGCATCATTTCTTCTTAATCCGCTATTCTTCAAATCATATTTTACCGACGTTTGCCACCGCTCTTTCTCCCGAAAAAATTGGAATACTATTTGATGGTAATATGGAGTTGCAACCTATAGCTCCATCCACTAGTCTTTTGCGAATATGATCTCGATAGTTGTACCTTATGGGAGGATTGTCCCTCAGGAATGCTAATGACTTTGGATCCAAGTTTAAGGAACCACTGAAAGTGATATGAACCAAAAATTAAGATGTCAGCTCAGCTTACCAGAATTTGTAGTCTGGCTCGACTGGTTCTCGTTGTCTTCACTAGTGGTGAGATTCAGCGTAGACAATGGAGCCTGATTAAATCCATTAGACTCAATTGAAACAGAAGAGGTATCTTTTGATATAGTTACCCTTTCTGGTTCTGATGTTTCGTTACTTACCCCTTCAGGAACACCCTCTTTCTTTAGCATTTCCATATACCGTGAAGATGGGACATCACCCTTGCAGTACCTGCGCCACATGCCCCGATATGTTGCCTCCAAACCACTGATGAAGTTCTGTCCATCACAAACAGGTGACTTAGACATAAGGTCTCGAAGACTTGCTCTCAGGTTCTGGAGAGCAGTGACGTCTGAGGCCAATTGGAGTGCCAACTGCACATATTCATCTTCATTTTTTGCTATCAAATGTCCTAACCCTGAATCGAAAGTACCGAGATTGCTACATCAGTGTGGTGACAAAAGCAGATACATAAGAGATATTGACAAGAAAAAAAGAAGCTCCTTACCAACTTTGCTGAGAAGACTGACACCAACATTATGAGCATGTACCGAACCAGCCATGGTAACACATGGCACTCCCATGTATAGAGATTCACAGGTCGTTGTTGTTCCAGCATATGGAAAAGTGTCCAAACTACGCAAGATAATATAGCAAAAGTTAAAACATCTAAAATGGAAGTTACCAGAAACCACTTAAACCAACAGAAAGAATGATCCAAAAGGAGGGGGTCACACTAACACTTGGTAAAACACTTTATTGTAACATGGAATGCAGTTGATTTTACCTGATGTCCATAAGAGAATAAGCTTGCATATGATCATGATTCAGGAGAATAAGAGGGAGGAGATCAACACGGAGAGATTCTAAACCCAGCTGCTCCAATGTTGTAAGAAATTTCTGCCTAACACTGTCACAACAAAATGGCTTGCATTTTACCACAAGACGAGAGTTTGGAACAGCACATAATATCCTTGCCCAAACTTGCAACACCTTGGGTGTTATCTGATTAATGGTTCCAATAAAAGGTTAAACATGAATGCCATAACTGATTGGAAACATATGGTTTAACCTAAGGTTACAGTTACTAAATAGTACCTTTGCCAGGTTATTAAAGCTACCGAATGTAATGAAGCCATTGGAAAGAGCAGGAGTTGGTGAAACAAGTCCAGCCTCTGGGGAAGGAGTATAACAAAGGAAGCATTCCGGAAGTCGAACTAACTCCTCAACATGCCTGCCATTGGGTAGGATTTTATTCTAAGTAGAAATCATTTTGCATATCTCATCTAGCAAAATAATTCTAAAGAAAAAAAAGCAGTCCGTTGAAGTAAAAAAAAAGGACCTACTTCTGCTTTGTACCAGGAGGATCTGCAAGTGAATCAGTTATTCGGTAATCAATTGTAGGCAAACCAGTAGTATTGGGATAGCCAATCCATGTCACCTATGGTAAAAAATGGCCAAAATCAGAAAAACCGATAAAATGCCTAGTCTACCATATCAAGCCTACCACAAAAGCAAAACCACCATGCATAAATTGAACACTCAAAAACCAACTCAAGTTCCACTCTAAAAGATTTCCTCTATTATGAAGATTCTTTTAGTTCCAGCGATGATAGAACTTGAACAGGAAACGGTTAAAAGAATATGATAAATATGGTACCTTAAGCATACCTGAACAGGTGCCGGTCGACATGCCATTGTTCCCAATTTGTTGTTGGCTGTATGACCAGTAAGCTCTACCAAAATGTCGATTTTATCGTCTCTAATCATGCTTGCAACCTTTTTTTCATCGATACCATATATATCTCTCCATAGCCCACCCTTTTTAACGACTCTTTCCCTAAATCTATTAGTTTTTGCATCAGCCTGCATGACAATAAAAATGTGAGTTTGCTAAGAAAAACAGTCCATCATTGGAAAAAAAAAGATTCAACCATCACCAACTTGTTTGTAATAATAATACAATATAAAAAGCAATAGTTCTAGAATTTTTGAGTAACTTATGGACAGGTAACTGGATACTGACTACATCATAATGAACTTTGAACAAAGTCTCAAGCATGGAAAATGTTGATGACAACATAGTGACGAGAGCATACATAACTGCCTAAGGGATGATCGTTTTTGAGATAACCACGAAGTCCATCAAGAAAATAATTATAATGAAGTTAAGAGCTTTGGTACAACCACAACAACTAGCATCAGAATATAAATACTAGGGTATCTTTGCCAAATATGGCACTAAAATATTATTTAAACTCATCTTTAAGCTTCAAAAGTCAAGATTTCAACTAAAGAAGAATATAAATACTATGATATCTGTAGAATTATAGATGATGATGCCAATAAATCACTAAAAAAATTCTCAGAAATATATCCGAAGCATTAGTACCTTTACTACTGCTGAATAAACAACCACCTGGTATTTCCCATAGTCATGATAAATAAGAGGGGCTTCAATGAAATAAGACACAGAATGTGTAAAATAATCTGGAGAAATGTATCCAATCACAAGAGGTCGTTCTGGATCTTTAGGGTTGTCCCACAAATCGTATTGTGGATATAACCTCATAAATCGCCTTCCCCAATCCCTGTTTTTGAGATAATCCAATTCAGAAATCTGATTTTAAGATATGTCAAAGATCATAATCCAAATATCCAGTTATAGCAAGAATAATATTTGTAGCGATGCAGCTAATATAGTTAGTAATGACATTAAATTCAAGTGATAAGTTTGTAATGGCAACTAAATATTAAAATAATACTAATAAAAAATTGACATTAAATTCAAGTTAAGGTGATAGGAGCTTGTTAAACCTGTGAGCCTCAAAAAGTTTATCATCATCTCCTTCATTTATGTAGTTCATTGCTAGCAGCCGGTTCTGCAAACAATGACAGGCACAACACCAAGTATGGAACCAGCGTGAATTTTCTCTTGTTCTTTTTGTTTTACTTGCATGAATTTTGCATCTTAGCAACAATTACAATTTAAACTATACAAGATCCATAAAATGGTACCTGTCCTGCATTACGAGAATCAGGATCTATCTTAAGGCATTGCTCATAAGCAGTAACAGCCATGGTTATATTGCCAGCATCTCTGTAAAGAACCCCTGAAACACACAGAGAATATATTAACATACCACAAAAATAAAAAAATATTTCCCAAAAGGTATTTAAGATTATGCATCTGTGGTAGTAATGAAGTAATGACAAGTACTAGCTGTCCTGGCAATGGTTATAGATTTTGGAACAACATAGCTGAGAAGCAAGAGAAAACCTAAATTGTTATATGCTTCTGCATAAGTGGGATTGGCAATGATAGCTTTCTCGATCATGCTAGCAGCAGCATCCATTTTACCCTGCCAATAGTAAAGCTCATAGTCAATCACTGTTTGAGACGTGGTCTAATAGTTAGATCTATAATTCCACTTCAAACCTGAACTGTGTAGACAACACCAAGGTTGTTCAATGACTGTGAGAAGTTTGGTTTGATTGACAATGCCAGCTGAAATAAGATATTATTAATAAGAAGATAACAGAAGGCAATAGAGGATGAAGGCTTAAAATGCTAGACAAGAGTCAAATGTTGCCTGATAACACTCTACGGCTTTATCAAGGTTGTCTCTATCTTTGTATATTACTCCTAAATTGTTACATGCCTCTGCACAATGGGGGTTGAAGTGGAAAGCAAGTTCATAGAACACAACTGCCTGCACAAACAAAAATTGATAGCAAGATTGTCATCTGATGCAAACAATTCAGTTCCACAAAGAGAATCATGCAATTCCAAGAAAGCACATCTTATGTAATTACTTACCATATCGAACTTCAACATTTCACCATAAGCAACCCCAAGATTATACATAGCATCTGCATAGTGCCAATTATAATACAAAGCCTTCTTGTAACATGCCACACCCTGGTTAATGTCCCCCTCCAGCTTAACCTGAAGAGACATATCACTGAATGCAAAATCAGGGATGGAAAAACTCAGAAGTATTTTGATCTAACAAAAGCATTGGTCAAGAAATGAACAGGATATGATAAACGATTTTACAAACAATTACTTATGCCAAAACCAGCAGTATTGTGTCACAAGCAAATAGTATATGTTTGTTAATCTTAGAGGAAGACACCCTGACTAGAAAGGCACTTTTCAAACATCTTGACCTACAGCCCCAATGTTCTTCTGTAATAAGTAGTCTCATGTATAGGATCACGGTTTAAACACTTCTAGTTCTCGGGATGTCAAACAAGAAAGAAGTTGGGTTAGTTCGATTCAGAGTCAATTAAGGACATATGCGACAAAGAGAATAACTTCATTCCAGTAAATGCAATGGCCTCCAACAGAACTTATTAAGCCTTTTTTTCGAAAAAAGAACTACTTCCTCGCGTAGATGTTTGTATAAGACTAGGACGCAGATAGATATAACAATATAGTCCTCCAATGTTTAACCAGTCAGTTCTCGGTAAAAGAAATGAAAAACGTTGATGGATGATGCTATATGAAATAACGAGGGGGAGAATGCACCTTTGTTCCCAAATCTGTCAAGGCAATGGCCATATTATTTTTCGCAATCTCAAAGTTAGGGGACACAGCTAGACACCTGGTAAAAAAATAGTCAAGCAAAGAGACTATCAGCAGAGATGAAGACACCACCTGAATAAACAAACTACATGCAAGGACCAGCAGGCTTGTGGTTAAGCAACTAACTGCATGCTACCTCTCATAACAGGCAATGGCAGATTCTAAGTCACCACGGTTTTTATAAATGACACCCATGTTGCAATATGCTTCAGCATACATAGGTCTCTCCAGTGCAGCTTTCTCATAGCAGCTAAGGGCAGTATCATATTGCATCATCTCAGAATAGACAACACCAAGGTTATAGTAGGCAGGCTGTAAAAATTTGGTACAATGATATAAATATATATATAAAAGATGTAAAAAGGAACAAAATATAAAAGGACAACTTGGGGAAATGGGAACTAAAAGAAGCGTGACTTCACATAGAAAATTTTAGTTACAACAACAATTACTAATGGAGGAATGAAAGAGAATGAGAGATTACAGCATAGTGTGGATCAATTTTAAGAGCTTCATAATACTTCTGAATTCCCTCCTGTGTATTGCCAGCAAGCTTCAAGCTGGTACCGAGGTCAGTTAGAACAATGGCTAGGCATTCCGCAGCTGGTTTGTATGAAGCGTCTGCTTTCAGAGCTTTTTGGTAAGACTGCATAATAAACAGGTGTAGACTCAAATTGCCGAAATCCCACAATAATTAACAGTTAAAAATCACATGAGCATACCTCAGCAGCGTCTACCAGACGACCTTCATCTTTGTATAATATACCACAGTGAGTGAGAGCACAAGCATTCTGAGGATCCAACTTAATGGCTTCAGCAAAGCTCTCAAATGCAGGCCTTCCCATGTTCTGCATCTGAAGGCATATTCCTTTTCCAATGTAAGCTTCAACACACCCACTATCTTTCTCCAAGACACTATTGTATATTGCAAGAGCATCGACAAACTTGTTCCTGGACCGAAGAATGTTAGCATAAGAAAGAGCATCTTTCCCTTCAAATGCCTTTGGCGGTGGAATCACATCAACTGTTGAAGTACTTGGACCAGGTGAAGATTGTTGATCTTTTAAGAAACCATTTTCGGCAATCAGGTCCTTCTCTCTCCGATTCACATCTTTCTCAGTCCAGGCCATCTAGGTAAATACTATATTCTCACGCTTCTGTACAAATATAATCAAAGATAGCAAAAATAATTATACAATATGATAATGTTTACACCATAGTTGATCAAACAAATATAAGAAGTACGAGTCTCGAAATTTACAAACATGATTAAACAATGGATCATAATATAAATTTCAGAAAGTTACATGTGATAAGTGAAACCCTAAATCTATTTTTATGGTTTCTACACACAAATTGAATGCTTTTCTCACCATGTGATATTGTAAAGCTAATTCAGTAATGAAACACAAATAAAGTTTCAAAATTTTGATCCAGCAATTAATTGCATATGAACTATACAGCAACAAGCTAAGTCATTGACCAATTTGGCTAAAAATCTGAACTTTCTTTTTCAGGTCCAACCAGAAATTATACCACTTCTCTGACAGCATGAACAAATGCAAATCAAAATTTGATCAAATAATAGACATTAATTGGAAATAAAAAAATATGGTTTTGAAAATTACTTAGCCATGAACTCAACCAAATTAAAATTAAACCTAGGGCTCCTGCAACTCAAGAAAACAATACCCATTAAAGAAATAGAAATGGCTTTGCATCATTTTAATAATTTCAAGAACACAAATTGAAACCCTAGGTAAACCTAAATGATCCAAGTAGCCACTCCATAATAGCAAACTGATCAAAGCCCATATTACCTTAAAACCCTAATAAACAAACAAACTAGCAATTCCACTTTAAAACCCAGACTTTAATCAAACAAAAAAATAAATAAATAAATAATTCAAGGCTTTTTTTTAATTAAAAAATTACAACTTTACAAACCCAACAAAACAAACGAAAAAAAAAAGATTAGGGATTTAACACTTACTTTTTGGAGCAACCAAACTCTGCCCCAAACTAAAACAGCATAGATGACGCCAAAAAACACCCAAAAAGAAAAAAGAAAAAAAGGTAAAGATGGGTGTAGGATAAGAAAAAAAAAAAAAAAGGGGGCGTAGTTTAAGAATAAGACTGAGTTAGTCCAAGTTTAATGAACAAATACAAATAAAGGGTAAGTTATAGATTAAGAAAAAAGATGGTCTTTTTGTTGGTCTAATGAAAAAAGAAGGAAAAAATGAGAGCTTTGAAAAGAAGGGGAAAGCTCTGGTTTTTCAGACAAAGAGCATTTGGGGGTGTTGGAGGTCTCCCAAACTGTGAGAGAGAGAGAGAGAGAGAGAGAGACCCTGATGGTGTCTGGTCTGGTCGTTAATTACGACACGTTTTTGGGGCATAATAGGGACATAGGATTTTGTATCTTAGCCCTTGCTTTTGCTTTATATTTGCATCTTTTTACCCCTACATACTGCATTCTTCCTCCAGGACAAGAATGGTTGGGATCGATTTGGTTATTATAATTATTAAAAAATACTTTTTAATATTTTATGCTTTTATAAAAAAAACTTAAACCAAAAGTCAAATTCTAACACGAAAAATGATTGAATTAAATCGAATCGTAATTATATCTTTTTAAATTAATTTAATTTGAGAACTTTATAATTATTTTTATAAATTTTGATTTGATGTAATAATTAATCTAAAATTTTAATATAATTTATATGTATACATAAATTTTTAATTTTGATTTAACTATAAATATTTAAAAATAAATATAATTATTTATGTAAATTTAAAATAATTTTTATATTAATGATAGTATTAACAATTTGTAAAAATTAAATCGAATGAAAATTTTGTTTATAAAATTAAATAAAATAAAATTTTATATATTTTTTGCATAGTTAAAAACCATCGGTAATTTTGAAATTTATTTTTAAGTATTTTTATATTTTTAAAATTTATTTTAACTACTTTATATAAAATATTTTATTTATATATTATAAGTTAAATAAAAATAAAATGCATTTCCATCCCATTCAAATAATAATATTTTTTATTTTATAAATAGAAAATTTATTTTTAATCAAAATCAAATATAATTTGATGAAATTGAATCAATACTAACTTTTTTTTGCAATACTTTTAAATCCTAAAAATATAAAATAAAATCTACTTAAGTATATTCAAACCTACGAACTCTTATTGGTATAATAATAACAGTGTCAATTGAAAAGGCATAATGATTTATTTAACCTTTAATTTTATAAGAAAAAAATATTTTAGTCATTTATTTATTTTTATATCTTTTAGCCTTTAAATTTATTATATTTGTCAAAATACCTTAAAATTGATGGAAATGTAAACATCTGTTAACTTTATTGACGCGACATATACGCGGATTGCCATATAGACACTATATTAGCAATTAATTATTATTTAAAATTTTAAAAAAAATTCAAAAAAAATTATTAAAACTAATTTAAAAATTAATTGTTGATGTGACATACATGCAAATTGTCACATGGATGTCCTGTCAGTAAAGTTAATAAACATTAATTTTTTTATCTATTTTAAGATGATTTGATAAATAATACAAATTTAAAGATTAAAAAAACATAAAATTATATAAAAGGTTAAAATAATTTTTTATAAAATTAAAGACTAAATAAATCATTATCCCTTTAAAAATCAACCCTAGCTTGGTCAATGGTTAGTCATTTGGGGTTTCCCAGTTTTATGAGACACTGTCGGTTTAGGATATTGACAAATTTAATTATCTTCATTTCAGTTTGATTTTAGCACCCGAAACAAAAGCCATTAATGAAATATATAATAAGTTAATCTGTTTTTAAGAACGAAACAAAAGGCTTCTTAAAGAAAAAACTATTTAATTGTTAAAAGTAAGATTGATATTATTGTAGCCAATAAAACTATTTTAATTTTACATTGATATAAAATTACTTTTTATTCTGATCCGATAAAATATTACTTCAGTCAAACCAAATTAATAATTCTATGGTTATATAAATATTGTTACGATTGTTGTTATTTATTTTGTTTTGATCGAAGTCAAGTTTTCCATCATCAATAGTAGTGGTTAATTTCTTCGTCGTGAGTACTCTCTAAAGAAGTAAATGGTTAGTCGTAAAATGTGCTTTATTTTCATATGTAGGGATCAAACTAAACTTGTTCATGGGTTGGGTCACTCTCCTACACCCAAAGGTTCACTCGAAAAATGAAAAGGTTTGAACAAAATACGAGGCTCAAAAAATGGGTGTAGGTAAATTTTAAGGCTCATTTTCTATATGAGCTGAGCCTTGAACCAAAATTTTGACCCGAGCCCTACTCGAATATTATGTTATAAAACAATGTTATATTAATTATATATGTTAAATAATAATTATACATATTTATATTTATATTAAATCAGTAATTTAATAACAATTAAACTCATTCCCCAATACCTAAAAAAACTTACCCAACGAAATAATCTAACCCAAAATATAAAATTTTAAAATTTATATTTAATACAATAAAATATTTATTATATTTATTTGTGTTTTTTAATATAATAAAACATTTATTATATTTATTATAGTGCTTTTTAACATAAATAATTTTTAATGTGTTAGAAAACTTTTATTTTGATGTTTTTTAGTGCATTTAGTGTATTATATTTTAAATAAAACTATCTAAAAAATAAAATATGGACAAGACGGGTTGTGTTCGAGTTTACTTTTCTTAAAGTTGGTTGGCCTTAGACAAAAACATGAGCCTATTTTCTGGGTTGGACTAAAGCTTGAAAATTAGTCTAAATACATTGCATAGGCTCAACCCGACCCATGAATATCTCTAGGTTGAATTTTTAATTTTATAATTAAGAGATGAAGTGCTCAACCACTTAACCTAACCTTATGATTGTGCTGGAAATTCCCCGTAACCTCGTGCTAACATAAATGTAATATTTTAGCTTTGTCTGAGAGGGAACTTCACCTTTTCAAAACTTTATTATAAAATAATTTAGTATTTGATTCTATAATATCATTGAATTAAAAGTGGATTTAAACATTTAGACGATGGTCGATTGAGTATTAACTCGACTAATATCGACATTGTTATCAGTGTGGGAAGACGTAAGTTTGAGTGTATTAAAACACATTATCCTTCTATTTAAGGGATGGAAAAGGGGCTATGAGTAGTTTTAGGTTTTGTATAAAAAATAACATATATGATAAGAACCTATAATGAGATTAATGTTAAAAAAAAAACATTTAGACAGTAGCCTAATTATTAATAGGTAAAATTTGCTACTAGACCCTGTATTTTGTATAAGTTATGGATTTAGTATATATATTTTAATTTAGTCAATTTTAGTCTCTGTATTTTTACAATTTAAAATTTTTAGTCCCAACCTAATCATAACTATTAAATTCATTAAGTTCTATTATTTTTAAAATTTAATGTGTCAAACATATTATCACATGTGTAATACTATGTTTGTTTGTTTTTTCACATATTATTAAAAAAATCAATTAATAAATTTAAAGACTTCGTTTACATTAAGATTAAAATTTTGAAATTCAAAAAAGATAGCCACTAAGAGTGAACCAATTGGTGAACTGGACTAAATCTATAACTTTAGGCATAATACAGGACTAGTGACATAATTTAACCAACATGTTTAACTGTTACCATTAGATCAGGACTAAAATTTCAAAATTAAAAAAAGTACAGGGGCTAAAATTGATCAAATTAAGGTATAGGTACTAAATCCATAATTTACGCAAAGTACAGGGTCTAGTAACAAAATTTAACCTTACTAACACGTTATTTTAGTCATTTAACTATAAAAAATTATAAAATATAACTAATGAACTAACAAAAAAATTGCATGGCATCTTTTAAAATTGGTATAGTAACAAATTGATCTTGATTCTATAAAATTTAATTCTCAATATTTACATATTTAATTAACTTAATCATGGTTTTAGAAAATTTAAAAATTATTAAAAAATATAAAATATAAATTTTGAAATTCGAATTTATTTATTTTTTCTTTTTGGGGAATGGTTACAAGCGCAACATAATAATTGAAAATTATAAAGATAATGTATTTGAATCACTACAAACACAATTATTTATAACAAAGCATAAATTAAATATAATATAGATAAAACGATTGAGTACTAATTCGATTGATATAGATATTATTGTCAATACAAGAAGACATGGATTCGAGTGTGCTGAAGTATATTATTTTTCTATTTAGAGAATGGATTGTATAAAACTGCGATTCAACGTCATCTTTATTCCTTTCTAATGGGAGAATAATAAATTAGATTTTTCTTTCTGATTTTCGGCATTTTTAGTTGGATTTAAATTTTTTCAAGAAAAAAAGCTTAAAATCAAGAGGAAAAATTTGATTTGTCATCCTACCATTAGAAAGAGATAAAAATGACATGAAATTACAGTTTCAGACAATCCTTTCACTTCTATTTATGTATCGGGAATGGACTATGAGTAATAAAAATAAATTTAAATAAAATCCCAAGTATAATTTATCATTTTACAAGAGAATTTTCATATTCAACTAGAATCAAAATCTTATTTTAAATTATTTCTTACTTTTGACGTTTAAAGTCTTTAAAGACTTCGACTTTCCAAGATGAGAACAGAACATAAGAGTCAAAGAAGTTTAAAAAAAACACCCTTGAAAAAGACATGTTTAAAGATTTTGGGCTTAGATTGGGCTGGTTTTAATTTGTCCATTTGTGCTGAAAAAGTCCAAAAATAAAATCTCGGTTTTTTCTCCACATAATTATCATTATCAAGTCAGTCCTTTTTATAACAATCACAATCTATAATAGTAATTTATTATAAGAGACAAGTTTGTTGTAAAATCAGTTTTTATATTTTATTAAATTTAGTAAAATTCCTAAGTGGAATAAAAATAATCCATGTACTATGTGTGTAGCGACGAAAAATTTTAGCTCGATCGCTAATTGTGGCGATTTAAAATCTGGAAAACCGAATTTTGATTTTATTACGAAAAGGGAGTCGCCACCGACCCTTTTTCTTAGGTGTGATCGGGCATCTAATAAAACCTCTTTCTAGCCGAAAGAAATTCGTTTTTTGAGTAAAAAAGGCTAAATTTAGGTCCACGTTAAAGTTCAAAGAAAAATAGGGCTCGGGAGTCGGTTACGCGCGGGGAAGGTATTAGCACCCCCGCGACGCCCAAAAATTGGTATCTTTTCAAACGCACGTTGTCTAAATTTTCAAAAACACGAGTTCAATTTAAAATTTTAGTCGTGATCCCATCAAGTACGAGATTTTTAAAGTTTTTTCTTTGAAAAAGATATCCCGCTTTTAACACGAACCGTCCGTGATTCACCCAACATAGCGATGAAATCACCGGCATAATGTTAAAACCGGCACATTGCCTTATTTTTAAAACGTGAAAAGACTATGGATGAGTAATATCGATGTAGAAATTAATACACCGAAATTTGGAGACAGATAATAATAAAGGTGAAAAAATATACGAGATGAACAATATATGAAGTATTAACAATGCATACGTGATAGTAACAATAATAATGCAAATAAAAAGGAGCAGTAAACATGTATAAAACATATAATACTAGGTTTACGAAATATATGTAATAGTATAATAGAATAAAATATAAAAATATGAACAATATAATATTGCGAATATACATACAATAACGAAAGACACATGCCTAAAATGAGATATATATATATATATATATATATGTGAGTAGGTAATGATAATAATATTAGAAATATACGTAACACATATATGGGAAATGACAATATTAGAAACAAATTATTAACAAAACTACTTGAATTCATACATATATAAAAACATACAGAATAATAATAATGTTAAAAGTATATACAGGGTATATAATATGTAAAATATAACATTAGAAATATATGCACGTAATATACAAACATATAATAATGTTAAAAACGTATACATGAAATAATACATATACCAAAAAATAAATAAGCAGTGAAGTAATATGTACATATAGTAAAATGTATAACGATAATAATAAATATATATATATACATGAAAAATAGTAATATTAGGATCAATTATAAGTATACAAAATATACATATGTACGTGTTAGAAAACAAATACATAATGATAATACTAAGAATATATTGTATATATACATAAAGAAAGAAAATAATAATAATGATATAATAAAATATAATAATAATAGTATTATTATTAGAGCAAAATTAATGATAAGTATTAATTATATATAGGAATAATAAAATATATAGAATAATAAGCATAATAATAAAACGAATATAAAATACATATACGTACATAATATACTCTTACTAATAATATTAATTTTGACAATAATATTAGTGAATAATAGTAAACATAATAGTAAATAAAATCAAAATTATTTAAAGAAATAAATAAATAAAAACAAACCAAAAGGGCTGAATTTGAAGGAAGGACGAAATTCGGGGGCAAATTCAAAAAGGAATGAAAGATTCGGACTAATCTGAATGCGCGGGGAAATATTGAGGGGCCAAAACAGCAATTACCCCTTTCCTTCCAGAACACTACGTAGCACGGGTTAAAATATAAGGGACCGAAATGGAAATTTTCCCAAGCTTTTAAAACGCAGCGAATCAGTAGGGGATTAAATTGAAACTCGGGACAAATTTCTGGGCCAGATTGCAAAGGAAATATAACTTGATTGCAGATTACATAAAAAGCGGAAGGACCAAGGTGGCAAATACCCCCCATGACGTCATAACGCGCGGATCCTGGTAGGGTCGGGTCGGGTCGGGTCGACCCGACCCAGGTCGGTTAGTATAAAAGGGCTTTTTTTTTTTGTTTTTTTGGTTCATTTGTTACCCGAAGAGAAAAAAAAGAAAGGGAAAGAAGAGAGAGGGGAGAGAGGGGAGTCTCCGGGGAGCTCCGGTCACCGGGCCGGTCACCGTCCGGTCACCTGACCGCCGTCCGCCGCCATTCGCCGCCGTTCCGCCCACCGTTCCGGTGGCCGGAAAAAGGTAAAATTTTCCCCTTTTTTTTGTTTTATTTTATACTTTAAAATATGTATTTTAAGATATATTATTCGTGTGGAGAAGAAAGAAAAGGAAAAGAATCGGGGAAAAAAATTAGGTTTACCTTCGCTGTTAGGTTATTCGATTTAGGGATTCGGGGGTTTCCCTTCGTTGCAATTGATGAGATACTGTCGTTTTGTTATACTCTGAATACTCTCTATTTTGTATTGATTTTAGGGATTAAAAATCCGACCCCTTACATTGTGAAACATTCGGCTTTTATAGCCTAAATTTCCTTTACAAGTTGCCTTCCTTTCTACTTTCTGTCCTCTCGTTTTAATTGTTTGCAGGTAGAAGCGGTGGAGACGTGACCTGGAAGGGCGGTGGCCGCAGGTGCTGTCAGAGGCAGAGGCAGCTAGGGCAGAGCAAGTGGGATTCGGGGCTAGGGTTCCTAGGGCTAGTACCGGGTCATTAGTGTTTAGGCAATTGGGTTTGGGGTTTAGTTTGTTGGGTTTGTATTTGGTTTAAATGGGTTTGGGGTTAATTTGAGTTGGTTAAATTTGTAATGGGTTTGAGTTGATGTTTGGGTCTATTTTGATGGGCCCCGGGTTCAATTTGTGCATGGGGCAAAATTGGGTTATAACAGCTGCCCCTCTTTGCTCATTGTCGTGTAACGGTAATAGAGCAAAGACATAGAGAAAGGCCAATTTTGCCTAGTCTTGCCAACTCTCGACTTATTTGGCATTCCTCTTCTTTAGGTTGCTTTATTCTAGTCCACCGCCTCTTGTAGCTTTAGGTTCAATCTACTGCAGCTTCAGAGATGAGATCTTGTAACCTCGATCTGTCTCTTCTTCAGGGGTATAAAATTCGTCATGATCTGATCTTCTGCAATTTCAGAAATGAAATCTGGTATCTTCAGTCCGCTCTGCTACAACTTCAGGAAGATGAAACTTGTAACTTCAATCTGCGCCTCTGCGACTTCACTGGGGATGCAAGGCCTATATCTTTGATCAGCTCCCTGGTAACTTCACAGAAGCACAATTTGTATCTTCAACTGGCTCCATTGTAGCTTCAAGGAGGCAAAATCTGATGTCTTCAATCAGCTCCAATCTTCATCCTTTATTGAGACGAAGTCGAAAATTGCTCGACCTGCGCATTCTCGCAATATGGGTCAAATTTTTGAAATATAAATTGCAAGTACCTCAATGTGCAAATTGAGGCTCAACTCACTTCTCGCGATATGAGTTGACTTTTTAAAGAATAGAGTTTGAAAATATCTGGACATGAGGTCCGAGGCTTAACTCACCCCTCGCGATATGAGTTAACCTTTGAGAAACAGAAATTAAGACAGAAATTGAAAAACTCAACTCATCTCTGTAATATGAGTTGATTTTGACACATAAATTAAAAAACTGAAATTAAAAGAGCTCAACTCACCTCTCGCAATATGAGTTGCTTTTGAAACATAAATTAGAAAACTGAAATTAAAAGAGCTCAACTCACTTCTCGCAATATGAGTTAATTTTGAAACATAAATTAGAAAACTGAAATTAAAAGAGCTCAACTCACCTCTCGCAATATGAGTTGATTTTGAAACATAAATTAAAAAACTGAAATTAAAAGAGCTCAACTCACCTCTCGCAATATGAGTTGATTTTGAAAAAGAAACTAAAAGTACCTCAACGTGTCTTGAGGCTCAGCTCACCTCTCGCAATATGAGCTGATTTTTGAAACATAAATTAAAAACTGAAATTAAACGAGCTCAACTCACCTCTCGCAATATGAGTTGATTTTGAAAAAGAAACTAAAAGTACCTCAACGTGTCTTGAGGCTCAGCTCACCTCTCGCAATATGAGCTGATTTTTGAAACATAAATTAAAAGTACCTCAACGTGTCTTGAGGCTCAGCTCACCTCTCGCAATATGAGTCGATTTTGAAAACATAAAAGCAAGATTCGAAAGTACCTCGGCATGACCTGAGGTTTGACTCACCTCTCGCAATATGAGTCAAATAACAGAAATTAAAAATACCTCAACGTGTCTTGAGGCTCAACTCACCTCTCGCAATATGAGTTGATTTTGAAGGACAGAAATTGAAAATACCTCAACGTGTCTTGAGGCTCAGCTCACCTCTCGCAATATGAGCTAATTTTGAAGAACGAAAACTAAGACAGAATTTGAAAATACCTCAGCGTGTCCTGAGGCTCAACTCACCTATCGCAATATGAGTTGATTTTCGAACAAGAAATTGAAAATACCTCAACGTGCCTTAAGGCTCAACTCATCTCTGTAACATGAGTTGATTTTTTTGAAACATAAATTAAAGGTACCTCGAAGTACCATATCATCTGGTGGAGCTCAGGTGTCCTTTCCTTGATTCAGTAGAGTTATCGAAACCCCTTGTTCTGCTGAAATACCTGTATATGTCATGCATGATGTTATCATGATATGCATATGTTTGTCTTGAATGCCTGTATGCCTACATGATTATACTATGCGCCCTAGGCATGTCTGTCATATGTTTCCTTCTGTCGAAATTTTTTGATGATCTGTGTCTGTTGTTTCGACTCCTGGTTCTCTTCAGGGCTTGTACCCGTCCTCAAGCCGTATGAGCAACTTGCATTTTTCTGATATCACTCTTTTGCCCCTGGTTGCACGTTTATCCCTGCTTTGAGGCTCTTGTACTTGTCGAATTCTCATCCAAGTGATGCTCAACATTTCTTTTGTTTGGAGTATGTCATCTCAAAATGCTCTAAATCTTCAACGCATGAACTCTTCCACATTTCATAATCAAGAATCTTTTCGAGCTTGGCTTCTCGCGTAGAAGGTTTCGAACTGCTGAAAATGCTTCAAACACTTGCTGTTTGACTCACTGCTCAAATCGTCTTACTCCTTGGGCCCAGATCTATTTGATTAGAACGCCCTTTCGGGTTTTTACCCAAATCTTTTTGTTTACCAAGATGCCCTTTTCATGTTTTCGTTTTGATCTTCTTCTCCTTTTTCATCTTGGGATGCCCTATTGCTTGGCTGGTATTTCAACCCAAAACTCGAAGAAATGTTTTGCTCAACCAGCTTGCCCCACTGCGACTTGAGGGTCCCTTCCATTGTATCTCAAAAGTATAGGATCTGTAACTTGTTCCATCAATTGACCCCTCTTCGGGTGACCCGATCAGATGTTTATGGGTGCAGAGTATCATTTTCCTGAGAATGATTCTCTTTTATGCTTAGGTTGACATTGCTTGTTTTCATCAAGATTATCACCAACGCGATATCTTGTTTTCGTTCAACTAACATCTTGGACCAAATAATCCGAAGAGATAAACTCATTTTAAGTTCAAGTTTCCCAATCTTTATACTTGTGAGCCTTTAAACAACAGTCCTGTTTCAGGTTCCCGTACTATTCGAAAGCTTTTTAGAGTAATACGCGAAACTCCTTTTATGACAGTATTATTAGTCCACTAATCGTTATTTCAATATGATATGCTTGAAAAAGATCATACCTAATGGACAAAAGGAAATTGATTGGAAGCATAACTCGAAACAAACAGGGATCAAGAATGACAATTTTTTTGTTATTATTTTTTTTGAAACGAATAAGATAAACAAAAGAAACAGATTCAAAATGGGTAGGATGAAAACTAGATGCCCCAGATATCGCAGCCTGAGCTTTTCTGTTCAAACTTCTTGAGGACCATTTTGAGCTCAATATGTGTTTAAGGGATCCGGAGTACTTTGTCGATGCCCCAAGACGTAGCATACTTTTTCATTGTCAATTCAAGCATGGCAAAACTACTGTATGCCCCACTTTCAATCAAAATTTGAGCCGCCCTTTTCGGGTTTTCAACTCAAATGCCCTTTGGTCTCAAAGCGCCCTTTGCGGGTTTTCGCCTTAGCCTCTCCTTTTCCTTTTTTCTTTTCTGATTGATTTTCTTTTTTGATTTTTTGATTTTTTGTCTCAAGGCGCCCTTTTTCCTCTAAAGCTCCTTTTGAAGGATCACCTTCAATATCAGCTCCCATAACGAAATTCTCTTAGGCGAACCTTTCCGTTGCATTATCTGATTGTGACAAATTGCTATTAACTTTTCTCCTTCAATTTGATTGATCATATCGAAATTGAATTGATTCTGCTTCATCAAGCTTCAGCTCTAATAAAACTCAGAAGAGAGCATCTCACTTCAACAGGCAAGACCAGTGGGAAATGTGTTGCCCCAGCGAAGGTTCTGGCCAACGTTTGGCAAATATAGGGGGTAAATGGTAACTTCTCCATGCTAACCATTACAAGCCTCAGTCATCTCTCAAAATTCTTTTAGATGGTTTTGGTTGCCTCTGTTGCACTGATATCGTGTCTGATCTTTGCATAGACCGTAAATTGCCTTTTTTGGATTCGAGTTTGAATTTCAATTTTGAATTTTAAATTTTGAATTTGGATTTGAATTTGGATCTGGTTTTGAATTTGAATTTGGATCTAGATCAAGATCTGGATTTGAATTTGATTTTGGATTTGCCCTTAAATTTTGGATTTGGATTTGGATTTGAATTTGATGACTGTGTACCTTGTAACTTTGGCATATGAAGTGGCCTTACCCCTTTAATAAAGAATTAATGTTGGCGATATTGCCCCCATGCCTTACATAGAGAGTCCGTGAAGAAATAAAGGAGGCATATACGTCATGCCTTATTTCTGCGACGAGCTAGGTTCTGATCTTTTTCGCAAGCTCACAATGTCGACTAACCCTTTGTAAGTTAGGATGTGTCTTTTCATTTCGTTCTACCATCCTTGACAAATCAGACGCTAAGTACAATCTCTGTCATCTTTGAAGTCTAGAGACCCCTCTGAACACATATCTAACTAAAAAGGGAGTTAGTAACAGTGTTGCTCGTGACATTGATATCTGGGCACCTATTGTAGGTACGAAGGCAAACTTTGAGGGATAAGTGATTCTAAAAAGATTACTTGCATGGTATGATAGTAAATAAAGGATGAAAGGATATATGAATGACAGTCCAAGAACAAAGGAACCTATACATAAACAGAATAAGAGAATATTTGTTTCAAAAGATGCATTTCATTGAAATAAAAATTCTGGACAGATGCCTATTTCACAAAAGGGCCCTTATTGCCTCTAGGCCTAAGACAATAAGCAGGTTTTGAGCATTACTCTAAGTAAGTTCCAAACTATAGGTCTCCTCCACAGTCCCGCTGTTCAAAATACTCCCAAGTATGTAAGGCCAAATGCTTGGAAAAGTTTCATTCATTTGTCACTGCGTTCACATTCCCTTCAGCATGGTCAGGGAACAGATTTTCGGTCGCATTGCTAGCATTATCAAATCGCAGAATGCCCGTATCAATGAGTCCTTGGACCTGCTTTTTAAAGGCGAGGCAATTTTCTGTGGAATGCCCTTGATTCCCAGCATGGTATACACAGCTAGCATTTGGGTCGTACCACTTCGGGTATGGGGGTTTCAAGGGTGCCATATAGTGTGGAGATATCAACTGTTTCTTGAGAAGTTTTAGGCATAGTTCCCCGTACGACATAGAAATAGGAGTGAAATGCGATTTCTCAGGATTAGGCCCTGCCAGTCTTGGTTCGTTCCTGGGTTGGTTCTGAGTGGGTATTGTGTTTTGTGGGAGTGCAGCGTAAACGGGGTAAGAAGGGTATGGAGGTGGTGTTTGGTAGTGAGGATTTTGGAGAGGAAAGTAGACATTTGGGGATGAGTGATATTGAGGTCGGAGCTGATTTGGGTACGAATTGGGGGTGTAACGGCTTCCAGTCCCTACCATGTAGGCTTCTGGCTCTTTCTTCTTCATAGGTGCTGCCCTTCTCGTACTATCCTGCCCTTCCATTCTACCGCTCCTGATGGCATTCTCGATAAGCTCACCGGATATGACAATATCTGCAAAGTCTTTTGTGGCACTCCCCACTAATTTGTCGTAAAATGGCGCTCTCAATGTGTTAATGAAAAGGACGGTGGTCTCAGTTTTTGTCAATGGGGGTTCCACTTGGGCCGAGACGTCCCTCCATCTCTGCGCGTATTGTCTAAAAGTTTCCGACGGTTTTTTCTCCATCATCTGCAGTGTCATACGATCGGGTACCATGTCAGACACGTGCTTATACTGTTCGCAAAATACCGACGCTAGGTCTTTCCATGTTCGAATCTTTTCTCTGCTAAGCTGATTGTACCAGCGAAGAGTTGATCCAACAAGGCTATCTTAGAAACAATGTATGAGTAATTTATCTTCATGTACATAGCCGGTCATTTTCCGGCAAAACATGACCAAGTGTGCCTTCGGACATCTTGTCCGATCATACTTCTCAAAATCCGGTGCTTTAAATTTTGGCGGCAGAACTAGATCAGGTACTAAACTAAGCTCCTTAGCACTTAGTGCGGAGAAGACTTCAGTGCCTTCTATCGCTTTAAGTCTTTCCTCTAAGCTCCTATACTTCTCCTGAGCTTCGTGATCGTCTGCCCTCAACCTGGCGATTTCCACCGGGTCATCTAGATCAGGGACAGGTGGATTAGCGAGAGCGGACACGGATATTCCCTGTCCTGGGTGAGTAGCTGGCACAGGTTGCTGTTCCAAGCCAGCAGATTCTCCTTGAACGTATACTCTTTGTGTCATATGAGGCGGAGTGAACCCCGGTGGGTAAAGTGGATCTTGATCGAGGTTAACAACCTCAGGATTATGCATGGGCCCTTTTCCTTTTACCAAGGCCGACATCATCTCCATCATCTTAGCCATTTGGTCTTTTTGTTCCAGTGACTCCTCCCGCGATCTCACCATCAAATCCCTCGTCTCTTGCTGTGATTTGGCTAGTTGCTCTTGTAGTTCTTTTTGAATTTTTTCCATTCTTTCGATTCTTTCATTAAATGCAGCCTCCATTGTTCTAACTTGCCTACGCGTTCTATACGAATGATGTAGTTCCAGCCTTTATATTGTCGTAACTGCGAATCGTGTGATTTTAGCCTTAGTGACCGTCCATGATATGCAATGAATGAATGTATGAATGCCATATGAATGTTAGTCATGAATGCTTATGCAAGAATTTGGTGTTGGTTTCAAGATAGCCCCTATTTTGGCATTTCTTTAATCAAAAGAGTCTATTACGCAATGTTTCGGTCACTTGGGTAATTGACTCCTCCATCAGAAACCCGTTTTTGGCAACCAACCTCTAATCAACACCTTTCTTAACAAGATGCCTCCGATGCATGATGAAAGACAGGAATACAAACAAACAATCTTTGGTCAGTAAGACAAATATGAACAGAGGAAAATTGCGAAAAATCTAACAAATCAAGCTACTTGATCCAATTTATTAAACAAACCCGATCCACTTGCGTGAAAGGTGAAAGTGTAAAAAAGGGTAAGAGGCGTTTCTCCCGTGTACTTATTTTGGTGACTATTAACAGACGGAGGTTCGGCACGGCTCTAGTGAGGTGGCTCGTATGGTTTATTATATGCGATTTTGGTTCTAGATAGGTACTCGAATTGTTTGTACTGTCGTCTACTAAGACTAGTACGAAGCCTCGGTCGTAGCCCATCACAGGCTCACGAGTTCAATTCGAGGGATTACATTTACCTATGCCTATGCGGAGGGACAAGTTAACTCACGAAAGCATAAGTCATATGTAACCCGAAAGTATTCACTAGCCTGTGCGGAGGGACGAGTTAACTCACGAAGGCGTAACGTTTACTTTCACTTAAACGGACGGAGCCCGGGTAGAGAGCTCATGTTATGCAAAAATGCAAGTGCACGGTGTGTGGGGAGAAACTCACAAACCTTTTCATCTTTATTAAACTAGAAAAAAAACTAAAAATTAAAATCGTAAAACTTAGAGCTGAAAAGCAAAAAGACAAAACAAGTTAGAAAAACATTAACACGATGCAAATGCATGACTTTTCAAAAACCAAAATTTGAGGATCACGACTAAATATCGAATTGGACAAGAAATTTTGAAGATTTTGACAACACACGTTTATTTCTAGACTCGACTCTCAAAAACTGGGTCCCCAGCGGAGTCGCCAGCTGTAGCGACGAAAAATTTTAGCTCGATCGCTAATTGTGGCGATTTAAAATTTGGAAAACCGAATTTTGATTTTATTACGAAAAGGGAGTCGCCACCGACCCTTTTTCTTAGGTGTGATCGGGCACCTAATAAAACCTCTTTCTAGCCGAAAGAAATTCATTTTTTGAGTAAAAAAGGCTAAATTTAGGTCCACGTTAAAGTTCAGAGAAAAATAGGGTTCGGGAGTTGGTTACGCGCGGGGAAGGTATTAGCACCCCCGCGACGCCCAAAAATTGGTATCTTTTCAAACGCACGTTGTCTAAATTTTCAAAAACACGAGTTCAATTTAAAATTTTAGTCGTGATCCCATCAAGTACGAGATTTTTAAAGTTTTTTCTTTGAAAAGGATATCCCGCTTTTAACACGAACCGTCCGTGATTCACCCAACATAGCGATGAAATCACCGGCATAATGTTAAAACCGGCACATTGCCTTATTTTTAAAACGTGAAAAGACTATGGATGAGTAATATCGATGTAGAAATTAATACACCGAAATTTGGAGACAGATAATAATAAAGGTGAAAAAATATACGAGATGAACAATATATGAAGTATTAACAATGCATACGTGATAGTAACAATAATAATGCAAATAAAAAGGAGCAGTAAACATGTATAAAACATATAATACTAGGTTTACGAAATATATGTAATAGTATAATAGAATAAAATATAAAAATATGAACAATATAATATTGCGAATATACATACAATAACGAAAGACACATGCCTAAAATGATATATATATATATATATATATGTGAGTAGGTAATGATAATAATATTAGAAATATACGTAACACATATATGGGAAATGACAATATTAGAAACAAATTATTAACAAAACTACTTGAATTCATACATATATAAAAACATACAGAATAATAATAATGTTAAAAGTATATACAGGGTATATAATATGTAAAATATAACATTAGAAATATATGCACGTAATATACAAACATATAATAATGTTAAAAACGTATACATGAAATAATACATATACCAAAAAATAAATAAGCAGTGAAGTAATATGTACATATAGTAAAATGTATAACGATAATAATAAATATATATATATATA
This sequence comes from Gossypium stocksii, assembly GCA_020496765.1. Taxonomy (NCBI): domain Eukaryota; kingdom Viridiplantae; phylum Streptophyta; class Magnoliopsida; order Malvales; family Malvaceae; genus Gossypium; species Gossypium stocksii. The sequence continues at coordinate 113,596,583 of CM035621.1, forward strand.
CATAAAAAATAATAATATTAGGATCAATTATAAGTATACAAAATATACATATGTACGTGTTAGAAAACAAATACATAATGATAATACTAAGAATATATTGTATATATACATAAAGAAAGAAAATAATAATAATGATGTAATAAAATATAATAATAATAGTATTATTATTAGAGCAAAATTAATGACAAGTATTAATTATATATAGGAATAATAAAATATATAGAATAATAAGCATAATAATAAAACGAATATAAAATACATATACGTACATAATATACTCTTACTAATAATATTAATTTTGACAATAATATTAGTGAATAATAGTAAACATAATAGTAAATAAAATCAAAATTATTTAAAGAAATAAATAAAAAAAAACAAACCAAAAGGGCTGAATTTGAAGGAAGGACGAAATTCGGGGGCAAATTCAAAAAGGAATGAAAGATTCGGACTAATCTGAATGCGCGGGGAAACATTGAGGGGCCAAAACAGCAATTACCCCTTTCTTTCCAGAACACTACGTAGCACGGGTTAAAATATAAGGGACCGAAATGGAAATTTTCCCAAGCTTTTAAAACGCAGCGAATCAGTAGGGGATTAAATTGAAACTCGGGACAAATTTCTGGGCCAGATTGCAAAGGAAATATAACTTGATTGCAGATTACATAAAAAGCGGAAGGACCAATGTGGCAAATACCCCCCATGACGTCATAACGCGCGGATCCTGGTAGGGTCGGGTCGACCAGGTCGGTTAGTATAAAAGGGCTTTTTTTTTTTTTTGTTTTTTTGGTTCATTTGTTACCCGAAGAGAAAAAAAAGAAAGGGAAAGAAGAGAGAGGGAAGAGAGGGGAGTCTCCGGGGAGCTCCGGTCACCGGGCCGGTCACCGTCCGGTCACCGGCCGGTCACCTGACCGCCGTCCGCCGCCATTCGCTGCCGTTCTGGCCACCGTTCCGGTGGCCGGAAAAAGGTAAAATTTTCCCCTTTTTTTGTTTTATTTTATACTTTAAAATATGCATTTTAAGATATATTATTCGTGTGGAGAAGAAAGAAAAGGAAAAGAATCGGGGAAAAAAATTAGGTTTACCTTCGCTGTTAGGTTATTTGATTTAGGGATTCGGGGGTTTCCCTTCGTTGCAATTGATGAGATACTGTCGTTTTGTTATACTCTGAATACTCTCTATTTTGTATTGATTTTAGGGATTAAAAATCTGACCCCTTACATTGTGAAACATTCGGCTTTTATAGCCTAAATTTCCTTTACAAGTTGCCTTCCTTTCTACTTTCTGTCCTCTCATTTTAATTGTTTGCAAGTAGAAGCGGTGGAGACGTGACCTGGAAGGGCGGTGGCCGCAGGTGCTGTCAGAGGCAGAGGCAGCTAGGGCAGAGCAAGTGGGATTCGGGGCTAGGGTTCCTAGGGCTAGTACCGGGTCATTAGTGTTTAGGCAATTGGGTTTGGGGTTTAGTTTGTTGGGTTTGTATTTGGTTTAAATGGGTTTGGGGTTAATTTGAGTTGGTTAAATTTGTAATGGGTTTGAGTTGGTGTTTGGGTCTATTTTGATGGGCCCCGGGTTCAATTTGTGCATGGGGCAAAATTGGGTTATAACAATGTGTAAGTTATAAAGTTAGTTTTTATACTTTTCGAATTGCTCAATTTCAGTTCCTTTACTTTTTGAAATTTAAAATTTCAATTCAAACCCAAAATGGTAGCAATTAAATGTTCCTAGTTAAATTCTACTATTAGTCGTGATGCCTAAAGTTGTAGATCCAGTCTCCAATATGATCATTCTTAGTTCACATATTTTTCGAATTTTGAAATTCCAATCTTGACGCCAATAAAGTCCTTAAATCCATTAAACTAACATGACATTACACGTGTGATAATATATTTATCGCATAAGATTTTGGAAATAGTATAACTTAATGAATTTAATAACTACACTTTGGTTAAAAGTTAAAATACCCTAAAAACTTTATTTTTTTCTCTAAGTCATTTGCTTCTTCTCTTTTATTTTGTCCAGCGGCAGTAGCCAACCCGCCCTTTTTTCCCTCCCACTAACTCTCTTTTTTTCTTTTTCTCTTCATTCTCATGTGCCATATCTCTTTCCAGTTTACATATCTATTTTGTGGGTGTCTTTGTTGCCTTCACAAGTTGTAATGGGTAGATGACGGTGCCTGTTGTCACTAAAACTCCACCAGCCACCAGTAGGTTTTTTTGGAAAGTGGATAGCTCTTTCTTGACTCTCTGTTTTGAGAGTATTTCAGAATAATAAATTATTTCAAGAGTTGGTTTCGACTAGCGTTGTTTTAAGTTTTATATGTTGTTTTTGTTTGTTTTCCATTGTTTACCAAGTCTTCACTTTTAGAAGTTTTGTCTATTATTGTAACACGTCTTTTAGTCTTACTTATGTATGTAGTCTTGCTTTTGCAAGTGATTTTAAGGACGATTTTGTCATCGTCCTCTCCAATTTGGTGGATGCTCGATTCTTTTGCCGATTTTTGCCTGCTATTTTAGACCATCCAAGCTGATTTCCTTGTCGTATTAAGTGCTTGCAATCACTTCAAATATGTTGTATTAGAGTTGTGACAAAGTCAATTGTCAATGTGCCATTTTGAAGTTAAGGTTGAAGCCTTTATTGTGTTGATGGAGCTTATCCTTCACCACCTACGATTGGTATTTGTTGTTTTTTTTTCCTTGAATTGTATGATTTCATTCATGGAATGAATTAATGAATTTCTCTTTAAAGAAAATAACTACTCTTTGGTCAGGACTAAATTTTCATTTTTTAAAAACTATAAGGACAAAAAATGAACAAATTAAAGTACAAATACTAAATTCAAAGCTTAAACATAGTAACAAAATTTAACCATTACCGTGTAATTAAGTTGGTATTTGAGGTGGTCTAAAAAAATCCTTAATCTTCAACCCTAACTAAAATCCAAACCAACATGATCAAAATCCCTAAATTATATGAAATCCTTAAAATTTTTAAACTCAAACAAGATTTTACTCGAAATCCTTAAACTCATACAATCAAATCCTTAAATTCTTTTAAACCAAAATAACACTTATGTATTCTTTTTTAAATCCCTATATTCACACATTGAACACATAAATTCTTTCTAACTCTAACACCAATTCAATTCAAAATCTATACTTTTTTTTTGTTTATTCATTACAAAAGAATTGGTTTTTCATTGCGTTTTCAAAACCCCAAAAACAAGTCATGAAAAGGTAATTTACAATTTTGAGCTTTCATGATGTTTTCAATGAAATGTAGGAAAGCGTCGAAAAGTTACAAAAATTTTGAAAGTCAGAAAGCAGTGGTTCAAGGTTTTTAAGCATCACGAAAAGATGAAAAGAACATCACAAAAACATTTTACATTGGCGAGGTTGTTAAGACGTCGCGAAATATTTTTAAATCATCACGAAAAGTTTTTTTTTTTTTCATAATGTTTTAAATAATCACTAATAATTACTCAAAAACTCATTAAAAATGCCCTCTTCTATGCTATCTTCCTTTATTTTATCATTTGTAAAAAAAAAATGTCACTGAAAATATGTCTTGTCGTGATGTTCATTAAAAAGGACACCAAAATTTGTAGCTTTCGTGACATTTATTAAAATAAAATGAAAAAATTACATGAAAAAATCAATTCAACCCCAAAAACAATTGAAGCCTTAAAGATATATAAACTTCAAACCCGAACATAATTCAAACCTCAAATATCATTAAAATCACAACCCTAAACAATAAAATATTTTCTTGGTGGACTTAGGCACTCCCACCAAAACTTCATGATCCCTTTTGAGCTCTCCTCAAAGTAGAGAGACAAAAACTCGAAGTTAAAATTGAACATAAATACTTCGAGCACAATACATCTATCATTTAAGGGTCTAATCAGTTATTCAAAACTTCTCTCAATAAAAGAGTTACCCCTCAACATATTAACATTTTGAACTAGTTTTTTAATGCAAACAACAATAAAAGCTAAAAACAATCAAAGAAAAAAGAAAAAGGATTATAGGTTAAATTTTATCATTTTATGATTTGAATTTAGTTTTGTTGGATTCTTAATAAAATTTTTAACACCAATAATACTAACCAATTTATTGTGCTAATTTAAAAAAAATTAAACATACAAATTAAACCCAAATTTAATTATTTTTATTACAACTAATAGATGGTACAAAATTAGGGCGATACATGAAACTAGCTTGGTAACTATGAAATAGCTAGAAATGAAAGGAAACTAAAAACAGGGACAAAAGCTAATAATAAACAAATAAAACTTTGGTTTTCACCAAATCAAGCACATATAATAAGTTAGTGAGCAAATCTTATTCTTGTTCTCTAATAGGGCTAATTTATAGTTTCATGCAAATGGTGACATTAATGCAAACTTTGAATTTTATCTCTTCAAGCTTCTCCATCTACACATCATCTCTAAAGATTCCAAAACCCATCAACATCCCAAAATGCATATTGGTCATCGTCGACAATGTCTTTTTTTGTCGATGAATTATCATTCATCCCAATCTGAGTAAATCGATTAATGTGATTATTATCGAGTCGAGGAGTCGATTCTCCTATCTTTAATATCCCTGGCGGCCGTCTATCGAATGACCTCAAACATTTCGATTTCTTATAAACCCGGCATAAGCTGAATTCTTGTCTTAACTGTAAAAAAAAAAAAAGAAGAAGAAAGAAAATCACATAAAATATAGGGGAAAGGTTGTCTAGGTTTGAATCCGAGGTTATATGATAAAGAACTTACGGTAGGAGGTGCAGTGGCATTAGCTAAAGAAACATGGTCTTGAATAGCTTTATATTCGTTCATTTTCCAGTCAGTTTTCTTCCCATTTGGGGCTCTTCCGTTATAGAAGACCATGGTTCGTTTGACACCTATGGGGCGACTGTTGAAAGAGTAAACATAACCAGGTGAACCAGTGGCTTTCCAGTACCCCGATGATGTTAGCCGCTTTGGTCTCCCTCCTCGAGCTTCACTCTCTTGCCTTGGAATGAAGAAAAACCATTGCTCTGGGTCTTTATGACATAGGTTATCTGAGAATTCTGCATCAAATGCACCAGTGATCATGAGAAACATATATATATTATATATAGGTTTAAAAAAAAGAAAAACATAAAATGTTCGACCTCCTTGAAACTTTTGCTAGTTTTATTTCCAAGATAATCAAATAAACCCAGAAATTTTATGCCAAAAAGTTAAGAAAGGGAGACTCTAGAGTCCATATTCAAAGCTTTCTCGTATATGGGTAAGTTTCATCTGACAAAAGAAAGCTTTATTCAGCTCAAACACTGAGCCCCAAGTTTCATGGTACTCAAGAAAAACAATACTGGTTAATCTTTCCTACTGCTGAAGATATATAGATACACACACACACGCAAGTGGTATCTCAGCTCTCTCAATATCCTCGGGGTGTTGAGTTTGAGCCTTGTCATGAGCTTGCTTTTAAGCAACCATGGCAGAAGACTCCGATCAAAAGCAATACCGAGCTTATTGAGGATCCGCAACCCTCAACAAAACTAAGAAATTTTATGTCAAAAGAAGTGATAGAAAGGGATATTGTTAAATTCAAAAGAGAAGAAGAAAGATATTTACCAGGAAGATCCCAAGGATTGAAGTTATAAATGTCGACAACTGGTATAACACGATTCATAACATGGTTGAGATCATCATCTGTTTTAGCTTCAAGCTTCTTGTGGAGATAAAACGAAACCAGCTCTTCTTCAGTAGGATAGAACCGAAACCCTGGTGGCATATCCTCCATTTTTTTATACCTATACATGTTTATTCATGCCAGTCTTCTACTATATATACACACACACGCGCATTACAGTTGTAATTTCTCGATCATTGATTAATGGGGGGCCAGCAACGAACTGTGGAGTTAGGCAAGAGAGAAGAAATCAATAAGAAAATGAAGGGGAAATGGCCTTGGAAACTTCCACGCACTTTACTATGGAAAATATTAATACAATTGTCACTCATTTCACATTTTATTTACTACTTTATTAACATTATTATTATTATTATTATTATTTTGCTTGGAAGTAGTCAATATATTCTTATATGAAATAAAGTGCTTGTTCGTGTTTGATGTGATTGGAGTACATAAAAATAATAATTTTATCTTATTTGCTGTTTAATTTCAGTTGGCCTTTTTTTTTTTAATTATATTATTAAAGGGGAAACTCTACCACTAGTCATTAAGATATAAATAAGTTTTTGTTTTGGTCACTTAACTAAAAAAAATTATAATTTGGTCGGTGAGCTATTCGAAAGTTTTTGTTTAAGCCACTGAACTATTCAAAATATTTTATTTAAGTCGTTGTGCTGTTAAATTTATTTATTTTTAAATAAAATTTTTGTTAGCCAGCTCCAAGTTATGATTTGACAATCGGTACAATAGATCAGTACACATCAACAACTCGAAAAACATATCTTAGATCCAAGCCAATTTAACAATTGGTGTCAAAGATCGAAGAAAAACTGTTTGAATTTTAGTTCGTAAATTCATGACATCTAAAACTATTTTATGAAAAAATAAACTGTAGAAAAGAAGGGGAAATAAAGCTTTTGTTGGTGTAGACAATACGAACAGAGAAAGTCATATAGCATCAATTTTAACAATTCAGTGACTTAAATGAAAACTTTTTAATAGTTCAATAACCAGATTGTTTTACATATGATTTAGTGACTAATGATGTAGTTTACCCTATTAAAAATTTGTATAATTAATCGTATATGAATATATATATTTATATAGACTGTTATACACATCACATAAAATATATATTTTTCTTTAATCTCGTAATACATATATATATATATATATATATATATTATGTTTTGTACATTTTTACCTGAATTGTATATATTATAAAAGTAGACCTCCTCATATGTTTTCTGGTGCAAAATTAAATTAACATTGCTTATCTTCTTACAATTTTTTATATAATTAATATTCTTAAAAAATTCACGGTTAATTTAATAATTTAATTATATTTATAGTGCTCGAAAAGTTTTCAATTCAATATTTTAATTATAAGTAAAAATTTACTTAGCAAAATTAAAATAATTTTACATTTTTTCACAAATTTTTATATGGTTAATATTTTAATAATTCAATTTTCATATTTTATGTTGTATTAGTTAGATCATGCATGTCAAGTTCGGTATAAATTAAAAAATTTCAACTAAAAATAAACTATTAAATATATATTAATATAAACAATGTTTTAATTCAATATGATAGAAATACTAGATCGATTCAAAAATTTACATGCATTACAAATAAAATTACTTTGATAAATTTAATAGTTGGATTATAAAATATTAATTGTATAAAAAATTACAGAATGGTGTAAAATCATATTAACTTTACATCGGTATTTAGTTTTACACCGATGCAAATGAATCTCTCCCTTTTAATCATATTAATTAAGAAAAGTATTTTATTAAATAATAAATAAACATTTTACATTTATTCAAAATTTAACATGTATGATCTACGTATGTAAAACGTAAAAACAATAAACAAATATTAATAGCATAAAACACATTACCAAAATTGAGTAAAATTAATATATCATATGGTTTATTGTAAGGTGGAAGCTTTTGGATCATTCAACTCTTAAATTTAAGTGTTATTTTATTTAAATCATATGTATTTTTTAATCAAATTTATTTTAATGTAAATTTAGATATACTTTTATTATAACTTGAATTGTGCTTTATATGGTTTATGTTTACATTTTTCTTTTTGTAATTATAAAAATCGATATTACAATCTATTCTTTATGTATATAATGTTCTGTTTTTTATTGCCAAGTTCTTATTGTAAGGAGCTAGAATTGATTATGTGTTGGTATTAGTGGCAAAAATCGCAGTCACAACGGTGTATACATTGGTTTTCATGGGGGGATTTGTGTGACCTGAAAGAGGTTGGAGGTATGGCCTTTCGTAATTTGACTAAATTTAATATCACAATATTAGCTAAGCAAGGGTAGCTTTTACTCTGTAACCCCACTTCGCTAGTGGTTCGAGTGCTAAAAGCTAAATATTTTGCAAACAAAGATTTTTTAAGAGTTGAGTTAGGAAATCAACCTTTAGCAATTTGGCAAAGTATATGGGTAAAAGAGGCCTTCTTGAGAAAGGGATCGATTGGCAAGTTAGAAGTGGGAGACTAATCTCCGTTTGGGATGTGTGTTGGCTCTCAGGCAACAAGCCCTACAAAGTGCAATCAACCCAAGTGAGTGGAATTGAGTGAGTAATAGATTTGATTGATGAGCAAACCTGGAAATGGAACGAGGATCGAATATTGACCTCATTTGATATTCACGAGGCAAGAAAAATTTTGAGCATTTAGCTGACGCAACATCAAATAGACAAATCGACTAAGATGGTGCCTTGAAAGCTCGGGTTCGGGTGAGTACACGGTTCATAGTGGATACATATTATTACTTAGAGGCTTTCCTGAGACCGATGATGACACATATAGCTTTATATGCCAAGATATTTGAGGCCTTTACAGACATATTTGGCAAACATATGCGTTGGAGAAGATGAAAATTACAATATGACGATTCACGAACAATTTTGTGCCTACTAACGCTAATTTGTGCCTAAGAAGACTAATGGTTGATGTAATTTGCCCTTATTGTCACCTTGAGGCAGAAAGTGTCCTTCATGCTAACTGAGATTGCCCAATAGCCCTACAAGTTTGGCAAAGATTGGGAATCAATTGAGTGATAAGCCAAGCAGAGAACTCCTTGGTAAGTTGGGTTGGACAATTATTCAATGGGAGGAGCAACTATCAAAAGCTAATTATTATTGTAGCAATATGGGCAATTTGGCTTTCAAGGAATAGATTGGTGCATGAAAGCAAACAACAAACAAGTTCTGAGATTACTACCTTTGTATTAGGTTATGCTAGAGAGTTAGAAACACTGGAAGGGGAATAGTTAAAGCTTAAGCCAACAGAGCTTGTGGGGTAGCGACCTCCTTAGGAGCCTTTTGTTTAGGTAAACTTCGATGCGGGCTTCTACTAGGATTTGGAAGTGTCAAGTACATGTATTATCATCAGAAATAGTGAAGGATTTATCATGGGCGCAACTTGCTTATGGAATCGTTACATATTTGATGTTTTAACTGTAGAGGCCAAGCAATCGGATTCACTCAGGAGATAGGTTTCTGGCCTGTGGAAGTAGAAGACGACTCCTCAGTAGTGATAAAGAAGCTTAAAGCGACATGCATTGACAGATCAGTGATTAGTATATTTCATCTAGGAAGCGAAACAAACTTCTATAGGCTTTCAAAGAATCAAGTTCTACCGTTTAAAGAGAAGAGGAAATTGAGTAGCCCACATGTTGGCCAAGGAAGGATTTCGACGAAAACGAGATGTCTGGTGGATCGAAGAAGATCCAACGGTGGTTTAGGAGGTTGCGGAGATGGGAAGGCAGAACATCCATCATCTTAGCTGAGTGTCACAAAATAGATGTCTTGAGAAGCTAGAAGGTCTTATTCATTCTCTAATAGAGGAGTGATTCTCTCAGATTTGATCTGGTTTATTGTTTTAATTTGTGATATAAGATTTCATATTAGCATGAAGAGGTCCCTAGGGCAAAGAAGAGGAAAGGATCTTGTTGTCTTTAATTATCATTTTTCTCGATTTGCCTACAATGTGTATTGTCTTTATTTTATTACTATTAATTTTCTCTTTCTTTACTAATAAGAGTATATATGATTGCATTGAAAAGAAATAAGTAGGATAATTTATTTGTACTTTTTGGAGGTGAATGAAACACATTGCGTAGAGACGCGGAGTACTTTTTCTTTTTTTGTTTGTTTTATATATAAAGGCAAACACGAAAACTTCTTCATTAATTCATTGAATTTGTAGTCTTTTTCTTTTTGAATTCCTTTTCGGATATAAAGGTAATTGACCATTAAAGCATCAGGCAATTCTTTTATTAATTAATGTATTAATCCTTTTATCTTTATCTTATTCTTTTTTGGCCAATGATTTTATAGTTAATTTTGTCTCTCATTTTAGATCCCACACTGTTGGTCTACCTTTTCACAACACTACTTTTTTATACAACTTTTGTTTGTCTTCCATTTCCAAAAAATTAAAATAAATTTATAAATTTCAATTAAGTACACAACTATTTTTTATTCTTTTCTCATTAGATCTATTTACAAATTGGGTTAATATCGTTTTGATATATCTAACTCAAATCAAGATTATTATTTACAAGCAAAATGGGCATGAATTATTATTTAAATAATGAAATTATTTTGTACTTAATCAAATTATAAAAATATAAACATTAAACACTTTTTTTTTTCTAATTTGGCACATAAATTTGTCCAATTTGGTACCTCAAGTTGACAACTTTTTTCTAATTTGGTACATAAGCTTTTTTTTGGGTCTAATTTGGTACCTCAACTTGACATTTTTTTTATAATTTATACCTATTTTTTTGCGTCTAATTTGACACATAAATTTGTCACATGTTATAAAAATTACTCTACTACACTAGTAGTGTTATTTTTATGAGGTAACAAAAACAATCAATGTATGGTTGTAATATGGCAGATGAAATATAATTTCTTTTTTCTATTTTAAATCCTCAAATACTTCTAATTTATTTTATTTATTTTTTAATTTAACATAATAAATTTCTTTTATTTTAGGTTTTTTAAAATTCTTATCTTTTTTTTGTTCAATATCCATTCATTAAACATAGCTCAAAGCATAATTTTTTAACATGAATTTTTTTATACTAATGAGACTTTTGTAGAATTGAGGGTTTAGTGAAGATTAAACCATGCTTTAAACATGCATCCCTTTTCAATCATTTTTGCTATTAATAGTTAAAGTAACCTAAGTCTCAATTAAAAGTAAATTTTTAAGCATATTGTTTAGCGATATAGATAAAATTTTAAATAAAAGTAATTATTCTCACCATTAAATTTCATGTTAGCTCCACATATCTGAGTAGGAAGAGGGAGGAGGAGTCTGATGGGATTTTATTTTATTTTATTGTGATGATATGCTAAAGATAATTATACTTTTGTCTACTGAAAACACTTAAACTTTTGCTTTTTGGATTTATTTTTGGGCATATTCTTAAGCTGTCATTGATGATTACTATTGCTCTAATATTATGTGGTTGATTATTAATGCTATATGTTTTTTTTTTTCATTAATGATTGATTCCAAAGTTATGCTTTGTAATTATATGGATGGATTAAGGGGAGTGTTGTGCTGAAGTCCATATTTATCTTTCTTAAATGTGTTGTGTTTTTGGTAAAAAATGTCAATGAGGGAGATTTGTTAGTGACAATTACATGCAATTCCAGTTTAGTTGGCATCTTTTCGTAGCACTTTTTTGAATTAAAACGTGAAAAAATCAAGTTTTATGAAGATTTTTAATGTCTTCAAAGTTTTTTTATTTAAAGAGATTTAGTTTTCCAAAAAGATTACTCCGAGAAGATCTCTCTGCTAATTTTATTCCATATTGAAGACTTTATCGAGTTAAATATAAGAAGATAGAGAGCAAATAAAGATTCACATTACTTCTAATTTGGCAAGCCAATATCTATAAATTTAAGAGGCTTGTTAGATTATGAACACTTATCTTGTTTGTGTGAGCACTTATACCAAAATCAAAAGTTCGATTATGTTTTGTATTGTTTTGATTCAAATTATAATTATTCTAATATGTATTATTAAACCTTTAAATTGCTTTAAAATAACCATTCATATCAAATATACAAATTCTCGAATACTTATTAAGATATATAATTCTTGAGCCAGCTAGCCTATTAAATGATTTGAGTTCAAGCAATCATGCCACAAGATAATATTTATACGGATTTCAAATTTATTGGCACGAGGTTCAAAATTTTATCTTTATATTTGTAAAATTCTTCCTTGATTATAATTAATTATTTGTCTAATTTTTTAAGTTCAAATCTCAGCAATACCTTCCCCTACCTCTTTAAATGTGTATTTTTAAATCTCGACAATTATATTTATTTCTTTGAATGTGTACATTTAATTAAAATCAAAACTTCATGTATACATACGAATTACAATTCAAACTTCATGTGTATAATTACACTAAATCAAAATTCATATATTAAATTACATATTAAAACAAAATTTATGTATAAATTTAATATTCATCCCTACTTAAATCATATATAATGATATTACGTCCCACCTTCCGCTTGTTAATGGGAGAGAGCTGTAGATGCCTCTTCTCTTTTTTTTTTTTAGATTAAAAACGTGTCTAATTATCAAATTATCTATGAGCGTAAATTTAATTTATCATGATCCAAATTATTATTTGATATTTAAAATGATTTTTTATTTTTAAATATTTAATGAATTATATTTTAATGAGATAAATCTCAAAATTACACCTAAACTTTAATTTAATATATAATTTGATATATGGACTTTATTTTCGTGTAATTATACACATGAAATCTTGATATTGATTCAAATGGTATATATTTAAAGAAGTAAATACATTAATTTATTTATATATTAAATAAATATAAATATTTGTGTATGCGGTATGTAAATGTAAAATGGTTTTATATAGATGATTATGTTAATGACTTGTAAAAATTAAATCAAATGAAAATTTCATGTACAAAATTACACAAAATCGAAATTCATAGTTTAACGATTAAGTTTAATTAAAAACAAATTTAAACATTAAAATAAATAAATTTCTTGATCCAATTCATAAACAAATTTAAGTCACACATAGTGAATAAAGGCTTGGCAATATAGGTAAAGAGATTTTGAGTATTTATATTGAGTTTATTCAAATTTTAATTAATCAGGCATATATTACTTATAAATTGTATTACACGTGTAAACTTCATAAAAAAATATAAGCTTCGTATGTTTTATGAGTAAATTATATCTAATGTTATCAAACTAGTATTAAGTTTATGTTTTGGTTACTTAATTTCAAAAAGTTACAAAATGGTCACTAAGCTATTCGAAAGTTTTCATTGAAATCACTGGACTATTAAAATCAATGTTGTATGGCATTCTCTGTTCGCATTACCTATACCAATTGAAAGCTCACCTTCTTTTTTCTTCTACAGTTCAATTTTTTTCATAAAATAATTTTAAACATCATGAATCTGCAAACAAAAATTCAAATAATTTCTTTTTTGATCTTCAACACAGACCGTCAAAGGACTCAAATCTAAAGTATGTTCTTCTACTCATCAATGAGTATTGATCTGCAATACTGATTGTCGAATTATTATTTGAAGCTCGCTAGCAGACTTAAAAAAATAACACCTAACAATTTAATAATTTAAATAAAATTTTTTGAATAATTCATATATTAATGTAATCACCATTTATTAACATTGAGTGAAAAATAAATTTATTAATGATTTAGTCACATTTCGGCGTAAATAAGAAGCAGAGTCCATGCGGGTTGTATACGTTTTGGACAGGAGCGCGTACGTCAATTTCACACTAAATCTCGCCCAAATTTTTGTTTTTGTTGACTTCTTTTGACTCCATTCTTCCAGTTTCTCTCCAACCTTTTCATACGTCCCAATATTTCTATTATTTGGATTAAATTTGAGTACGGTTATTTAATTTTAAATTAAACAAATTATTACTAAGATTTTTGAATCGTTAATTGTTTGAATTTAGTAAATAAAATAAAATTAAAAATAAGGATACAATTGTGACAAATTCATAATATCGATATTTGTGTAATCTTCGAGTCCTAATATTTTATGAACATGGTATTCAAAAATTTAGAAAAATTAGGTAAAAAAAATTAGAGTTACAATTAATTTTTTAAAGTATAGATATATCGTGTGCCATAATCTAATAAGATATTCTTGTTGAAGATGATGATGATGTACGAATCATGATTGCAATATATGAATAACATGATAATGCGATAGTCAGGCTTGATGACATTCAGAATGTCAGAAATATTTACTCTTGTAGCTTTACAATATGAAACTCCAGCCTCAACCTACAGATTGATCAATAGTTTCATAGCATTATTGAAAAATTTATGTAAGTTAGATAGTTATATTGAGGTAGGAATACAATATTTTCTTTGGTATATGGAAAAAACCTTAAATTTGAAATAAATATTTTTTCAATCTAGACTAAGATGATACAGTTTAAAATATTGTTTAGGTAGTAAAATTCATTTTTATAAAAATATTATAATGAAAAACAAAATAATAATATAAAATATTATTTCAACTTTTTTTGATAATTTAACGATAAGTAATTTTCAAATTCGACCAATTGAGTATTAGAAATATTGGAGAGAGATAGAATTCATTCATATCATCAACAATACTGAGTCTGTGAATTTACACACACAGCTCATTAGAGAAGCTAACTAACAGACTCTAACAAAATGAGTAACAAAGATAATAAATATATTGCTAACTGCCTAATTGATCTTCATCACTATGCAACTGCTCAACAGACGTTCTATCTAATATTCCCCCTACAAAGGCTTGATAGAAAGAACCAGCTGCAGTGACAACCATACGATCTCGACAACGTGTAATGGTTCCTACAATTAAAGGTTTGGTTAGCACATCAACAACTTGATCACTCCCAAGGACATGATTCACTTGTAATTCTCTACGAAACACTTTTTCTCAAACAAAGTGCATGCCAAGCTTTACAGGCTTAACTCTGGCATGAAGGATTGGATTCCCAGCCAACGACACTATGCTGGAATTGTCACACCATATTATAGGTATACCAAAAACTGTTATGCCAATCTCATCAATTAATAGGCGATACCAAGTTAATTTAGTAGCAACATTCGCTAAACTTCTATACTCTACCTCGGTGGTAGAGTGAGACACGACATCTTGTTTCTTTGAGGACCATCTAATAAGATTATTCCCAATGTAAATATAGAGGCCGGAGGTGGATTTGCGATCTTTAAGAGAGCTTGCCCAGTCCATGCTGAAGAAACTAGTTAACTTCATAATATGGTCGATATACCAGTCCATAATCAATCATGCCTTGAATGTATCGTAGGATTCTTTTAATAATAGTCCAGTGGATATCATGAGGCTAGTGCATGTATTGACTAACCTTGTTGATGACAAATGATATATTTGGTCGAGTCAGACACATATATTGCAAGCTACCAACAATTTACCGATAAAAGGTTCTGTCCAAAAGAACAGATCTAATTAGAGAACTGAAGGTAGGAGAACTAACTATAGGGGTATTCATCGACTTGGCATTTTCCATGTAAGCACAGTTAAGCAAGTCACGAGTATACTTTTGTTGAGATAAATGCAAGCAATCTCTACTCCAAGTAACCTCAAGCCCAAGAAAATAGTTGAGCTTGCCTAGATATTTCAAGGCAAACTTCTTAACCAAACTTCGAACTACATCTTTAAGATTAGAACAAGAATCATTTGTTATTATTATATCATCCACATATACACAAATAAACAGATTGCTTGTTGAAGTATGTTTGAAGAATAGTGATGTATCTGCTTTTGAAGATTGAAAATGCAGATCTTGAATTAGATATCCATGTAGTTTCTCAAACGAAGCTCTTGAAGCCTGTTTAAGCCCATATATGGCTTTATTCAATCTACAAGTTAGGGGGTCCTATCATCACTGAAAACCTCAAACCCAAGAGGTTGTTTTATATAGATATCCTCAGCTAATTCACCATTCAAGAATGTGTTGTTTACAGCCACTTGATATAGCTTCCATTTACATGACACAACTAAGGCCAAAATTGTACGAACGGTGTTAGATTTTACAACGGGCTGAATGTTTCATGGTAATCCAGCCTGAGAGCTTGTGAAAATCCTTGAGCTACCGGTCAGAGTTTGTTATGAGCAAAACTACCATCCAAGTTTTTCTTGACTTTGAATAGCCACTTGCAGCCCACAAGTGCTCGATCAAGCAACGCTGGCACTAACTCCCACGTATTGTTCCTAACTTAAGCATATAGCTCATCATGAACCACCACCTGTCACGACGGAATGGCCATAGCCTCTTGAATATCAGTTGGTGTGTCTAAACTAACACTGCCATACACACATTTGGTTTGTATATGCCTACTTTACTTCGTGTCACCATGGGATGGATGCTACGAGTAATAACACTCTGGTCAATCTGTTCTAGAACAGGATAAAGGAAATTTTGTATAGTGGCTACACTTGACAGATCGGTACCAGCTGAGGAAGATAGAGTATGTTGAGCCTAAACTTTGAACAAGACCGGACCCTACTACAGATCAATGAGGGGCTAAATTAACACTTGGATAACACTTGCACAGCTAGGTTATTACTAGCATCTGGAACTAGAACTAAAAGTGTAGTCACTGTGTTTAAAACCTTTGATGAAGTAGTGGGAGTGGAATAAAGGAACTTGGCATAGGGAAAGACATTTTCATCGAAACGCACATGCTGAGAGATATACACGCGCCCTGTCAGATCCAAGCATTTGCACCCTCTGTGATTAAGAGCATACCCCAAAAAATACAAGGTGCATTGAATCTTGTGACGGTTATATAGACGTAGCAACGGGTAACACAGGCACCCAAAGACCCTGAACAATCTATAATCTGGTTGTTGGCCAAAAAGCTTCTCAACTAGTGAAACCCCATTCAACACTTTTGTAGATAGCATGTGGATAAGGTGAACTGTTGTATAGAATGTATCCATCCAAAACGACAGTGGCAAAGATGCTTGGGCTAGTAGTACTAGACCTGTTTCTATAATTTGTTGCTGTCGACATTCCACTAATCCATTGTTTTTGAAAGTATGCAGGCGAGACATATGGTGAGTTATGCCCGACTGTTTAAGGTATGAATTGAATCCCTTGAACACTCCACCACCATCAGTCTGTAATTGTTTGAGCCTGACTTCTATTTGCAACTTAACATGTGTCTTGAAGGTCAATTTGGCCTTTCTCTTTGCTTTTTGTTCCAATTTAGTCATTTTTGTATGATTTTGAATTTCAGTACCCCAATTTCATTCCTGATAAGATAAACTGAAGTTTTAGTAGCATCTTATTCGATAACTAGCCAAAAATAAATTCATTAAAAACACAAATTTATCTTACTAGTAACGACATAATAATCCTTCTCAATATTTGAATCAAATGCTCAATTTCATTCTTTTATGAGATTACAAACTCATTTAGATTATCTACTGAAGTAAGTTATATTTCTCGCAATGTAAACGTTCTTATAATACCACTTATCTTCAGTTTGAACTTAGACAATCAATAAGCTAATATTTCCTTGTCATAATTTCACTATGCATGCAAAATATAAAAGCCATAAATACAAAAGATATAATAGTGAAATGTGAAATTAACTTTATTTATTCATTGTTCAAATAAATAGAAAACAATTACATGTTTACCACAATATAAACACATTTCCCAACAACATAACCAGTCTCAAAGACGCGAGTAAGGCCTAGGGCATGTGTAATCAAATGACCATGATGAGTGCAGCACAAATAAGCCGATTCAGGCCTACGACCCATGTAAGAATTCGACCCATGGAAAGAGGAGCCTATACGCCCAATAACCGAATTAGAATTTATGCTTGTATTCTCATCACTATTGGCATCATACTTGTAAAAATATCAAGGAGTAAGATGACTGAATTTACCATAGATCTGGCACTACAATCGCATTCTACCACCAAACTGACCTCGTCCACAACCACGAAATGAGCTAGTCGTTTATTGTGACTGAGACACCTAAGACGACAATTGTTCAAAATATGATAGGAGAGCTGGTGACGAAACCTTGTTGACCTCAGCTAGATTGGTTGAGAATGAGCCATATGACAGGTAGACTTACTATCTAGCTTCATCATTAAGAAAAGCCGTAGTAATATCGTACAAATCAAATGGCACCTGACTTTTCGTAATAGTTGACACACGCGATCAAATTCTAGAGGAAGGCCATTGAGAATTTTTGACTTTTGTTCTTTTAGAGATACATGATGGCCACACCCACCTAAGGAACCACATAGATGCTTAATCACTGCTAGATACGCTGACATAAAAAGATTATTTTTCTTAAGGTGATGGAGAAGAGATCGATACCTCATAGCTTTGGTGGTGGTCTGAGTTCCAAGAATTTACAATAGTGGCTCCCATAACTCAGCCGTAAAGGAGGAGCTCCCAATTAATAGATTGTGCAACGACAGACTTACGGTAAAAAAAAGCCAAGCTGACAACGTCAAGTCTTGTTATTCATATTAAGCATATGTCAGATTTTTAACAAAAACACCGTCTTCACTAACAGTCAACTGTAACGGCATAAGAATTGTACCCTCAATAAACGGAAGTAACCAATGAGTCTTAAACACAAGTAGCACATGCTGCTTCCATGCTAAGAAATTACTATCATCAACAAGCATAGTAACTTTCTAAGAAGTGAAAGCCACTAGATTGAAGAACTTTTTAGTTTCTTATTTGGTAGAGCAAACGATTGACTCCATTATTGTCACAACATTCAAATACACTCTGATACCATATTAGAAAGATTAAAGAGAGATAGAAATCATTCATATCATCAACATAACAACTTAATTTTCAATGGTGTCGGAAACAGTGATTCGATATCACTAAATTCGACGAGTGAGTTCAAAAATTTTATTATTTAAATATTATTTATGAGTCAAGTATGATTTTAGAGGACTTTTGTATTATTAATTTGTGATTTAAAAGAATTTTTTAGGCTAAGTGGTTCCGAAAATGAGGTATTGAGGCCTCGATTTCACAAACCAAACCGTAAATATTTTTATAAATATTTACAGAGTGTCATTAAGTTAGTATTAAAGTTTCGGTAGAAAATTTTAACGTTTTGATAGTTAATTAATTAAAAAGGACTAAATTTAAAAAGGTGCAAAACTTACTAAAATGATTAAATAGCTCAAGTGTTAAATGAATGAGGACTTAAAAGGAAAATTAGCCCAAAGATGATGGCTTAGACTGCATAGGTTGAGAAAAAAATCAAAGAAGCAGGTGAAATAAGGGTAAAATAGGAAAAATTAAAAAAATATCTTACTAATTGAAATAAAAAGAGAATTCTAGAGAATTTCTTCATAATTCTCAGCCAAAAACACCATTAAAGAACCATTAAGAAGTTGGTTTTCATATTTTGCTACATGTGAATTGGTTTTCATATTTTGCTACATGTGAGTTCAATTCTTGCTCTTTTCTTGAAATTGTTGTGTTTTTAAGACTTTTACAATTAGGTCCAACTATCTAATTCATTAGTTTTATTTTATTTTATGGGTGGTTTTGAAAGTTAGCATTGATGAGTGCTGGATATTTATGATGAATTACATGGATTTGAAGCTTTAATTTTATTATATGATAATTTTATCAAGTGATTTCAAGGGAAATTGATTTTAGGACCAAATAGTGCAAAATATTAAATCTTAGGTTTAGTATTAAATTTTGTTTATAAAATGCTGTGTAATATTTTAGAATATTTAGATAAAGTGTTACTTGAGAAAAATTAGCTTATTTGATGGGCTAATTGGTGAGGGACTAATTTGCAAAAATTATAAAAGTTAGGGTAATTGTGTAATTTTAAAAATTGAGGGTATAAATTGTGAAGTGAATTGGAATTGCAACATGTGCTAATGAATGAATAATTTTACATTACAGATCAAGAGCTTGAAGATAGTTGTGAAAAAGGAAAATTAACAGAATAGTCCCTAAATTACTACAACTTCCACAATCTACCCCAGGGAAGTTCATATGGTTAAACTTTTATGATTATGTGTTAATTTAAGAATGGTATAATATATATTTATTCTTATTTTGTTGTTGAAATTAAGATTATTTTAAAAGTATGAAAATTGAATTGAATGTTCGAAGCGAACGGAATGCAGGATTGAGTACAGTTATTCAGTGTAAAGGAGGAGTTGATGGATAAGACTATGGTTGGACCATGACAATGTTTATGTGTAAGACCATAGCTGGGCTATGGCATTTTAATGAAAAGACAATAACTGGGTTATGGCACTTTGAATGTAAGACCATGGTTGGACCATGGTAGTATTTATAAGTAAGACTATAGTTAGGCTATGACATTCTGATGATAAGACCATAACTGGGTTATGGCACTACAAATGTAAGACCATGGCTGGGCTATGGCAATATGCATATGAAAGACCATAGTTGTATTATGACGCAAAGAAAATGATGTACTCATATCCATAAGTCGTTTCTCGATTCAGAATTGGTAAAAGACCTTTGTGAATGTATTGAAAGATATATTGATTATTAATGATATTGATCTAAAAGAAATGTGTTCATTGACTTATGTGTATTTGACAGGGAGAATGTATGGATTATTTACAATTTAGTTTATCATATTAAGTTTGGTAAGATCAATGCTCAACCTATTAAACTTACTAAGCTTCATTAAGCTTACTCGTGCGGTTTCATGTTCTTTGTAGATTTTAAAAAAGTTCGGAGGATCGGATCAATACATCGAATCACACTATCCAACCTGTCAGTAGATTTTGCTAAACATACTATGTTTTATATGGCATGTATAGGGATTGAAATGGTTGTATAAATATTAGAAATTGCATTTTGGTTATGTTTCATAGTAACTTACATATGTATGGATTGTCATGTTTGGTATAAGTGTTGGTATCGGTAATGAATGAATTGGTAAAACATGTTAATGTAGTAGTTACATGTGATGAAATATCATGTATATGACATAGTTTGGCTTGGATTAAATGTTTTGTATTGGATTGGGTATGTGTTTAAGTGTTTTTATAGGTGAAAGATGAAATTGGGTGAGGAATAAAGCTAATGAATAGCCTTATTCTGTCTGTAATACCCATAATTTGCCCGGGTATTAAAACCAATAACCAACCCAAACCCCATTTTCTAAAACCCAAAGCCCACTTAACATTGACCCACAAGCCCAAATCAAAAAACACAAAGCAGGAAAACCTAAACCCTAGCCGCCTCTGCTATCTGACCACTGGCCACCTGCTCCACCGCCTCTGTCACCGGCCATCGTCAGAGCCACTTGCCCCACTTGCACCTGCGAAAAGAGAGAAAAGACAACAAGTAATTAAAAAATCATGTACCACGGCTATAAAAGCCAGATTAAACAGCAATGTAAAGGGGGGAGGACCCCGCATTTTTGAATCCAAAAAAACAGAAGCAATATATCAAAAATTTCACTCTCAAAATTCAAAGATCTTCAAACACAACCAAAGTGAGAGTAATAGGCATATAAAACCATTAGAAACAACCCAAAAAAAAAGGGACAGATCGGAAACAAAGAGGTGATTTCTTTTACTTTTTTCGAATCTATTCTTCCCCCTTGTTTCTTTTCTTTTTCTCTTTCATAGCCATATATACGAATACAAAATAATAAAAATAAAAAGGGTATAAAAAATCTCACCTTTTTTAATTTCCGGCCACCGTCCACGGTGGCCGGAGACGGTGGCGCACGACGGAGGTACGGTGCCGTAGTCTCGCCGGAAATCGCAGGCGAGGGGAGAGGGAGAGAATGCTCTCGGTTTTTTTTTTTTAAACACAAGATTAAAATGAATTTTTTGAATATTTTCGGGTATTTATACGATACAAAAACGGTGTCGTTTTAGTCTTAGAACCCAGGGCATAAAACGACGTCGTTTTGCCCTGGGTCAACCCGAGATCCGACCCGAACCGGTTAAGGTCCGCGTGTTTTTCAGCCGGAGGGGCTATTTGCGCACTTAGCCCCTCCGCTTTTCTAGTGATCTGCAATCAAGTTTCTAAATCTCTTAAATTGACCCCGATAATTTATTACGTATTTCAATTTGGTCCCCTTTGCAACGCTGCGTTTTAAAAGCTCGGGGAAATTACTGCTTCGGTCCCCTTAAGTTTAACCCGCGTTCAAACCAACCCTTTTTGTCTTACTTTGTTTTGAAATGTGGCCCAGAAATGCTGTCCCGTTTTCAATTCGATCCTGTTTTGCTATTTAGGTATTTTACGCTATTATTATTATTATTATTATTATTATTATTATTTTATTTTCTTGTTATATTTTATCACCATTATTTTATTAACATAATATCTATTTTAATTGTTATTTTCATTATTATCATCATGTTATTATTTACCATTATAAATATTTTATGCACTTATTATGTATATATTCTCAATGTTTTCATATATATTATGTATAGTATATATTATATACATGTATATATATATATATATGTTTGTTACATAAATCCTTTTTTATGCATTATACATAGATTTTAATCTATACGTTATATACCTTCATTCCTTTAATATATTCTTTATATATATATATTAATATTAATATTAATATTACATATGTATATTATTTAAAGCTATATTTTTATTTTTATTTTATGCACATATTTCAATAGCATTGTATATGTACATATATTACGTATATGTGTATTTTTATGCATCCTTCTTTTAATACGTATATTTCACATACATATACTTTATTCATATTTTTATCATTTCTAATATCATATATATTTCGAACCTACGTATTTTGTAAAGATTATTATGTATTTTCATACTATCTTATGTTTATATCTACATTTTTTTTTAATCTTGTTAATTATATACTTTATACCATCTTAGACATGTATATTCCTAACATTATATTAGATATATTATGCACATGTATATTATGAATACATATTTCAACATTATATTTTAATGTGTATTAAGTATGTTTTTATCCATATATTTTATTATCCCATGTACATATATTTCTTAACTAAATTATGCGTTTTAATTGTCATACCCTTTTCTCATTTTCAATATATATATCGCATGCATTTTTATTGTTTCATTTTGTGTTTAATACTATTATTATCACATTAAATATCACATGCATTGTTTTATCATACGAATTGCTTATCTTAGCATTAAAATCTTGTAATCTACTAATGTTATGCTCTTGCATCCTGGTTTTAAAAAAATATGTTATCCAAAAATATTTTTAAAATGAGGCAATATCTTTGTGTTTAGAGATTCGGGGAATAGTACCCTAACGTGCTGGGTTGCGATTTCTCGTTCGTCTAAATACCTAAGGCACCCTCTTAAATTTTGCCACTCGTGAGGTAACTTTAGCCTCGAGGAATATAAGAACTTCGTGTCCAATCGAGCTGGATGTGATGTTCGTGTTCCTCCGAAGCGAAGGAATCTCAAGTTTTCAACCTAAGTCATCTCAATTCAATTCAAAGGCATTTTAAAACGAGACAATGTCTTTGTATTTAGAGATTCGGGGAATAGTGCCCTAACGTGCTGGGTTGCGATTTCTCATTCGCCTAATTACTAAAATACCCTTCTAAACAAAATTTTGCAACTCGCGAGATATCCCTAGTTTCGAAGAATCCACGAATCCCGTGTCCAATCGTGCTGGATGTGTTGTTCATATTCTACCGAAGCAAAGGAATCTCGATTTTTCAAACTCAAATCACCCTAGTTTCAAAAAAGGAATCATATTTTTAAATCTTTCTAAATTTCGACTTAAGACAGAAAATTGCTCAATTTGGTACCAATTTTGGGCGTCGCGGGGGTGCTAATCCTTCCCCGCGCGTAACCGACTCCCGAGCCCGTTTTCTCTAAATTTTTGTAGACCAAAACATTTATAAGGTGACCCAATCACACCTAAAAAGGTTGGTGGCGACTCCCATTTTCATTTTTTAAGTCGACATCCGTTTTTTTTCAAAAAATGGTTATTACACTGTCTACAAGGGCAGACACACGGGCGTGTATCTCAGCCGTGTGTCAACACATGGGCATGTGTTTTGGCTGTGTGTCCCCTGCATCTTAAAAATTCAAAACAGAATGTTCTGAAATTTTCACACGGCCTAGCACACGGGCGTGTGACTTGGCCGTGTGACCCTGCACTTAATTAAGTTGTAAGTCAGAGAGTTACAATGGTTAGGGACACAGGCGTGTGCCCAACTTCAAATACCACCCGGCCTAATACACGGGTGTGTCACTTGGCTGTGTGAGTCACACGGCCTGACCACACGGGCGTGTGTCCCCTGTACCTTGAAAATTTTTGAAATTTCACGAAAAATTCTCTGAGTTTCCGGTTTAGTCTCGGTTCACTTCTAAGGTATATATTGGGCCTTGAGGTCCATCTAAGGGACAATATGAGTGTATTATAAGTGATTCTCGATATGTATAATAAAAGTTGTGAAATGTTCATATATAATACTCTGTAACCCTGTTCCGACGGGGATAAGGGTTAGGGATATTACAATCAACAATACAGAGACTGTAAATTTATACACACAGCTCATCAGAGAAGCTAACTAATAGACTTTAATAGAACAAGTAATAAAGATAACAACTATATTGCTAACTGCCTAATTGATCCTTATCACTATGCAACAACTCAGCAGACGTTCTATCTAACGTTGAACTAGTTTTAGGGGAAAATAGTATTTTAACATTTAAATTTGTATTTACTTTCAAAAAAATTAATAAATAAAATCAGTTAAATAACTAATAATATATAAATAAATATATAGTGGTGAAATATAAATAAATGAGTGACAATGAAAAGGTTAATTGGATGAAAAAGTAATATTGTAAATAAGATCAACGATTTGGTTTTTATTCATTTATTGAATTAAATAAATTAATAAAAATAATATTTTAAGGTTAATTTTTTAAGAAAATTTAACATTAATATTATTTAGTTCATTTATGCCCGTTTCAAACTCATTTAATAATTTAAAGTTAGTTTAAAGCTTATTTATTAGTCAATCATTGTATAATTAATAATATTATTATTGTTTGTGTTCAAATTTTATTTATAATATAATTATTAAAAATTATATTTTATTGTTTTATATCTAAAAAATAAGATACATGTTTATTGCTTGTTTGTTCGTTGTTTATGAACATTGTTTATAAACATAATTTAATGTTCACAAACAAATTAATTTAACTTAAACGAATAAACTTAAACATTCATAATTTTAAATTTGAACAAATCATTATTAAGAAAAATCATACTAAAAACTAAAAAATAATTTTTTAAACAATCCCATTATAGATTCTAATCATATATGTTCCTCTTAGAAATCAAAATGTCTAGAATTACCCATAGCCCTTCTCTACTCATAAATAGAATGATAATGCGCTTCAGCGCACTTAAACACACGTTCTCCTATATTAACAACAATACTCATATTAATCAAACTAAAAATCAATTGGTAAAATTAAAATATATTTAAAGTTACTATAAAACAAATTTAGATAGAAATCATATATATTAAAACCTAAGAAAAAAAAATAAAACAAAAAAACTGTGTGAAGCAAAAACCAGTCTTTACCTTTTTTTTTTTTTTTTTTTTTTTTTTTGGTGCATTGAATATGAAACAATAATTCTCATATATCATTTTCCGCAATTAAGAACCGTGTCAAATAAGGTAAGATGTTAAAAAAATCCAGCTAAAGAATATAAATCCAATTCTTTTTTCTAATAAATCGAATTATATGGGTTTAAATTAAGGTCAATTCATTTAAATTTAAAAATTTTATTTTTAATTAATTTTATAAAACATTTTAAGTTAAAACAACTTTCTATTGTTTTCTAATTTCCATTTTGTTAAATATTATTTTTAAAATTTTCAACCAAACATGTATTTAATATTTTCAATTTTACAATAAAACAAAAATGACATTATTTCCTAAAACCAAATTTATCACCAAGAGACGCAACAATCTCAACAAAGGGAATGTCATAGCAGTACCACACTTGAGGACAACTGACCTGCCACTTGACCAACCAAATGAGCGGGCAACCACCCGTACTGTCGGTGATATGGCACTACCAGGCAAGAGACGTTCCCCCTATAAATACTTTGAAAAACGATGAAGAATGGCACTACCAATCACTTAGCCTTCCTTACTTCCTAGCTCCCTTTACCTTACTATCATTTTATTCTGACTCTTCACTTATTTAGATGAATCAATCTCCTTGTTACTAGTCCCCCACTTTCTCCTCCTATTTCCTTCCCTTATTGAACATATGTATCAATAATTCTCTTTAAATTTTGCGTTGTTTAATTTCTTTTGATAATGCATGAATTAAATTAATATTTTCACTCCACTTTTCTATGTCCTCCAATTTTATAGGTACAACTCAATATAAGTTTTGTACAAAATTATAACATGACGATATAATACAAACACGACACTAAAAAGAAACACAAATACATATCAAAATCGTTATAATGAAAATTATTAAAGGGAAATTATTAAGTCTTTGATTGAATTGATACTACGAATGAACTAAACAACAAAATTAAATTAAAGAAACTTTAAAAATTATTTAAAAACAAATTTCTTTTCAGAAAAAAAAAAAGACTGCTAGGTGTAAGCTTCATATTACTCTAAAAGTATTTTTAAATTTTTTTTGTAAAATCTAAAAATATTAATTAAAAAAAGTAAATCTAAAAAAATATAGATAGTGAGACTCAAGCCTAATTTTTTTGTTTAGGCTCATTTTTGGGCCTAATATTTTTACTCAAATCTTCTTAAATTTCGAACAAACCTTTAAACTTGGATAGGTAACTCAGCCAATAAATAGATCTACTAAAGTTTAAGACATAAATATTCACAAAACCTTAAACTTACCGTTTCAACTAAAATTTTATTTTTTTAACATAAATTTTTTTTAATATAAAACAACTTAAATAAAATAATAATATAAAAATACACATACATAATGTTAATACATTAATTGCTAAATCTTAGAAATACCTCTGCTTGAGCTGTATCCTCACAAAGACCTCAAGAATATATGTCTCACTCAACAAAATAGTCAAGCATTTTCATTCAACGTGCTTTAGGTATAAAAGGAAAAAAATAAAATAAAGTTGATGAACAATAAATGGGAAAAAGAAAATTTAAGGAGGAATTTGCTTTTTAGGTGGAGTCAATTAGTTCCTCATGGAGACGGCATATACAGTTATGTTTCTGAAATATTCTAAGTGAAATGAGGATGCAATTTCATAAATTTGGAGAATTTTAATTTGTTATAATGATTTATTTTATCCTTTAATTTTAAAAATAAAAATTTATTTTAGTTATTCGTTTAATTTTTTATTTTTTAATCTTTAAATTTATGTATTTTGTTAAATTATCTCAAAATAAATAGAAAAATTAATTTTTTTAACTTTATTGATGTTGCATACATGCGGTTGCCACATGGATGATATGTAAGCATTTAATTAAATTATTAAAAATTTAAAATTTATAAAAATTATAAAAAATATTTTTAAAAATTTAAAATCATTAAAAATTCTAGAAATTATATAATTTTTTAATATTTTTAAAATTTAAAAAATTAATTAAATATTGACGTGTCATCTACGTGGCAATCATCGTGTATGTCATGTTAGCAAAGTTAACAAACATTAAGTTTTTCATCTATTTTGAGATGATTTGACAACAAATGTAAATTCAAGGGCTAAAAGAGGTGAAAAATTAAATGGAGGGCTAAATGGACTTATTTTATAAAATTAGAGGGCCAAAAAAGTTATTATACCTTTTAATTTTAGATTTGTTATAGCTTCATCATAACATGGCTCGTCAAAACTATCCATTAACTGCAACAACATGGTTTAGCCTTATAACCAAGGTGAAGTTAGGAAATGGTTTTGAGGTAAAAATGAATAAACTTTTTTGAGAGGACTAAAATATAAATTTTATTAACTTATGATTTCTTAAACACTAGAGGGATTATATAAGAAAATTTCATTTTTGAGGTCAAGGTTGCTACCTACCCTCTCCCTCCGCCCTTGTTTATAGCATGGCCATCGGAACAACACACAATTTGGTGAAGCTTGGCTTTATAGCCTCATCAAGCAAAGCTCTCTTGAATGTCTCATCATACCA
Source organism: Gossypium stocksii (assembly GCA_020496765.1). NCBI lineage: Eukaryota > Viridiplantae > Streptophyta > Magnoliopsida > Malvales > Malvaceae > Gossypium > Gossypium stocksii. The sequence continues at coordinate 113,624,577 of CM035621.1, forward strand.
AGTGAGTCCACACGACTCTTAGGAGATATATGAAAAAAAGTTTTTGATGACACACATCAATAAGTCATATCTTGACTTAATAAGTGCTTTGCCTAGTCTCTTCAAGTCCACCCTTATAATACTATAAGTTGAAATGCGTCATCCTACCACTGCATATGTAGAAAAGAGAACTTAATGACTAGGAACAACACTCAACCAACCTTCCTTTATAAATACTTCTCCTTAATACTGATGCAAGGAAGAGGAGGCATACATAATCTATACTATGCTAAAACTTAATCTGAACATTCTCAAACCATTATTCTAATGACTTTCTGCATCTTTTACGGTGTGAATCACCTCCATTTTAAGAAGTCTCTCTATCTTTTATACAGTAAATTGTACCCATTATATTATTTAACATCAATGTTATAATATGATTTAATGTCACATTTTAAAGTATTCAAATGAATTTACTCTGGTTAAACAAGTGGTTGACTTTTCTTGTTTCCTCCTGAAAGAGTTCACTTGTATGGGCACTATGAATCCAAAAGATCAATTGCATTTCTTTTAAGAAATCAAGTATAAGTATATTCACAGTCGGAATATATAAATAATACACCCCCAACTAAATATTATAAAGTGTGTTGATATAATAATTAGAATATTTTTGAATAAAATATACAAATTAAAATTTAAATGAGAATAAAATTTAGATTAATAATTAACATATTATTTACACAAGATGAGATTCGAATATAATATCTCAAAATTTAAAAATCACAACTTTACCATCAAGCAAAAACCTTGTTGATATTTTTTGAAGTTTTTTTGGTAGAAGAAAAAAATTAGGCTAAAACAAAACTAGTCTAATTTCTATCGATTACATCAGACATTATGTGATAAACATCAATTTTCAATAGACGTTGCACATAGATCGAAAGTTCATCAAGAATGATCAATTGGTTCAAGATTTCCTTAGCCAAGCAATCAACGACTTTGTTGCCATTTCTCGATAAAAGTCTAAGCTTCATTTGCCAATCTTTAGCAATCCAAGTGTGGAGCAATCTGACTTTCGCTATATTGTTCACATTGTTCACACAAGTAAAACTAGAACGTAAAATTTCCAGTAAGAGAGCATTGTCGGTTTCCAATTCCACCTGTCGAAATCCCCACTCCCAAGCTAGTTTCAACCCTTCAAGCATTGCCTTAGCTTCTACCTGAAAGATATCAACCAAGCTTGTTACCATGCCAAACTAGTTTTTATTAGATTAACATTTTTTGAGTAAACTACACTAGTAGTTGCTCAATTATTAGTTTTTTTTTATTATCTAACTGCAAAAAGTTACAATATGGTCATCCAACTATTAGTAAATTTTTTTTAAGTCAACCAACTATGAAAAGTTACAAAATAACCACCAAATTATGCAATTTTGTCTTTTTTATCACTGGTTGGCTAATGGTGCATCTTTCAAAATTGACATAATAGCAATTTTAACCTTCAATATTTATATATTGTGTCAATTTAGTCTTGTTTTTTTAAAATTTAACATTTATACATTGTGTAATTTGTTTTTATTTTTAGTTTTAGTTTTACTTTTCTTTGCAACCCTTTCCCCTAAAAAACTAAAAAATTAAATTTATAAGCTAAATTTAATTAAAATATTAAAAAAATGGTGACATCTCTAAAATTCAAGATAATAATTCTCATATTTTCTCAATATTTTAAAAATAACTCTCAATGTCACAAGAAAATGAAAGCAAAAGTGAAAAAAAATTACATAATGTGTAAATGTTGAAAGTTATTTTTTTTAAAATTAAGACTAAATTAACATAATTTAAAAATTTTGAGAGTTAAATTTTTTATTATTCCAATTTTAAAAACTTCTACAATTGGTCAATTGGCGACAAAAAAATAAAATTAAATAGTTAGATGATCGAAAATGGAGTTTACTCTTTTAACCCTTTGATTCTTAACAAGCCCGCCACTGAAGCTCATTCCTCTCTTCAACTCTTACATACCTCAATAAAGTCCCCCAGAATCCAGCCCGATATCCCCACACCATAACCAATGGTTGCTAAGTATATAAATCCCCTTTCTCCTCCGCTGATCCATGGCTGCCGCCTTTCGTTTTAAATCCATGGAAGCGCTTCGAGTCATAGCTGCGCAACATTAACCATTCTCCTGGGTTTTCTCTTGAGGATTTTCCTCTTTAGATTTCCCCTTGGTTTTTTTTCCCTACTGGGTTTTTCGTTATTGATGCGTTTCTTGTTTTTGGAGTTGTACCCTTTTTTCCCCCCTTAAAATCTGCCACCCATTAAGCATAATTCCTAGTGTGGTTCCAGTTATGGAGGAAAAGAGTCTAAATGCCAATCAACAATTATTAGATCTCTCAGTTACTTCAATTGAGGAGACAAACTGATACAAATGAAAGCGATTTGTTTTTATTTTGATTTTTTTTTTCTCTAAATTGGCAAGAGTGATGAATCAATTAGATGTGTGAATGGGGGTATTGAATTTATTTTCTTTTTATATTTCCCATTTTGAATTCAAACTTTCGAGACATTAGAATTTGTCTGATTTGCCATTGTTTCAAAGAATGAAAGACTCTTATTTGTTCTATTTTCTTTTCCTGCATAGGTTTGTCATTCACATTGATGGTTTTAAAGACTTTGAATCGTGTGTGGCTTGACTTGAAAACTTGAATTTGTCAGTCAATTGAGAAAGTTTTTGAGGTTCCGGCAGCTGGATTATATCATAATGAACCATCAAATTTCCAAACCCTAAAACACTTGAGGATGATTATATAAGTGAGCTTCAAGACTTGAAAAAAATAATTATAATTTAGGGATTGTTTCGTGAAAATTTTGTTTACTGAAAAAAAAGCGATTTTAAATATATTATTCCAATTACTATAATTTATTATAATAATAAATTATTTAATATATTAAAATATAATATTAAATTTTAAATAGTATGTTAATATATTAATTAATTACGAAAAGGGCTTAAGTGAAAATTATATAAAAAAATGACTTGAAATTTATCGTGTTCATTGCTGTCACCTGACTCTGCTGGTGGCATCGCCCCCAATGATGACCCAATGATTAATTTTTTTAAAATAAATTGGTCAGAAAAATATTTAATGAAAATTTTAATAGAAATTAAATGAGAATTCTAAATTTTTTGATAGTTTTTGTAAAAAAATAAATATTTAATGGGAATTTTAAAGGTGGCACCAATCAGTAAATTAAAAAAAAAAAATTTTGATATCGTCATGTGGTTCTTGTAATTAATGAGATAGTGTGAGAAATAAAGAGATATGAGAGAAAGATAGAGCGATAAGAGAATAAAAGTAAAAAATGAAAAACGAAAAGATAATGACAGATATGAAAAATAAAGATATAAAAAGGGAATTTAATATTTTAAATTAAGATTTGAGAGATTTATGGGAATGCATTGGTTAAATTAAGATTTGAGAGATTTATGGGAATGCACTGGTTGCATAAAATAATATTATTTAGTTTCCAATTTTTCAAACGTAAGAGGGCTTTGTAAACTAAAAAAAAGTATGAAATTCTCATTAAATATTTTTTAAATTGTCACGAACTTTAAAATTCTCATTTAATTCCCATTATTTTTTTTAAAGTTGCCACCAACTTTAAAATAAATATAGTGAAAGTTGGTTGTCAGGACCTAGCGAGAAAAGGACTGTACTATGAGAGAAACAAAGTTGACCTTTTCAAATATACAATATAGATTCTGGTAATGCAACAGAGTTGAACTTTCATGTGGATCTGAATGAATCATCTTTTCCATAGAGGATAGCAAGTTATAAATTTTGATTCAGTAGGACATGTATTTCTATTACTATGAAATTCATAAATGAAGTAATTAATCGTGGGGTTAACATTATCCTATTTGTAGTGAAGAATCTTGTATGTATTCCTAAGAAAATAAAAGAAATTTGTCAAAATTTCGAGGTCTTAAAGGGTCGTGGAAACATATAAGAACTCTTGAATAGAACTGGAAAAGAGATGTAACTCTAGTTCTTCCGGAAATGGTAAGATCTTTGGCACAATAAGAAGGGGTTGATCCGTATCATCTTGACTTGGTTCTGATTTTTCTAATTTTTTAAGAATACCGCTTCTCCTACTTGTATCAAATAGAACATGCTGAGGCGAACCTTCTTTATGTAAAACCTACTTGATTTAGATTTGGAAAATCGTACGATTTTATGAAACTATGTGTATATGGCTCGAATCCATCGTCAATCCTATTTTCGATAGGAGTAGTTATGTAACGCCCCAAAACCCGGCCTAGAAGTTTGGCCCGAATCCTAGAGGTTACATTGATCACCAAAGTGATTAGAAACAAAAACTTTAATTTAAATTAAGAAACCCTTTTGTTCATTATGTTTGAAACAATATTAAACCAGCGTCAAACATTCAGAAATAAATCCACAGTTTTTAATGTTCAGTCCACAGTTTGTATAATTGTCTTACAAACCGACTTAAAGTTTACCATATAAAACTTATAAGATTTTACTTAAACCATTCCACCTGTCTGAGACCTCCGAGATACCGAGCCCAGCTGCAAATCACGGAAAGTACCTGAAAGGAAAGACACTACAGAGGTGAGCTACGTGAGCTCAGTGTGAGTTAGAAACATGACCAGACGACAACAGACAAAATGATACAATAAATACTTCAGACAAACATGTGCATAAGAATATCACTTTTGGAAATCTCAATCGGTATGTCAATACATTATCGAACCACAAGAATGGTTTTCCAGTCATACGAAATATTCAGATCATATTACAGGACAATAATTATATTGCCAATAACCAGATGTTCATACAAACAGACAAAATGTTCTGACAAGTAGACGCATATTCAGATGTGAACGGATGCACAGTTCAAAATCCCATCTCACTAACCAAACACCACTTCATCCATCCAGTACACCACATAAGGGCTATGGTAGGCCCATCCATCCTACACACCGCATAGAACCATAATAGGTTCATCCATCCAACACACCACAACGTGGAACTATGGCACTTGAGCAACTGTATACAGCTGAGCTGGTATACGTATAGTATTGCGCGGTAAACCGCTAGACAAAAGTATCATAGTTAAAACTGCTAAGTCTGTCTTTCTTCTTTTCATAACCAGATTATAGCACCCCTAACCTGTATCCGTCGTCGGACTAGGGTTATGAGATATTACCGATCATATTATACCATCATTCAATCATTTAACATACATTGTTTTCACATCATCAAACTATAGTCATTCAATATCATATCGTCCCTTTAGAAGGTCTATGAGACCTTAAACATGCATTGGAAAAAGGCCGAGACTAAACTGAGCTTATACAAAATTTTTCAAAACTTAAACATTTTTCACAGCTACAAAAGTCATATGCTCGTGTAGTCAAGTTGTGTGCCTCACACGGCATTAGACACGCCCGTGTGTCTAGGCCATGGCAAAATAGGGCATACATACTAACTTAGGTCATACGGCCGGACACACGCCCATGTGCCAGTCTGTATGTCATACACGGCCAATAGACACTCCCGTGTGTCTATGCCATATAACTCACTAACTTTCAAAACCAAACTTCAGGATTCACACTGTCGAATCACACACCCATGTGTGAGACTGTGTAACTCGCTAACTTGGCCACACGGCCTGGCACACGTCCGTGTGTGCGACCGTGTGGTCTGTCCAGGATCATTTTAAAATGGCTTTCAGGCAACACGGTAGAGACACACGCTCAAGCCCCTGCCCGTGTGGGCGTAAAATAGGCCATTTTCAAGGCCAACTAGCCACCTATTTATGATCCTCCCTACAAGCATCAAACAAGCAACAAATATTCCACATTTTCAGCCAATTTCAAACACAAAATGTACATCATTCATGTCATATATTCACCAACCAATTTCATATTTATTGACTATACCAAATCATAAGTCAAATTCATACCAAAACATATGTTTCATCACTCATCAAGTACCATCTCATTTCATATCTAAACCATACCAAAGATTCACAACTAAGCACATACCAAATTGACCATTTCTATTGGTCATTCATAAGCATTAAAACATACCATTTCTTACCACATATTTCATATCAAAATTAGGCCATAATTGTAACCATAAGTTGGCATATCACATGACTTAATATATTCACAACTCAAAATCATATTTCAACCTATCTAGCCTATACATGCCATACTTAAATATTTACATAACCAAAAGGTACCAAAATGTATTTCGATAGTATGGTGATGATCCTTGACGGTCCCCGAGCTTCCGGTAGCTTTAATAAACTATAAAATAGAGATGAACACACCAAGTCAGTTTTATAGCTTAGTAAGTTCAAAAGTAAGTAATTCAATGTATAATAACATTTATAAATAAATCAATTAAATCGCTCAAATCCAAAAATATAATACCACAAACCTTTCACATGTTACATACATAACTAACTCATCTCATTGAAACTTTGGATTTAATTCTCGTATAGCTATCATACATACCTGCATCAATTCGTACTAGTCTATTTCTCATTGCATCCTTTGCTCGTTCGTTGAACCATTTGGAATAAATATTGGATACCTGAAGGTTTCGATCGATAAGTACCTATACCATGGCCCGTAGCCAAATCAAGGTAACTCCCATAAAATACCTATACCATGGCCCATAGCCAAATCAAGGTATTACTCGCACCCGTAGTGCTGATTTCATGGCCCGAAGCCAAATCTTAACCTAATAACATGTCACTAGCATCCCGAAACTATTTCTAAGTTTCAACTGAGCTTTCCATATTTCATCTCCATCATTGAACAATTCCATAATATCACATTCAGTAGTTTAGCCTTCTCCGAAATCTCAACATCATAGTTTTACAATATTAATGTACATAACTTTCATGTATAATGAAATTACTAGTTATGAACTTACCTCGAGTATGAACTTCGTAATGAGTCGATTACTCCTTGACTTTCGATTTCCCTTAATCTAAATCCGGATTCCACTTTTCTTGATCTATATGTATTAAAATAAATTCCTTCAATCTCAAATTCATTCAAATTAATCTATAAACACATATTTAGGGAATTTTATAATTTAGCCCTCACATTTTTAATTTTTTAACGTTTTAGTCCCTAATTCACAAAATTACAAAATATGTATAATTTCATTTTACACATGCTAGCCGAATTTACTTTTAGCTTATATAAGCCCACATATTTCATAAATTTCACATTTTAATCCTTTAAAATATCATTTTCACAATTTAGCCCAAAAGAGCCAAATTCACCAAAAATCCAAAGACAAAACATTTTTATCAAACACATATCTTTAATTTTTCATCAATTAACATCACAAAGATCACAAATTCATCAATGAAACATTTCGAAATCTTCATAAATTTTAGAAATTGAAACATGGGCTTGATAGTAAACTAAGTAACAATCACAAAAACATAAAAATCATCAAAAATGAACCAAAATACATACCTTAATTCAAGCTCACAATGCTGAAACCCTAGCTATCTTTTTCTTTTTCTTTGTTATAATCGGCCAAATATGACTAATGAAGCCACAAATTAAATTTTGTTTAATTGTAATTCACATTAATAAGCTATTTACCATAATAACCTATTTATTTTCATTAAAAACCCACTAACATATGACCAACTTTGTCCATTTCACCTTTTAATGGTCCATTTACAACATAAGGACCTCACATTTAAAAGCCACTTTCAATTCGGCACTAAATCAAATAATTGGCCACTTTATATTTTCTACGATTTAGTCATTTTTGCAAATTAAACACTCAAACAGACAAATTAAATTACGAAAATTTCATGAATATAAATTCACATGCTCTAAACATGGAAAATAATATTAAATTATTTTTTAATTCAGATTTGTGGTCTTGAAATCACTATTCCGACTAGGGTCTAAACTGGTCTATTATACAGATCTCAAAATTTTCATGCTATGCAACAATGCACGTATTATACAGATAATATATAGAAACAAACTTTAATAGTTCCAGTTAAACAGATTCAGATTTGATTACACTTGTATTCTAATGTTCAGTCATGATAACAATAATAAATTTATACAATTCATCACATAAACGGGCAATAAGATTAAAGCCCATAATCACACATATATACACGAACCAAACTAAATCGAGTTTAAATCACACTTACTGCGGCTTGAACCAGGGTCGGATTACACAGAAACATAAAACAGACATTTACGACTCAGAAAAAAATTTTGCAAAATAGGGGCACATGGCGTATGGATATGTCCAGGTCGTGCGGGTGTTTACACGCCTATGTGGAGGTCATAAAAGCCTGTGTGGAGAGGGTACACGCCCATGTGAGCCACCAATGTAACTCACTGTCCAAAAATACCAAAAATAATGAGTAGAGACGACACAGCCGTGTAGAGAACTCACATGCCCGTGTGGGTACACATGCCCATATGGCCAGGCCGTGTGGCACCAAAATTCACCCAAAAACCCTAATTCCTAATTTCATACGGTCGTGTGAGCCACCCATGTCGGGCACACACCCGTGTGGTCATTAAACCACACTGAAATAGCCCAAAATTAGCGATTTTGATATCGAGATGCTTCCTAACACTTGGTAACCCGAAATCATGCCAAAAAAAGGCAGAATTCCATGCAATACAATAACAATATGATACTTAAAACAATCAATTTCATAAACATACAAGATATCATCGAATTTCACCAAAATTCTAAATAGAAATTAAATGTTTCAGAACACACACTTTAAAACACGGTATCAAGCAGCATTTCTGACAAAATGAAATGCACAAGAGCAATTTCCTTTACCGGTTACGTAAAATAGAAGAATCAAACGAAATAAAAATGAAAAGAATAGAACAACCGATGGAAAGAAAAAATAAAAATAACATAAAAGAAAAAGATAAAGAACGTTAACTTTCTTTCTATTTAAACAAGTAACTTCTTCTTTAAAAAAACATAATAACCATTAAACATCAAAACATTCACAGGGATTCGAACACGGGACCCAGAGATACACTAACACACAACTAACCACTAGACCAGTAGGCACATTCTGACATTAAAATGCAAAGTTGAACCCAAAAGGTTTAGCCTACTTACTGACCTTAATCACAAACCTTAAAACTTCTAACCCTAAATTTCGGGATGTTACAACTCACCCATCCTTAAAGAAATTTCATCCCCAAAATTTCCAACTAACAAAACAACCGTTTAAACACAAAACTCACCACTACGCTCTTGTTGTGCACTCTGACCTCGAAACAGTACCATATCATACTAAACCTTAAATTTTTACATAAATACCCAGAACACTTAACCACTGAACCAGATCAATCTACTTTTATATTACGCACACAAACACAGTGCCATAACCAGAAAGTAAAACCATTCACAATAATAGCACACAAAGTTAACAATATCACACAACCATACCTGACTCACTACCGCCAAAGACAGTCTCTAATCCGATGCCCCGTAGACCCGCATCTGAGACACGCTCTCGAATTTTTTCAATAATCTCCCAGATGACGCTTCTTACAATGCCCACAAACTGACACACTCGCACTATCACTAGAACTTCCCACATTACTCTTACTGACATTCCACTGAGACTTAACACATTCCACAGATCGAGGCTTCAACCTCTAAGGACTGCAATCTCTTTTCTTCCCACAATTCGCACACTACCTTGAACCATCTCTCTAGTTCTCTCTAGACTAGCCTCGAAAACTTTCTCTAACACTTCTCTCACAACCTGAGTCAACGCTTCAGTGCCAGCCTCCGGGTCATCACTACCCAAAGCTGGCAGAACCACATTGACTTTCGAATCTTGAATAGATACACGTCTCGGAGAAGCTGACGACTCCTCGAGAATCTCACTAGACTAACTTTCACGATCTTGCTTATTATTAGAATCCATATCGAACTTTAAACAACCTCAAGAATCTACAATACCAAAATAAAAAATAAAGATAATTGTCTAAGCATTACCATTCTAATATTACAGAACAAATTAGACAAGTTCAGAGTTTAGCACGGACTAGTATCGGAGTCTTAGACTGTAACACCCTAAACCTAGCCTAGACGTTATGGCCAAATCTGGAGGCGTCACATGAGAGTGTTTTAGGAAAATGTCTTGACAAGCTAAAAATCGTTTCGGTTATTATCTTTTCTTAAGTCAGAAAATCGTGAATTAACTTACTTGTTTAAACCCATTTCTTTTACGCGAAAGCACTTAGTTAATTTTAGAAAACAAAACTTTTGTGGCGTTTACAGTTTAAAAATCCATCAATAACAATTTAAAACCCAATTAGAAATCAAAATAACAGTCCAAGTCTGGAATTACATCAAAACTCCCAAAATAATTAAAAATAGTGTTTAACTAGTAAAACTGTGAAAACCAGAAATGTATCTAGCAGTGGTCAGCATCGAGTCCTTCGCTGCACCAATCCATTTACTGCTGGGGATTTTCTGACATACAAATAAATAAAGGGGTGAGTTTTCGCAAACTCAGCGTGTACATCCCCACAGTATAGCATGCATATATACAGATAACAGAAACAGACAACAGTCATAATTCGGGCCTGAGCCCTCAACAGATATGATGTAGGCCTTAGCCCACTCAGAGCAGAATCAGAATATAATAGGGCTCTCAAGCCCAAACAGATACAGAATCAGATATAATCAGGCCTTAGCCCACACAGATATCACATGCATATCAGATCAGAACAGTACATGCGCACCAATCCTGCACACCATCTCCATCCAACCCTACACACCATGTGGGGATAAAATCGACCCACCTAGCCCTACACACTAAGTATGGAGATAAAATCGACCCATCCAACCCTACACACCAAATTGTACCTATTACGGCACATATCAGAAACATAATATCGTGGCATGCTTTTACATAGAACTGTAGATCATACATATCATACTCAAAACAGAGCAGATCAGACGTACATGCTAGTGATAATAGATTAAAACATACATCACATGCTTAAGTCAGGCATCGTATAAACAGAACACAAAAATTGGCCTAAGTAATGCTTACCGACCTTACGACAAGTCACAGTCGACTTGGGCGACCCGTGCAACCTTATAATACAACTCAGAAAAATGGGCTCACACGCCTATGTGGCCTGTATGGCCCACACGGCCCAAATTAGCCTTGATCTACACGGCCTGGCCCAAAATCCCACATGCCCGTGTGGTTCTGATCGTCTTCTAAACAGTAATCAGACCTCCGTTAATATTTTATTCGACTATAATATCACTAAGAGCGAAAGAGATCACTTATCGAAACACACTTATCATACAGATGCACAAATAAGATAGCAAAAATCTAAAAAATAATGAAAGAATAAAGTCGAATCGGTAACAAAAGAGAAAATTCGGCTGGAAGAAAAATGGAGGAAAAGAAAAAGAATGTGGATGGGGAGAATTTGCAAAGGAATTTCAAAAGAGAGTTTGACGAAGAATAAATTTTTGATAATGGGAAACAAAATCTCGATAACTACCCAATCCCCCAAATCACTCTCCACTTGCCCGCATAACTCCACTACTCAGTAACTCAATTAATTCAAACTCTTACTCGACACAAGCACTAAAAATTAAATCCCTTGTTCGAGCAGGGATTCGAACACAGAACCCCAAGTATAATAACACACCTCTTCGCCACCAAACCAGCATGCCCATTTTGATATGCTTTTACCCAAGAATCAAGCTTTATTCTAATAAAAACCAAAATTTAACCCAAGTCTTGGCTTGAACTTGGGACCTCTCAAACACACCCAGAACACATAATCACTTAAGCAGACAGTTATTTGTGTCTAATAATTGCATAAACAAATTCAAAAAACTTTCATACCACAAATTCACAAAAGCCGGAAATACAGAAATTTGAGGCTTTACACAGACATTTTATTTTCTCAAAAACTTTTTTGAAACATTGTGGTACAATTTTTCAAAAAATGTTTTTTCTACAAACGTGCATGCACACGGTTATGTAAAAACACAAATCAAGTTTTTATAAACCTGGCTCTGATACCACTAAATGTAACATCCCAAAACCTGGCCTAGAATTGACCCGAATCTTGGAGGTTACATTGATCACCAAAGTGATCAGAAACAAAAACTTTAATTTAAATCAAGAAACCCTTTTGTTCATTATGTTTGAAACAATATTAAACTGACGTCAAACATTCAGAAATAAATCCACAATTTCTAAAGTTCAGTCTACAGTTTGTATAATTGTCTTACAAACCGACTTAAAGTTTACCACATAAAACTTATAAGATTTTACTTAAACCATTCCAACTGTCTGAGACCTTCGGGATACCAGGTCCAGCTCCAAAACACGGAAAGTACCTGAAAGGAAAGACACTACAGAGGTGAGCTACGTGAGCTAAATGTGAGCCCGAAATATGACCAGATGACAACAGACAGAATGACATAATAAATACTTCAGATGAGCATGTGCATAAGAATATCGCTGTAACGTCCCAAACTTTGGGCCTAGAAGTTTTGAGTTTGAGCATAGGGACAATAAGGGGGCTGCACATAAGTGAGAAGTTGTGTACTTTAGTAATAAGAATAGGCCTGCTAGTCTGGTGGTTGAGTGATTGTTAGCAAACCTCAAGGTTTTGGGTTCGAGTCTTGGTGAGTGTATGCTGGTGTAACTTTTTCTATTTCGTTAATTACTCAGTAAATATATTTTATTTACTTAGTTAATTAAGTTATTTGTAATCATATTTTTATTTCTTTTACTTTTCTTTTCTTTTTCTGGGTTTTCACGTTCTTCTTCTTCTCTATTTTTTCTTTTTTTTCGGTAAAAATATTCAAATTCTGTTCTGACCTTTTGGTTTCGGTATAACTGCTCCTTTGTCGCCTCATTCATCATCGAATCAGGTGTGGGAATTGAACACTGTAACTACGCTATTTGATTGTGCCTCGATTTTGGTTTTTCTTGACTGTGCCTAACCCGTTGGTTTTGGGATTTGGGGTGCTGAAAGTGTAGGAAAACAACTTTTTCTTATATACATTCATTGCGGCTAAGGTCGGGAACGGTTTTGGTGGTAAAAACATTATTTTCGAGGCTATTTTGAAGAGATTTCATGGCTTCTCCGATGGCCACACGGGCGTGTGGATTTGGGAACTAGGGTTTTCGGTCAATTTTGGAAGCCACACGGGCGTTTGGCCAATTTGGGGATTTTGTCGAAATCTACACAACCGTGTCCCTTGGGCACACGAGCATGTGGGTTTGGGAATTAGGGATTTGGAGTCACACAGTCTAACCACACGGTCGTGTGATTGATTTGGGAAATTAGGGGTTCTACACGGGCGTGTGTTTCAGGGCTAAATTGAAAAAATGAGAAAAGTTTTGTGGCCCAAGAGTAAATACTTAAAATTTAAGGAGTTAAACTGTAAATATAGAAAAGTTGAATTACCAATAGTGCAAATATTTTAAGGTTGGAAGGATCTAGAAACTAAGGAAAATGGATGAATTAGGACCAAATTGAATAAGTGGAAAAAATATGAGGGGTTAAATCACAATTTAATTTACTAAAATGAGTGATAATTCAATGGAGGAATTTTGAAGGATCATAAGGGGCAAAATGGTCATTTAGTAAGGAAGATAATTTTGAAGAGTAATGATGATGTTGGTGATATTTAAATTGATTAAATAAATATTAGTTTATTAATATTTTGATTTTAACATTTAATTATATTTAATTATTATTTTATTTATTATATAAGGAAAGAAAGATGAAGAATTCTCTTCATCTTTCCATGGTTTCAATGTGAGAAGAAGAAAATAAAGAAAAAAAATTTCTTTCCTTTACAATTTGGTCATTTTACCAAAAATCCACCATTTTCACTTAAAAATCAAATGAATTTCCATAGCCATCAAGAGAGAAAAATAATAAGGCGACTTTGGGGAACTAGAATATCAAGTTAGATTCAAGAAAATAGAAGTTGGAGGAGAGAGAAAGTCAAGTTAAAGTTTGGTTTCAAGAGAATAAGGTATGGATGTTAAGGTTTTATGTTATTTTTAAGTTTAGTAGAGATAGAAAAGTATAAAAATGGTGTTAAAGTAACGATTTCTCATGAGGAAATATTGTGTTTTTGACATGTTGATGAAGAGAGAAGTTGAGTAAGTGAATCAAGTGGTAGGAGAAGAGAAAAACAAGAGATTTTGATAGAAAAGTGGTAAGTACCCATGAACTTTCTTGTTATTTAAGGATTAAAATGTGATTTTTGTAAAGTAAGTGGTAATTAAGTAAAATATATATAGTGTGAAATAATTTCTTAAGTGAAGTAGGAAATTATAATAAAAGTATAATAGTTGGGTTATGTGTTAGCAAAAATATACAAAGTATTAGATAAGTGAAATTATGGGAAAATGTGAAATTTTTTGAAAACAATGACTAAATTGAAAGACTTGAGAAATATATGTGGTGGAAATAATACAAATGAAATACATAAAAAATTGATGTGGAAAATGAGATAGTGGAATTAATTATGTGAATTAAGTGAGATGTGAAAGAAAATTTGTTTAATAGTGAATAGAGAATTTAAAAAAAAAATGATTACATAGGAAAGTTATAAAAATTTACAAGGAAATATTGATAATAAAGCATATATTGGGAAATAAAAGAATATATTCCAAACTACAATTATTTCCTAAGTTGTGGAAATTAAGGGTTAAATCGTAAATTTAGAAAATTTTATATTAGAAATAGAAAAGTGAAGTGCATAACACTTAGAATGAGGAAAATTGATGTTTTAATGAATTTTGAAATATTAATAAGTATTGAATTATGTTATATGTGTTATTAAAAGTAAAATATATTGTTACATGAAATTTTGTGCCAAGGACTAAATTGCATATAAGGTGAAAGTTGAATTATAGATTAAAGAAAAATTAAAAGGACTAAAGAAGGAATTATGCCGTTGTCCTTAAAAGAGGTGGCATAAGAGTAAAATTATATATATTAATAATAAATTAAAGTTAAAATATATATTATAATATATTTTACTTAAATATTAAGTATATATATTATATTATAATAATAATAAAACAAATAACGAAAGAAAAAGAAATAGAAAGAACAAACGAAAAAGAAAGAAACAGAAAGGAAAGGAAAGAAGGAGAAAGCAAGCTTAGGGTTTCAAAGTTTCAAGTTCAATTGATTAGTTAATTTAGTCCATTTTCTTGTAATTTCTATGTTTTTGAAATCCCGGTATTAAATACTACCCGACTCACGTCGAAATTTTAGAAATTATTGAGTTTTTGAGTGTTGTTTATGTTGAATAATTTTAGTATTAGGGATTAATTGGTAGATTTTTAAGTTAGAAATAAAAAAAAAGATTGAATGGTAGAATAAATTGTAAATTTGGAGTAATAGGGACTAAATTGTGAAAAAATTCAAAATTTAGGGATTTAAGTGAAAATAGGGAGTTAAATTTAGTCTAAAGTGGAATTTGTATGAAAATAAAGAATTAAATGTAAAGAAATAAAGTTAGTCTCGATTTAGAGACTAAATTGGAATTTAGTCAAATATTGAGTAAAAATTGAAATATTAAATATGAGATTGAATTGTGTTGTATTGATGAATTTTAATTATTTTAATTCCGTAGCTAAAGTCATACCGGAACTCTCGACTAAAAAGGGAAAAGATAAAGTCGACGAGGAATAGCTCGGAATTTCTGGTTTGTATTTCTATAATTCAAAGCAAGTTATTAATTGTTGTAATTTTTATTTAATGTATATGGTAAGTGTTGAGGTGAGTAATTGATATTTTGATAATTGATTGAATGAATTAAATTAGTAGATATATATATATATATTGAATGGATTGATTTTTGAATTGAAATGAATATATGTGTAATTATGTGATTATATGAAAAATCAGTATTTGATATTGATTATATCTTAAATGTGAAATTAAACCCTATTAATTGTATCGGGCTGAATCGGATATAGTTGGCATGCCATAGGATTGTAAAAGTTTAGGGATTTCTTCGACTTAAAGTCGATGAGGCACTAGGTGTTAATTTACTACTTCAGATTAATTCGATGAGGCAATAGGTGCCAATTTACTTCGATTTAGCCGATGAGACACTGGGTGTCAAATTATTACTTCAAATTATCTGATGAGGCACTAGGTGCTAAACTAGTGTGTTTGGTTGGATCTGTGTATCTGACCGAGTCCGATTCGTATTAATAGAGGTAAATGAATAATAAAACTAGTTTTATAATTGATATCGAAATGGCATGATATGAGAAATGGAAGTGAAATAGTGAATTGAAAATAGAATGTGAAATATATTGCAAAAATATGGAATATATGAGTTATATACTCATGAAATGAATATGGAATGGAGAATACAATTGTATAATGAAATGTGAAATAAATTGTGAAAAGCTATTTATGTAACTAGTATGAGAATTGAGATACTTGTGAAACAAATGAAATATGATATGGTTGTTATAATATTTAAATATTAATATATGTGTCGAAACCATTTTTTTTTGAAAAGCGGGATCGACTTTGATTTTGAAAGTGAAAGCGAAAAAATGGGAGTCGCCACCAATCCCTTTTTTTTGCTGAGGTGTGATCGGGTCACCTCGAAAGGTGGTTGTTTTTAATAAACGATTTGATTTATCAAAACAATATTTTGGTCCACGAAAATCAGAAAGACGGGGTCGGGAGTTGGTTACGTACGAGGAAGGATTAGCACCCTCGATACGCCCAAAATTGGTACCTAGTTGATTAATCAATGTCCTAGAGTCGAAGATTTGAAAACTTGAAAGAATTTAAAATACAATCTCTTTTTTTTTTTATTTAAAAAACTTCAATAAATTGAAACGAATGTTAAAGACCATCTTGTCCCGAATTAAAATGTCACATCCAATAAGTTAGGACACGACATTTTCAATCCTCAAGAATAAGCTCATCCTTAAATTTTTATTGAAATTTCATATATTTTGAAGTTTAAGAAAGGATATTTGGCTATTTAGGTTAAACGAGAAAAATTGAAACCCTGTAAGTTAGGGTACAATTTCTCGAATTTCCAAAATGCAAAATATTGCCTTATTTTGAAAAAATGAATTCATTTTTGAATAATACACTTAGGCGCATATTTATTTTGTTTAGAGTAAAATAAAACGATATAAATTGGATAACTATGTTGGAATTTAATTTACGATGTGATGAAATGAAATAAAAACATAATAATGAGCATGGAACAAACACAACATTATACAAGTAAATGACAATGATATGAATAAACGAATTAAAATACACACGATGGCAATAATCACACAACATATGTCACTTATATACCAACATTAATAATTAAAAAAATGAAATAAATGACATAAAAGAATTCAGAATAAATAATGAGACAATTTTAAATAAATAATTCATAGAAAAGAACAAGTTTAGAAATATAAACCATAAAAACAATTTAAAGTAAATAGCATAAAATAATTTAAAATAATTAATATACAAAGCAATTAAAATTTATTTTTTTAAAGCACTTTAAAATAAATAATTTATAAGACAACTTAAAATAATACATAAAAAGTTTAAAATAAATGATATGAACAAAAAGAATTTTAAAACACATAATACATATAGAAATATAAAACAGTTTCAAAAATAAATAATGTAGAAAAATTTAAAATAAATAACATATAAAAATAGTTTAAACTAAATGATATAAATAATAATTTAAAATGGATGATATGTGTAATATTAAAATTAAATATTTAAAAGGTAAGTGAACAAATAAATAAATAAATATAATAGGTATAAATAATAAATAAATATAAGATTAGGTGAAGATAAAAATTTAAATATAACAAAAAGATAAAATAACAGTAAAACTAATGGATAAATGAACAAAAAATAAATGAAAATATAAACATGTTTGAAAAAAACTAAATTGAGGATGAAATCGAAATTAAAATAAAATCAAAAGGAAAAATTATAAATAAATAAAAGAGAAGGGCTAAACGGGGACTAAATTTAAAGGCGCCCCAAGAAGTAGGGACTAAATGGGAAATTATTCCCTTTCGCAAAACGGCGCCTTTCGTATGGGGACCAACATAAAATAAAAATAAAATTATAGGGCATAAATTAAAAAATAAAACAACCTGGCCCCCTTTTACGCGAATCCTCCACCCACGAGTCGGGTCAAAAACTGGTTGGCCAAAACGACGCGGTTTTGGCACTTCAATCGCCAAAGTGAAACGGCGCGCGTTTCACATTGCTATAAAAATCATTTTTTTTAAATCCTCATTTTCAACTTTCTTCTCCAAAAAAAAAAACTAAAAATTCTCTCAAACTCTCTCCCCCCTTTTATCTCCGAAATCCGGTGGGAGTTCTAATCACCGGACCATCGTGGCGGCCGCTGGTCATCGGCGACGGCGCTACCGTCCACGGTGGCCGGAAAAACCAAAAAGGCCTTCTTTTATGTTTTTTGGCCTCCCAAGTTTAAATCCGAGGAGAAAATGCCCAAAAACTCAACCGAAAGTTAAAAAAAGAGAAACCTTTCGATTCCGTCTATAATAAAGGTAAGACTTTTACTTTAAAACTTTATATATATATGTTATATTTGAAAATAAAAATGAAAATATACCTTAAAAACAAAACTATTGCGAAATCCTTTTTTTTATTTTCGATCTCCTTTCTCTTTTGATCTTTTTTTGTATTAAAAAAATCTCTCTCTTTACAATCGATTTTCAGGCTTTTATAGCCGATTTACATTTTTATTTTCTTCTACTATTTCACTACTATTCTTTGCGTGTTCTGCCTTGTCTTTTCTTTGTTTGTAGGCATTGACGAGCGAAGATTTCAGCTTTTTGCCATCTTGATACAAGGCCGAGCAAAGGGAGGTCAGACCTCGGGACAAGGCGCCTCGGACGACGCACGTTCACGTGGAGGGTAGCTGCATTGGAGGCTAGGGTTTTTTTTTTTATTTTACTAAAACTTAGTTTAGGTTGTGGGCCATTTGGGCTTTAGGTTTTTTAAATTTTGTTTGGGTATTTGTATTGGGCTATTGGGTCTTGTAAAAACATTGGGCTATTATAATGTTATTTATTTTTTTGGTTTTGTTAATTTGGGCCTGGGCCAGGCAAAATAGGACTATTACAATATGTTTATATTTCAATTGTATATTTGTAATTTCTTATCTTTAAATACTCAAATTATAAAAATACCATTGAGTTTTACTCAGCGTACGGTTTTGTTTTCCATGCGCAGATTAGACACAGTGATTTGAAGAGTTGTAATTGAGGTTGTGAGCATCCATCTCATCACATCTCCAAGTGCCAAGAGGGTATGTTTCAAAATTTTAAATAAAATGGTACGTACTTAGGAAGATCAAGAGTGTTCCAAGTACTAGGGACTAAAATACAAGTTATGAAAACTTTATTTTTTTATGTTCAAATATATTAGTGATTAGCCAAAATCACTTTGGCACCAAATGTAATATTCCTATATCAGGTTCTTTGGGTCGAACCAAGTATAGGAATATTACATGCCTGATACACTAGCAACACTGGAGGTACTGTGGACTTCAGGTCATTTACATATATAATTTTTATCTTGAGCCATTTTCGCAATTAATGAACTACTTTGGGTTGTTTTTGAAAAAACACCTATAATTGATGAAAAAAAAATGTTTAAATGAAAAATTGGCTTCAAACTGTAGTGTTTTTCTCCCCTTTAAGTATTTGATTTTTTTTTTTGTCAAAAGTGGTACCTAAATTTTAATTCAATTACTAATTTGGGTCCAAATCGTTACCTTCATTTAAAAATAATACAAAGCCAATTAGAGTATGACACATGACATTTTAATTAAATAAAAAATTAGATTTGATTCTAATATTCAAAGGGCATGGAATGATCTGATTCTAATCGCTTAGCTCAGCTCAAGATGGATGTTCGAGACAATTTGGAGAGTGTTCTTAATCATGAGGAGTTACTTTGGAAGCAAAAGGTTAGGTATGATTGGCTTAATTTGGGAGATTATAATACTAATTTTTTTCATAGTCGTACGATTCAAAGGAGAAAGTTTAATGGTATTACTGCTTTACGACTTGATAATGGTGAGTTGAATTTTGATCAGAATGTCCTTCAAGCTGAGGTAGTTGGTTTGTTTTCAAAAATTATATGGAGAAGTCCTGCTGTAACAGCCCAATTTTCAATAGTGTCGGAAATAGTGATTTAAGATCATTAAATCCGACAATTAAGTTTGAAAAACTTATTAATTAGAATTTATGAGTTAAGTATGAATTTTGAAATATTTTTGAATTAGTGAATTTTGTGTTTTAGAAGAATTATTAAAATAATTAGTTTTGAAAATAGAGAATTGATGCCTCGAAATTATAAACCGAGTCATAAATATTTTTATAAATATTTATGGAGTGTTAATAAGTTAGTATTAAAGTTTCGTTAAGAAATTTTAAGGTTTCGGTAGTCAATTGGGTAAAAAGGACTAAATTGAATTAAGTGCAAAATTGTGAAATGTGATTAAATTGCTTAAGTAATAATTAAAGGAGGACCAAATGGGAAAATTGGCATATGGGCAAAAGGCTGGACGGTAGAGTTATAAAAAAATTAGTAAAGAGGTAGTGTGAACTAAGGGCAAAATTGGAAATTTTGTAAAGTTAATGAATAAATATCTTTCCTAATTAAGTTTTCTAGTGGATTCTTCATTCTTTCCAGCCAAAAACGCCAGAGAAGAATGTTATAAGCTGATTTTTCACATTTTGCACCATGTGAGTTCAATCTTTGCTTTTTCTTTGTAATTTTTATGTTTTTGTGTCTTTTACAACTAGGTCCACCTATTGAATTCATTAGTTTTTGATTTTATGGGTAATATTGAAAGTTGCCATGGATGAGTGCTGTATGTTTATGGTAAATTATTATAGGTTTGAAGCTTCAAATTCATTATATGATGGAGTTATTAAGAGATTTTTAATAGAAATTGATTTTAGGACCCAATTGTGAAAAAGGTTTAGAATTGAAGGTTGTTGCTGAAATTATGAATGCTAAAGAGTACATATTAGTTTATAATGATAGAATAATGTGTTAATTGAGGGAAATAAGTTCAATTGATGGGTTAATTGATCAGGGACTAAATTGTAAAAACTGTAAAGTTTAGGGTAAAAGTGTAATTTCGAAAAATTGAAAGGCATAAATTATAATTAAATAAAAAACTAACGAATGGAATTCTATATTATAGATTAAGAGCTCAAGGAAGCCGTGGAAAAGAGAAAATAGCTAATAAATTCCCAAATTTCCTACAACTCCTGTAAATTGACCAGGTAAGTTTATATGTAAATAATGCACTTATGCTTAAGTAAATTTATGTATTGTTAAATTATTATACGTGATATTTATTGATCTGAAAATGAGAAAGTATATTTGGTTTGAACCGAAAGTGTGATAGAAAAGATTTACCTATTTGGAAATGAAATTTAGAAAATAATGGTATATGAATTGAATTGAATATGATCGAGATTTAATTGTTGAATATGTTTATTTATATATATGTGGAAATGTATGACTATGTGAATTGGAAGCAATTTATGTTTGAAATGAGAAAGATGTGATAAATGTGACCAAAGTGTTAATTGACAAGTGAATTTTAAAGTAGAAGTGAAATTACTAAGTGATTTTAATACCCTATTAACTAGTCGGGCTTAGTGGATATAGTTGGCATGCCATAGGATTGGAAGTGTTCAGGGATTCTTCGACCTCGAGTCGATGAGGCACTAGGTGTGCCATAGATTTACTTCGGATAGTTTCGATGAGGCTTTGGTAGCCACATTGCTTCGGCTTGGCCGATGAGGTACTTGGTGTGCCATAGATCTGATTTACTTCGAACTATCCGATGAGGCGTTGGTCGCCACTCTGGTGTGTTTGGTTGGATCCGTGTATCCACCTTGGTCCGAATCATGTTAATAGGGGTAAATAGAAGAAATGAGGAAATTGAATGAATTTTGGTTAAAATAAGTAAACAAATGAAATGAGAAAGTGATATTGAATATATAAGTAAAATCCCGTTGAACCTTAGGAATACTTTAGTGATCATGATCAGTGGTAGCTTCGGCTACATATCAGTGGTAGCTTCGGCTACATATCAGTGGTGGCTTCGGCTACAATTCAGTGTGGCACTTATGTGCAAATTTCTGTGTATCCTTTAGTATTCCAAATGGTTCAACGGGTAAATAGATGAATAAATAAGATGAGAAAGCATGTGATTAAGTGTACAACTGAGCACAAGCATATATGTGAAACTTTATTGGATGAGTTTTCTTACGTGATAAATGAGTGCAGGTATATATGTGTGTAGGTTTACGAAAATATGCTCTTGATCAATGTATGATCGAATTTGTGGTAAGGATGATATGGAGTAAGTGCTATTATTAATATTGTAAATATTTGATATTAAGTATATATTGAGATGGTTGGCTATGGACATGTTGGGTGTTATATGAGTATAAATGAAAATATTGCATAGCAAATATGAAAGAGTAAAATTAGCTATAAGACAGTTTTGACCAACAGCAGACGTGTGATTTTGAAAAATCATTAAAAATGGTATAAATTGAATTAGAAGCTGAATGATATGTGTAATTAAAGCTTATTGAGTCTATTTTCACATGAAAGAAATGGTGTAGGTGAAAGAATTACAGAATAGGATATATTTAAAGTTTTCTGTGACAGGGTCAGAATGAACTTCGAGATCCCCTGTTCTAACTTTGGAAAATCACTAAAAATTGTGTAGAAATGATTATGGAGTGTAATTTATATGTATGAACTCCTTGGTGAGCCTAGGTTCAAAAGAAATAAACATGAACCTTATCCGAGTTCTGCACAATGAGATAATTGATTTTTAGTAGTGAAAGGTCAGAACTGTCAGGCTGAGTAACAGGGGAACCTTTAACGAATAAACTGTACTAATTGGATAGACCAAAAATTCTGGAAATTTTATGGTAATAAGATATATGAGTCTAGTTTCAATGAAAATTTACGGAACTTAATTCGGAGCTCTGTAGCTCAAGAAATAAATAATTTAGTGACAGTGACTCCAAAAGACAGCTCAATGGGAACATAGATAAAAAGTGTATTTAAGCAAAATGGTGATTATATCACTTTGAAAACAAAATTTTAAGAATTAATTCAAATGAGTTATTACTTGCTTATTATTAATTGCATATAAATTTACTAAGCTTTGAAACTTACTCTCCTTTCTTTCCATCTCCTTAGGGTTGAATGTTAGCTCGGGTTGGAGATCGTTGGAGATGTCATCACACTATCATACTTTTATGAGAGGTAAAGATAATAATAAATTTCGTAAGTCTATGGCATGTATAGGGATTTGGTGTTTTGTATATTTAGCAATTGTTTTGGCTATAAGATATAGCTCACTTGATTAATGGCTTGTAGATTTAATTGGTTGAATATTAGTACTAGATGCAAATTTGTATTTTAGTATTTCAGGGAGGCCAAGGCTTGGTATATAGCCTCACACGGCCTGGCTGGCTGGTTACACGGGCTTGTGACCAGACCGTGTAGGATTCGACAGATTTTTCCACGGGTTGAGCACATGGGCGTGCCTTAGCTGTGGGAAGAACACGGCCTCATTACACGGGCGTGTGAAATAACTTGTGGCCGTGTCAAGTAAGTCAGAATGTTCCACGGTTGCTTAACACGGGCGTGTGAAAGCCACATGGTTTAACAACACGGCCGTACTAAAAGTCACACGGGCGTGTGTGATAATGCTTTTTCATGAAAAATTTTCTAAGTCACGACTTGTTGGGATTCGAATCCTAACCATCCGAGATGTATCCTTTTAATCCGAAAACATCTCATAAAAACGTTTATGTGATAATTGACATGAAATTTCTTAATTGTTGCCGAATAAATTCTGTAAAAGGTCCGTTAAGTCCGGTAACGCTCTGTACTTGATTCTGGCGACGGTCTCGGGTATAGGGTGTTACACCTGCAACCTATGAAGGGACTCCCAATTGTCTTTTTTCACGGCTTAGTTCTTCGGATGTTGATTTTTTGGGATAGTCAATATTGAATGAAGAGATTAAGATGACATTATTTGATATGGCTCCATTGAAGGCTCTGGGTAGTGATGGTTTTCATGCCATTTTTTTTCAACACCAATGGGATGTTGTTTGTAATTGATTTGCCACAAATCGAAATGGCAAATTAGGCTTTTCCGACGTACTTAAAGAGCTTTTTCTCGAGCAAAATAGTATCTTTAGTGTAGTTTTTTGTTATTTTTATATTTTCAGTTAATAAGTGGAAATGTCTAATTTTTGCTCATTTTGTAACCCAAATTAGCCATCAGTACCACTGGGAGGCCTAACATGTCATTGAGTGATGTAGGGACGTGTTAGAGGTCGAAAACAAGCAAGAACAACATCAAGGGCAAGGGTATCGCAATATCCACTCTTTAGGATTACGATACCTCCAACAATATAGAAGATTGAAAACTCCCTTCAATGGTATTGCGATATCCACTTTGGGTATCGCGATATCCACGTTGGGTATCGTGATATCCATATTCCAAGGAGGACTCCAAGGTTCAATACTGCTTGAGGTATCGTGATATCCTCTTCTAAGTATCACAACATCACCTTCGTCAGGGGGACAAACTTGGACAAAAAGCGTAGTCTTTGTTTACCCGATCCACAATTTACTCAAGGCCCATGTGGGGGCATTTTTGGCAACAAAAAATCACCAGAAGACACTTTAAAACAACTAAAAACTGTTGAGGAAGAGAGAGACACACATTAGCTTAGTTTTAGGTTTACTTTTCTCTAAGTTTCTTTAATTTTTCTTTGCATTTTTTCTAGGGTTTTTATTTTCTCTTCTTCTAGATCAGTTTAAGTTTATTTTTCAGCATTTACTTCTTATTTTTAATGTTCTTAGTGTTAGTTAAGTTAGTTATTAATGTAGCTAAGGTTTATTTATATTTTCAGTCCTTATACCTTACTTTCAAGACTCTTTAAGTTTTAGTTTAATGTATTTTAGTTAATCTTACTTTAAATATGTTAAACTTGTTCCTTTTATATTTCTTGCTTTAGATTTCCTCTTTAAATGCTTTTAGTTTCATGTTGTTTACATTTTCCTGCATAAAAATCTCAAGTTTTATATTTTCCTTGAGTTGGCTGCCTTATTTTCCATTTCCATGTTTAATTATTTCACTTTGAGCATGAATAGCTAAACCTCAAAGGAGGTTTGTAACGCCCCAAGTTTTTAATCTATGTTCTGATAAAATATGTATTAAATGTCTATCTGCTTCAGTGGTTAAGTGTTTTAGGTGTGTTGGGGAGGCCCCAAGTTCAAACCACAGCTTGGGAAAAATTTTGGTATTTTTTTTATTAATAAAGCTTTAACTGGGTTCAATAGGCTTTTAAGTAAAAGTTGATTAAAACATATCAGAATGGGTTTGCTGGTCTGGTGGTTAAGTGAAGTGTTAATAAGCTGAGGGTTATGGGTTTGAGTCTCTGCGAAAGCAAGGGAAATAATTCTTTTTGCTCCTCATGTTTGGCAAGTGGAGGAGTTTGAGTGAAACTAAAAATTTGAAGTGGTTGTGATTGAGGGGTTAGTAGGAGAGGATTTTAGGGAAAACAAATTATTATCTTTTATTATTTTTTTGGTGTAGACATTTTTCTTTTACTCCTCTTCCTCAAATTTCAGCCATTGTTTCTGACATTTTTGCCTCCCCTACCAGCTGAATTTTGCTAGTATTCTCCTTCCCTTTTCGGTTTTGCAAGGAGACTTCTTGGCGTTCATCGTTCGTTCGCTTCTTTCGGTAAGTGAATTGTAGTTTCTTTGTGAATTGCATTTTCTCAAGTACTAATTAGGCTAATATCGATATTTTGACAGTAGCAAGTCATGTGGTTTGAGGCTCTCATCGTGTTGTTTTGTAAGTGAATAGATTTGCAGCATTACAGTAAGTGTTCATCGCTCAATGGATGAGTATTATAGTTTCAAGTTTCTAATTAATCGTAAAATAAGACTGATTGTGGTGTTGGATTGGTCCTTATTTAGGTTTTGGAGTGGTCGTGGTCATTTTAGCTTTGATTCAATACCAGGTGTGTACCCAAAAACATAGAAAACGGGAATCGGTGAAAGCCAAAAAAACGAATTTGTCGACGCCACATGGGCGTGTGGTTGCTCGTGTGGTAGGCCGTGTTGCAGTACACGGCCGTGTGATTGACGAACCAGGCCGTGCGCGTGTGACACGAGCCCATAACACGGCCGTGTAATAGCTGGCGAGGCCGTGTGCGAGATTTGGGCTTGACTGATTGGCTCGTATAGGCCACACGGGCATGTGAGCCCACACGAGTGAACCACAAGGATGTGTGAGATTCTGGCCAAGCCGTGTGACCCACACAGCCAAGGCCAATTTAGGCCGTGTGGGCCACACGACCGTATAGGCCCACACGGGTAGACCACATGGGCGTGTGAGCCCATTTTTTTGAAAAACTCTATAAGGTTGCACAGGTCGCTCATAGGGTCGGTAAGCATTACTTAGACCCCTAATTTTGTGATCTGATTATGTGATGTATGATTTAAGCATGTGATACTTAGCATGTAAATCTGAACTATTTGAAAAATCTAATAGACTGCATTTTAGCATATCATTTATGTATGTTGCATTGCATCGGGGTTGGGTTGATGTTATGTTAGAGGAAGTATTCTGAAAGGCTCTTAAGCCTGATATCTGGCAGCATAGCTGCGATTATCTGATTATATGCCGCTTCCGGTATAGCGTGGTGTGTTGGGATGGGTGAGTCGATTTTATCCCCACATGGTGTATTGGGTTGGACAGAGTTGGTGTGCAGGGCTGGTGGGTGGGACATTGTAATCTGTTTTATTCTTTATTATGTATCTGATTGGGCTAAGGCCCTAGTATATAACTGATTCAGCATCTGAATGGGCTAAGGCCCATACCGATTTTTGTAAGGGCTCTGGCCCAGACTGATTATGGCTGTGTTCTGATGTATGACTGTATGCATGCTCTCTTTGGGGATTACACACTGAGTTGCAAAAACTCACCCCTTTTCTATTTAATCTGTTCAGGTAATCCCCAGTAGTAGACGGGTCGGTACAGCGAAAAGCTCAATGGTGACCGCTACTACAGAATTGTTTAATTACAGTTTACTTTTGCTTTTACATCGTTATTCATTTTTTGTATTTTATGTAATGTTAGACTTTGGGACTATTTGGTTTTAATTTGGGATTTGAACTGTTATTTTTGGATTTATAAACTGCAACGCAACAAAGTACAGTTTTCCTAAAATAAACTAAGATTTTTCATAAATAAAAACGGTTTTAAAAAATTCTTTGGTTTCGAAAGCTTCCGCGTAATGAAATGGTTTAAAGCAAATCAATTAGTTCACGTTTTCAGGATTAAGTAAAAGATAATAACTGGAACGATTTTTATGTATCAATGCATTTTCAAAAACACTATCATGTGACATCGCCAGATTCGACCGTGACGTCCAAGTCAGGTTTAGGGTGTTACAAGGTTGGCTAATGAAGATGTAGGTAAAATAAAATCTTTGGACAAATGACTAAATCGTAATAAATTGGACAAATCGAATAGAACTAAGAACCTTTGAAAATGACGCCCTTAAAGGAATATCTAGGTGAGTGAGACCGTAAGGTAATCTTGTCACGCACCCATTCATTAGTCCCGGATTAACTGATGAGATCGGAAGATAAATCAGACCTAATTCGTCTAAGTTGGTAAAATTGAGATTGGAAGATAAAATGGAGCCACTCAGGAATTGATGCGATTTAAGTCCCTTTTTTCAAGGTTTAATGAACCACATAGAAGTCAATCAACCCCCATTAGTTCTTTGTTGGATAGTCCCTTAGTTTTAAATTCTTTACAATTTAGTCCTTAGAGTAGCATATTTAACTTTCTTGCTACCTTACCATGTTATGAAATGTCATACTATAAAATCGTATTAGTAGCCACTTAGACTCTATCACGTATGCTAGTTATCGCTCAATCGCCTCTTCCTTTGGTTTCGACCCTTTGCAATACTTCGTATTCCATCGAACTATAAATATTACAGGTGATACTGTACATTTACTATAAATTCAAGCTTTAAAAATAGTTTTGTAAATTCATTATTTTAATGCGTATGTGTGCAACCGGCCAGTAATGTTGTTTGTGAGTGGGTTAAAGCGGTATTTGCAGGCAATGCTATAGATCCAGATCTGAATAATACTTTGATTGTTGTCATTCCTGAGACAGTGAATCCGGAAAGCTAGACACAGTTATTGTCGACTGTTACAAATTATTTTTTTCCCAATTTCATTACATAGGAATAAGCAATCTTCATTGTTGGGCGTAATATTTCTGATACATTAAAGTCGCGACCCAGTAATTGCACTGGAAGCATACATTGATCACATTTTCAGTTTCAAATTGTTTATGTACACACAAGTAAACTTAGCAGAGTTCATTGAAAAATATTTTATTTTTGCAAGATACTTTAATGCAAGTTGAATATTTACATTAGAACGAGTTGTTAGCTTATATTATTTACATTTTATTTTATTTGACAACGTAAAATTATTAACATTATAAAACATATATATTAAAATGAAAATTACTATTATCTTATAAAAACCACTTGGTCGAAAAAATAATTATATATATAATCTAAGCTAATTCTTTCTTTTCAATGTTTCTATGAAACTTTTTACCCACATAAATTAATGCATTTTAAAAAATAGTTTTTAAATATTATATTATAAAAATTACATAATATCACTTAAAAAAATACGACATGTTATATTATATTAATTTTTATTTTTGAAGTATAATCTAAAGACACCTATTTGTTTGGTTGTATGAAGATTTTATTTTTCGGGGCAAAAAACAACAAAACAATAATATGATATGGCGATTGTTTTAATTAACAATCATTTTTGTTTTCCAAATTTAACTATATTGTTGTCTATATCGATAACACACTCAAATATTTTTAGAAAAACCCTAAATTAACTTATTTTGCACCATTCAATTATTAATTCACATTTAACCATAAAATATTTTAGATGGACACTTCGTGTTTCGGTTTCCACTACACAAATACCCTTTTAGTACAACAGTTGTTATTTAAATTCTTTAATGTATGGAAAATTGACATTACAAAAATATTTGGTATACTTAGTTAAATTTAAAATTGTTCACAAGGTTGGGTTTTTGAGAAATATATATAGAGTATAATAAAATTTGATCATCCACTTCTACTACATTTGAAAGTTTGCCCTTAAAGTTTCAATATTGGATTGTGTATATTCATCATTTGCCATAGGCGTACATATAAATACCAAAGCCTGTATTTAAGATGATTGAAGATCAAATTTGATTAGCTGCCAATAGTAATTTAAGAATTGTAATTTCTAAGTGTACTAAAATATGTAATATTCTCAAATTTATTGTAATTTACAGGTAATTTTAAGATTATATATATATATTATATAGAAGTTCATTTGCTGTATCATGCAAGGTTTAGGTTTAATTTATCGAGCAACTAGAAATAAGCTTTTAAAGAATCAGTCTCCCCTTGGTTAGCCAATGATTATGAGAAAATCCTTCTTCAAGCCTTGGCAAAAAGGTTGAAATTGCTTGAGCATGAACAAAGATTTTTGTCATTATCAGTAGATCTTATTCCAGTTTCATCTCTATTTTATGCTCATTCTTTGGAAGCTGCACATTAATGAATTGAAATGTGAAGGAATAATTTTGATGCTTTCTTTATTCATATAATAGAAAAATGCTGCACAACTAAGAGTATAATTCTCTTCATTTTACCAGTATTTACGCACTTCGAAAAATGGCAGACAAGAAGAGAACATGTTTGATCGTTTGCCTGTTCATTGAGTTTGTAATATATATTGTCAAATAAGCATAGTCTAGGCGATACTGCCAATGAGGATAGGTGTAGGCGATATTGGCAATGAGTGCATTGGATTCTTGTTCCAGACACTTCCTCAGGGTTCATTTTTTAATCTATAAATTAATATGAAACTGAGGTACACTCCCATGTGTTGTTTTCATTGTTTAGAAGGTCCTCTAAGGTTCATTCAGTTCTGGGTTTCAAACAAAATGGAGAAACCAGACATGGTTTTTAATGGACATGATGGATATGATGCTGTTGTTGTAGGGTCTGGATATGGTGGTTCAGTTGCTGCTTGTAGGTTATCAATGGCTGGAGTCAAAGTATGCCTAGTTGAAAAAGGTCAAAAATGGGAAGCTAAGGATTTTCCAACAAATAGTTTCAACCTCATATCAGCTTTGAGGATGGAGAGTCAAAATTTGGGTGTCAGCTTTGGACCAAAGGATGCTTTGTTTCAGGTCAGTCTCATTTTCATTGTTATGAACATGGCTTTGAAACTTGTATGAACAAAACTTGTTATTGAAATTACAGGTTTATGAACAAAATGATTCACTGGCAGCAATGGCTTGTGGACTTGGTGGAGGGTCACTAGTGAATGCAGGAGTTATGGTGCCAACCCCAGTTCGAACTCGAAGAAGTTCGAAATGGCCAAAGGAATGGGAAACTGATTGGGATAGCTGTGAAGCTTCTGCTGCTACAATGATGAGAATACAAAGTGTTCCTCTCCTGTTCCCCATTGCCAAAATCATGAAACAAATCGATGTGGGAGAGGTTGAAGATATGGTTCAGGATTCAATTAAACTAAGCATGAATTTTGATATTGAAGACTCTTCATCTAGATTACCTAAGCATCAAAATATGGATACATGCATAGGCTGTGGAAACTGTCTAGCTGGATGTCCTTATAATGCCAAGAATTCTACTGACAAAAACTATCTTGCATCAGCAATTCAGGCATGTGCTCTTCAACTTGGGATATTGGAAGAATCAGATTAACATAGGTCAACATCATGTCAAAATGTACACATATTCTTGTTCACTTTATCTAAAATTAGAACTTGTTGTGATGCAGGCAGGATGTGTTGTTAAAACTGGGTGTCAAGTTCATTATGTTGTTAAAAAATCATATGAAACTGACCAAAATGGTGAAATTGGTGGAAAAAGAAGGTGGCTTGTTTACTTGAATGATATGGACTATATAAACGCTGATTTTGTGATCTTGTCAGGTATCAATCAATGGTGAAATTATTAGATATACATCCAAAATTTTTGTTTTCAAAATCTTCTAAAAGCTTAAATTTTATGTTCCACAGCTGGAGTGTTTGGCACAACTGCAACACTTTTCAACTCACAAATGAGAGGATTAAAGCTCTCAAAAGCACTTGGTTCTGGTTTCAGCTGTAATGGAAATACTGTTGCTTATCTTTGTGGAAGCAATGGACATTTGAATGGTTATGGACTAGACAAAAAGCAACTGTCAAAGATACCTATTCAAGCACGGCCGGGACCATCCATCTCATCATCTTATTCTTCTTCATTGGGTTTTACAATCCAGGTTCGAGTACTAAATAGCTTCGACTCTTCATTTTTAAGTATTCGTATTCAACTCATATACATTGACACCAACCATGATTCTCAAAAGGCCTTAGCTGGCAAATTATGGAGTTGTTGCATTGACTTTGTATTCATTCATTGACCTTCTTTTCTTTTTGGTGCAGAGTGCTGTACTTCTTACAGCTTATCCTTACCTGTTGTTTAAAGGGATTACAACATTTGGATGGCCAACTGGTTACTGGTTTTTTCATGGCATTATTGACAAGCTGAAACATCTAATAGGTTCTACGTCAAGCCAAGCAGTGGTGCTCCTTGCTATGGGACATGACAAGAGTGATGGAAAAATCATATTCGATAAGGAAACAAATAAAATTATCTTTAGTCCTCCCCATGATCCTTTACTTCCCCAAAAAGTTAAGGCCTTTCAGAAGATCACTAAGAAATTTGGTGGAATTCTATTCATGTCAAGGTTCCGTAGCGCATCGGTACATCTTCTAGGTGGTTGCAATGCATCATCAGATTCTTCAGATGGTGTCTGTAATCCAAATGGTCAGGTTTTTGATCCAGAGGTCCCTGGTCTTGTCCACCAAGGTCTCTATGTTTGTGATGCTTCACTAATTCCGTGTTCTGTTGGTGTAAATCCATGCCTTACGATCGCAGCAGCCGCTGAGCATGTATGTAAGGACTTAGTGAATAATGTTCTCAAGTACAAAACCAAAACTTGTACAAATTATGTTTCAAAAGTGGTTGATCAAAATCCACATATTGAAACACATGATACTTTAAAGAGCAGTGAGACATCATTTGTGTCAGTCAAAGAAACCTTGAGAGGTTATATAGCAGGTATGCCATGCACTGCTACTCTCAGAATGAAGATAAACTTGCAGACCTCGAACAATTTTGATGATTGATATTATTCGATTATGCGAAAATCTCTTGTAACTTTGAAAGGGAAAGTCGGCGGCTATGTCGTTTTTCGAGCCATTGAAAAGGATAAGTTGCATGTTATAGATGGTGAAGTAAAAATGTTTGAAGTAAATTACAGAACACCTTATACACAATATATGCACTATCGTCTTCTCCTTGCAGCTGCTTCGGGTTCAAGGTACAATAAAGCATCTATTTCCAGTCCTTTTTAACTATCTCCCTCTTTTTAACTACAAAATTTATAACATTAATCAAATGCAGATATGTTCTTGAGGGAAAGAAGATAATGAATCCTTATCTCTTTGCAATATTTTCTCGGAAGGAGACAACAACGTTGTATGTAACATTCAAAAGGGTTTCTGGAAACTTTGCTGAGGATCATCATCTAGGATTGAACTTAAAAGGAAAGCTTAAAGTTTCCATGATTCAGCTACTTAAAACACTGTTGAGCCTTGAAGGAAATGGAAAAGGAAGATTTCTTCATCTTTTCTTATTGCATCTCCTTAGAACTTACATATTACAAATACCACAAGGAATTCATAAAGAGTATACCCCCACAGGTTCTTACAACAATTCATATCCAACCAGCACTTTCCATGAATTAGAAACAGGTATACATGAATAGGTAAATTACAAAAGTAGTTACTTTTGTTTGCCTCAAATTACATTTTAGTTACTTATGTTTGAAATGTTACATTTTATTCACTTACGTTATCGTTTTGTTACGAAATGGTCACTTTACCGTTAAATTCCGTTACCTCCCTAACGACAGTCCTACACGGCAGTCCAAATGAGTTTTAAATGCCAACTTGGGTATTTAAAACTCATTTGGACTGCCGTGTAGGACTGTCGTTAGGGAGGTAACGGAATTTAACAGTAAAGTGACCATTTCGTAAAAAAACGATAATGTAAATGAATAAAACCTCACATTTCGTACATAAGTGACTAAAATGTAATCTGAAGCAAACAAAACTGACTATTTTTGGAGTTTACCCTATATGAATTAGGACTGAATTCTTTGTTAAAGATCTTCTGAAGTTAAAGCTGAATCTTTGTACATGATGCAGGAGATGGATGTATCATAAGCTGTAGGCGGTGGAACAGCGGTCACAGTAGGTTGAAGTTCAATGAGGAAAAGCATCCAGTTCTTTTACTTAATGGACATTCAACTGAGAGTTTCTGTCTGCCAACTGAACCAAATGATCTAATCAGGACTTTATTGACAGAAGGGTACGAAATATGGTTACTCCAACCAAGATTGCATCCATTGAATCCCTCAAACAACTTCACCATCGAAGATATTGGAAGATATGACATACCTGCTGGTAACAAAACTTACAATAAAGTAGCAATGCTTACACTTTTCAGTGGTAATTAACTTACGTTTCATCTACTTATTTTGTTGTAGTAATCAGCAAGATCTGTGAATTTCATGGTCCAAGCATGAAGGTACATGTAGTTGCACATTGTGTTGGAGGCTTAGCCATTCATATAGCTGTTATGGGAGGACATGTCTCTCCAACTCAAATTGCTTCTTTGTGTTGCACCAACTCTTCAATGTTCTTCAAACTTAGTACTTTAGCCACAGTCAAGATGTGGCTTCCTTTGGTGTCTGTAAGTTTTCCTTTAAACAAAAAAAAACTATATGGTTTAACACAATTTGATGTCAACTTGATATTGCTTTATCCTAATCAACCTGCAGATATCAATGGCTTTGCTAGGCAAGAACAAAACCCTGCCTCTCTTAGACACATCAAAGGCCAGTTTGAGACACCGGCTCCTAATGTATATAGCTCGTTGGATACCTCGATACGAGAGATGTACTTGCAATGAATGTGAAGTCTTTTCTGGCATATTTGGCAATACATTCTGGCATCAAAACTTGACCCCAGCAATGCACCATTGGTTAAACAAGCAAAGTACAACAAAGCTTCCAATGGCAGCCTTTCCTCACTTAAGGAAAATCTGCAAATCCGGATTCATTGTCGATAGCAAAGGAAACAACTCATATTTGATACATCCAGAGAGAATGGCCGTGTCGACATTATACATTTCCGGGGGACGAAGTCTTTTGGTGACTCCAGAGACTACTTTTTTAGCTAATAAGTATGTGAAGTTGCACCGACCTGGTTTTACACATGAAAGGGTTGTTGTGGATGGTTTTGGACATTCAGATTTATTGATTGGTGAAGAGTCTTGTAAAGAAGTTTTCCCATACATCGTATCTCACATAAGGTTATGTGAAGAAGGGAAAGATATAGTAATGATTAACAAGGAAAAGAAAGACGGCAAAGAAGCCTTGGATTGGGCTGCTGATCCTTACCATGGTTATGGAGGATTTGAAAGTTGTTTGTTTTCACCTTGGCTAGTCTTGTTCTTGGTTTTATTATTAGTTTTCATGGTATCATCATTCAGTACTCTGTTAAAAAAAAAAACATTGATAAAATGAAAATTTTGGCTTGGTATTCGTAAGAAGACATTTTGGCCGGGTGGTCAAAGGCTCCATATTTAGGCTCTGGTCCGAAAGGGCGTGGGTTCAAATCTCACAACTGTCATTTTACACTGCTTTGCAACTAGTGGCTTTTGGGGTTTTTTTTGGAACTGCTTTGCAACCAGGTGGCTGAACTTCTTGTCCTTTGGTGGCTTAACCTGCTTTGCAACTAATGGCTAAACTTCAATGAAAGAACTGCAGTTTCATGGAAGTCTGCTCCAAATCTGCTCTACCAAGAGCTAAAGCATCCTCTGCAACACTGGTGCTATCATATATTTAAGTTGAGCTTTTTAGAAATTCTGGAACAGTTTTTAATGGCGGCATGGTGTCGAATAAGTCCACCAGTTCTGGCCAGCGATGCTCTGAGTTGGTTTTGGAGACAACAACACTCATTGTATAAGCTTGTGTAACAGGGCAGATAATCTCCCGTTAAGTAGCTTTTCTTTTTGTGAAGATAGGAATTGGTGCAAATTCTATGTTTTTTGTCAAAAAAAAAGAAGCTTTTGAACAGAGATCATGGATGTTCATTAACCTATTGAAGATTTATTTACGAAGAGAAATGAAAATTCTTATAAATATGATTGAGATTTCATTTGGAAATCATACCAACAAATTCTAATATTTTTTCGTTCCTTTCTTCATAATTTAATAGATATAAAGTATTACTGTAGAAATCTTTTATAGAAATTGAGTTTCTTGTCATACATTGCTCAGTATGTAATGGGTTATTCTCGTCAATGCAAAACGCAAATAGTCATTGATTTCATTGAATCCTCGAGCTTAATTTGTTTGGAACTCGTTTGCACACCGAAGATAGGTGAGGGCGAATATAATCCTAAAGATAGTAGCTTGATATACTCTTTGAAGCATTGTCCTATTTCTTCTTTTTCTATTTGAGTTCTGTTTGTGTGTCCCAGATTTTTTTCACCGGAGATCTGTACTAACCTGGTTGTCATTTTATACAATTTTCTCAAGTTAGTGGTGCTTTTGAATAATTTAATTTAATGTAACTTCATTGTTTCTTTATAAAAAGAATAGATATTAAAAATAAAAAACATAGTAATAGTTATGTTATTAACCAAAGTCATTATATTAAGAAATTTTCAAACATGTCAATATACAACAAATTAATACTCCAATTATGACTCATACGTTAAATTGGTTTAAAGTCGCGACCCAGTAATTGCACTAGAAGCATACATT
This sequence comes from Gossypium stocksii, assembly GCA_020496765.1. Lineage (NCBI taxonomy): Eukaryota > Viridiplantae > Streptophyta > Magnoliopsida > Malvales > Malvaceae > Gossypium > Gossypium stocksii. The sequence goes on from CM035621.1 coordinate 113,660,791, forward strand.
GATCACACTTTCAGTTTGCAAATTATTTATATACACAAGTAAACTTAGCAGAGTTCATTGAAAAATATTTTATTTTTGAAAGATACTTTAATGCAAGTTGAATATTTATGTTAGAACGAGTTGTTAGCTTATATTGTCATAGGCCAATTTTGGCCCATTTTAATTACATCACAATTAAACCCTCACAAAATAACCCCAAAATCTCTTTACAATTTGCACCAACCCAAATTAACCACAAATCAAAAACCTATCAACCCAACTAACCCAAAACTAACCTAACCAATACCCAATACCCGTAGCCCATTTATCACAGCCCAATTATACCCCACTACCCAGGCCCAATACCAGCCTAAACCCGGTTGACCCATTAGCCTAAACTAGGGTTTCAGATTTTCTGAAACCCTAGCCACCTTGTCCCATCTACCGCGCCGCAACCACCGCCACCAACTCTCTGCCAAGGCACCAGCACCGGTCACCTACCTTCTGCCATCACCATGCCGTTCAACAGACCTGCAAACAGAGACTAAAATGGCAAGCAACAGCAAGCAAAAGAAAAAAATAGAAATGACAGCAGAGAGCAGAAGAATAAAAAACAACGATAATTTTTATATTGTATTTTTTCGGCTATAAAGATCGAAAATGGAAGATCTTGGGGGGGAGGTTTTTTCAATATTCAAGCAGTGTAATCGGGGGTTTTCGTTTTTAGAATCAAAAAAGAAAAACAAAAAAACAACTTGTAACAGAACAAAAAAATCAAGCAAAAATACATTTCGAAAGGTGATTTTCACTTTAATCTCAGATCTGTTTCTCATTTGTTGGTCTTCTTCATTTCATCGTGATTCAATAGATAAAACGAGTAAAGAGAAGGGAGAGAGGTATACCTGAAGTCTCCGTCGTCGGAAGTCAGTGGCCGGCGTCGGAACCAAGCCGAATGGGCTCGAAAGCCCTTGTTCCTTCCTTTTCATTCTCGAGCCAAGAAGGTTAACCTTCGTATCTCTTTCCAAAAGAGTTAAGCACCCATTTAGGGGAAGTCTGAGCCACCATCCATGGCCGAAGTGCGTCGGATCTGCGTCGGATTCGGTGTCTGTCGGATGGGGGGTTAAAAGACGACTGCTGCTTTTGAAAGCAGATGAAAAGGGAGATGGGAAAGTGAGAAGAAGAAGAAAATTTTAGGGTTTAGAAACCCTACTGAAACGGCACCGTATGGTGTCATTAGGATGACCCGTTTCGACCCGACCCGTGAGAGACCAGATCCGCGTGTTTCTTCTATGGAAGGGCTATTTGCGCATATAGCCCCGCTTTTTTTTAGGACTTCGTAATTAAGTTTTAATTTAATTGAATCGGCCCCAGCAATTCATCTCGTTTTTCAATTCAGTCGCCTGTGCAACAACACCGTTTCGAGGCATTGGGAAAATTACCTTTTGCTCCCCTTCGGTTTAGCCCGTGTTCTGATAAACCCTTGCTCTTATTTATTTTTTTAAAAAATTATCCTGTTAGTTTTGTTTTACTTCTGACTTAGTCCCATTCACCATATTATTATGTGTTTTGTTTTTTTTATTGATATTATTGTTATTAGTATATTATATATATTATTTGTATTATTTTGTCATTATTACTTTGTATTACTTTTCTTACAATATATTATTATTATTATTATGTATTACTTATTTTGCTATTATACTATTAATATTGGCATTATCTTTACATTATGTAGTGTTGTTGATGTTTATTATTATTATCCCCATCATATTAGGCATTCTTTTAATACACATATATTAGGCATGTTTTAAAACTCTACATTATGTATAGGTGTACACTCATTATGTATTTTCATATATTATAATATTATACATCAATACTTAAAACTTAGATATATAAATCACATTCCTCTTATATATTTTATTATATAAATATTTGTAATTCTATTAGTTATATTTTTACGCACATATATGTTGTACTATGTAAATAACTTAATATTACTATGTTATTATTATTATATCTACCAGCATTACATCATTACCATTATTATCGTTTTATTAATATTATCATTATTACTATTATAGTTTTAACTCTATTTTACTTTTTTCTTATTATTTCCTATTTTATCATTATATAATTACTATTGTTACTCTTTATATACATGTATATTATTATTATCATATTTTATTTAATGTCATATTATATTAAATATTACGTCACTACCTTTTTAATATTATATCATTATTATATTACCACATTGCATCACCGCCATCACTATTATTCGTTTTTTTAAAATATTTTTATCACAAATTATACGACTTTCCACCCTATACCAAATTGGCCTTTATATATACATAGGCAATGTTCGGTGTTTAGAAATTCGAGAAACCGTGCCCTAACGTATTGGGTTTCGGTTTTCTCGTCTAAATCTAAATGCTCGAATAACCTTCTCAAAATATAAATTCAAATAAAAAGCTCATAAAATGCTATTATTTTTGCATATTATTAATCGTTTTTATGTATTCCATTTCCGTATTACATTTTGTTATACCTTTATCCCATGCATCCCAAATTTCTTTTACCCGTCACAAATTTTTTTTTAAAAAAAAGGCAATGTTCGGTGTTTAGAAATTCGAGAACCGTGCCCTAACGTATTGGGTTTCGACTTCCTCGTCTAAATCTAAATATCCGAATATCCTTCTTAAAACATATGTTTAAAACCCTATTATTTTTATTTTTGCATGCTATTGTCGCTTTTATTTACATCGTCATGTTTCATACAAATTTGCATTATCCTTCGTTATGCGTTTTACAAATTACCTTTTTACCCAACGAAAAAACAACTTTCATAAAAAGGCAACGTTCGTACTTAGACACTCGGGAAATTGTACCCTAGCGTATTGGGTTTCGATTTTCCGTTTAAGTCTAAATGATCGGATAGCCTTTTAAAATCCAAGAATAATTTTGACATCAAAACTCATTCTCGAGAATTCGAGATATTGCGTCCTAACGCATTGGATGTGGTATTTTGTTATCTCGGAATAACAGTTTCTAAAATCAAGGCAATATTCAGTACTTAGGGATTCGAGAAATTGTGCCCTAACGTATTGGGTTTCGATTTTCTTCATTTATCTTGAGTATTCGAATACCCTTTCAAATCAAATACATGATTTCTAAATAAAAAGCAAGTTTAGTCTCTAAGGTCGAAATATCGTGTCCTACCGCATTGGATGTGATGTTTTACCTTAAGGCAAACCAACCTTTGATTTACGTCTTCAATCTACTCAAATGGTTTTAAAGCAAATAAGGGTCGTAAATTAAATTCTTTCAAGTTTTCGAATCATCGACTTCAAAGACATCAACTAATCAACAAGGTACCGGTTTGCGGGCGTATCGGGGGTGCTAATCCTTCCCCGTGCGTAACTGACTCCCGAACCTATTTTTCCGGTATGCGGACCAAAACCGTTGTTTTAATAAATCAAATGGTTTATCAAAAACAATCCCCTTTTTGAGGTGACCGATCGCACCCTAAAAAAGATCGGTGGCGACTCTAATTCATATTTTTAAGTCGATGTCCGTTTTGTCGTTTTCACAAAAATGGTATCGACAGCTTGGCGACTCCGCTGGGGACGCTAGAATGAGAGTCGAACCACAAGTTGATTAATTTTTATCCTTTCGTCGAAATTTGAAAATTTACTTTTAATGTACGATCCTTCCATTACACTTTATCAATTTTATAGCATGATTTCCATTATTTTTTGTATTTACTGCAAGCTTTTTATACCCCTGCACATTTCATTTGCATGACCATCGGGGTCGCACCTTTTAAGTGGGAGTGAGAAACTATGCCTTCGTGAGGTTTTCACCTCCACACGGGCTAGTGGACTGCTTCCGGGATACATCCGTACCTATGTCTTCGTGAGGTTTTCACCTCCGCATGGCCATAGGGAAATGGATCCCCCTGAATCGAACTCGATCCATATAAGCCTATAATGGGTGAAGATCGAGGAATTCGCTGGTTCAGGTACCCTTCACTCTAGAACCGAACCTCATATAGTAAACCTTAAGAGCCCACCTTAGGGAAAGTTCCGCCAAACCCTAGCAAAACACCTGAATATTTGCTTTGGTCATTATTTTTTTTTTTTATTATTATTTTTGTTGATACTGACATGTTTTATTCTGTTTTGTGCATGATTGCATTGCATGGTATCATCATAGAAAAGAGGCGTCAATTCGAGTTCGGTTGCTAAATAGAGCACGGATCATAGAAAAGGGGTTTCTTGATAGTGTGGAAGAAAATGCGACCGTCCGGAAGTGGTCCGAGGAAACATGGCAAGAAAAAGGAGATAGTTTGGTTGAGGGATACACATCGGAGCTGTGGGACTTCACCAACATCAGTGTTACACAAAATGATCTTCGGGAATTGAGAGAAATATGGGCCAATTGGGACGACGAGGCCAAGCAGCTATTTCATTATAATTATGGTGATCTACCTTACCTACTCGACATTAAGGTAGATAAGCATTTGTTTCGAGCCATAACTCAATTTTGGAACTCAGCATATAGTTGCTTTACTTTCGGAAATGTGGATCTAGTTCCTACTGTAGAAGAATACACCAAGTTACTTCGTTGTCCGAGGGTACAAACTGACAAAGCCTATGTTAGGGTGGTTAATGTTCCAAGTTTTGTGAAGAAACTAATGAATATTACCGGGATGAGTGAACAGTGGGTTGTGGCCCGAATTCAGCAAAAAGGGGAAGGCAAGTGCATCCCCTGGAAAAGTTTGAAGGATTTGGTTTTGGCACACCCCGAAACGAAGATAAGAGTCGACGTGTTCGCCTTGGGCATTTATGGATTAATGATCTTTCCTAAAGCCTTGAGACACATTGATGAAGCAGTCACTGATTTGTTCGATCGACTAAACAAAAAGATCAATCCGGTCCCTGCAATCCTGGTAGAAACTTTCAGATCATTGAATGCATGCCGGAGGGCCGGTGAGGGAAGGTTCATAGGATGTGCACAACTCCTGCTAGCTTGGTTTCATAGCCATTTTTGGAAAGTGGAAAAGCCGTCCTACCGAGCTTGTTATGAGAACTACTCTCCATTAAAAGAAATAGCATCAACACCAAGACGGGACGACATTTCAGAAGAAAAATGGATGGAAATTCTTCAGAACTTACAAACTGAAGACATCGAGTGGAAGGCTTCATGGATGACCCCTGATGAAATCTTATATCGTTGTGGTGATTTTGATTGGGTTCCTCTGCTGGGGATATGGGGAGCCGTCGGATACGCTCCATTGCTTGTATTAAGGCAATATCGATCGAGACAGTTTGTGCCGGCTACTCAAGGATTAGCCCAAAGCGAGTTCATGTAAAAGGGCGAAAACTATAAGCAGAAAATTCGTGAGATCTCGAAAGCTTGGAGTCAAACCTATAGAATGAAGAGATTTGCTGCAAATCCAATGTCAACCCCTGAATACGATCAATGGAGGATTAGAAGAGTCAACGACAATGTTCTCTCGCCAAATCAAGAAAACGCTCGGCCTTTAGAAGAACACTTACGAGTAATCCCATCAGAATTAGAAATCATCAAACAAGACTTTGAAGAAAAGAATCGAGAATTAGAAAAAAAGATAGAGAAGCTCAAAGAGGAAAAGATGCAATTGGGATTAGATGTTGATATCCACAAGCTGGAGGCTGAGAAGCTAAGAAAGGGGAAGAGTAGGGTCGAAGAAGACCTAGACGATTTGAAGACGCGATACAAGAAAATCTGTAGGGCCAGAAGGACTGCTGGTTTAGGTAAAACATCAGAACAGTGGAGACAAGAAGTCAAAGAGGAACAAACTAAGGCTAGTCGCCGGGAAAGGCAATTTCAGGAAGCCCAGACACGAGAGGATGCTTTGAAAAGAAGCTTGCTAGAGAATCAGAGTGAAAAGGACAGGTTGCGAGCTCGAATAGCGGACTTGGAAAAGTCCCTGCATCATCATCGCAATCGTAACTCCGTGATTAAGCTAAAGGCTAGTTTAAGCAAAATTGAAGAGTTAAAGGTAAAGATAGGGGAGATGGAAATGGCACTACAAAATGCTGAATTACGAATTGAACTCCTTGAAGCAAACAATGAACACTGGAAAGAACAGCTCCATTCCTCACAACGTCAGGTTAGAGACCGGGATCATGTCATGGGCGAAGCCTTGGTCCAAATTCGAGAAGTCGCCGAGCATCTGCAAATCCTAGCAACAGAAGCTGACATATTAAGCTTAAAGTTTGAGTCTGTATCAGATCGTGGCCGAGACTTAGCTTGGCTTCTCAAAAAAGTTAAGACCCTAGGAAATAGGGCCAAGTCGTATATGTAATCATCTACATTATGTAAAGAAGTTCGTTTTCTAGAAAAGTGATCTAATATAATCGAATCAATAATTAACGCCTCTTTCTTTGCATTCATTTCATTCATATGCATGCATTAATTCCCATTGAAAAGGGGTCTGATTAATTAAAAATTATGACAGAGACACTCACGCCTATAAAATAGGCCTTCAAAGGGAAATGCAACCTGACTCTTTTGATCAATAAAATGCCTGAAATAGAGGCTATCTTAAAATCAACATTAAATTTTTGCATACACATTCGTAGCTAGCATTCATATGGCATTCATGTATTCATTTCATATCTCATAATCGTTCACTAAGGTTAGAATCCTATAAATCGCAGAGTTGCAACGATATAAGGCTGGAATCTCGACATTCATATAGAACATGACGACAAACTAGAGCAATGGAAGCAGAGTTTAATGAAAGAATTGAGAGAATGGAAAGGGCTCAAAAAGAATTACAAGAGCAGTTAGCCAAATCGCAACAAGAAACGAGAGATCTAATGATAAGATCTCGAGAGGAATCATTGGAACAAAGGGACCAAATGGCAAAAATGATGGAAATGATGTCAGCCTTGGTAAAAGGAAAGGGACCTGTGCAGAACCCAGAGGTTGTTAACCTTGATCAAGATCCACTTTACCCACCTGGATTCACCCCGCCCCATATGACACAAAGAGTACAAACTCAAGGGGAATCCGCTGGCTTAGAACAACGACCTGTGCCGGCCACACATCTAGGACAGGGGATATTTGTGTCTGCTCCTGCCAACCCGCCTGTCCCAGATCTAGATGATCCGGCGGAAATTGCTAGGTTGAGAGTGGAAGATCACGAGGTCCAAGAAAAGTACAAAAGCCTAGAAGAAAGACTAAAAGCGATAGAGGGCACTGAGGCCTTTTCTGCGCTAGGTGCTAAGGAGCTTAGTTTAGTACCTGGTTTGGTTTTACCGCCAAAATTTAAAACACCTGATTTCGAGAAGTATGATGGGACAAGGTGTCCAAAGGCACACTTGGTCATGTTTTGTCGAAAGATGACCGGATATGTAAATGAAGATAAACTGCTTATACATTATTTCCAAGACAGCCTTGTTGGATCGGCTCTTCGCTGGTATAATCAGCTTAGTAGAGAGAAGATCCGAACATGGAAGGATCTAGCGTCAGCATTTTGTGAACAGTATAGGCACGTGTCGGACATGGTACCCGATCGTATGACGCTACAGATGATGGAAAAGAAACCGTCGGAAACGTTCCGACAATAAGCACAAAGATGGAGAGGCATCTCGGCTCAAGTAGAACCTCCACTGACAAAAACTGAGATAACTGTCATCTTCATAAATACCTTGAAAACACCATTTTATGATAAACTGGTGGGAAGTGCCACAAAAGACTTTGCAGATATTGTCATATCTGGCGAGCTTATTGAGAATGCTGTCAAAAGTGGTAGAATGGAGGGACAAGAAAATTCCAGAAGAACAATACCCGTAAAGAAAAAAGACCCAGAGACCCACATGGTAGGAGTAGGAAGCCGTTATGCCTCCAACCCGTATCCAAGCCAACCTCGACCACGAAACTATCCACCCCCAAATTTCTACTATCCGCCTCAAACCCCATATTACCAAACACCACACCCTCATCCACCTTACCCAGTTTATGCCGCCAGTCATCAAAGGCCAATGGCCACATTTCCACAAAACACTGCACCGTCCGCGGCCAACCTCAGAATGAACAAAGGCCTATGAGATCAAATCCCGAGAAACCACAGTTCACTCCTATCCCTGTGTCATACGGGGAACTGTACCCGAAACTCTTAGAGAAGCAGCTGATATCACCACACTACATGGCACCCTTGAAGCCTCCGTACCCGAAATGGTACGATCCTAACACCAGCTGCGCTTATCATGCTGGGAATCAGGGTCATTCTACGGAAAACTGCCTCGCCTTCAAAAGAAGAGTTCAAGGACTCATTGATGCGGGTATCTTGAGATTTGATGGTTCAGGCGGTGCAACCGGGAACCCATTCCCAAATCACGCAGAAGGGAATGTGAGTGTAGTTGAAGAAGAAAACAAACGGCAGGTTAGGAAATGGGTTTCTGAAATAAAAGTACCTCTGCAGAAAATCTGGGAGATATTGGCCGAAAATGGGTTACTCTGTTATCCTAGCGGAGTATTTGAAGAAAGTGGACATGATCTTTGCAGTTTCCATGGTAGTAAAGAGCATGATATCCAGTCTTGCGAAGAATTTAGGGAAGTACTCCAAGACATGATGGATAGTAAAAAGATTGAGATCTTCAAAAAAGGGGAAAAGTCGGATGAAGGAGAAGTGTGCGCCTCCGACAATCAATCACCAGGTTGCCCATATAGCGCTAATCGACCATTGGTAATCTACTATGATGCCAAGAAAGAGCTCGTGAAACCAAAAATAATAATAGAAGTGCCATCCCCTTTTCCCTATAAGGATGATAAAGCTGTGCCCTGGAAATATGACGTCAACATTGTCACACCAGGAAGTAAGAAGTCTGAGGTTACAACTGAGAGTGTTGGAGAAGTGGGCCATTTTACTCGTAGCGGGAGATGTTACTCCAAGGAGGTAGAGCCAATAAAGAAAATCAATGATTCGAAACAAAAAGGGAAGGCGCCAGCGCGCGAGATTGAAGATGAACATGAAATTTTACCTGAACCAGGAATTAAGAAGGCCGTGGATGAAGAGGAGGCGCAAGAATTTCTGAAGTTTATTAAGCACAGCGAGTACAACGTAGTGGAACAACTAAGCAAGCAGCCGGCAAAAATTTCGGTACTATCCCTACTACTAAATTCAGAGTCACACCGGAACGTATTGTTGAAAGTATTAAACCAAGCTTACGTAGCAAACAACATATCCGTGGAAAAACTTGACAAATGGGTAAACAATCTGAATGCGGTCAATTTCATATCCTTCAGCGATGATGAAATACCGCCCGGTGGTAGGGGCTTGGTGAAAGCGCTGCATATTACAACCCGCTGCAAGGGTTACATCGTACCTAATGTGCTCATTGATAATGGATCAGCACTCAATGTCATGCCATTGGCTACACTATCTCGAATCCCAATAGATTTGTCCTACCTAAGGCCCTGTCATTCCACGGTAAGGGCCTTCGATGGGACGAGGCGTGAAGTAATGGGAAAGATCGAGATCCCTTTAGAAGTAGGCCCCTACGTCTACGAGGTGGAATTTCAAGTCATGGATATCACACCATCGTACAACTGCCTCCTGGGAAGGCCCTGGATACATTCTGCGGGTGCAGTTCCATCGTCTCTTCATCAAAAAGTGAAATTCATCATGGACGGCTGTCTGGTTACAGTCGAAGGCGAAGAAGATATTGTCGCATCCATCTCTGCCGATGCACCTTATGTCGAAGTAAGCCAAGATGCATTAGAGTGCTCCTTCCGATCCCTTGAGTTCGTCAATGCCACGTTTGTTGCAGAGGGAAACAAAATCCCTGTACCTAAGTTATCAAAGAATACGAAGATGGGGATTAAGTTGACGGTAGGAAAAGGAGCTAGAACAAGGAAAGGTCTAGGGAAATTTCAGCAAGGAATAGTCAGGGCCCTGAAGCCAGTCCCCCACAAGGCTCGGTTTGGTCTGGGATTCCAACCGAAGGCGTATCACTTAAAGAAACAATGGAAGAAGGACCAAGAAAGAAGGATCGCAAGAACCTTGGGTCGAGAACCAGAATGGGAGCCCATCGAGTATCCTCCTTTGTCAAGAACATTTACGTCTGCGGGAAAGATATACCCTGGACAAAATAGCTCGCGAAATGTGCTGCTATCAATCGAAAAGGGTTATCGAGATGTCAGCATAAATGTTATCGACAAAGAAGTTGATATTGCTGCAGGCAAAGACGTCTCAAGAATACACCCTTGCCCTCATGGTTTCGAATTAAACAATTGGACCGCTGAGGACCTTCTTGTAGTTTTTAAGTCTTCAGAGTAATGCTCAACATTAACCCTCTATTGTGTCTTTAGATATAATATAATTCTTTTGTAAGAGCTTGTATTCGCTCTTTATCATTCAAATGAATATCAATGAAGATGCATTTTGTCACGATCTTTTGCATTATCACTAAATTCATGATTGTTTTCTCATTTTATAGCCTATTCTTACATTTGCCTCATACCATGACATAACATTTAGTTTGTTGGTTCCAACATTTGGATGCCCTTCTATAGTTCCTTTCCCATTCAACTTTCAGGTGTTCGGATATCAGCAGCATGAACAAACCCGTTACGAGTCTGGAAATCGATTTTGAGACGGCTATTTGTTTAGGGGAATTTGAAGCCAAAGAAAGTGCTGAAGACTATGTCTCGTCTCCCGACTTGCTGAGAATGGTGGAACAAGAGGATAAACAGATTCTACCTCATAAAGAATCTGTTGAAACAATAAATCTGGAGACAGAAGAAAGAAAACAAGAAGTGAAAATCGGGACTTCCATTTCAGTTGACACTAGGCGCAACTTGATTGCTTTGCTGCGTGAGTACAAAGATGTATTCGCTTGGTCATATCAGGACATGCCAGGATTGGATGAGGATATAGTGGTCCACAAACTCCCATTGAAACCAGAGTGTAAGCCTATTCAGCAGAAACTAAGGCGGATGAGACCTGAAATGTTGTTGAAGATAAAGGAAGAGGTCAAAAAGCAATTTGATGCGGGTTTTTTACAAGCTTCCAAATATCCTGAATGGGTAGCCAACATTGTCCCGGTACCAAAAAAGGACGGTAAAGTACGAATGTGCGTGGATTATCGTGACTTGAATCGGGCAAGTCCAAAAGACAATTTTCCTTTACCGCACATTAATACATTAGTGGATAATACAGCAAAACATTCGTTATTTTCCTTCATGGACGGATTTTCAGGGTATAATCAGATCAAAATGGCTCCTGAAGATATGGAGAAGACTACCTTCACGACAATGTGGGGGACGTTCTGCTACAAGGTAATGCCGTTTGGATTAAAGAATGCTGGGGCAACATATCAGAGGGCTTTGGTAACATTGTTCCATGACATGATGCACAAAGAGATAGAAGTCTATGTTGATGATATGATTGCTAAGTCCCGAGGAGAAGAAGAGCATGTAGTAAACCTCAAAAAGTTGTTCGAAAGGCTAAGGAAATGTCAGCTAAAGCTTAATCCCGCCAAGTGCACATTTGGAGTTACCTCAGGAAAACTGCTAGGCTTCATTGTCAGTGAAAGAGGTATTGAGGTGGACCCAGATAAAATAAAAGCTATTCAGGAGTTACCACCTCCGCGCACGCAAAAAGAAGTCAGAGGATTTTTAGGGAGGTTAAACTATATCGCCCGATTCATCGCTCAACTTACCAATCAATGCGACCCAATCTTTCGGCTTCTTCGAAAACATAACCCGGGAGAATGGGATGAGGAATGTTAGGTGGCCTTCGATAAAATAAAACAGTATTTGTCAAGTCCTCCAGTGCTAGTGCCGCCTATTCCGGGAAGACCATTGATATTGTACTTGGCTGTATTTGAAAATTCAATGGGTTGCGTACTGGGGCAACACGACGAGTCAAGAAGGAAAGAAAAGGCGATTTACTACCTCAGCAAAAAGTTCACAGAATGCGAGGTGAAGTATTCGTCCATTGAGAAATATTGTTGCGCTTTGGTTTGGGCAGCTCGAAGACTCAGGCAATATATGTTGTACCACACGACGTGGCTAATCTCGAAACTGGATCCAATTAAATACATGATAGAATCACCTGCACTCTCAGGAAGAATGGCCCGATGGCAGATCCTGTTATCAGAATACGATATCATCTATGTGAACCAAAAATCGGTGAAAGGGAGTGCAATAGCTGATTTCTTGGCGGCTCGAACAACAGAAGAATATGAGCCCCTGAGATTTGATTTCCCGGATGAGGACTTAATGTGCATCACAGAGAATGAATGTGAGTCATCAAAAGGGACGCCTTGGAGGATGAGCTTTGATGGTGCATCGAATGCTCTGAGGCATGGAATTGGAGCAGTCTTAATATCACCGGAAGGAGACCATTACCCTTTCACTGCTAGGCTCAATTTCTTCTGCACCAACAATATAGCAGAATATGAGGCCTGTATCATGGGACTACGGGCAGCCATTGAACGAAACATTGAGATCCTAGAGGTATACGGGGATTCAGCTTTAGTGATCTACCAAATCCGTGGAGATTGGGAAGTGAGAGACCTAAAGTTGATTAAGTACAGCTATCTGGTGGCTGAATTGATCAAAGATTTCAAAGAAATAACTTTTAATTACTTCCCGTGAGAAGATAACCAATTGGCTGACGCCTTGGCCACCTTAGCCTCAATGTTCAAAGCAAATAAAGAAGCAGAAATAATGCCCCTCAAGATGAGCATATACGAGGTCCCTGCACATTGTTATAACATTGAGAAAGAGGCTGATGAGCGACCATGGTACCATGATATCTTAGAGTACGTCAAGAATCAAACGTATCCTGAACGAGCAAACGAGAATGACAAAAGAACAATCAGAAGAATGTCAGTGGGATTTGTTCTTGATGGGGACACCTTGTACAAGAAAGGTAAAGATCAGGTGCTTATGAGATGCGTTGACACCGCTGAAGCCAAGAAAATACTTGAAGAAGTTCACGAAGGAATATGTGGGACCCACTCCAACGGCTTCACTATGTCCAGAAAAATTATGAGACTCGGGTATTACTGGTCGACGATGGAAAGGGATTGCATTAGCTACGCAAGAAAGTGCCACAAATGTCAAATTTATGGCGACAAGATTCATGTAGCCCCTTCGCCACTTCATGTTATGACTTCTCCGTGGCCCTTCTCCATGTGGGGCATGGATGTTATAGGGCCAATTTCTCCGAAAGCTGCTAATGGGCACCGATTCATTTTTGTGGTGATAGATTACTTCACAAAGTGGATAGAGGCAGCTTCGTTTGCTAATGTGACGAAAACGGCAGTCTGCAAATTCTTGAAAAAGGAAATCATCTGTCGATATGGTTTGCCTGAGAGAATCATTTCGGATAATGCCATGAACCTGAACAATAAGATGATGAAAGAAGTGTGTGAGCAATTTCAAATAAAGCATCATAATTCTTCACCCTATCGCCCAAAGATGAATGGAGCTGTTGAGGCCGCCAACAAGAATATCAAGAAAATTATCGGGAAGATGACTGAAACATACAAAGACTGGCATGAAAAGCTACCATTCGCTTTATTTGCATACCGCACATCTGTGAGAACATCTACGGGGGCAACTCCTTTCTCCTTGGTCTATGGAATGGAGGCCGTGTTGCCCATTGAAGTTGAGATCCCCTCCTTACGAGTTCTAATGGAGTCAAAATTAGAGAAAGCTGAATGGGTTCGGGCTCGATATGACCAATTGAACCTTATTGAAGAAAAACGCTTGAAGGCGATCTGCCATGGACAGATGTACCAAAAGAGAATGATTGCGGCCCACGACAAGAAAGTACGGCCAAGAACATTTCACGAAGGAGAACTTGTGTTGAGAAAGATCCTCCCAATACAAAAAGACTTTCGAGGAAAATGGGCACCGAATTGGGAAGGACCATATGTTGTAAAGAAAGCTTTCTCAGGCGGAGCCTTGATTCTCACAGAGATGGATGGGAAGGAGTTACCAAATCCAGTAAACTCCGATGCTGTAAAGAAATATTACGCCTAAAAAAAAAAGATCAAGATGAAAACCCGAAAGGGCGTCTGGATAAACAAAAAAGGATCAAGATGAAAACCTGAAAGGGCGTCTTGACAAACAAGAAGGGATTAGGATGAAAACCCGAAAGGGCATCCTAATGAAACAGATGTGAATTCAATGGGCAAGTTGATTTGAACAGGAAGTCAAACGATGAGACTACAGTATTTGAGGCATTTCTGAAAGCTCGAAATCTTCTACGCAAGAAGCCAGGCTCGAAAGGATTCTTGATTAAGAAACGTGGAAGAGTTCATGTGTTGAATATTTAGAGCATTTGTATCCATTGAATATAATTCCCTTTCATTTCATGACACTTTTAACTATTCTTGATCAACTTTCTTTGTTTGTTGCTTCTGAAATAAAATATATGTGAAGTTCCTTTTCTTACCTATCTAACCATCTTTCATGCATCTCGTTGTGTGTTTCATTTAGATAATAAATAGTAGAATAACATGCTCCTAACAAAAGAAATGTTAAGCATTACTTGGATGAAATTTTGAAAAGTACAAGAGCTTCAAAGCAGGGACAAAGTTCAAACAGGGGCAAAAGAGTGATATTAGAGAACTGCAGATTGCTCAGAGGGCTTGAAGACGGGTACAAAGCCTGAAGAGAACCAAGAGTCGAAACACTGAACACAGATATTCAAAAATCATGACGAAAGGGCACATATGACCAGCATACCTTAAACTCATGGCATAATCATGTAGGCATAAGCGGCATTTAGGGCCAACATATGCATATCACGATAATATCATGCATGACATATGCAGGTACTCCAGTAAAGCAAGAAGTTTTGATAAGGACACCTGAGTCCCACCAGATGATATGTTTTGCTATTCTGATTTGTTTTAATTTCTTTTTCAAAAAATCAACTCATATTGCGAGAGGTGAGTTGAGCCTCAAGACACGTTGAGGTATTTTCAATTTCTTTTTCAAAAATCAACTCATATTGCGAGAGGTGAGTTGAACCTCAAGACACGTTGAGGTACTTCTAGTTTCTGTTATTGACTCATATTGCGAGAGGAGAGTCAAATCTCGAGTCATGGCAAGATGTTTTCCGCATCTGTTTTTAATTTATGTTTTCAAAAATCAGCTCATATTGCGAGAGGTGAGCTGAGCCTCAAGACACGTTGAGGTACTTTTAGTTTCTGTTATTGACTCATATTGCGAGAGGAGAGTCAAATCTTGAGTCATGGCAAGATGTTTTCAGCATCTGTTTTTAATTTATGTTTTCAAAATTAGCTCATATTGCGAGAGGTGAGCTGAGCCTCGAAACACGTTGAGGTACTTTTAATTTCTGTTTCTCAAAATCAACTCATATTGCGAGAAGTGAGTTGAACTCTTTTTAGTTCTTTTTAATTTCAGTTTTAGATCAACTCATATTGCGAGAGGTGAGTTGAGCTCTTGTTAGTTCTTTTATTTATGTTTTAAGGCCAACCCATATTACGAGAGGTGAGTTGAGCTCCTTTAGTTTTAGTTCTCAGTGTAGGTTTCAAGGTCAATTCATATCGCGAGAAGCGAGTTGAGTTCTTTTAATTTCAGTTTTAATTTGTGCTCCAAAATCAACTCATATTGCGAGAAATGAGTTGATTTCTTTTTAGTTCTTAATTTACATTTTCAATCAACTCATATTGCGAGAGATGAGTTGAGTTTTTAATTCGTGTTTTTAAATTGCTCATATCACGAGAAGTGAGTTGAGCCTCAATTTGCACACTGAGGCACTTGTGATTTATATTTCAAAAATTTAACCCATATTGCGAGAATACGCAGGGCGAACAATTTTTGACTTCGTCTCAATAAAGGATGAAGAATTAGAGCCGATTAAAGCCATCAGATTTTGTCTTTTTAAAGCTGCAATAGAGCCAGTTGAAGATACAAATTGTGTCTCTTTGTAAGATATGGACCTTGCATTCCCAGTGAAGTCGCAGAGGTGCAGATTGAAGTCACAAGTTCCATCTTCCTGAAGTTGCAGCAGAGCGGACTGAAGATACCAGATCCCATCTCTGAAGTTGTAGTGGATCGAACCAATATTACAAGATGCGGTGGATTGGAAAGAGATTACTTGAAAAAAAAGCGCCAGAACAAGTCAAGATTTGGCGGGACAAGGCAAAATTGGCCTTTCTTTGTGTCTTTGCTCTATTACCGTTACACGACAATGAGCAAAGAGGGGCAGCTGTCATAGGCCAATTTTGGCCCATTTTAATTACATCACAATTAAACCCTCACAAAATAACCCCAAAATCTCTTTACAATTTGCACCAACCCAAATTAACCACAAACCAAAAACCTATCAACCCAACTAACCCAAAACTAACCTAACCAATACCCAATACCCGTAGCCCATTTATCACAGCCCAATTACACCCCACTACCCAGGCCCAATACCAGCCTAAACCCGGTTGACCCATTAGCCTAAACTAGGGTTTCAGATTTTCTAAAACCCTAGCCACCTTGTCCCATCTACCGCGCCGCAACCACCGCCACCAACTCTCTGCCAAGGCACCAGCACCGGTCACCTACCTTCTGCCATCACCATGCCGTTCAACAGACCTGCAAACAGAGACTAAAATGGCAAGCAACAGCAAGCAAAAGGAAAAAAATAGAAATGACAGCAGAGAGCAGAAGAATAAAAAACAACGATAATTTTTATATTGTATTTTTTCGGCTATAAAGATCGAAAATGGAAGATCTTGGGGGGGAGGTTTTTTCAATATTCAAGTAGTGTAATCGGGGGTTTTCGTTTTTAGAATCAAAAAAGAAAAACAAAAAAACAACTTGTAACAGAACAAAAAAATCAAGCAAAAATACATTTCGAAAGGTGATTTTCACTTTAATCTCAGATCTGTTTCTCATTTGTTGGTCTTCTTCATTTCATCGTGATTCAATAGATAAAACGAGTAAAGAGAAAGGAGAGAGGTATACCTGAAGTCTCCGTCGTCGGAAGTCAGTGGCCGGCGTCGGAACCAAGCCGAATGGGCTCGAAAGCCCTTGTTCCTTCCTTTTCATTCTCGAGCCAAGAAGGTTAACCTTCGTATCTCTTTCCAAAAGAGTTAAGCACCCATTTAGGGGAAGTCTGAGCCACCATCCATGGCCGAAGTGCGTCGGATCTGCGTCGGATTCGGTGTCTGTCGGATAGGGGGTTAAAAGACGACTGCTGCTTTTGAAAGCAGATGAAAAGGGAAATGGGAAAGTGAGAAGAAGAAGAAAATTTTAGGGTTTAGAAACCCTACTGAAACGGCACCGTATGGTGTCATTAGGATGACCCGTTTCGACCCGACCCGTGGGAGACCAGATCCGCGTGTTTCTTCTATGGAGGGGCTATTTGCGCATATAGCCCCGCTTTTTTTAGGACTTCGTAATTAAGTTTTAATTTAATTGAATCGGCCCCAGCAATTCATCTCGTTTTTCAATTCAGTCCCCTGTGCAACAACACCATTTCGAGGCATTGGGAAAATTACCTTTTGCTCCCCTTCGGTTTAGCCCGTGTTCTGATAAACCCTTGCTCTTATTTATTTTTTTAAAAAATTATCCTGTTAGTTTTGTTTTACTTCTGACTTAGTCCCATTCACCATATTATTATGTGTTTTGTTTTTTTTTATTGATATTATTGTTATTAGTATATTATATATATTATTTGTATTATTTTGTCATTATTACTTTGTATTACTTTTCTTACTATATATTATTATTATTATGTATTACTTATTTTGCTATTATACTATTAATATTGGCATTATCTTTACATTATGTAGTGTTGTTGATGTTTATTATTATTATCCCCATCATATTAGGCATTCTTTTAATACACATATATTAGGCATGTTTTAAAACTCTACATTATGTATAGGTGTACACTCATTATGTATTTTCATATATTATAATATTATACATCAATACTTAAAACTTAGATATATAAATCACGTTCCTCTTATATATTTTATTATATAAATATTTGTAATTCTATTAGTTATATTTTTACGCACATATATGTTGTACTATGTAAATAACTTAATATTACTATGTTATTATTATTATATCTACCAGCATTACATCATTACCATTATTATCGTTTTATTAATATTATCATTATTACTATTATAGTTTTAACTCTATTTTACTTTTTTCTTATTATTTCCTATTTTATCATTATATAATTACTATTGTTACTCTTTATATACATGTATATTATTATTATCATATTTTATTTAATGTCATATTATATTAAATATTACGTCACCACCTTTTTAATATTATATCATTATTATATTACCACATTGCATCACCGCCATCACTATTATTCGTTTTTTTAAAATATTTTTATCACAAATTATACGACTTTCCACCCTATACCAAATTGGCCTTTATATATACATAGGCAATGTTCGGTGTTTAGAAATTCGAGAAACCGTGCCCTAACGTATTGGGTTTCGGTTTTCTCGTCTAAATCTAAATGCTCGAATAACCTTCTCAAAATATAAATTCAAATAAAAAGCTCATAAAATGCTATTATTTTTGCATATTATTAATCGTTTTTATGTATTCCATTTCCGTATTACATTTTGTTATACCTTTATCCCATGCATCCCAAATTTCTTTTACCCGTCACAAATTTTTTTTTAAAAAAAAGGTAATGTTCGGTGTTTAGAAATTCGAGAACCGTGCCCTAACGTATTGGGTTTCGACTTCCTCGTCTAATCTAAATATCCGAATATCCTTCTTAAAACATATGTTTAAAACCCTATTATTTTTATTTTTGCATGCTATTGTCGCTTTTATTTACATCGTCATGTTTCATACAAATTTGCATTATCCTTCGTTATGCGTTTTACAAATTACCTTTTTACCCAACGAAAAAACAACTTTCATAAAAAGGCAACGTTCGTACTTAGACACTCGGGAAATTGTACCCTAGCGTATTGGGTTTCGATTTTCCGTTTAAGTCTAAATGATCGGATAGCCTTTTAAAATCCAAGAATAATTTTGACATCAAAACTCATTCTCGAGAATTCGAGATATTGCGTCCTAACGCATTGGATGTGGTATTTTGTTATCTCGGAATAACAGTTTCTAAAATCAAGGCAATATTCAGTACTTAGGGATTCGAGAAATTGTGCCCTAACGTATTGGGTTTCGATTTTCTTCATTTATCTCGAGTATTCGAATACCCTTTCAAATCAAATACATGATTTCTAAATAAAAAGCAAGTTTAGTCTCTAAGGTCGAAATATCGTGTCCTACCGCATTGGATGTGATGTTTTACCTTAAGGCAAACCAACCTTTGATTTACGTCTTCAATCTACTCAAATGGTTTTAAAGCAAATAAGGATCGTAAATTAAATTCTTTCAAGTTTTCGAATCATCGACTTCAAAGACATCAACTAATCAACAAGGTACCGGTTTGTGGGCGTATCGGGGGTGCTAATCCTTCCCCGTGCGTAACTGACTCCCGAACCTATTTTTCCGGTATGCGGACCAAAACCGTTGTTTTAATAAATCAAATGGTTTATCAAAAACAATTCCCTTTTTGAGGTGACCGATCGCACCCTAAAAAAGATCGGTGGCGACTCTAATTCATATTTTTAAGTCGACGTCCATTTTGTCGTTTTCACAAAAATGGTATCGACATATATTATTTACATTTTATTTTATTTGACAACGGAAAATTATTAACATTGTAAAATATATATATATATATATTAATATGAAAATTACTATTATCTTATAAAAAACACTTGGTCAATAAAATAATTATATATATATATAATCTAAGCTAATTCTTTCTTTTCAATGTTTCTATGAAACTTTTTACCCACATACATAAATTAATGCATTTTAAATAATTGTTTTTAAATATTATATTATAGTTGGTAGAGTTACTTTGGCTCAATCTATCATTCTTTCAATTCTCAATTATTTTATGCAGCCTATGATGATACCTAAAGGAGTCTCTGCAAAGATTGAATAAATAGTCAGACACTTCTAGAGGACATATGAAGATGACATTAGTTGGGTGGACTCCACCTGTCAACCTCAATTTCATGGTGGCCTTGGAATTTGGCATTTGAAAGACCAAAACACCTCATTTCTTATGAAGATTGGGTTTAATTTGGTATCCAAGGATAATGCCTTATGGGTACAAGTCCTTAGAGAAAAGTATGGTTTGAAAGAGCAATTATCAGATAGCTCATAGTAAATGCTCACATCTTTGGAAGACCCTTTCTAAAGTATGACCCTTATTTTTTAGACAATTTAGCTTGGTTAGTAGGAAATGGTAATAGCATTCATTGTTGGAAGGATTCATGGATTCTGACAATAGATCCTTTGATAATGCAAATTTTTGCTCATGCTAATCTTGATTTGGATTGCCCACTTAGTGAAATGGTTACATTGATGCAACTTGGAATCTTGACCTTTTTAGCATCTAGCTGTCAGAGGATATGGTCAAGCAAATAGCAAGTATTCCACCTCCTCACCCTTCATTGAGATTGGATAGGGTTATTTGGACATGTACGACGTCAAGGTCCTTTTCTGTTCGAAGCGTCTTTTGGTCTTTAAAGGAAAATTATTGGAATTCTAGAGATGACTTTTAGAAGAACACATGGAAATATCAAGGGCCACTAAAAGTCAAATTTTTCCTTTGGTTAATATCTAAGCAAAGGCTACTTACTAATGCAGAGTGTACTCGGCGGAAAATTGGGCATAAAAGCTCTTGCTCATTATGCGAACATGAAATAGAGGATACTCTTCATTTGCTTTAGGATTGTTCGGCAACTAAGGAAGTGTGGATGCATATTGTCCCAATTGATCAACAGCACAAGTTTTTTTCTGGGACTCTACAAGATTGGGCTAATTGTTTGGCGCATCTGGAAGAATAAGAATCTGTTTATCTTCCAAAGTACTACTCGAAACGCTCGAGATTTTTAAAGTTTCCTATAGTTGGGCACAACAATATGAGTTAAGTCATAATGAATACAAGCAAAATGAACATACTTTTTATACTTGAGCAACCTTGGGAGGTAAGTGGGTACACTTATTCACTGATGGTGTAGTGGATAGAGATTCTGGTAGTGCTTCTGCTAGTGGAGTGTTGCGTGATCAGAATGGGAATTGGAACTTGGGGTATAATCACTACCTAGGAAAATGCACAGTTTTTTAGGCTGAACTATGGGTTATTTTGGATGGAATACTTATTTTGCTTAGCAAATGTTTTAAAAGAGTTATGATTCAGACCAATAATCCAGAGGTAATTAAAGTCTTACAAGATAGTATGATGGTGGATTCAGGAATCACAGTACCCAGGAGGGTCTAACAGATTATGAGAACTAAATGATAGTTGTGGATTAGGTATGTTCCTAGAGGTTAATATAGTTGTTGACTGTTTGGCTAACTAAGTTTAGGATGAAAGACGCCCTTATCTATAACAAGATAAAGTTAGTGGTACTTTCGAACAATTTAATTTGATGTAACTTCATTGTTTATTTATAAAAAGAATAGATACTAAAATTAAGATGTTACAGGCCAATTTTGGCCTTTTACAAAATTAACCCAAAACCCCAACCCAGTAAATCACTTAATCCATTTACACTACCCAAAATCCAATTACCCTCTAACCTAAGCCCAAATACAAACCAGACCCAAAAGCTACCCAATTACCCACTAGCCCAAATCTGCCCTAACCCTACCCGAGCCTCCCACTTGCAAACTGTTGCCGATTCAGCCTCTGCCACCGCCTCTTTCAAATCCACTATTCTCAGCACCGCCCATGTCAGTGCCAACTTGACCTGCAAACATTAAAATCAAAGTGACAGAAGTGAAAAAAAAGCTCGTAAGCAAAGGCTATAAAAGCCGAATTTGAGCATTGTAACCGGGGATTTTTTTTTCGGTCAAAAATATATACAAGCAGTACACTATAATAGTCATTTTTCAAAGTGAAATTTTGAATCTCAAACGAAAAACAGCAATACAACAGCGAAGGGACACCCCCCAATCGGAGAACAAATAAAAAAAAACAAAAACTTAAGGTGAATTCTTTTTTTTTAATTCTTTTAAATTTTTTTCAACAATAATAACAATAATAAAACTAAAAATAAAAAAATAAATAAAACAAGAAAAAATATAAATTTTTACCTCTCCAGCCACCGTGTACGGTGGCCAGCACCAGCACCGGTCCGGTGACCGGATCCCTCCCTCGGTTTCCCTCTTCTCTCCTTCCCTTTCTTCTTTTTTTTTTTCTTTTTTTTCCTTTCTCCCCAATGAAAATGACTTAAGACAAAAAAATTTTAGCTTTTATACTAATAATCAGACCCGACCCGATCCGACCCGGACCCGCTTCAGGGTCAGCGCGTTTTTAATCGGAGGGGCTATTTGCGCACTTAGCCCCTCCGCTTTTGCACCAGTTTGTAATTAAGTTTTAATTTAATTTAAATTGGCCCCGGGATTCATCGCGCGTTGCGATTTGATCCTCCCTTCAACGACAGCGTTTTAAGGGCCCAGGTAAATTGTTATTTCAGTCCCTTATATTTTAACCTGTGTTCAAATAGGCCATTCTCTTTCGTTTCTTATCCCGAATTCGCCCCAGAAATTCCCTTAATATTCAATTTCATCCTTTTTCGTTATTTAATTTTTATCCTAATATTATTGTATTCATTATTATTATTGTCATCTTTAATATTAAAATATGTTTGGTATTTATATGTATAGTATTAGCAATATTCGTTTTAAATATTACTATTATTCTATATTATATTACTGTGCATGCATGCTAAATACTATATTATAAATACCTATATGTATATATTATCGTTATATCCATTTTATTACTATTATTGTATTATTATCATTATTATTATTATTAGTATATTTCACTATTATTAGTATTATTTTAATTTCGGTCAATACTTATATATGTATACTTACACCTACTTATTAACAGTTTTTTATGTATCCGTACTATTCCTAATATGCATATATTACATATATATTATTATCATTATTTTATTTAGTTTACTACTTTTATTTTTTATATTACTATTATTATTATTATTATTATTATTATTATTATTATTATTATTATTATTATTATTATTCTCATGATTAACTTATATACCCTTACACACATATATATATATATATATATATATTCCAGTACCTATTGTTACTTTATATTATTATTACCAAATATATATTATTTTGTTTTATTTTTGAATACATAACTTGTTTTTATTTTCTTTTACCATTATTATTGTCATTCTAATACTCTTATATCCCATGTTAATATTTTCCACATTTTTAATTAATTTCAATAAATAAAGGCAACGTACCGATTTAGTACTAAGTCGTTGATTTCATCGCTATGTTGGGTGAGTATCAATCGGCTCGTGTTGAAAACGGAACGTCCTTCTAAAAAACTGAAAGTTCAAAAGCTCTTGTTTCTTCGATCGGATCACGACTAAATATTAAATTGAATTTTCATTTTTTGAAGATTAAGACAACGTGTGTTTAATAAGATACCAATTTTGGGCGTCGCGGGGGTGCTAATACCTTCCCCGCGCGTAACCGACTCCCGGACCCTATTTTTCTCTGAATTTTAACGCGGACCTAAACTTGGCCTTATTTTACCCGAAAATAAATCTTTGTTAAAGAAAGGTTTTATTAGGTGTCCGATCACACCTAGAAAAAAGATCGGTGGCGACTCCCTTTTGTTGTAAAAATCAAACCTCAGTTTTCAAATTTCAATAAATCGCCACAATTAACGACCAAAGCTACTAAAGCAAATTTTACATCGCTACATAAGAAACATAGTAATAGTTATGTTATCAACCAAAGTCATTATATTAAAAAATTTTCAAACATGTCAATATACAACAAATTAATACTCCTTATATGACTCATACGTTAAATTGGTTTAAAGTTGTGACCCAGTAATTGCACTGGAAGCATACATTGATCACATTTTTAGTTTGCAAATTGTTTATGTACACAAGTAAACTTAGCAAAGTTCATTGAAAAATATTTTATTTTTGAAAGATATTTTAATGCAAGTTGAATATTTACGTCAGAATGAATTGTTAGCTTATATTATTTACATTTTATTTTATTTAACAACGTAAAATTATTAACATTATAAAATATATATTAAAATGAAAATTACTATTATCTTATAAAAAACACTTGGTCGAAAAAATAATTATATATATATAATCTAAGCTAATTCTTTCTTTTCAATGTTTCTATGAAACTTTTTACCCACATAAATTAATGCATTTTAAAAAACTGTTTTTAAATATTATATTATAGAAATTAAATAATATCACTTAAAAAATACGACATGTTATATTATATTAATTTTTATTTTTGAAGTATAATCTAAAGACACCTATTTGTTTGGTTGTATGAAGATTTTATTCTTTGGGGTGAAAAACAATAAAACAATAATTTGATATGGCCTCTGTTTTAACAATAATTCTCATTTTCCAAATTTAACTATGTTACTATCTCTATCGATAACACACTCAAACACTTTTAGAAAAACCCTAAATTAAACTTATTTTGCACCAATCAATTATTAATTCACATTTAATCATAAATTATTTTAGATGGACACTTCGTGTTTCGGTTTCCACTACACAAATACCATTTTAGTACAACAGTTGTCATTTAAATTCTTTAATGTATGGAAAATTGACATTAAAAAAATATTTGGTATACTTAGTTAAATTTGAAATTGTTCACAAGGTTGGGTTTTTGAGAAATATATATAGTGTATAATAAAGTTTGATCATCCACTTCTACTACATTAGAAAGTTTGCCTTCTAAAGTTTCATTGGATTGTGTATATTCATCATTTGCCATAGGCGTACATATATATACCAAAGCCTGTATTTAAGATGTGTTGAGCATTGGCCTGCAATGCAACAGGCAACCAGCTGCAGCTCAGCAAGCTTGGCACCATCGAAGCAGATTCAACAGTAGCAACCAGCTTCATTCTTTTGTTTCATTTTGTTTCTTTTAGTCCAATTGTAATTTGATCAAGTTAGCTTGTAACTTTGACATCAAAGTTAGTAATTTTTTGACTTGAATTTGATGGATGTAATAGCTGGCCATACCAGCTTACTTTTGCTTGTAATTTAAGTTAGTTTTAGTCTTGAATTAGTGGGAGTAGTTAAGTTGTTAGGTAATGGTCATTTGACCTTGTAACTCTTGTATATATTTTCATTCTTATTCAATGAAAGTTGTTGATTTTCATCCAATTTTAGCTCAAGTTCTTTACTTTCTTTTGCTCTCGGTTTTCATTTGATTTTCTTAAGCAAATTTGGTGTTTCTTTTGTGCTTTGCTGCTGCCATTGTTCCAACAAGATGGTTGAAGATTAAATTTGATTAGCTGTCAATAATAATTTAAAAATTGTAATTTCGAGTGTACTAAAATATGAAATATCCTTAAATTTATTGTAATTTACAGGTAATTTTAAGATTATATATATTATATAGAAGTTCATTTGCATGTATCATGCAAGGTTTAGGTCCAATTTATCGAGCAACTAGAAATAAGCTTTTAAAGGATCGGTCTCCCTTTGGTTAGCCAATGATTATGAGAAAATCCTTCTTCAAGCCTTGGCAAAAAGGTTGAAATTGCTTGAGCATGAACAAAGATTTTTGTCATTATCAGTAGATCTTATTCCAGTTTCATCTCTATTTTATGATCATTCTTTGGAAGCTGTACATTCATGAATTGAAATGTGAAGGAATAATTTTGATGCTTTCTTTATTCATATAATAGAAAAATGCTGCACAACTATGCTGCACAACTAAGAGTATAATTCTCTTCATTTTACCAGTATTTACGTACTTCGAAAAATGGCAGACAAGAAGAGAACATGTTTGATCGTTTGCCTGTTCATTGAGTTTGTAATATATATTGTCAAATAAGCATGGTCTAGGCGATACTGCCAATGAGGATAGGTGTAGGCGATATTGGCAATGAGTGCATTGGATTCTTGTTCCAGACACTTCCTCAGGGTTCATTTTTTAATCTATAAATTAATATGAAACTGAGGTACACTCCCATGTTTTGTTTTCATTGTTTATGTTAGAAAACAAACCGATTTTCAAAGTAAAAAATTGCAGCTAAAGAATTTCTATCCAAATTGGCTTTCAACCTCGTGAAAACGTGGCTTGACATTGAATTCCAAAGTGGCCTGCAACTTTGAAAATTGGCCTGAAGAAATGATAAAGCTTATCATGCTGAAAATTTCATGAAAAATCAAAGAGAAAGGATAATGATGATGGCAGCTGCAACTTGGATAGTCTTGTACGGCAAGCATGATAAAGTTTATCAGTTTATTATGCTTATAAATATTTAAGTAGCGTCTTATGAAGAATGAATGAATATGCTGAAAAGTCAGTGAGCTTGAGTAAAAAAAAAAAGAAAGAAAAGTGTTGTGAGTTATAGAGCGAAAAACTAGCAGCAGCCAGTATTAGAGAGAAAAAAAAAAAAGAGTTTGTATTATGTTTATTTGTGTGTAATAGAAAATTAGTATTTGATTTATTTTTATTATGCTTCCAATAGGTGGTATTCGAGCTAGATTCATATTGACGTCATAATGGCAAACATGATTCAACTATAGATCTTGAAATTAATAAAGACAAATTATGGCAATCGGAGCATCCAAATGAGAGCTTTGCTTGGTTCTCAAGATTGTTGGAACGTTGTTGAAGAAGAATATGTCGAGCTTGAAAATGCAGAGCTGTCAAAGCGACTTGACAAAAGAAGAAAAAGAGTATTGAAAGAAGCTCGTAAAAAGGATAAAAAGGCGTTGTTCTTTATTTTTCAAGTTGTTGATGAATCAACCTTTGAAAAAACTCCAAATGCAAAGACATTAAAGGAAGTATGGGAATTCTGCAAAAATCACTTCAAGGAGCAGAACAAGCCAAAAAGGTACGTTTACAAACCCTTAGAGCCGAATTTGAGTCGTTGAAAACGAAAGCGGTGGTAAATGAAATGAAAAGAAATGGAGAAACACTTGATGATGTTAGAGTAATGGTCATTGACATGCAAATTTGATTATGTGGTGGTTGCCATTGAAGAGTCAAAATGTAATGACCCAAAATTTTCGGGTATCAAAAAAGTGTATTGTCGGGTCTCTATTTTGGTAAAACAGATTCGTAAATATTTTTTTGTTTTGGTAAAACAGATTCGTAAATATTTATTAAAAATATTTACGAAGTTAGATGTGAGTTTAATTAGGTTTTGGATAGGAGAATTAGAGAAAAATAAGAGTAATTAGGAAAAGAACTAAATTGAATAAAGTGTGAAAGCTCAATTGTAGATTAAAGAAAAATAAAAAGGACTGAATAGGCAATTCTGCCAATTGCCAAAGTTGAGGCGGTATAAGTATATAAAAATCTAAGATTTTTTTTAGTTAAAAATATATTAAATATTATTATATTATTATAACATTAAATTATATTATAACATAACTTAAAATAAATAAATAAATAAATCAAAATTTGTGACAATTATGATAATGATAATATCCAAGTGTAATAAATATATACATACATTTGTAATATATATATATATATTTACTTATTAAATAAGTAAAAGATATTATTAAATTATTATATTATATTATATTATAATTAAAACTTAAACTAAATAAAGAAATAAAAAGAAGAAATAAGAAACAAAATAGCAAATTGAAACGAAAAAGAGAGAATAGAAGGGAGAAAGGAAAGAAAAAGAAAATTTAGGATTTTCAAAGTTTTAAATTTAAACTGGTAAGTTAATTTAACTCATTTTTTTGTAATTTTTTAGTTTTTATGATCCTAGAACAAAATATTATTAGGTATATTTTGAAATTTTGAAAGTTATTAAATTTTTAGACACTAATTTCGTTAAGTAAAAGTGTGAATTAGGGAATGAATTAATAGAATTTCAAATTAGAATTGGGAAAAGGATTAAATTGTAGAATAAGCTATAAGTTTCATATAATAGGGACTGTAGCGACGTAAAATTTGCTTCGGTCTCTAATTAGGGTGATTTATTGAAAACTTGAAAATTGAAGTTTGATTTTAAAAGGGGAGCCGCCACCGATCTTTTTTCTAGGTGTGATCGGACACCTAATAAAATCTCTTTTTAACAGAAAAATTCATTTCTTTTTAGAAAGAAGGCCGGGTTTAAGTCTACGTCAGAATTCAGAGAAAAATAGGGTTCGGGAGTCGGTTACGCGCAGGGAAGGTATTAGCACCCCCACAACGCCCAAAATTGGTATCTTATTAAACATGTGTTGTCTTGATTTTCAAAAATGCGAGTTCAATATAACATTTAATCATGATCCGATTGAAAAGACAATAATTTTTAAATTTTTGGATTTTTTATAAGGACTTCTCGTCTTCAACACGAGCTGATATGATTCACCCAACATAGCTCAACACGAGCCGATATGATTCACCCAACATAGCGATGAAATCGACGACTTAGTGTTGAATCAGTACGTTGCTTTATTTATTGAAATTGAAACATATTTCTAAAATAATGATAAAAAGCTAATGACATTATTGTAACAAAAATTCATAAATAAATGATGCAAATAATGATACGATTAATGAAAAGTATTAAAATGTAACATTAGGACATTAGGATAATAATAACAATATTTACAATAAAAAGAAAATAGTAAAAAATTGTACATAATAATATAAGAAAAAGAATATACTTATAGCAACAATATAATAATATGTACATCAAAGTGTCTATATGTATATACATATGTAAATAATGGTATTAAGAAAATAATAATAATATATTAATACAATAGTATTAATGATAGAAAATAATAATAAAAATAAAGATGATAAAAAGAAAATAATGAAAATAATACACTACTAAAAAAATAAAAATAATAATACATACTAGTAACAACATACGGCAATATAATAATGATATTAAAACAAAACATAAATATAATAAAAATAATACAAAATAATAGTAAATAAGATAATGAAAGCATAATGTTAAAAAATACTTAATAACACTACATATACATGCCCATGATAATAGTATTAAAAACTATATGCATAATATATAAAAATACCATATTAAAATATATATACATGATATATTACGCGTCTCTTTTATTCCAATATTTAACAATTATGGAAAATGGAGTAAAATAATATAATTTCAAGTAAGTAATAGTTTTTGAAATAAATAATTCAAAACAAATAAAAAAATAGTTTCAAATAAATAACACAAACAAACTCAAATGATAATAATAAAACAATTTAAAATAATCAATATGAAAAAAAAGTTTAAATAACATATAAGATATTTTAAACTAAATAATATATAAAAATTTGAAGTAGATAATATGTAGAGATTTAAAGTAAATAACATATATATATATAAAAATATAAACACTAGAACAGTTCGAAATAACTAATGTATGTAAAAACTCAAAATAGATAATATATACAAAATTTTAAAATAATAAATAATAAAAACAATTTAAAGTAAATGGTATAAGACAATTTAAAATAGTTAATGTTGAAAATATAAAGCAACAAAAAATGAAAAGGTTAAAATAAACAATATACAATATTTAATATAATTAAAGATGCAAAACAGTTTGAAATAAAATAATTTCTAAAGCAATTTGAAGTAAACAATATATAAAAATGATTTAAAATAAACTATAGATAAGATAGTTTAAAATAAAATAATATATAAAAATTCAAAATATATAAGAAATAATAGGTGATACAATTTAAAATGAATAATGTCTAAAACAATTGAAAATAAATAATGCAAAACAGTTCAATATAGATAATATACGAGGAAAACAAAAATTTCAAAATAAACAAGATATATAGCAGTTAATAAATAATGTAAAAAAAATAACATGAATAAATAAATAACAAATTGAAAAAGAAGTTAAAATCCAATAGATTAGGATCAAATTAGATAGAAAGGAAATTAAAGGTAAAAAAGAACAATAATGGAACAAACGAATTAAATAATAAAATAGAACAAAAGATTAAAATCGAATGCACAAGAACATACGAGGATTAAAAAAAGAAATTAACCCCATGTCCAGGACACGTATCCGTCCTTTTTTAAACACCCATGAGTCAAGGACTCCATTGATAAGCGCGTCAAACTGTGGGGTCAAATTTTAAAGAATTAAAAAAATACAAAAGGGGACCAAATTACATAGCCCAAGACGTTGAAGGACTAAAAGTGAATATCACCCTTTTAAGGTGGGCATGCACCAATTCATCTGCCAAACAGCCGTTTCATTTAATGCCTTTAAAACCCATCTTTATTTTTTCTTTTACCCTTTATATTTTTTCATTGGCTGCACATATACTAAAAAAAACTGAAAAGGTTTTAAAAAAGACCTCTCAATCTCTCACTGTTCTCTCTCTCTTCTCCGGTGATCAGACTACTTCACCGCCGCCACACCACCATCGTGTACGGTGGCCGACATGCGCGAAGACGAGCTTTTAACCTCGTTTCGAGGTGCATTTTCTCCTTTTCTCTTTATATTTACTCTGTGTGGGAATAACTAAAAAAACTTGAAAAATAAAATAAATCGGAATGAAAAAATAAAAAAAACTTTCGAATATTCAGATCTGGTGTCTTCTTATCTTTTTGTATTTTTTTTTTTGTTTGTACATGAGAACAAAATAAAAGGAACTAAAAAAAAAAGTAACAATAGAGCTCATCACCTTAAAAAGTTCAAACTTTTATTTTTCTGTATCAAAATCGGAGGAAAGAAGAAGAATCCCCCCCCCCCGATTACATCTGTTTACAATGGCTTTATAGCCGATTTCCATGCTTTTCCTACTATTTGCTATGTTTCTTTTATTATTTTTGTTTTTGCTTCTGTGTTGTTGCTTTCATCTGTGGTCTCTGCTTCTGTTTGCTCTATTTTCTGCCCGTTGTCTGCCCCTGTTGTTCTTGCTATTTCTATTTTTTGTCTTCTCTGTTTTCTTTTGCAGGTTCGTCCGGGAGTCAACAGGAGGCCCTTTTTGCTGTTTTGGTGCTAAAGGGGATAGGGCTGAGTCATACTTCGAGCGCCGAGTGCGCTGTTGAAGCATGTGGGTGGCCAGCACATGGAAGGGAACGGCGCCGCTGAGCTAGGGTTTCGGTTTAGCCAAAACTCAGTTTGAGTTTTGGGCCATTCGGGCCACTAGAACTTGGGTTTGGGTTTACTTATTGTAAATGGACTGTTTATCTGTAATTTAGACTTTAAATTTGGGTTTGTATTTGTTTGGTGAAAAATTGGGCTTCAACAGGGGCTAAATTAAAAGAAATTTGAAATTAGGGTTTTATGATGAAAATTAGAGGGTTAAGTTTAAGTTTAGTTGGAAATTGAATAGAAATAAGGTATGAATTGTGATGGAAATATAGATAAATTTAGTTAGGGACTAAATTTGAATTAAGGTAAAAGTTGAGTAGAAAATTTAAGTTTTAGATGTAAATTGATATTTTATTAATGATTGTAAATTATTTTAATTTACGTAACTAACGTCGTGCCAGAGACATAGGCCAAAAAGGGGAAAGAGAAAGCGGACGAGGATTGAATCGAGAAATTATGATTTGTATTAATATAATTTGAATTTAATTATAATTAATTGTTCAATTTTAATTAATATGCATGGTAAATAAAATTAGGGTGAGTATTGATATTGAATTGAATGGAATTGAATTGAATTATGAAATATATGATTATTTGAAATGTATATTGACTGAAAAGTGAATAGCGATTTGAATTTGATTGAAATTGAATTGAGAAAGTGAATCGAATATCCTATTAACTAGTTGGGTTATGTTGGATATAGTTGTCATGCCATAGGATTGGAAGTGTTTAGGGATACTTCAACCTCGAGCCGATGAGACAATGGGTGTCATTATATTACTTTAGATAGATTCGATGAGGTACTGGGTACTAACTTACTTTCGCATGGTTGATGAAACACTAGGTGTAGACTACTGCTTCGAACTATCTGATGAGGCACTAGGGGCCAAACTAGTATGTTTTGGTTGGATTTGTGTATCCGCCAAAGTTTGAGTCTTGTTAATAGGGGTAAATAAATGAAATGGTAAATCGAATGAATTTGATTGATTGTGTTATTGAAATGAATTAAAAATTGAATTTGTGAAATGAGAATGAAATGCATGAACTAATAATTCATGGAGTGATTAATGATTTAATGAGATGATATATGATATTAAATTGATAAATAGCCAAATTGAATTGCTATTGTTGAGAAGCGAAAAAAATTAAGTAAAAATTAGTTTTAATTATGAATTAAAATGTTATATAATTTAATATGTAAATTTGTTATTTAACTTTAATAATTTGAATTATAGTAATACCACTGAGTATATCCATACTCAGCGTACGGTTGTTTTTCGTGAGCATATCAGTAGAAGTTAACGTTCCGGTCCAGCATCCAGAGCCGATCCCTATCTCAAAAAAAACTCTGGTGATTTATATTTCCCTAGGTAAAAGTGGCATGTACATAGGTTATGTTTAGGTCATTTTGGAGTTAATTGTAGAAGAAGTGTCTGAATGCTTGTATATGATGATAAGTTTATATAATGGTACAATTAAGTATGCAAGTTGTTCGTATAATATTGGTAATTGATTAGAAACATCTGATAATGCTCCATAATCCTATTCTGGTGACAGTTTAGGGTTAGGGGGTGTTACAAAAAAGATTTATCACAAATATCAGTCGACAAACTTGCGGGTTCCC
The DNA here is from genome assembly GCA_020496765.1 of Gossypium stocksii. Classification (NCBI taxonomy): domain Eukaryota; kingdom Viridiplantae; phylum Streptophyta; class Magnoliopsida; order Malvales; family Malvaceae; genus Gossypium; species Gossypium stocksii. The sequence continues at coordinate 113,693,617 of CM035621.1, forward strand.
TCCAAGCCCATGAGTATAAAATGAAGCAAAATGATGATACTAAAAATTTGGACCAAGTCTTGCAAAGCAAGTTATCCTTCAATGAAAGTGGAGCTAAGGATAACTTTGGACAAGGTACAAGCAATCGTGGAGGATACTGTGAAGGATATAGAGGCAGAAATAGAGGTGGATGAGGAACATGTGGATGAGGCAATCAATCATATAGTAAAGTCCAAACAAGTGAAGAATATCAAATATCAAGTCGTGGACAAGGAGCTCAAGGCCGAGGTCGAGGCAGAGGTAGATTTCAACAAGGAAATAAACCTCAGATACAATGTTATAATTGCAATAAATATGGCTATTATAGTTACGAGTGTAGATTAAATCCCAAGATGGAGGAGAGAAATCATGTAGTAGTAGCTAAAGAAGAAGAAAACGTGGAATCTAGTGTATTTCTCATTTATAAAGAAAGTGAAAAATCAAGTAAAAATATTTGGTATCTTGATAATTGCGCCAACAATCACATGCGTGGCTGAAAAGACTTATTTTCAGGGTTGGATGAGAATATTCATGGACAAGTAACGTTTGGAGATGAATCGCATGCCACGGTCCATGGTAAAGGCAAAGTTACTATTACACAAAAAAATGGAGAAAAAAATTCATATCAAATGTTTATTATGTACCAGCTTTGAAAAGAAACATCATCACATTAGACAGCTTCTAAAAAAAGGATATGAAATACATATAAAGAATTGCATGCTCACCCTAAAAAAATAAGAGTGGTGAATTAATTCCCTAAGTTGATGTGACGCATAACCGTCTGTTTACTATTGACGTTGAATCTGGAGAGATGAAATGTATGAAGGATGCAATTGAAGATGATTCATGGTTGTGGCATTTAAGGCTCGAGCATCTTGGATTTTCCGTTCTAAATTTACTGTCAAAAGAAAATATGGTGAATGGGCTGCCAGAAATTAATCCTCCTGATCAGCTGTGTGAAGCCTGCATTAAAGGAAAACAACACAGACAGAATTTTGAAGCAGGAAAAACTTGAAGAGCCAGGAGACTATTGGAGATTGTACACTCTAACATAACAGGTCCTTTTGATATTCTATCACTTGTGGAAACATGTACTATGTTAATTTTATTGATAATTTTAGTAGAAAAAGTTGGATATATCTTCTTAAAACAAAATTAGAAGCATTTGACAAATTTATCGAGTTCAAAGTCATGGTAGAAAAATAAAGTGAACATTTCATTAAAATACTCAGAACTGATAGAGGTGGTGAGTATACTTCAAAGCTATTTGAAAGCTTCTGCAAGGAACACGGAATTATTCACCAGTTGACAACTACATACATGCCACAACAAAATGGAGTCGCTGAAAGAAAGAACTATACTATTCTTGATATGGCAAGAAACATGGTTAAATGTAAGCATTTGTAACACCCCTAACCCGTAATCCATCGCCAGATTAGGGTTACGAGGTATTACTAAACAGCCTAAAACAAATCCTCAATCATATCACAATATTATTATTAAAACATTCTTTCCATCATCAAACATGAGATTAAAGTCCCTTAAATAGGCATAGGAAGCCTTGAACGTGCCTTAGTAGAGGGACGTGACTAAACCGATCACCTAGAAAATTTTTCCAAAAACCTAACTTTTTTCATCACTGCAGAGGTCACACCCCCGTGTGACCAGCCTATGTGCCACGCATGATTATTAGACACGCCCATGTGTCTAGGCTGTGGCAAAACAGGGTATACATACTAACTTATGCACACGGCACATGACACGCCCGTGTGTCTTGGCCTTGTGAAATTAAGGAGGCTACTAACTTGCACACACGGCCATAAGACATGCCCGTGTATCTAGCCCGTGTGACATCTTAACCAATTTAGCCAAGGTACAGGAATCACGCGATCAAGTCACACACCCGTGTTCTCAGGCCGTGTGGCACAAAACAGGCTTAATTTAAGCCATTTTCATACCTCAATTTGCCAAATACCTACAAAACACAATATGCAATATTCACCAACCAATTTCATACAATCTCATGATTCAAAACATACTTCAATATAACTAGTTCATCTTCAACCAATCTATACACAAAAATCATATCAATTCACAAGGCTTAATCATAGTCAAACATACACTTCAAAGATCATTCATATAACATAAAAAATCATGATCATAACTTACCATAAATCCATCATTTGGTTCTACCGAAATGACCATTTCTTCATTTAACATATATGCATTAAAAACATACCAAACTTGCATCATTATCACATACCAAAACAAACATATTCATTAACTTAGCTAGCCAAATCACTTGGCAATACATATTCACAACGCATAATCAAACCTCCCTAGCTTATACATGCCATACTTAGCTATTCAAAAACACAAAAAGGTACCAAACGAGTTTGGATAGTACGATGATGATCCTCGACGATTCCCGAGCCTTCAGTAGCTTTGATAATCTATAAAATAGAAATTGAACACACCTAATAAGCTTATAAAGCTTAGTAAGTCATAAGTAAGTAATTAATAAACAACTTCAATAGTAAATCTACCGTTTACCAATTCAACCCATTCACAAACTTCACAAACCTTTATCCATGCCTTACCACATGGTTTTCTTATTCACATGGATTTTACTCTATTGATTCAAAGCATTTCACCACATAATTTCTCATAGAAATTGTATACATCAAACATACTTGTTCATTCCATACCGTTATAACCAATTCATGACCATAGCTCACTCATTGAACCATCCGGATTACAATTCAATTTCACAAACGTTTCATCCAATAAGTACATATACCATGGCCCAAAGCCAACTCAAGGTAAGTTATCCCAGAGCACCTATACCATTGCCCGTAGCCAAATCAAGGTAACTCCCGAAACATCCATACCATGGCCCATAGCCAAATCAAGATGTTCCTTGCACCTGAAGTGCTGATATCATGGCTTGAAGCCAATTACTTTGTCAAGTGGCATGTCACTATCTTCCGAATCTAAATCCTACGGTTTAACCAAACTTTCTCAACCTTGTATTCTACTATATTTATCTGTATCATCGATATTACCCATTCCACGTCTTCCGAGGTTCCCTTCATTACCTCTCATTCAATATTAATGCAATTAACAACATTATAACAAAATTACTACTTATGAACTTACCTCGAGTGTGACTTGTCGAAAAGAGTCGATTACTCGTCGACTTTCGATTTTTCGCGATCCAAGTCCAGGTTTCACTTTTCTTGATCTATATGTATTAAAATCAACTCATTCAATCACACACTCAATCAACTCAATCCATAAACACATAATTAGGGCACTTTACAAATTAGCCATCACATTTTCACATTTTGACATTTAAGTCCTTATTTTATAAAATCATCAAATACACCCAATTTCTTTAAACAAGGCCTAGCCGAATTTTCCATTAGTCTATTTAAGCCCACATATTTCACAATTTTCCCATTTTAGTCCCTTTATATATTCATTTTCACAAATTAGTCCAAATTAGCTAATTTCATCAAAAATTCAATATAAATATATCAACCCAATTCATATCTTTCATTTAACACCAAAAATCATCATAAAGCTCACCATTTCATCAATGGTTCATTTCAAAATCATACTCAAATTATAAAATTAAGGCATGGGCTTTATAAAATACGAAGCAACGATCACAAAAATGTAGAAATTATCAAAAACCAAGCTCAAAATACTTATCAATTAAAGCTCGCAAGTGCCAAACCTTTAAAAAGTATAAAAGCTCTCTTTTTCTTCTTCAAATTCAGCTAGATGATGATAATAGCCATTATTTTGTGTTTTGTTTTATTATAAAATTATTTATTAATTAATTTCTCATTTTAACCTTGTATTATAAACATATATGTTCACCTAACCATAACCAAACTTGTCCACTAATAATAATAATGGCTTATTTGACATGCAAGGCCTCCACATTAATAAGACCACATCAATTCGACCCATAATTCAATAAATGGCCACTTTTATATTTTATGCGAATAAGTCTTTTTTCATAATTAAGCAATCAATTAATTAAATTTTCATACGAAAATTTCACACATGACAATTCATACATAATAGGCACGGAAAGTAGTATTAAAATATTTTTCAGACTCAGATATGTGGTCCCAAAACCACTGTTCCGACTTGGGTCTAAACCGGGCTGTTACAATATTTACTAAGAACTTTCTAGGCTAAAGCTGTTCAATGTACTATTTATTTGTTGAACCAGTGTCCAACAAAAAGTGTGAAATACAATACGCCAAATGAAGTTTGAAGCAATCAAAAGCCAGGAGTCAGACATCTCAAGATTTTTGGATACATTGCATATGCTCATGTTGTTGACCAGACGAGAAAGAAGCTTGACGATAAAGGAGTAAAATATATTTTCATTGGTTATGAAAAGAGAAGCAAGGCATATAGGTTATACAACCCTCTCACCAAGAAAGTTATTATTTCAAGAGATGTTTAATTTGATGAAGCTGATTATTGGAGATGGAGCAAAGAAAAAAAGAAAATTGAAGGATTATTTTTCAATGATGACAAAGATAACAACTTCATTAATGAAGAACAAGGCGATGATCAAAGCCCTCCTCCAAGTCCTGTTACAATAACTCCTACAACATCATCATCACCAAGCAATGGCAATACAGCAACTCAGAGGGAGCACCTGAAAGAATGTGTAGTTTACACGATATTTATGAGGTTGCAGAACCCATAGAAACAACACTCGATCATTTATTATTCTGTTTAATGACAGAATGTGATCTAATAATATATGAAGATGCAATTGAAAATGTCAAATGAAAGAAGGCAATGGATAAAAAAAATTACAGCAATAAGAAGAAATGACACATGGGAGCTAACAAGTCTACCAAAAGGACATAGTCCAATTGGAGTCAAATGAGTGTACAATACGAAGACCAAAAAAGAAGGAAAAGTGGAGAAATACAAAGCAAGACTAGTTGCAAAACGCTACAAGCAAACATATAGCGTGGACTATGATGAACTATTTCTCTAGTCGCCAGAATTGATACTATAAGGCTTCTCATGGTAATTGCAGCACAAAATAAATGAAAAATTTATCAGATGGACATGAAGTCAACATTCTTTAATGGCTACCTAAAAGAAGAAGTCCACATTAAATAACCACCTGGATATAGGAAACAAGGACAAGAAGACAAAAGTTTATTGCTTGAAGAAAGCTTTATATAGACTAAAGCAGGCCCCAAGAGCATGGAACACAAGAATAGATGAATACTTTCAGAAGAATGGGTTCATTAAAAACCCATACGAACATGCTCTATATATGAAGAAAAATAAAGTTGGTGACATCATGATCGTGTGCTTATATGTGAAAGATATGATTTTCACGAGAAACAATCCAAGTATATTCAATGATTTTAAGAAAGCTATTACTAAAGTATTTGAAATGATAGATATTGGTGAAATGTCATACTTTCTTGGAGTCGAAGTGAAACAAATGAAAGATAGAACACTTGTGTCTCAAAAGAAGTATGCGGAACATATTTTAAGAATATTCAGTATAAAAGATTGCAAGCCAGTAGCCAAACTAGCAGAACCAGGCATGAAATTAAGTGTTGATTCATCCAAAGAGCTGATAAATCTAACGTTGTTTAAAAGTATCATTAGAAGTTTAAGACACTTGACTATCACGCGACCAGACATCATGTATGCAGTGGGAATAGTTAGTAGATACATGAAAAAGCCAAAACAAGATCACCTTATTGCAGTAAAGAGAAGTTTGAGATACATCAAAGGTATGATGGATCCGGGTTTATTTTATATACACTCACAGAGTTCAAAATTAGTTGGTTATTCAGATAGTGATTATGGTGGTGACTTATCGCAAAAGCATATCCAGATGTTTATTCCATATTAGCTCTGCAGCATTTTCACGGTGATCAAAAAAGTAATAGGCAATAACCCTCTCAATATGTGAAGTAGAATACATGGCTATTGCAACATGCATGTATCAAGTAATTTGGTTGAACAATATTTTAGGTGAATTATCCATTATACAAGAAGGTCTAATTACAATTTATCTTGACAACAAATCCACAATATCTCTTGCAAAGAATCCAGTGTCTCATAGTCGAAACAAGCATATCGATACAAAGTTTAAGAGCAAGTGAAAAATAAAAATATGGAGTTAGTTTACTGCAAAACAGAAAATCAATTGGTGGACATTTTTATGAAGCCATTGAAAGCGGGAATATTCTATGAACTCAAAGAAAAGCTTGGAATGAAAAGTTCAGTTTGAGGGGGAATATTAAAAAACAAGTCGATTTTTGTTGAAAATTGGCCTACCATGCTGCTGTGATATTTTTGGTTAAAGTGCATGCAGCACATGAAGCTACTGTAATATCACCAGATGAAGTGCATGCAGCTTGTAAACATGCTGCAGCACAAATGTTATAAGGTTATTTTGCTGTAATACTTCCGGGTTAAGTACGTGCTAGCAATTGTGCATGCTGCAGCACGTATGCTTGTTCAACAACAAGGTTTTTTGTTTAGTTTCATTGTAATCAGCCTAGTTGAAAATGAACAAGCTAATGACAGCTTGATATGTTTAGGTGTTGAGTGACTAGGTTAGGTGTCTTGTTTGTGTGTAAAAGTAATATTTATTAAGCTACTAGGCTACTTAATATTGTTAGGTAGTGTTAGGTGATGTAGTTGACTATAAATGTAATGTTTTTCTTATTGGAAACTGAAGCATATCAGTTATTGCTTCCTTGCTGCACGTTTGTGAGCAAGTAAATTTTTCTTGCTTCCTTGTTATGTGTCATGTATTTCTTTCTCTGCTTAGTTTTCTTTTTTTTGTTACTGTCAAAAATCCCAACATGGTATCAGAGCTTTTATGATCTTAGAGGGCCATTGGAATTTTTGCTTCCTTTGCTAGAAAGATAAAGAGTCGTTAAAGCCTGTCACTTTTGAAGACTTGTTTCTGCTTCTGCTGTTTGTTAAGAAAGACAAGAAGTTGTTAAAGCCTGTCATCTTTAAGGGCTGCTTGTAGAGAGGACAGCAACAACTCACCCCTGTGAGACTTCCAAACAAGCTTGGATAAGCTGAAGGAGAAGTTTCAAGGAAGACAGTATACGAAGTGCAAATCTGTCAAGGTGAAGCTCAATGCAAGTTGTATAGTTACGAGCCTGTTGAAGACAGTAAGCAAAGTGCGAGCCTGTCAAAGTGTGAGCCTGTCGAATTGTAAGCTGAAGTGGCGGACAGTCTAAATGTAAGCCCGAGTGGGTGCAAGCCGAAGTGACGAATGGTCTAAATGCAAGCTTGAGAGGTGCAAGCCAAAAATGGTTGACTGAAGGCAAATAAACTATACTTGCAAGCTGTTTATGCAAGAAGAAGCAGGACTATAATGAACAAGGGAACAAAGTAAGATGTGTTGTTAACCAAGGCTGTGAAGGAGGAGAAGACTCTATTTGCCAAGGTTGAAAATGAAGTGCTTGTGCAGGGTTAGCTTGAAACAAAGCATTTTGGGACTGCCAAGCTTAAAAATTTATGAATGATTTATATTTGCAGCATTGAGTCCAATGAGGAGTGTTGAAAATTAGCCTACCATGCTGCTGTGATATTTTTGGTTAAAATGCATGCAACACATGAAACTGTTGTAATATCTCCAGATGAAGTGCATGTAGCTTGTAAACATGTTGCAGTACAAATGTTACAAGGTTGTTTTGCTGTAATACTTTCGGGTTAAGTACGTGCTAGCAATTGTGCATGCTGTAGCACGAATGCTTGTTCAACAACAAGGTTTTTTGTTTAGTTTCATTGTAATCAGCCTAGTTGCAAATGAACAAGCTAATGACAGCTTGATATGTTTAGGTGTTGAGTGACTAGATTAGGTGGCTTGTTTGTGTGTACAAGAAATATTTATTAAACTACTAGGCTACTTAATATTGTTAGGTAGTGTTAGGTGATGTAGTTGACTATAAATGTAATATTTTTCTTATTGGAAACTGAAGCATATCAATTATTGCTTCCTTACTGCGTATTTGTGAGCAAGTAAATTTTTTTGCTTCATTGTTCTGTGTCCTGTATTTCTTCCTCTTCTCAGTTTTCTTTTTTTGTTGCTGTCAAAAATCCTAACATGGTATCAGAGCTTTTATGATCTTAGAGGGCCTTTGGAATTTTTACTTCCTCTGCTAGAAAGGCAAAGAGTCGTTAAAGCCTGTCACCTTTGAAGGCTTGTTTCTTCTTCTGTTGTTTGTTAAGAAAGACAAGAAGCTGTTAAAGCCTATCGTCTTTGAGGGCTTCTTGTAGAGAGGACAACAACAACTCACCCCTGTGAGACTTCCAAACAAGCTTGGATAAGCTGAAGCCTGAAATTGATAGAAATCTTCTTAGCATAGCTCAATTGCTAGAGAAAAACTATTTTGTTGTGTTCAAAGACAAGGAGTGTCAAATTAGTAATCCAAGTGGATCTAAGTTCATGATAGTCACTATGGCTGATAAAAGTTTTATTGTTGACTGGAACAAAAACTCAGACTCAGCTTATACAGCTTCTACTGATGAATTCAATCTTTGGCATCAAAGGCTTGGTCATGCTAATTTCGGATCAATGGTTCAGATGGTCAGTGAAGAGCTGGTTGAGAACTTCATCAACTTAATTGAGAAAGAAGATGTTTGTGAGGTGCGTCAACTAGGAAAGCAGGCCAGGCTACAATTTCCTTCAAACAATGCCTGGAGAGCCTTAGAAAACTGCAGCTTGTACACACTGATGTGTGTGGCGCAGCAGCAGTTGTTGAACTTGAGAAGAGATTTTGAGAATTCGAAGATGAAAGAGGACAAAACAATAAAGCAGTATTCAGACAGAATTATGACTGTGATTAACAGCATAAGGCTCCTTGGTGAGCAGTTTAATGAAGCAAAGATAGTGGAGAAAGTGATCTCTACCTTACCTGAAAGGTATGAGGCTAAAATTTCTTTCCTAGAAGACTCAATGAACCTTACAACCATCTCCTTAACTGAGCTAATTAATGCTCTGTATGCACAAGAGCAAAGAAGAGCCAGCAAACTAGAGGAGCACCAAGAAGGTGCCTTCCAAGCCAAAATCAAGCCAGCCTCGAGCACGAATGTCTACAAAGGTAAAAAGACTTGGAAAAACAAGCATAAAGCAGATGGTGAAAGAAGATATCCACCCTGCCTACACTGCAAAAAGCTAAGTCACCCGGGTGAAGTATGTTGGTTCAGGCCTGATGTGCAGTGTAAATTCTATAAAAAGATGGGTCATGTAGAAAGAGTTTGCAAAAACAAAGGCAGACCAAGACAGAACCAACCCCAATAGCCAAGAGCTGAAGCTCAAGTAGCAAAAGAAGACAGTGATCATGAGGAGTAAGTTTTTGCTGTGTCTTGTTTAGCTGGTCAGAAGGAGGTTTCAAATGAATGGCTCTTAGATAGTGGTTGCACTTGCCATATGACACCAGATGCAGCCATTTTTAGACATTGGATAGGAGTTGTAAAACCAAGGTAAAGATTAGTAATGGAGAGTTTATCAAGGCAGAAGGTAAAGGAAATGTGTTGATATGCACCCCTACAGGTAACAAGCTCATTTCAAATGTGTTGCTAGTGCCTGAAATTGATAGAAATCTTCTTAGCATAGCTCAATTGCTAGAAAAAGGCTATTTTGTTGTGTTCAAAGACAATGAGTGTCAAATTAGTGATCCAAGTGGATCCAAGTTCATGTCAGTCAATATGGCTGATAAAAGTTTTGTTGTTGACTAGAACAAAAACTCAAACTCAGCTTTTACAACTTCTACTGATGAATCCAAGCTTTGGTATCAAAGGCTTGATCATGCTAATTTCGGATCAATAGCTTAAATGGTCAGTGAAGAGCTGGTTGAGAACTTCATCAACTTAGTTGAGAAGGAAGATGTTTGTGAGGTATGTCAACTAGGAAAGTAGGCCAGGCTGCCATTTCCTTCAAACAATGCCTGGAGAGTCTTAGAAAAGCTGCAGCTTATACACACTGATGTGTGGCCCCCATGAAGACTCAGTCATTAAATGGTAGCAGATATTTCATTCTTTTCATTGATGATTATTCAATATTTTGTTGGATTTACTTCTTGAAACACAAATCATTGGTGGCCTCAGTGTTTTAGAAGTTCAAAGTTGCTGCAGAAACTGAAGCAGGTTACAAGCTTAAGATTCTAAGGTCTGATAATGGGACAGAGTATACTTCATCCGGGTTACATGGGCTTTGTGATGAAGCAGGAATCAAGCACCAGTTCACCAACACTTATACACCTTAACAAAATGGTGTGAGTGAAAGAAAGAATAGAAGTTTAATGTATATGGCCAGGTGTCTATTGTTTGATAAGAATTTGCCCAAAACCTTGTGGGCTGAGGCAGTTAACACAACTGTGTACCTCCAAAATAAGCTCCCAACTAAGGCTCTAGCTCACAAGACTCCATTTAAGGCCTGGTTCAGATTCAAGCCATCACTAGCTCACTTGAGGATCTTTGACAGCATATGCTATGCTCATGTTCCATCTGTGAAGAGGGAAAAATTATCCATGAAGGCCCAACCTAGCATTTTGGTTGGCTATAGCATGATCAAGAAGGGTTATAGGATCTTGGATCCTTTAACAAACAAAATTCGAGTGAGCAGAGCTGTGGTATTTGATGAGAAAGGATGTTGGAATTTTGAAAAGAATGAGCCAAAGGTTGTTTATGAGGAGCTGATGGCAGATCAAACTGAGGCTGATCAGAATGATCTTGAAATGGACATAGATGATGAGCCAGTTAGGGGGACTAGACCCTTGGCTGAAATTTATGCAAGGGCTCATGTTGCTGAGGTTGAACCAAGCTGTTTTGAAGAGGCTGAAACTCAGCAAGGTTAGAAGCAAGCCATGATTGATGAGATTAGTATGATCGAGAAGAACCAGACATGGGAATTGGTTCAAAGACCAGCCAACAGGAAGATCAGTGGCGTGAAATGGGTCTATCGAGCCAAGCAGGATGCTGATGAGAGCTTGAACAAGCTGAAGGCTAGGTTGGTTGTTAAGGGGTTCAGTCAGAGATATGGCATAGACTACATGGAGACCTTTGCACCAGTGGCTAGACTAGATACCATAAAGTTGCTAGTTGCTTTTGCAGCACAAATGAAGTGGAAAATTCACCAACTCGATGTAAAATCAACATTTTTAAATGGTTTTCTTGAAGAAAAAATCTATGTTGAGCAGCCTGAGGGGTTTAAATTTACTGGTAAGGAAGAATGTATCTACAAACTGAAGAAAGCCTTGTATGGCTTAAAACAAGCTCCAAGGGCCTGGTACAGTAGAATTGACAGCTACTTGATCAGTTTGGGGTTTGAAAAGAACACCAGTGAGCCAACTTTGTATGTCAAGAAGGAATAAGCTAAAACACAGCTTATTGTGTCCTTATATGTTGATGACCTGTTAGTAATAGGAGGAGATCAAGCAATGTTGGCTGATTTTAAAGCCAAAATGCAGCAGAAATTTGAGATGTCTGATCTAGGGAAGATGTCCTATTTCCTTGGCATGGAGGTGATGCAAACAAGTAAAGGAATCTTCCTAAGTCAAAGGGCTTTTGCCATGAAGATCTTAAACAAGTTCCCAATACAGAATTGTAAAGCAACAAACACACATGTTGCTATTGGAATAAAGCTATCAAGCCAAGGAGACCACAAGCAAGTTAGGGAAACTGTCTATAGAAGCTTAGTTGGTTGTTTGCTATACTTGACTGTCACTAGACCAGATGTTATGTTTGCTATGAGTTTACTCTCAAAGTTCATGTATTGCTACAATGAGCAGCACTTTCAAGCAGCAAACAGGGTGCTAAGGTACATCAAAAGGACCCTTAGCTATGGCATGCTATTTAGCAAAGCTGAAAACTTCAAATTGATAGGCTATACTGATAGTGACTGGGCTGTTTGATGGATGACATGAAAAGTACTTCAGGGTATGCTTTTACACTTGATTCGGCCATTTTTAGCTGAAGTTCAAAGAAGCAATCTGTTGTTGCTCAATCAACAGCAGAGGCAGAATATGTAGCAGCTGCAGGAGCTATCAACCAAGCCATTTGGCTAAGAAACATCCTGGCTGATTTGAACCTACATCAAAGGGAAGCAACAGAGATTTATTGTGACAACAAATCTGTTGTTGCAATTGCAAAGAATCCTATTTTTCATGGTAGAACAAAACATTTCAACATCAAGATGCATGTGGTTATGGAAATGGAACAAACTCAAGAAGTGAAGCTGATTCATTTCAATTCAGAAGAACAAGTTGCAGATATCCTAACAAAGCCATGTGTCAAGGTTCAGTAAAAATTCATTCAAAAACTTTCTCTTTTCTTTGCTTTCATTTTGCTCTTCAAGCTAAGTTCTGTTTGTTTTGCTCAAAACCTCCAAACTTTTGTTTCAATGTTTCTTCATTCTTTACGCTGTTGCTCAAGTTCTTAAAATTACTCAAAAACCCAACAATTTTCAAAGTAAAAAATTGCAGTCAAAGAATTTTTATCCAAATTGACTTTCAACCTCATGAAAACGTGGCTTGACATTGACTTTGCTCATGCTGAAAATTTCATGCAAAATCAAGGTCAAAATATAATGATGATGGCAGCAGCTTGAATAGTCTTGGACGGCAAGGCATGATAAAGTTTATCGGTTTACTATGCTTATAAATATTTAAGTAGAGTCTTATGAAGAATGAATGAGTTAGCTGAAAAGTTGGTGAGATTGAGGAAAAAAAAAGGGGAAAGAAAAGTGTTCTGAGTTATAGAGAGAAAAACTAGCAACAGCTAGTATAGAGAGAAAGAAAAAAGAATTTGTATTGTGTTTATTTGTGAGTAATAAAAAATTTTTATTACGCTTCCAACAGTTTAGAAGGTCCTCTAAGGTTCATTCAGCTCTGGGTTTCAAACAAAATGGAGAAACCAGAAATGGTCTTTAATGGACATGATGGATATGATGCTGTTGTTTTAGGGTCTGGATATGGTGGTTCAGTTGCTGCTTGTAGGTTATCAATGGCTGGAGTCAAAGTATGCCTAGTTGAAAAAGGTAAAAAATGGGAAGCTAAGGATTTTCCAACAAATAGTTTCAACCTCATATCAGCTTCGAGGATGGAGAGTCAAAATTTGGGTGTCAGCTTTGGACCAAAGGATGCTTTGTTTCAGGTCAGTCTCGTTTTCATTGTTATGAACATGGCTTTGAAACTTGTATGAACAAAACTTGTTATTAAAATTACAGGTTTATGAACAAAATGATTCACTGGCAGCAATGGCTTGTGGACTTGGTGGAGGGTCACTAGTGAATGCAGGAGTTATGGTGCCAACCCCAGTTCGAACTCGAAGAAGTTTGAAATGGCCAAAGGAATGGGAAACTGATTGGGATAGCTGTGAAGCTTCTGCTGCTACGATGATGAGAATACAAAGTGTTCCTCCCCAGTTCCCCATTGCCAAAATCATGAAACAAATCGATGTGGGAGAGGTTGAAGATATGGTTCAGGATTCAATTAAACTAAGCATGAATTTTGATATTGAAGACTCTTCATCTAGATTACCTAAGCATCAAAATATGGATACATGCATAGGCTGTGGAAACTGTCTAGCTGGATGTCCTTACAATGCCAAGAATTCTACTGACAAAAACTATCTTGCATCAGCAATTCAGGCATGTGCTTTTCAACTTGGGATATTGGAAGAATCAGATTAACATGGTTCAACATCATGTCAAAATGTACACATATTCTTGTTCATTTTATCTGAAATTAGAACTTGTTGTGATGCAGGCAGGATGTGTTGTTAAAACAGGGTGTCAAGTTCATTATGTTGTTAAAAAATCATATGGAACTGACCAAACTGGTGAAATTGGTGGAAAAAGGTGGCTTGTTTACTTGAATTATTTGGACTATATAAAAGCTGATTTTGTGATCTTGTCAGGTATCAATCAATGGTGAAATTATTAGATATACATCCAAAATTTTTGTTTTCAAAATCTTCTAAAAGCTTAAATTTTATGTTCCACAGCTGGAGTGTTTGGCACAACTGCAATACTTTTCAACTCACAAATGAGAGGATTAAAGCTCTCAAAAGCACTTGGTTCTGGTTTCAGCTGTAATGGAAATACTGTTGCTTATCTTTGTGGAAGCAATGGACCTTTGAATGGTTATGGACTAGACAACAAGCAACTGTCAAAGATACCTATTCAAGCACGGCCGGGACCATCCATCTCATCATCTTACTCTTCTTCATTGGGTTTTACAATCCAGGTTCGAGTACTAAATAGCTTCGACTCTTCATTTTTAAGTATTCGTATTCAACTCATATACATTGACAACAACCATGATTCTCAAAAGGCCTTAGATGTTAAATTATGGAGTTGTTGCATTGACTTAGTATTCATTCATTGACCACCTTTTCTTTTTGGTGCAGAGTGCTGTACTTCCTACAGCTTATCCTTACCTGTTGTTCAAAGGGATTACAACATTTGGATGGCCAACTGGTTTCTGGTTTTTTCATGGCATTATTGACAAGCTGAAACATCTGATAGGTTCTAAGTCAAGCCAAGCAATGGTGCTTCTTGCTATGGGACATGACAAGAGTGATGGAAAAATCATATAAGGAAACAAATAAAATTATCTTTAGTCCTCCCCATGATCCTTTACTTCCCCAAGAAGTTAAGGCCTTTCAGAAGATCACTAAGAAATTAGGTGGAATTCTATTCATGTCAAGGTTCCGAAGCGCATCAGTACATCTTCTAGGTGGCTGCAATGCATCATCAGATTCTTCAGATGGTGCCTGTAATCCAAATGGTCAGGTTTTTGATCCAGAGGTCCCTGGTCTTGTCCACCAAGGTCTCTATGTTTGTGATGCTTCACTAATTCCATGTTCTGTTGGTGTAAATCCATGCCTTGCGATCGCAGCAGCCGCTGAGCATGTATGTAAGGACTTAGTGAATAATGTTCTCAAGTACAAAACCAAAACTTGTACAAATTATATTTCAAAAGTGGTTGATCAAAATCCACATGTTGAAACACATGATACTTTAAAGAGCAGTGAGACATCATATGTGTCAGTCAAAGAAACCTTGAGAGGTTATATAGCAGGTATGCCATGCACTGCTACTCTCAGAATGAAGATAAACTTGCAGAACTCGAACGATTTTGATGATTGGAATTATTCGATTATGCGAAAATCTCTAGCAACTTTGAAAGGGAAAGTCGGCGGTTATGTCGTTTTTCGAGCCATTGAAAAGGATAAGTTGCATGTTACAGATGGTGAAGTAAAAATGTTTGAAGTAAATTACAGAACACCTTATACACAATATATGCACTATCGTCTTCTCCTTGCAGCTGCTTCGGGTTCAAGGTACAATAAAGCATCTATTTTCAGTCCTTTTTAACTATCTCCCTCTTTTTAACTACAAAATTTATAACATTAATCAAATGCAGATATGTTCTTGAGGGAAAGAAGATAATGAATCCTTATCTCTTTGCAATATTTTATCGGAAGGAGACAACAACGTTGTATGTAACATTCAAAAGGGTTTCTGGAAACTTTGCTGAGGATCATCATCTAGGATTGAACTTAAAAGGAAAGCTTAAAGTTTCCATGATTCAGCTACTTAAAACACTGTTGAGCCTTGAAGGAAATGGAAAAGGAAGATTTCTTCATCTTTTCTTATTGCATCTCCTTAGAACTTACATGTTACAAATACCACAAGGAATTCATAAAGAGTATACCCCCACAGGTTCTTACAACAATTCATATCCAACCAGCACTTTCCATGAATTAGAAACAGGTATACATGAATAGGTAAATTACAAAAGTAGTTACTTTTGTTTGCCTCAAATTACATTTTAGTTACTTATGTTTGAAATGTTACATTTTATTCACTTACGTTATCGTTTTGTTACGAAATGGTCACTTTACCGTTAAATTCCGTTACCTCCCTAACGACAGTCCTACACGGCAGTCCAAATGAGTTTTAAATGCCAACTTTGGCATTTAAAACTCATTTGGACTGCCGTGTAGGACTGTCGTTAGGGAGGTAACGGAATTTAACGGTAAAGTGACCATTTCGTAAAAAAACGATAATGTAAATGAATAAAACCTCACATTTCGTACATAAGTGACTAAAATGTAATCTGAAGCAAACAAAACTGACTATTTTTGGAGTTTACCCTATATGAATTAGGACTGAATTCTTTGTTAAAGATCTTCTGAAGTTAAAGCTGAATCTTTGTACATGATGCAGGAGATGGATGTATCATAAGCTGTAGGCGGTGGAACAGCGGTCACAGTAGGTTGAAGTTCAATGAGGAAAAGCATCCAGTTCTTTTACTTAATGGACATTCAACTGAGAGTTTCTGTCTGCCAACTGAACCAAATGATCTAATCAGGACTTTATTGACAGAAGGGTACGAAATATGGTTACTCCAACCAAGATTGCATCCATTGAATCCCTCAAACAACTTCACCATCGAAGATATTGGAAGATATGACATACCTGCTGGTAACAAAACTTACAATAAAGTAGCAATGCTTACACTTTTCAGTGGTAATTAACTTACGTTTCATCTACTTATTTTGTTGTAGTAATCAGCAAGATCTGTGAATTTCATGGTCCAAGCATGAAGGTACATGTAGTTGCACATTGTGTTGGAGGCTTAGCCATTCATATAGCTGTTATGGGAGGACATGTCTCTCCAACTCAAATTGCTTCTTTGTGTTGCACCAACTCTTCAATGTTCTTCAAACTTAGTACTTTAGCCACAGTCAAGATGTGGCTTCCTTTGGTGTCTGTAAGTTTTCCTTTAAACAAAAAAAACTATATGGTTTAACACAATTTGATGTCAACTTGATATTGCTTTATCCTAATCAACCTGCAGATATCAATGGCTTTGCTAGGCAAGAACAAAACCCTGCCTCTCTTAGACACATCAAAGGCCAGTTTGAGACACCGGCTCCTAATGTATATAGCTCGTTGGATACCTCGATACGAGAGATGTACTTGCAATGAATGTGAAGTCTTTTCTGGCATATTTGGCAATACATTCTGGCATCAAAACTTGACCCCAGCAATGCACCATTGGTTAAACAAGCAAAGTACAACAAAGCTTCCAATGGCAGCCTTTCCTCACTTAAGGAAAATCTGCAAATCCGGATTCATTGTCGATAGCAAAGGAAACAACTCATATTTGATACATCCAGAGAGAATGGCCGTGTCGACATTATACATCTCCGGGGGACGAAGTCTTTTGGTGACTCCAGAGACTACTTTTTTAGCTAATAAGTATGTGAAGTTGCACCAACCTGGTTTTACACATGAAAGGGTTGTTGTGGATGGTTTTGGACATTCAGATTTATTGATTGGTGAAGAGTCTTGTAAAGAAGTTTTCCCATACATCGTATCTCACATAAGGTTATGTGAAGAAGGGGAGGATATAGTAATGATCAACAAGGAAAAGAAAGACGGCAAAGAAGCCTTGGATTGGGCTGCTGATCCTTACCAAGGTTATGGAGGATCTGAAAGTTGTTTGTTTTCACCTTTGCTAGTCTTGTTCTTGGTTTTATTATTAGTTTTTGTTGGGTTTTTTTGACAGCAGAGGAAGAAAACAGAGAACAGAACAAGACAATGAAGCAAGATGCAAGAAAAATTTTCACTTGCTCACAAATGTGCAGCAAGGGAACTTATGGCTCTTAACTCATTTTTGCTCTATTTTTCAATAAGAAAAACAATACATTTATAGCCAACTACATCATTTAATACTACCTACCACCACTAAGTAGCCTAGAAACAAGTAAAACTTAACTTGCACACAAGTAAATTATGTTAATCAGCACCTAAAAAACATTAGAACAATACTAAGTTCATTTTGAACTAAGTAGCTTAACAAAGTAACTAAACAATCTTGCTGTTACAGCAAGCATACGTGCTGCAGCATGTTTACAAGTGTTGGAAATTGGCCATCCATGCTGCTGTTACTTTTTGCTGATTGCATACGGCTTGTATGCATGCTGCAGCAGTTGTGCATTTTGCAGCAACAAGTTTTCTGTTTTAGTTGCTATGTAGTTTAGTTTGGTTGAAAATGAACAAGCTGATGACAGCTTGATATGTTTAGGTGTTGAGTGACTAGGTTAGGTGGCTTGTTCATGTGTACAAGCAACATTTATTAAAGCTACTAGGCTATTTAGTGATAGTATTTGACTATTAAGTGATGTAGTTGGCTATATATGTATTGTTTTTCTTATTGAAAAATCAAGCATATCAAAGCATATCAGTTGCTAACAGATTGCTTCCTTGCTGCACGTTTGTGAGCAAGTAAATTTTTTCTTGCCTCCTTGTTCTCTATCCTGTATTTCTTCCTCTGCTTTGTTTTCTTTTTTTGTTGCTGTCAAAAATCCCAACAACAAGCTGCATGCACTTCATCCGGAGATATTACAGCAAGCATGGTAGGCCAATTTTCAACAGTTTTCATGGTATCATCGTTCAGTACTCTGTTAAAAAAACATTAATGAGAATCAAATTTGGCAGAGTATTAACAATAAGACAGTTTGGCCGAGTGGTCTAAGGCGCCAGATTTAGGCATCCTCTGCAACACTGGTGCTATCATATATTTAAGTTGAGCTTTTTAGAAGTTCTAGAACAGTTTTTAATGGCGGCATGGTGTCGAATACGTCCACCAGTTCTGGCCAGCGATGCTTTGAGTTGGTTTTGGAGACAACAACACTCATAGTATATGAAACAGAAGGCTTACCAGTACGGTAGCAAAGGAATTGAAAGGGTAACAGAGCAGATAATCTCCCGTTAAATAGCTTTTCTTTTTGTGAAGATTGGAATTGGTGCAAATTCTATGTTTTTTGTCAAAAAAGAAGCTTTTGAATAGAGATCATGGATGGTCATTAACCTATTGCTTATGCAGTGCCTCATATTTGGTTGTCATTTTATACAGTTTTCTCAACTTCAAATAAAAGTACGTTAGACATTGTCAATTTTTCAAGAGCATATTCTAATAATTTTCTAAAATTTTTATAATGGTTATTTTTCATTATTGGATTTCTTGGGAATTTTATAATGGGATTATGTTATGATGATAAGTGCAGAAACTTTTTGAGAAAGCTAAAAAAACTCAATATCAAAAGATTAAGTATTATAACTCTTTAAAGCTCAAAATTATAGAAGTTTCATACATAAAACCCTATAAAATAATGGCCTAAAGAAGGAATCATATTGCGCAATATAAGGTATCATATTCCCTTCTCTTCAATGGCAAGCAGCTTTGCAATGAGATCATCCATAGAGCAATTGAAAGCTGTCAATTTCTTTGCTATTGCAGTGTTGCCTGTGATCCGAAGAGAATGCTACTGCCTATTGTTATAAGAATAACCATTGAAAACCCCAAGTGTCGGTGGATCTGGGTTCTTATTAGAGAGGATGAAGGAACTGGGTTACTGGTTGCTCCAGGCACATCCCACACATCACTAGCATCAACGCAGCTTTGGGGCACGTAGAGATGGTTTAAACCTTGCTGTTTCCCTTTACATTAAATCTTGTGGTGGAACTTGATGCCATGGCAGTCAGTAGCTTCATTCAGCACATGGTCAAGTATGAGTAAGCTGAGGTTGTTAGGCTGTTGATCAAGAAGTTAATTAGTTGTTAGCTGGTTAATAATCAGTTGTACAGTTATACTTCAACTATAAATACGCGTATTGATGCTAGTCAGCAATAAGACTAATACCATTCTATTTTCTCTAGTTTGTTTTCTTCTTCAGTTGCATTTTTTCATACCTTCTGAGTCTTTCAAGCATGGTATCAGAGCTGGTGTTCTCAGCATAATCAGACGATCTTGAGCTGTGGAGTCAACAATGGTTCAGCCTGGTGAAATTTCAGATTCGGTGAGTGCAGATTCTTCATGTCCTGCCACTTCTGATGCTTCTTCATCTACAAAAATCAACCAAACATTTAACAGTAAAAAATTAGATCAAAAGAACTTTCTCCAATAGAAGTAACAAGTGTTTCTTACCGTCCGCAGCCATGATTTGGAGAAATTCCTCACCGGAGAAGTGACTGTTCCATCAGCTAAGGTGCGTAATAGTGAAGGTGAATTGGTTGAAAATGAAGCCTATGAACGGTACATTCAGCAAGACTGTGCTCTTGCCTTATGGTTGCTTTTACTGTAAGTCCCATCTCTTATCTCAGTTGGTAGGATCGGATACTTCAAAAGATATCTGGACCACACTGTTACGCTTGTTTTCTACTAAGTCTACAACCAAAATATGTGATACTCTTGCTGCTTGTGGTAACTCTCTTTCTGAAATTGGACATGTGGCCACTATCCTTAATGGTTTACCTGTTGAGTATGATCCATTTATTGTCGTTATAGCTGCTAGTAGAGAGCCTGTTTCACTTGAAGGAGTTTGTTCTATTCTTGTTGATGCAGAGACAAGGCAACTTAATTCTACAAGGTAGCCTATAAGTGTTCATGTGACACAGTATTCTGACTATCGGGCTCAACCTGTGAACGGTTTAAACCGAACTGTTTTTTGTCTGCTGGAATGGAGCCGTGTGGCAGATTTGGTGGTGGATCACACCCACAATGCCAACTTTGTGGCAAGGTGGGACATTTTGTTGACTGATGCTTCCATCGGTTTGATCATTCCTTTCCGGGTGTCTCCTCGAGCAGTTATAGACCATCACGACCAGTGCCTGCAACTAATACGTGTGGTTTCACATCAGTTGTTCCTGTTTTTTTGGACAATGTTTCGCCCTCTTATGGTTCATCAATTAAAATGTCTGCTTATCGTTCAGTTCTAGGGCCTTTAGTACAGAGCTCCACTGCTCGAGCTATTCAGTTAGATCCATCTGTTAGTGCCACTTGGTTTGTTGATTCCGAGGCTACTCACCACGTGACAAATGAGTCTCAGGCTTTTTCTGCTGGGAAGGAGTATGTTGGTAAAGGCAAAGTTGTCGTTGTCTTTGCTTTTGATCAACTTTGCACATACCTCATCCCCTGTTTATAGGAATTAACATTGCGATAAAAGCATATAGACTATGCACCGAGAAAGATGGTTGAAAGCTGCTGATGAAAGTTCGATGAGAAAATTGGTCATAACGAAGATCCACTCTTTGTTCATCTATCAAATAATCAAGTAACCAAACAAAAAAGGAACAGAAAATCAGTAGTTTACCTTCAATGAAGCCCTTATGCAATGGATCAGTGATTATTATATTAACGTCTTCACCTTTACCATTTTTCTTAAACTTAATTCTCTGAAAGTATTTTCTGGGGAAGTCTGCTCCAAAGCTACTCTACCGTGAACTGAAGCATCTCCTGCAACACCAGTGTGTTATCATGTATTAAACTTGCATGGTAGCAAAGGGTTTGATGGGTTCCAGTGATGAGTAAATCCACCGGTTCTGGCCAGCTATGTCCGGGGTTGGTTTGGAGGCAACATTCATAGTCTCCGAAACAGAAGGCTTCCCAATTGGTCGTTTTAGAAACAAAAAGAAGGCGAAAACAAATGAAGTTGAAGATTGCTTTGAACTAAATAGCTTTTTCTTTTTGTTAAGAAAAATACTTGAGGTGCAAATTCCATGGTTTCCCAAAAAAGAAGCTTTTGAATAGAGACCATTGATTGTCATTAACCATTGCTTTTGCAGTAGGCAGTGTTTGGATGTATTGATATCATCATCCACATTTTGTCAACTTCAAAATAAAATATATAAGACTGTCAAAACTTCAACTCTTGTTTATGGGTAGCGTACACTTGACATTTATATTAAAAAAAACTGTAAAATAATGGCCTAAAGAAAGTATCTAATAACAAAGTACATTTTCTCAGCAACTGTTAGATACTTCTTTATTTCTCAACCCTAAACCTAATCTGCCATATATGTCATCCTTGCCTGAATGTTTCAATTGTTCATCTTATCAGGTTTTGCCATACTCCAAGCTTCAACATCTGCAGTGATTGTCTCAGTCCCATTGTTGAAGACAAACAAGTGAGCATCATCAAATACTGCTACCAATGGATATACTCTCGAAGTGATGCATGTTTTTCCCCCAGCCCCAAAACTCTCCACCACCGAGTGATCAATCTGCAGAGAACAGAAAAACCGAGAAAGTGAGAGAAAGAAGAAATATTATATGGACAAGCTTAGCCATAGAAAGTCTATGGGTGAGCATAGTCCAGGTGAGCGGTCCTGAAATTAGAACCCCTTATCATCCATGTAAGGTTGGTTCTAAATGTTTTAAACCATGGGTTGACTTAGATTTCTAAGACAGTTTAGGACCAACTCTATGGTCATAAATGGTTTAGGGTCAACCCTAGATGAAACAAAAGTTATTTGAAGGGCATGTATGTACCAAAGTCCTAAGTGAAATCTTATATGTATCATCCAAATCTACATCTACAAATCCTGCAAAAGATGGTTTGTATAGCCCCTCTTTCCTCAAGGAAGAGCTGCCACAATGTAACACAAAATTGATCAAAATATATCTAAAACTATGATATAAGAAAAAAGAAATATTGATTTGCAAAGGCAAAACAAACCTCCCAGAATCTGAGCATAAGAGAACAACATGCTTGTATAGACCTGTAAACACCCTGAAAAAAACAGGGGTATATTCTTCTAACTTTTCTGAAGCTAATGTTAGGAGCCCAAACGGTCCAACGCCACCTTGAACAGTTGAACCCTTAAGGCCACAGAGATCCTGAGCATTGGTCCAGCTAGGATCAAACGGTTCAGCTTTGTCCAAGTTAGGTATGGAGAAGGTAATTTCAACATCAGCCTATGAAGATCATCAAATCAGTGAAACTCATGTTCAAAACTTGGTTTAATTCAAATCAATTAATTAAAAAGAAAAAAGGTTTCAATCTAAAGAAGCATACCTGAGCAGCAGTAATTCCTTTGACTTCAATATGTTCTCCCGACTTGAGTTCTTGATTGCTCAATTGAACATTTTGGCCTCTAAGAGTCTCTATTTCTTCAATAGGCCATTGCAGCAACTGCTTCCCACTAGGATCAAGCCACACCTTCCTTGGAATTGCCTGAGAAAGCGCCATGAAAGTTACTTAACAAAGTATCATAAAATCAAAACATTATCATACAAATCAATCAACAACATTACCTGAAGACCAGCCCATCCTTTCTGAACATCATCTTGAGCAGTATCCGACTCATTGGTCCAACCCCATAAAATCCTCCTATTCTTTGAAGGGTCAAAAAATGTCTTTGAAGCATAAAAATTCCCATAGTCAAATCTAAGCCCATTCCAACCATCAACAAACCCCTTACCAACCACATATTTATCCCTTGCTTCTGGGAAATACGAACCTATAGTATAATACTCATACCTTGTAAGATCTAAGCTTACCTTCAAAACATGCTTAACATTAGGGCCAAAAGCAGAGTTGTCAAGGCCAGTGTCCCCAGACAATGACACTGGGAAAAAATCTGCACATTCAAACATACCAGTATTCGGCACCGAATGTAAAGGATGTTTGGCCTTTACCCATTTCCTGAAATCCCTACTTCTATACAAATAAGCCATCCCTCTCTGTTTCCTTCGGCTAGCCACAACCATTCTCCAATGCCCACCGATCTTCCAAGCAGTTGTTGGGTCACGGAAAGCGGTTTTATTCATGGTTTCATCGGCAACCACGATAGGGTTGTCAGCCGGTTTGACCCATTTACGCAAAAAAGGGTCAGATAAGTTCTCTGGAACAGCATAGTTTTGTACTTGATACTGATTAGGATCAATCCCTGTGTAGAAAATTACAGGCTTATTTTCCGGAAGAACCGTACCGGATCCTGACCAACATCCGTTGATATCAAAAGGTTCTGAAGGATAAATCGCAGGCTCGAGAGCTTCCCAATTGACCATGTCTTTGGATACTGAATGAGCCCAAACAATGTTGCCCCAAACTGCACCTTTGGGGTTGTATTGATAGAATAAATGGTAAATCCCATTGTAATACATAGGACCTGTTTGATAAAATGCGTGTGTGAATAACACAAACAATTACAACTTTAAAAAAAATGGGGTTAAAATGAAAAAGAATCATAGTTAAAAGGAGTGTATGAAAATTGAAATTTGCAGTGCTTTTTTTTAGAAAAAGGACTTACCATTTGGATCTGTCGCCACGGCGTTTATCGATTAAGCAATCCCCCATTGAACAATGCCAAAACAACTTGAAAAGTTAAGAGTATATATATGGACTAAAAGGCGGCATCACGTGTTAAACTAATTCAATTATTATTTAAAAATTCATATAAATAAAATAGACATAATTATTTATTTAACTTTCTAACTTTACAAAAAAATTACTTTAACCCTTTATTTAATTTTTATTTTTTTAATCTTTAAACTTGTATTATTTATCAAATCAGCCTAAAATAAATGAGAAAAATTAATCTTTATTAACTTTACTAAACATGAATGCTATATCAGTATTTAATTATTCTTTTAAAATAAAAAAACTAAAATATTTTTTTTCCACAAAATTAGAATTTTACGTTAACAAAACGAAATCTAATAAAAACAAAACAATATATGTATTAGTGGCGAAGCCAAGGCCTGAAATGGAAAAAAAAAAAATTCACCTAAGTGTTTTTATAATTTATAAACTTTTAAATTAATAATGATAAAATTACAAATTAATCCGCTAAAAATAATAAAAATTTTATTTCATTCTTTAAAAGTTATAAAAATATAATTAAAATGATAAAATTGTATTTTTTCACTTATCATAAAAATATACAATTTAATTCCATTACCTCAAAAAAAAATAAAAGAAACATTACCGTTAATCCAGTTCACAGGAGGCTGAAAGTGATAGCCGGTTCGATGAAGTTGTTTTACAGTAAGTGCAGTTTTAAATTGTAAATGTGGATAAACCTTATGAAATGCTTCAACGACGCCATTCTTACTTATTATCTCACAAAAACACCCAATTATTAAATAAACTAACAAAATATTTTCTGTAAACTCCATTGAAATTTCGAAAGCTGAATGTTGAAACAAGATGGTGATTCATTTATATAGGACTGAAATTTAACAATTTCTATATATAATTTTTTTTTTAAAATGTTTAGATAAGATAGACTTTTATTTGAATTTACCAGTAATTTATAATATCAACATTAAATCTACAATTCTTGATTCTCTTTTTTTTTTTTAAATAACTGAATTTTAAACGTAATTAGTGATAACTGAATTTCAAATTATATAATTTTATAACTTAATTAATATATTATCCTATATATTGAAATACATTATATTTACATAATCAGATATAAGATTTTTCAAGATTGTTTTAAGAATTTTAATTCATCTAGTTAAAGATTTATCGTGTCTCGATTTTGAAATTGAGCAAATTAGTCTATCTCAAAAATATTGGAGTAATTTAATTCGTATTAATTTCGAAAGTAAACAACTAAAGATAATTAAGTACAATGTTAATGTCTTCCATCAATTGTACATAATTTTGAGTGGTGTAGTAACAAATTTAACCTTCGATGTTTACATATTTTGTCATTTTAACCTCAATTCTACTAATTCAACATCAACATTTACACAAACGTCGCAGAACGGATTTGTTAAATTATGACCAAATTGATAAAATTTGTAAACTTTGAGAGCTAAAATTATTATTATATCAATCAAAATCATGTACAATTGATGGAAAACATTATTGTTGTGATTAATTGTCTTTAGTTGCTCACTTTCGAAATTGATATAAACTAAATTGTTTGTATTTTCTTGAGAGGGACTAGAGAGGTCTTTTTACTATTCATCTATTTTTCGGATTTAAAAATGAAAACTTAATTATTAACACTATTAAAATTTTTTGGTTAAAGTCATTGAGTCTTAGTTCAACTGTCATCGATATTATTATTAATGCGCTGAAGTAGGTTATTTTTTTTATTTAAGAGTTGAGAGGAGCTATGTACAGTTCATAGCATTGTATTAAAAACAAAGACTAAGAATTGCTGCTGGAGGTTGAAAAACAACCTGCCAATATATCAAGTAAACCAATTAGCACTAGTCTCCTCATTGAAGTGGTGAAACCGGTTCGCATCTCGGACGATGATCGACCACTTTTTGTAATAGCCGATCAGGGTGTCAACGGTCATGTGATTTGTTGATAAAATATCCATGTTTTAGTTTCGTAAACCTTAAAAGAAACCCAGGATTAGTCTGAATTCTAGCATTTACAATGTCCTCGAAAACCCGGGACTGCCTGCTAGGAAGAAAACTATCCAATTACCAGTAGTCTCCACACGAACAAGCCCCCTCATTGAAGTGGTGAAACCGATTCGAATCTCGGACAATAATCGACCTCTTTGTAATAGCTGATACGAACTTTATAAACGTGTGGCAGTCACCGCAAACTCTAAGATTCTTTGTGATCCTGATAGGAGTTCCCTCAGGTGTGGCAATAAGACCAAATGTAATAGCCAGTTTTTCACTGTGTGCATACAACATTCCAACCTTAACTTCCTCATCAACATCGTGTAATACGAAGTTTGTATCCGGAACATAACCGGCTAGCTCCAATTTCTCGATCAGACTTTTCAGCAATACATAAATCTCCTTAGACAGAGGATGAGACTTGTCCCCAACACTAAACTGATGAATCTTGTTGTCAACCTCGATCCAGGTCCAACCCGGGATCTTTTTCAAGTTCCTTTTTGTCATCAAGTTCCTAACTTTTGCCATATCTTCCCACATACCGGCATTTGCATAAATGTTGGAGAGTAACACATAGTGACCCGGATTTTGTGGCTGAAGTAGGAGAAGTGATTTTGCAGCCCATTCAGCCAACTCTACGTGTTTATGGATTCTACATGCTGCGAGAAAAGCAGTCCATAGCCCTTCATCTTTCTCAACTGTCATGTTCTCTATTAACTTCAAGGCTTCATCAAGTCTCCCGGCTCGACCTAACAGATCAACCATGCAAGTACAATGCTTCACATCTGGTTTCACACCATATTTGTCCCACATACTGTTGAAAAGCTCAAAACCTTCATCAACCAAACCAGCATGACTACAAGCATATAAAAGTGAAACAAAAGTTATCCTATTTGGCATTATCCCACAATTCAACATCATAGGAAACAAATCAAGTGCTTTCTTGCCTTGACCATGGTATCCATAAGCAGCAATCATCACACTCCATGATATTACATTCTTCTCTCGCATCCCATCAAATATTTCTCTCGCAAAATCAACACTACCACATTTTGCATACATATCAATCATTGCAGTACCCAATATTACATTCAAACTAAACTTCATTGAACATATAAAATCATGAACAAATCTAGCCTTATGCATGGCACCCAATTTTGAACAAGCGTTAACCACAGTCACCATTGTAATCTTATCAGGAACAATGCCTTCCTCTCTCATCCAATCAAACAAAACCAACGATTCTTTAGCATTCCCACTTTCGGCATACCCATCTATCATAACAGTCCAAGTAACGAGGTCTTTCTTATGCATATCATCAAACAGTTTACGAGCATCATCAATAACCCTACATTTTGCATACATATCAACAAGTGCTGCACAAACGAAGTGATCCCAACACAACCCAGATTTCAGAACAACACCATGAACCAAACTACCCATTAACAAATCCATCCTATCCCTACAAACTCTCAAAACAAAAGGCAAAGTATAATTATCAGGCTGAACACTACACCTAGTAAGCTCCTTAAAAGTTCTAAAACACTTCACAAAGTCACCATCTTTAGCAAACCCACCAACCATAACACTCCAAGAAACTGGGTCCTTCTCTCTCATTCCACCAAAAAAAACATGAGCTTCATCTATAGCTTTGTGTTGAACGTATATGTAAAGGAGTTTGTTTGAAACGAAAAGGTTAGTTAATAACCCATTGGCAACTATTTGCGCATGAGCTTGTTTTATTTGAAAGATGTTTTTGCAGTTTAACAAAACAGAGACGAAATACTTGGGGTCTATATGGAGTGAAGGATGTGATTCCAACGGTTTTTGCGTATGGGTTTGGGATTTGAGGGAGGTTTCTTGAGTGTCTGCAATTGCAGCAAGTTGAGAAAGAGGTAAAAGGCGAAATCTTTCATGGTTTGCCGTAAGAAAGGTTCGAGTTTTCGTAAGCTTTAACATGGTACGAGGAAGGGAGGAATACGTTAGAAACTCCCTAATGCTATTTGCTAACAGCTTCTAAGTCTAACCCGACCTGACCGCATCTTTGTAGGCTCAGAGACGAGGGAACATGCAGCGGTTCGAGTTGGCAGCCGTTTTACTGTATAAATATGTCAATCGCCCTTAGATTTTTTTAGGTTATTTTAGGTTAGATTATTTGAGAATGATGTTTAAATTTTTTAAATTAATTTATTATAGATATAAATCATTTTAAGTTTTAATTAAATTTTAAATTTATATCATTTCAATTTTTTCATTCTAGTTAATCGATGAGTTGGATTGAAACATGAGAACATGGAGGTGCAATAAGGGGGAATATACTGAAGCTGAAATATACACACGGCCATCTTTGCAATAATATACGTAAATATAGTTCAGAAAAGTAGAATTCTCAATTTCGAGTATACAAAAATGGCATACATTACAAAGCTGCTCAATAAAATTTCACCCTGGGTATGGGTGTTTACGCTACTCTATCCAGAGGTTCAAAAACTTCAAAATCCTAAGAAAGGATAATTCATACGAGGCTTTTTACTTGATAGAGAATGTAAAAAATCAATAAAACGAAAGAAAAAAACCCTATTACCTTTTTTTTTTCCATTTTTCTTACCAAGTGATACCTCTGGTAACTAGTAGTATACCACCTTTCACCTCCATTTACTGACTGCAACCTTACAATCATCCAATGATGATGACGAATGATGACAATGACAGGTGTGACTTGAATCATACAAAATACAAATAATTTTTGCAAAGAATATTATGAATGTAAGAGAGAGCACACTGGATTTTAGTTGATTTCGGTAAGGGGAGAGCGTGTTGGCATTACTGATGACTTTAACAACTTTGGTTCAAATGACTCGTACGAGTTGTTTTCTCGAAATTCTTCGACCAAGGCTTCCATTGGCATGGCTCGTAATGATTCAATAGTCCCCTTGGTCGGTACATCTTGTTCGCTTCGTATTGGAGTCGTCCCACTCGGCTCATAATCCTATAACATTATTTGTAACGGTGCAAAAAATCGAATCGTTAAATTATCTGAATGCAATCTATGTTACTCTAACTTGGCTTATAAGCTGTATAACAACATACCATATATGTCTGCTGGAATGTTTCTTCTGCTCTCTGTTTGATTGATGTAGCTTGACTTGAATGATGATCGTGGAATATCTCAAGGGTTTTGCCGTGAGCTTTAACGGAATCCAAGATTCTGGATTTAATTCCATGTTCCTGCTCTGACATACCTGTATAGAATTTCATGATATAAATACCAATCATACCATTCTAGTTAAAACTGAACGATTTTTCACCTTGCACAGTATGAATATATACAGTCCAGAAGAAACTTACTATCAATGTATTTAAGGGTATCATTAGTACTCTTCAAGCTATCTTGCTCAGCTGAAATCCTGGCACAATCAATCTCGGCATCATGCTGCTCATTTGTATCAGAAGCATTGCTGAAAGAAACGAATTAACTTCAGAAAAACAATAAATTAAATATAAATAGAAGAATCTAGCTTATGATTGTCTTGATAATAGAATCGGCATTGTTAACTTCATTGTCTTCATAATAGAATCGCCATTGTTAACTTCATGTCCCATATGGCAACTAGGCTGTAAAATATATTTACCACTGACCTTATAAGTGATGCCATATCTGAAACATGTTTATGAGCCATCTCATTTACAGATTCCTGAGCATCTTTGCTGTGCTTGAATGCAGATTCAGCAGTAGACACACTGAAAGTAAAAAATAAGGAGAAAAAGTATTAAGTCTAAAGATGTAAAGACAAGAGAAACTGATTCAGAGTACAAATATAGCATATTTTACCACTGCTGTAAAAGTGCCTCCATGCGACAATGTTTGGCAGCCGAGTAATCAGAACTGTCTTTAGCATCATTCTCTGCTTGCATAACAAATTCTTGCCATTTTCGTTTTGCATCTGTTGTAATACCCACCATGGAGGAAACATGTCCATCTAAAAATGTTTTGTTTGCCATAGCACTTTCTCTGATATCCACAAGCCTTGCATCCACCTGCCAGAAAGCCATAAGTTACTCTTGAAAAAAAGAGAGGGATACGTAGAAAACAAATAGAGAATCGACAAACCAGCTTTTTTTGCCGACGAACATGGTTATACACAAGATTTGTCATATCAGCAATAAGCTTCTCGGAATCAGATTTTGATTGTTCCTGCATGGCATATGCTTGATGAGTAAAGGAATTTCAGCAGCATATCTCTGAGCAGGTATGTATGTATTATACCTCATAAGCCTTCTGGAAGCTGGCGATGCTCTTCATTTGAACTTCATCAGCTTGGACTGCATGATTCTGAACCTTCACAGACTCTTCAGAAAGCTTATCAAGAATTCCATTGGTGTAATCAGAAATGTTTTTTGTTTGCTCAATACTAGCATGGAACCTCTGTTAATCAAAAGGAGACGCAGAAAAAAGTAAATCAGAAATGAAAAGAAAACTAAAATATGAAATGAATGAAGAAATCTACATATTAACCTATCAAAGGGAACTTATGCTAAAATAAATAGTACAAGCCAAACAATATCTTGGAACTTATGCTCTAAAAGGGTAAATTACAGAAAAGAAATACTGAAAAAAAAAAGCGAGGGAGAGATGCAAGGAGACAATGAGATCACTACATTAGAGGCAAGTTGAAAATTCGAGCACAAACCTGCCGTAGCTCCCTTGCAAAAAGAGCCATTTCTCCCTGGTGAGTTGCAAGAGTACCCTGAAGATCATTAAATATTGAAGCTGCTTTTCCTGCCTCGGATTTGAGGAACTGATCCACAGTTAATCAAAAGGGAAACAATAAAATGAGCTCAATTCCAAACAAATTAAGTTATTCCAACCTCAGAATATCAGCACCTACCTCTCCGATGGAATGTGCGTTTGAAGCAGCCAGAGTTGAAATTTCATCTAGGGCAGCATTGGAGCTACCCTTGTGCAAACGCACAATATTTTGGACTGCCTCCATCTGGGAAACATGCAAAGTCCTCGCGGCAGTGACCTTTTTCTTCATATCCAAGATTGCCTAAAAGCAATATTTATGTATGCAAGGTCAGCCATTGCTAACAAATCAACTCCAAAACAAAACAAGAACTCCCACACTGAGGAAAATGTAAAACATGAGGTCACTTAAAAAGGAGAATCCTGAATGCCAGAACCATTTAATACCTTTTGATGTGTATCAGTAAAAGAACGACAGAGTTTCTCAACACTCTCAAGGTGTTCGTTTTGCCGAGACACTGATGAGGACACCAGGTTACAAATAGAACCAATTTGTTGGGCAAGTTCTACTTGATAGTTGTTAACCACTACTCTATTATCAGCATTCAGCTTGTCTTCCCTTCCTATAAGGTAAAACATCATACTCAGGTTCATGTTTCTGTTTATTGATAAACACAATATGTTTCTTTTTACTGAAAACTAAATTGAACATACCAATTTTTAGGAACAACAAAGCATTATCCTTGACAGCTTTCTCTAAGTCAGACCTCAAAGCACAAGCTTGATGTGCTAAAGCATTTTCTATTTTTGACCATCCAAAAATAATGTCAGCAGAAAATAAATATGAATATAAGCTAAAATTCAAGTACATACGTATTAATCTTTACCTGCTTGTTTCTGCTGAGATATGATAAATTCTTTCTCCTTCAGCACATAACGACACTTCTTCAATTCTTCTTCGGAGTTGGCAAGCAATTTGCTGGTTTCATTCAAGTTTTTCTGCATATTCAGCAAATTACTTAGCATCAATCTATAATATAAAAGAATCAGATGAAAATTTTGAGACAGCTCACCTCTGTCTTCTCAAGTTTGCCACTCAAATCTGAGCACTGTCGAACTTGAGCAACATATTTGTCTTGCAATTCCTCAAGTTGCTGATTTGTAACATACCAAACAAAAGACATAAACATAAGCCACAAAAATCAAACAACTGACGGCAAGCATCTCATCTGTCCAACCACCCCAAAATGATACCAAAAAAAAAAAAAGCTAACCTTCTGATGGTTTTCGAGAAGGACCCCCATTTTTTCAATCTGATCGGCCATTGCCTAAAAAATGTCATACAAACACACTAATAAGAATAAATGAAAACAAAACATTCAGTATAACCCGAGTACTTCATAAATGAACTGATTTATATAGGGGAAAATTAATAGAATAGTAGGAAAGCATTAACACATTTAAGAAATGACATCAAAGAACATTATGAAATAATGAAATCATTCTGTCTACGCATGAACATACACCCTAAAGGTAAGTGGGGGAAGTATCAGCCAAAATGCGCACCTTCCTTTCACTTTCCTCTTGGTAATACCGCTCTTTTGGTACATAAACACCATTTTTCTCACGAGCAGCATACACCTCTGAAGAAATGGACAACATAAAAATGAAATGTATATTAGTCAAAATAGTTTATGAAGGAATACTATATTGCCCCATACTGTTAATTTTATTAACGCCCCTCCAATAAGGAAGAATCTTACCTCCCTTTAGGCGTTCAATTTCACCATAAAGGTCCTTTATAAGAGTTGATTTCATCATTTTTTGGTTAACCTACATAAGAATATCAATAAGTTACTAGTTAAATTTTTTTTCTAAATTCAAAAGAACAAATCGATATTGCTATTGAGAAAATGCCATATAACTGCAATTCATGGTTAACTAGACATTCAAGATATAAATATACTACACGACAATTACTTTACTTGCTGGAATATAACCCACTATAATTTATTCAAGACAATAAGTAACTGTGAAGTTAACAGGCCAGTTTTGGAATATAAATAATTCAGGCTACTATTGAAAGGTTCGACTATAGTAAGTTTCAAGGAAGCTAAACTTTTAGTTAAAAGAAACCGATTTGTTCAATAAAGATTATGTGCCACACACCTCAGGCTTATTTTTTATGTGTTTTGCCCTGTGTGCATAATCAAGTGTGCTTAAGGTCTCCTCCAGACAATGGACAGCAGGAGAAACTGTTGCTATAATGCAAGTCTTTGTTCTTCCCCCAAGTGAATCACGGAGTAATCGAGTAAGCTTGCTATCCCTAAATTCCAAATAAACTAAATAATTAGAAATAAACATGAAATAATCATTAAACAACTCTAAGAAGCAATTTCAAACCTGTATGGAACATGCCCAAGATGCTCCACGAGAGCACTTATAACTCGTCCTAAAGTAAGCAAACTCTTATTAATTTCACCAGCTTCTCTTGCACGACCCTGTAAATATCAACATCAACCAACACATTAACTATTTCTAATAGATGAATTAAGATCCAATATTCGATCAGAACATTAATTGTACAAGAAAGACATACATCCCTAGCACCAGATCGAGATATATTTTCTGATCCTGCTAAATCAACCAAATTCAGCTTCCCACACTTTATTAGCTCTTCACCTTCTGGTGTCGCCTCCTTAATATGAATTGTAATAGAAAATAAAGAATGCGACCGACTGAAATAAACCAGAATTCTTCAATCAAACAAAAAGAGAAAAAAACTGAACTTTCAAACATAAAATCAAATAACAATTACCTTGACTGCTTATTCAACAAAGTCTCTGCAGTTCGACGTTTAGCAGACCCTCTTTCAAGCAAAGTAAATATCTCACTAGAACTTGTAACAATTTCTTCTTCTAAACCTCTCACAAGAACTCCACCTTTCCCATCTTCCATAAGTGGCAACGTCTTCTTCTGCTTCTCCTCCAAAACAACTTTTGAAATTTCTTCAGGCGCAAGTAAATCAGTAATTTCCTCATTATATAGTTCCAAAAATGTAACTTTTACGCTGTATTCTGCATTCTGACCCTCTAAGGTATCAAATATTTGTTGAACTGCTCTCGGGATAACCCCTGCATCAGCTGGCAATTCGCCATTATGTCCCGCCTGTCACGTTTGCATAGAATAAGATTAACAATTTAGAGTGTATAAATTAAACTAGGCCTAAAATTAGAAACAGATGTAAGCAAGAACACAGATATTTGATCTATATTACCTTTCCCCTCTTGCATTCACCTTCCATAGTGTAAGTTTTGCCAGTACCAGTTTGCCCATAAGCAAAAATAGTACAGTTAAAACCTTCTAAAACTTCATTCACAATCGGAACCACTGCTTGTTCGTATAGATCTTTTTGTTGGGCTGTTGGCCCAAATACCTGTTCAAAAATTAAAATCCCTGACAAATTGAACATTTACCGGAGAAAACAAATCCAACTATAATATTAATTGATCAATTAACTAATTAAAATTTTACAATCACAAAAAAGGAAACCTTATCGAAAGTGAAAACCCTATCGATATGCTTCCCGGCGATGTTCTGCGAAACAGCCACTTCTCGTTGGAACTCATTACAAGTCACTACCTGCGGCGCATTGTTCCTTAACTCATCTTCACTAAATGGCCTGAATTTTTACAAATTAAAAAAAAATTTAAAATCTATAAAATCAGACGAAATTACAGGATCTAAGAAACCCTAGTGGAAATTAGATTTAAGAAATGAAGAAAAAACCTGCAACGGAGGAGGACTTGAACGTTGACGCCTTTCTCTCTTTCGTGGCGACCGGACATTTTTCAAATCGTTGAAGAGGTGAAGAATCGCGGAAACTATTTTCGATATGATTTTTGCTTTGTTTTTGGTGATCTATATGACTGTTTAGATCGGGTTTTTGAATTTGGTTCCTTCTTTTTTTTTTTTTTTTTGCCTTTGTGGGTTTGTTTATTGGAGAAATAAATCTGAAATGGAGAAAGAGCGGGCTTTAGAATGAGATTTGAATTTTTTGAAAGGAGGCGCTCCGGGGGAGCCGTTGGGTTTATATGCTTTGTTGGATTGTTAATCGGACGGTCTAGATTAGTTAAATCAGTTGGACTGCATTGCCCTTATGAATTATTTATAATGCCTTGTGATTTTAGTTCTTTTTAACGTGACTGAGCCTGGCCCACTTATACTTGGCCCAATCAAGCCTTTCTCGTTGGTCTACGTTTTTTTTTTAGTAAATAAAGAATACATAGCCTCAAAATTAGGAATGTATAGAGATAGAATTCTCTAGTAATTTATATATACCATGGTAGCTCTGTGGGAATAACTAATTGATTTAATTGTCCTATTGTTGCCTTGATTAAGCAGTCAGTCACGTTACTACTCTTTTTTAATATCTATTTGAACTTCATTTACTAATTTTTAGTACACCATTCATATATTAATCGAATTTCTCTAATATCTAATATTATTAATTGATGCAAAACTATTTTAAATAGTATTAATTAACATTGCACTATTGCAACCAACTTTTACGTTTTGAGCACGTGGATTTAAATATACATATATTCATTTTTTTTATTTAAGGGTTTATGGTTACAAGAATAATATAAGAATTATCACTGTATATTTATAGAAATTATTTTTATACTTTTGGTCAATTTTATTTTACAATTTTAAAATAAATAAGGGAATAAAAAAATATGAATGGTTTTATTATCAATAATTTATTCTATTGAACATTTACTTTAGAAGAAAAAATTTATTGTGATCAAAACTTTGCACAAAAATATTTAGTGAATAAAAAAATTACACATGTTTATATATATAAGATGTTATTTTATTAAAAACTTTCAATAAGATAAAATCTCGAGTAAAGAAAAAATAGTACAATGTCTATTTCTTTCCCTCGTGGTAACAACATATAAAATTTTAAAGTCTATATATTTTAATCTTAAATACAAGCTTTTAAATATTGAAGTAAACAATGCTTTATAAACTGATCTATTAATTTGTCACTTTAATTAATTTGAGGAATATATATTTCACAATTATTATATAAAGATCATGAATAAAGAAGAGTTTTGAGAAAATATATTTCACTTGAGCTTCTTTTAATATATTTCATATAAGTTATCAAATGTTTCTATAGCCTTAAGATGTGCTTCTGAACTAGACCTGTTCATGGGTTGGGCAATCTGTTCAGTCTCGAAGGTACACCCAAAATTTAGGAGAGTTTGGATAAAAATGTTAGGTTCGGAAAATGGGATTGCGCAAAAAAAATTAGGCTTGTTTAAAATATGGGTCGGGCTTTGGCTTAAACATTCAAGGCCCGAGCTCGATCTGGCCCATTTTTTAATTGATGATACTTTATATTATGTAATTTAGAACATATTAAAAAAATAAATATATACTGAATATATAATACTACTCTAATATAAACATTAAAATAATATTAAAATGACTATATAAAAATTTTAATAAATAAAAAGTGTATAAAATTGTTAAATATTAAAATAATATAATATAAATATTTTTAAAAAATTACAAAATAATATGAGCGAGTTTAGAATAGACTTGGGTTAGTCTTTTGCAAATATAGTCAGATTTAGATAAAATTTTAAACTCGTATTTCAAATCGAGTTGAACTTGAACAAATATAAAATATATTAATACCATGATTAATCCCGACCCGACCATAATCACCTTTATTCTGAACCAAAGATTTCTTTATAATTTTCTTGAAGATATTTAAATATTATTATATTCGTCACAAAAAATATTATATCTTTACATAATCAATGTTAAGATATTTGTTAAAACTCGTCTCACAAATCGTGTTTTACCACATTGCTTTATATCTTTAGATGTTTGGGATATTGATAAAAAAAATTCATATTTTGAAAGTGAATTTAATTCTAGTTCAATAATGTTTTTCCATTTTGGCCAATAATTTTTATGTCTACAGTACTCGACAAATTTATATTCAATATTCTTATTTTCCTTTACCATTTAAATAGTAATATTATACGTATAAATGTTGTCGATAAATTATTCAATTCGGTTTCATCTTTTGTTCATCGTGACATAATTTATCAATATCTCTTCATGTTCATTATTCAAAATTTCAAGCACCTGAATTATATGATCATATTGAGTTTTTTTTTTACGAGATTTTTTATCTTTAGAACTAATTGACTTACTTTTTTTTAGGCATGTATTACTTTTATTTGCTCTAACAAGCCATCTTAAAGAGAGATTGATTCATATTTGAGCATTTTCAACCAATATACGAGACTTAATTATTCTTATTAAGTCGGATAAATTATTTGGTGATAAATTGTAGCACATTTCATTTACTTATGAACATTAGTTCATATTAAATTATACAAAGATTTATATGAGATAATAAATAATGCATTTAATATAACCCTCCATCAAGCTAATAATACCTCCTCTAATATTAGGAAAACTGTCTAATTAATCAATAAATCATGTCGTGATGGAATATTTAATTTACTCAAAATATTTAATAAAAGAAATGAACTCAGAATTAATATACATTCTCAAATTTCTTCAAAAACTCATTGTATAGGCCCAAAATTGCCCGGGCCCATTAGTAACCAAAACTAAATAATAATGGTCCATTACAATACAATGTCTAAATTACAAAACGGGTTACGAGCCCAATACCCAATTTATCAGCCCAATCACATTAAGCCCAAACACAAAGAGGGCCCAAAAATTAAGTAATCTGTGGAGACTGAACTTTGATGAAGCATCAAACGCTATGGAAAATGGAATTGGAGCGATCCTGATATCCCCAAATGGAGATTATTTTCTCTTTATTTCGATTGCACAAATAATATGGCAGAGTACGAAGCATGTATCATCGGGATCCGCGCAGCCATAGAACGCAAAATCAAGGTGCTAGAGGTGTATGGGGATTTCGCATTAGTAATCTATCAGCTCAAGGGGGAATGGGAGACGAGAGACTCCAAATTGATTGAGTATAGAAAGCTAGTTCTCAAATTAATCAGTAAGTTTGACGATGTCACCTTCTGTTACCTCTGGCGTGACGAGAATCAAATGGCCGATGCCTTGGCAACCTTAGCGTCCATGGTCAAAGTAAACAAACTAGAAGATGTAAAACCTATTCAGATGAGTATTTACGAAACTCCAGCTCATTGCTACAATATCGAATAAGAAGAAGAAAAGGATGATCACCCTTGGTATCACGACATACTGCGATATGTGAAGAATTGTGAGTATCCAAATCAACCAACTAAGAATGGCAAAAGAACATTAAGAAGGCTGGCCAATGATTATGTCTTGGATGGAGAGATCCTATATAAAAGAAGAAAGGACCAAGTGTTGTTAAGATGTGTAGATGCTGTGGAGGCTAAGCAAATTTTGGAAGAAGTTCATGAGGGTGTCTGCGGAACACACGCTAATGATTTTATAATGGCTAGACAAATCATGAGATTCGGATATTATTGGTCCACCATGGAGGGAGACTGCATCAGCTATGCCAAGAAATGCCATAAGTGTTAAATTTATGAAGATAAAATTCATGTGCCCCCTTCACCTCTTCATGTTATGACTTCTCCGTGGCCTTTCTCTATGTGGGGTATGGATGTCATTGGACCAATTTCGCCAAAAGCTTCTAATGGGCATCCGTTCATCTTTATGGTCATTGATTACTTCACCAAGTGGGTAGAGGCTGCTTTGTATGCCAATGTCATGAAGACAGCAGTTAGCAAGTTTCTAAAGAAAGAAATCATATGTCGGTATGGAATGCTAGAGAGAATCATATTGAACAATGCATTGAACTTGAACAACAACACGATAGCAGAGGTTTGCAGTCAGTTCAAAATTAAACACCACAACTCGTCACCATATCGCCCAAAAATGAATGGTGCAATTGAGGCGGCTAATAAAAACATCAAGAAGATAGTGGGAAAGATGACTGAGACTTACAAAGATCGACATGAGAAGCTACCTTTTGCCCTCTTCGCTTATCGAACATCGGTCAGAACCTCTACCGAGGCAACACCTTTCTCATTAGTCTACGGAATGGAGGCAGTTTTACCCATCGAAGTTGAGATTCCTTCCCTTCGAGTTTTGTCAGAGTTGAAATTGGACGAAGCAGAATAGATTCAAGCTCGATATGACCAGTTAAATTTGATCAAATAAAAGAGGCTAAGGGCTATCCGTCATGGTCAAATGTACCAAAAGCAGATGATGTGAGCTTATAACAAGAAGGTGCGCCCTAGAGAATTCCGTGAAGGGAATTTGGTATTGAAAAATATCATTCCCATACAAAAAGATTTTAGAGGGAAATGGATGTCAAACTGGGAAGGACCTTATGTGGTGAGGAATGTATTTTCTGGAGGAGCATTGATTCTGACCGAGATGGATGGTAAAGACTTGCCTAATCCTATAAATTCAGATTCGGTCAAGAAATACTTTACCTAAAAGGAGAAGAGGCCAATGCGAAAACCCGCAAAGGACGCTTTGAGATCTCCTAAAAAAAAGTTAGAGGAGAGGCCAGGGTGAAAACCCGCAAATGGCACATTGAGACCAAATGGGTTTCTAAATTGAAAACTCGTAAAGGACAATTCAAATTTTGATAAAAGTAGGGCATAGTCTTGCCATGCCTGAATCAACAAGAGGGAGGAATGCTACGTCTTGGGGCATCAACGAAGCCTTCTAGGTCTTCTAAACACATATAAAGATCAAAGGGGTTTACAAGAAGTTTGGTACGGAAAAGCTCGTCTATGATATCTGGGGCACCCATTTTCATCTTATATTTCGACTTTGTATTTTGAAAAAGTTTACCATCTTGGTTAATTTATCCATTCCGAGCTTTACTCTTAATAAATTCCATCTTGTCCATTGTGATAATCCTTTCAAGCATTTCCTATTGAACTAATGATTAATAGGTTGGTAATATTCAAGCAAATAGAGTTCTGCATATTACTCTGAAAGTTTTAAATAGTACATAGACTTGAAACAGGACTATTGTTCAAACCTAACCAAAACTAAAGGTTGGAAACATTAAGGAAGAATAGTCATAAACGGTGACTGTGTCTTCAAATCTTCCGTCAAAGATACCGGCTAAAAAAGAAGGCATGGTAGTACATCAGTGATAGAACCTTGTCGAACAAATAACAACACACTAACAATAAAAAAAGGGATCATTCTCATAACATTCCACATTCATGCAAATATCATTCATAGCACATCCAGTTAGAAGCATTTGATTCATTCTGATCATGGCATCCTAATCATTTAGCATAAGCATGAGCCCACAAAATCATGCCCCCAGAGGACGGTATGGCAAGATTAATTAAAGCTATAAATTGCGGCGAATCTTATCTTCCTGAAATTGCAGTGAAGCAGATTGAAGCCAACAGTCTTATCTCCCTGAAGTTACAGCGGAGCAGACTGAAGAAAGTAAATCTTGTTTCCCTGGAGTTACAGTGGAACAAATTAAAGATACAAATTACGGATCTTATCTCTCTAAAGTTGCAGTAGAACAGATCAAAACAAACATTATCTCCCTGAAGTTACAGTGGAGCAGGTTGAACTTACAAGTCTTATCTCACTAAAGTTGCAGTGGAGTAGACCAAAGATGGCGAATCTTATTTCCCTGAAGTTGCAGTGGAACATATTGAAGCTATAAATTACAGATTATCTCTATGAAGTTGTAGTAGAGATGATCATAACAAGTCTTATCTCACCGAAGTTGCAGTGAAGCAGACCAAAGATGGCGAATCTTATTTTCCTGAAGTTGCAGTGGAATAGATTAAAGCTATGAATTACAAATCTTATCTCCCTGAAGTTGCAGTGGAGCAAATCATAACAAGTCTTATCTCACTGAAGTTGCAGTGGAGCAGACTAAAGATAGCGAATCTCATTTCTCTGTGAATGCCGCTACCTGAAGGAAAGAAGCATCAAAAGAAGTCTAGACTCGACAGACCCAGGCAAATTTGGTCCTCTTAGGGTCTTTGCTCCATTCTCGTTACACGACAACGAGCAAAGAGGGGTAGCTGTACAGGCCCAAAATTGCCCGGGCTCGTTAGTAACCAAAACTAAGTAATAATGGTCCATTACAATACAAGGTCTAAATTACAAAACGGGCTACGAGCCCCATACCCAATTTATCAGCCCAATCACATTAAGCCCAAACACAAAAATGGCCCAAAAATTAAGTGGAATCAGGAAACCCTAGGGTTTCCTTCTCCCTCGCGCCGTAGCATTCCCCATGTGCGCATTCGGCGCGCATAGCACCCGATGACGACGCTTTCATCAAGGATTGCACCAAAATGGCCCTCCTCCATCCGTTAACCCCTTTCGCGTACCTGTAAAAATAGCCAAAGAAAGCAACAAACGGGGCAAAAGAACAATAATGGCAGAATAGAGCAAGATAAACAATGTACATTTTTCGGCTATAAAAGCCCGAAACAAAAACAATGTAAAGAGGGTGATTTTCGAATATTAAAAAGCATTCAGAAACAAAAATCCAAAGGTGTCTACTTTGAATCCTTTACTTTACTTTTCTGTTATTTGAAAATAGAAACGAGAATAATAAAAGAAATCTTACCCCGGTCTCCCATCCGTCGTGATAAGAGGCTTCAAATAGTCCAAACGTCACAAACCCATTCGGGCTCTGACGAGGACTGATATATGGCGGAGATAGGGGCCATTCGTTCATGCTTCGACCCTTTTTTTTCTCTTTTTTTTTTTCTATTTTTGATTCGGGTTTCAAACAAGGAAAAAGAAAAATAAAAAAGGGAGAAATCTCAAGTTTTTTTGGCACGGCGGAGCGACAGTGATGTCACGGCGGAACCGTGGCTGAGGCTCACCGGAATCGCGCCAAATAAACTAGGATCCGCGTGTTTTTGGACTAAGGGTCTATTTGCACCCTCAGTCATTCCGCTTTTGAGGCTTAATTCGATCAGGTCCCTCCTCCTTTTATTTCTCTTTTATTTTTACCACAAAGTTCAATTTTTGTTTTGATTTAGTCCACGCACAACTTTGACAGGTTAATCTTTTGAAACGGCGTCGTTTTGGGTCCGACCCATGAACCGATCTGAACCGTTCCAAAACCTGCGTGTTCTTTTAGTGCGTGGACTATTTTCGTATTTGGTCCTTCATTTTTTTATAGCCTGTTACCATTAAGTTTTTTTTTTCGTTTTGTTCTTTAAATTTCGCCCTAAAATTTTGTTTTATTGTTCTTTTAATCCCTTTATGGATATTCATTTGTTTTGCTATAATTTAGGCTTTAAATTTCATTTTAAGTTCGATATATTCTTTTTTAAATTTTATTTGAGTTGCAAGTAAGCCTCTATCTGTTTTAATTCTTTCTTATCTATATATATATATATATATATATATATTTATTTATTTATTTATTTATTTATACATTCATCATTCTTTTATCTTACTTATTGGCTTGTTGATTTACATTTGCATATTATTCATTTATGTAATTCTCATCTTAATTTTTTTATTACGCTCTCGTTTCTTTTCAACTTTTATCTTTATTATAATTACTGTCTCATTACCCGTTATTTTTATCTTGGTTATTCATCTGTTCATTTACTTCCTTTTACATATATATATATATATATATATATATCTGTGTGTATTTTGGGTTTTTTGCGCTCTGTCTACTACCTACATGTATCATGTTTATAATTTCACTAATTTCCACCTAAATTCATCAAAAAAAATGATTTTAATAAAGGCAATATTCCTCGTTTGGAATTCGGGAGATTGTGCCCTACATACTGGGCTTCGATTTTTCTCGTCTAACCCAAACGATCGAATACCCTTTTTAAATTTTTTTAAAAATGCACGAGCTTTACAAATAAAAAGACAAGCTTATTCTCGAGAATTAAAAAATGTTGTGCCCTAACGCACTGGATGTGGCATTTTTATTTCTTCGGGACAAGGAAGTTTTTTGCACCCGCTTCGATTTATCTAAGCATTCTTCTATAAAATTAACATTAAGAACAAAGGGATCGTATTTTAAGACTTCTTTAAAATCTTTTCAATTTCCAACATATAGACGATAATTAATCAATTAGGTACCAATTTTGGGCGTGACGAGGGTGCTGATCCTTCCTCGCACGTAATCGATTCCCGAACCCGTTTTCTCAAATTTTGTAGACCAAAAATCATCATTTTAGTAAATTCAAACTTTATTAAAATGATTGAATTTCAAGGTGATCCGATCACACCTCAACAAAAAAAGATTGGTGGCGA
Organism: Gossypium stocksii; assembly: GCA_020496765.1. Taxonomy (NCBI): domain Eukaryota; kingdom Viridiplantae; phylum Streptophyta; class Magnoliopsida; order Malvales; family Malvaceae; genus Gossypium; species Gossypium stocksii. Next base: position 113,736,907 of record CM035621.1, read on the forward strand.
CTCCCGTTTTTCGTTTTCATTTTCAAAACCAAAGTCAATCCATGTTTTTCAAAAAATGGTTTCGACACTCATTTTTGTTAATTGTGTTAGAGTAATTTGAACATATTTCACGCATCGAAAAATTTAAAAATGGGAAATAATTTAGGGTAAATTACACCCACAGTCACCTAACTTTTGTCAAACTGACAAAATAGTCACCTAAGTTTCATTTCAGTCACTTAACTTTCAGAAAGTAACAAAACGGTCACCAACATTATAAAAAAGTGACAAAATAGTCACTGGTTAACGATTGCCGTTACGATTTTAACGAGATTGCTGACATGGCAAGTTAACCAGCTGATGTGGCAAGTTAACTTGCCACGATGGCGAGACGGCTAATTGGGGCAGGTTAAGTGACGAAATTGGGAAGGTTAAGTGATAAAATTGGGAAGGTTATGAGTTAATGTAGTGTTTTAGGGTTAGAAATAGATTAGGAAAGGGGATTTAGGGAAAGAAAAATGAAAATCAATTTGGGAAATTTGGGAAATTTTGATCGTGATTTAGGGTTTGTTAGGGTTTAAACTGAATTGAGGATCGATTAAGAAGGGTTTAGGGCTAGAAATTTGTTCAAAATCCATTAACAGGGTATAAGTTCAAGGTTCGATTATTTATTTTGTTTGAGAGAAAAGAAGACAAACCAGAAACCATTCAATTTTTTTTTTTGTTGCCTGTGACAATGGGCAATAGAAGAGAAGGTACCAGTGGGGTTACATCCACTTTAACGGGTAAATTGTTGCATTTGATTTTAAATTTTTTGGATTTCAATGCTGCTATTTCGATTTAGGGTTATTTCTATTTCAATTTTAAAATCGATTCTGATTCTGATTTTGATTTTAATTTTGATTTCGATTTTGATTTCAATTTTAAAACACTCACTGATTCTGATTTTAATTTTGATTTCAATTTTGATCTCAATTTAAATTTTGATTTTTGATTTTGATTTGGATTTCAATTTAGGGTTATTTCGAGTTTGTATTGTATGCTGTGTGCATAATGATTATTGTTTGTTTCTGCCATTGTATGAATGCCATTGTCAAATGTGTATATCTGCCATTGTATGAATGCTTATGAATGCCATTATCAAATCTGCCATTGTACGAATGCCATTATCAAATTGATATGTATTGTGTATATCTGCCAGGATGTTTATTGTGTTTATTGTGTATATATGCCATTATCAAACTAGTTATTGCATGTTATTGTCTGGCATGTGCACGAAAAAAATGGTTGTGTTTGTTGTCTGTCATGTGCATTGGTTGTATATAATGGCATCTATCCACCTGCATATGCTGCTGTCGAAAGTGAAAACCAATCATCATGGCTTTGGTTCTTGGAATTGCTTGCAATAGACTTGGAAATTGTGAGCTCATACCAGATATCTTTCATTCTAACAAACAAAAGATAAAACTCTATTTATATTTTTTTTTAATGTTGTTTCTGTTTAGGGTTTGTCAAAAAATTAAACTATTTTTTCCTAATTGCAGGGACTTTTGGAAGCAATATGTATGTTGTTTCCTAATGCAGAAACAAGACACTATGTTAGACACCTACATTCCAATTTCAAGAATGCTGGTTTTCGAGCAAAGGAGTTGAAAGATTTGCTTTGGAAAGCTGCCAGAGCAAGCACTACAAGGGAGTTCGATGATGCCATGGATAAACTGAGAAAAACCAATCAGCATGCTTATGACTGGTTGAAGGAGAAAAACCCTACTCATTGGTCAATGTCTCATTTCTCAATTTGGAGCCATTCTGACATGTTGGTGAATAACCTATCTGAATCATTTAACAAGGTAAATCCCTATGTTTTATGTTTGTTCTTACTGATCATTAGCAATTCACTAATCATTTCTGTGGTTTATTGATAGATGATACTGGAAGCAAGAGGTAAACCTATTCTGACCATGATGGAAACAATAAGGACTAAGATTATGTTACTTATTGTTAAAAAGAAAGAAGAAGCTGACAAATGGGAAGGATTTTTGTGTCCAAAGATCAAGAAAAAGCTGGATGTAAATATGAAAGATTTATTAAGGTAAAGATTCTTTCTAATGCCTATATTCAGACTTCATATTGCTGATCACATGCACTCATTGTTGGAAAGCTGTTGACTATTTTTTAATATGCATGCAATGATTGTTGGAAAGCTGTTGACTATTTTTTAATATGTATGCAATGATTTTTGGAAAGCTATTGACTATTTTTACTATGCATGCAATGAGTTTTTTTCATAATATTCATGTAGTGACTACTTTTTTAGGGGGTGTGTGTCATTGTATGTTTTAACCAATCATGCTCACTGTTTTTTAGGTGTGTTCCATCACATGCTGGTGGGGACAAGTATCAGGTTGAATGTGGTCCAGGCAACCAGCATGTGGTGGACTTAGTTCAAAATTCCTGCTCCTGCAGGAATTGGGATATCACTGGCATCCCTTGCATATATGCACTAGCTGTCATTCATATAAAAGATGTGTTCCCAAAGAGCTATATACAAACCTGGTACACCAAGTAAACCCAGTAACAAACTTACTCCAACTTTGTCAGTCTAGTAAGGGGTCCTAAACAATGGGCCTATGTGTCAAACATGCTACTAATACTACCTCCTCCACTAAGAAGGCCACCTGGTAGACCTACTAAAGAGAGAAGGAAAGAACTTCATGAACCACAAACAACAAAAAGGTTGAGCAAGAGAGGGGTGGAGATGAGGTGCAGTAAATGCAAAAGAATAGGCCACAATAAGAGGAGTTACAAAGGGGAAGTTGGCCAAAACATTCCAGTAAGTAATTTGCTTTAAGTTATAATATACTTCTATCTATAAATTTGTTTGTTTTTCTCATTTCTCTTATTCTTATAGGTTAAAAGACATCAAGTTGGTGTCCGAACCCAGCAACAAGCTACCTCAAGTCAGCAAGAGGGTACCCCAACTCAACAAGGTGGCCCAACTCAGTTACCTACTGCCCTAACTCAAATACCTACTACCCCAACTCATCAAAAAGCTGCTCTAAGACAAAAGCTCCCATTAAGGAGAAAATCAACCACAACCACTATTCGATGGATGCCTTCTACTCAAGAGTCATCCATGACAGACCACTGATGATGATGTGAACAGACTGCATTTTGTTAACATTTTGAAACTATGTAAATTTGGATTTATTAACTTAGGCAGATAATTTTTTGGGAAATTTGCCTATGATTGCTGATGATGATAAACTTAGGCATAGTCACTGAATTTTTTTGTTAATTTCCCTACAATTCACATCTGTTTAATTGTAATGAATTGTATGAAAATTTGGCAATATTTTGCCCATCATTCTTTTTGTAAATAGTTTGGCATTTTGGCCTTAATATATGATCAATTTATCCGTGCTATTTGTTATCCATCTGTTGTGTTTTTCTGATATATGAGTTAAGCAACTGTTAAGCATTTTGTATACCAACTGTTGTGTTTTTCTAAACAGCAGCCATGTATACCAACTGTTAAGCAAATTGTATATCATTGTTATCTTTTCTAACCAGTAGCCATGTATACCAGCAGCAACATGAGTGTGAAGCAATTTGTAAACAACAACATGAGTTAGTTAGCTATGTATACCAGCAGCAATTTATAACATATGTTAAGCAAAACACAATTTGTAATCAACAAAAATTTTCCATTTCATTCAAGTGTTTGCAAACAACATGAGCTGGTATACCAGCAGCCATTTTAACATATGTTAAGCAACAAAACTATTCCAACACAATTTATAATCAACAAAATTTTCCATTTCATTCAACTGTTTGAAAACAACATGAGCTGGTTAGCCATGTATAACAACAACCATCTATACCAACATAAGCAACAATTTACCAGCAACAAAATACAAAACATAAGCTGGCTTTCAATGAACATAAAATGATTTTTAAGGTTTTCAAAACAGCAAAACAGTAACAATTACAACCACCAAAAACCAGGTTATTCTCTCCCTCTTCCTTGCATCCTCTAATGTCTTCACTTTTTTCAGCAGACCCAACAACACAACTCTTGCATGGGGCGTCAATGGTGGATCAAACCAGCTGAAAAACCGACAAGGTTCTCGAAATCCATTGCCGAATTTCTTACACCCAAAAAACCTCCTACCTGGGTTGTCATTGGACCAAGACATGTTTAATTTGGCTGGGTTTCCACAATAGCAAATCGGAATCACTTCAGGCATCTCCATTTTTCCTCTTCTCCTTTTTCTTCTTCTCTTCCGTCTTCTCTGTTTCTTCTTTTTTTTTTTCCTTTTTCTCAAACCCTAAGATGGTATTAAAGACTTTGTAACCGGCCAGCTGGACTTCAAGTTGCCAGCAAGGCCGTTGTTAACTGCCACGTCACTTCACCGTGACATTTGTGATGGAAAACGGCAAAAAGGACCGTTTTGTTACTTTCTGAAAGTTAAGTGACTGAAATGAAACCTAGGTGACTGTTTTGTCATTTTGACCAAAGTTAGGTGAGTGTGGGTGTAATTTACCCAATAATTTACTCTAACTAAAAGCAAATTATAATGGGATTGTTACACTTCATTGAATTGATGCGTACAAGTGTTGTTGCAAGTAAAATATCATATTTCCATACATTTATGAAAAAAATTGCTATCGTAAGTAATAATTTGACTATTGCTTGGAGGCATTTAAACAATAATTTTGCTAAATCATTTTATGTATAAATAACAAATTCTATAAGCAATTATTCCAATAGATAAAATAATTATTAAAAGCATAAGATATCATATCACTAGCATTAGTAAGATAAATTGTTCTAATTGCATAATCTGAAAATTTTGCTCATAATTTAATTATTGGGATAAGTAATCTTGTAAACGCGGGGTTGTAAGTTAATAAGGCACATGTGACTATCTTGTAGATTTATAGATGCATCTATCAAAATCATATAATAATATATTCCACATGAAGATTAAACGGGCTGAAATTTCATAAATGTAAAGACATTCAATCTCAACCTTAACCAGTGAGATTTTAAAATCAATTTTTTTAAATATCAAGCAGCATAAGAGCATTCCTCAATTGAATAATCTTTTGGTTCTTTAATAAATGTCTACGTGAATTCTCCATAATTTTCACGTCGTTGTTAATTAGGATGATTTAACCGACCATGCTAAGTATTAATATATTTGGACTAGTGAACTTCTGGTTTAGCATAGTATGTAATTCAATCGTTCTAGTGTCACGGGTTGCGATTCAAAGCCTGTGACGAATGCACACGAAGAGTCCTATAAAGGTCAACTGATTAAATGAGACTCATTTAACCTACTTGAAGCTTTACTAGTCCAGTGAAACACTCTAGTAAAACTAGAGTTGCCAGGGTAAATATTGTAAATCCTGAGCGATAAATAGAGGTGCTTATGAGCCGTGCCTGGCCAGGCCTAAACATAATATTAACATACTTTATGTTTGCCCAAACACACACACATGTTTACAAAATACTAACCCAAGCCCATTTTAGACGCACCTATATTATTTTTTTAAAAAATATTTATTTTATTTTAATACTTAATAATTTTATACATTTAATAATTTTTATTTAAAAAAATATTGTAATATTTAAAAAATATATTTGATGCATTAATGTACCATCAAATAATCTTAATAATATTGAAAGGTTTTAAAAAATAACTTAAGAATAAATGTTAATCATACTAATTAAACATAAATAAATTCAAAAACTTGTTATTAATTTTTGAAACGTATAATTTTACACAAGAAAATCAATGGAGGGAGACTTGATGACGTCCAACAATTTATAAGGATTTCAATTTTGATTCCAATAATCAAAACATTAAACTTTTCGTCTTCCCCTAAAACCCTACGCTCTAAATCAGTAGTTGAGCTAACCTCTTTCACAATGAGCAGAGCCGGCCAGCCTCCAGATCTCAAAAAGTAACTTCTTTTTTCACGATCCTATTTCAATGCTTCCCTTTGTTTGAATCTCTTTTCCCTGGATTTTTCGTTTTTTATTTTCTTTTTATCTTGCTTATAACAGGTACATGGACAAAAAGCTCCAGAGTAAGTTTTTCAATTTTTTTTTATGCTTTGCTTCTACTTATTTCAATTCCATACTAAAATTTAGTTGAAGTTAGTTTATATTCATTTTTTGTTGCTTGTTTCCAGTAGTAGCTCGCTTAAGCCTCAATTCCGTTTGTTAAGTTTCGCGTGCCCGATGACAAATGGCTCTTGGTTCCATTTTTACATTTCTTTTTTCAGTTGTGATGAGTGTTTGAGAATTAAGACCTGCGTATGCCCTGCAGTATGGAATTTCATATTTTTGGTTCATTAGAATGCCTGTTTCTTGGTTGTGATAGTTAAAGAATTTGTATGTTATGCAATATTTGATTAGGTGTTAGATTGCGTACATTTAGGTATCAAGACCTAGATTACTTCGAATTAGCGTATGAGTGTTGTGCACGGATATGTTGTAACTTCTTTTGAGGTTCTTTAATGCATTTGGAAGATCCTTAGAGGGTCATATCCTCGCTCACAAGTCTAAGTATTTCTCATATTTTAAGGAAAAAATAATAGTCGGAGCCTATGTTACTTTTGACACGGGTGCGAGTATCGGATATGTGTATGTGTCCAACACAGTTATGGTCTGATTTTTCTAAGATTTTCTATTTATTTGGAGTATCATTGGAGGCTCCAGATCCATGTGTTGGACACAGCTACACAGGTTCCTCAACAAAAACAAAGAGTCGGAGCAACATACATAAGATTTTAATCCCTTGTCTCGGGGTGTACTTTCACGTTTAATAAAAATTGTGGTTGTTTTTCTGTATGTTTTTCCATCTTTTAGACTCTTCTGGATGTTAATAGTCATAAAATTGCATCCTTGAGAACATAGTATTGACCATAATTGAAGATTGAAGCATTCTGTCATCAAACGAAAAAAAAAAAAACAGATTGAATAATTCATGAGCTACTGTTGGTTGTAGATTTGGCTATGAATTGTTACGGTATTTTCTATTACCTCTTTGATTTAGTGAGTCAGGAATTCATTGCTTTATGCTTTTACTCGCTCTTGTAAGTTGCAGTTGTGTTAGGTCGCAATATGTAAAATACAATATCTATAAATGAGATAACAGAAGTACATGTTTGGCTTATGAGCTTTGAGATTGTTGGTTTACATAAATTCTAGATTACAATTTTGAATCTTAAGAACTCTATCATGCTTAAAACTGCAGTTAAGCTGAATGCAAATCGGTTGGTTGTTGGTACACTTCGCGGATTTGATCAGTTTATGAACCTAGTAGTTGACAACACCGTTGAGGTGAATGGCAATGAGAAAACTGATATAGGCATGGTGGTGAGTCTCGTAATGCTTAAACCGTCACTAAAGATATAATACTTCAATCAAGCCTCATTTAAGTGGTATCAATATGTTGCAGGTGATCAGAGGAAATAGCGTTGTTACTGTTGAAGCACTTGAACCCGTAGGCCGGATGCAGTAATTCAGGTTTTTCATTCCAGAACTTGGATTTCACTTTCTGTATCTCTTTCACTCTTTGTGTCTAGCCTGCTAGCTTAGGGCTTGATATGTTACATGATCAAGAATTCATAGGAAGTTGTTAGATTGATATTCCATGGATTCTGTTCTTTCTTTTCGCTATCCTTTGATTTGTTATCACTTTGACAGAAACAAGGCTCTCCAAGTAAACGAAAGCATCAAAACCATTAAATATCGGACGCCTATGAATCTTAAACTTCTTAAATTCGTGTTTACCAAGATTGTAAGACACCATTTCATTATTGATTAACTTTATTGTTTTCCCGAACTGTCAATGCGCTCCTTCTACACTACACCCATGCTTTTCAAATTCGAAATTAGGAACTTTTATCTGTCACACTGTATTCTTTCTTCACAAATATGTTCATATGATTTCTTTTAGTTACACCTATACCCAAGCTTCCATCCCACATTAGAAAATTGAAATCGAAAACTACATCATCTGGTTGTCATATTCTTCGAAACTCTTCATCACCCAAGTCAAATGATATGATGTCAAAACCTATGCTATCATGATATTCGCCTTTCCAATGAATCAATTTGTAAAAGCTTTTAGTAGTATAAGTGCAAATGTCTCCTGAATTTATGCTATTGAACTTGCCCCTTTTTACTTGTCTCCATGAATAAGTTCCCAATGTGTAAGGTTCTACATTGTACATCCAACATAGAAGCTACCGCTGACATTATATTTGGTTCTTCCGAGTGTTCGACTACTTATCTGCATAGCTTCACATCGATGGTTTAGGAGATTATATCCAAACCTAAAAAAGTACAGAAGTTTTAATCTTGGGTTTCAGACTCGAAATCATAGGATAAAAGTTTCATTGATTGCTAAATTACAAACGACGTTATAATTTGGCAAATAGTTGAAATCAAATATAAGACCATCATAATGGTATACATCAGTTAAATTATATCTCCAGGACCCGTCAATGAAATCTAAAGACAAATCAAAGCTACGATTAAAAGAATCATTATTAGAGATCATTGAGAAGGAAACTTTCGACATCGATCCTCTCATAATAATGAAGATATCTTCCTTGTGACGGCGGTGTTAACGGCTTCGATCCAAATGCAAGGTTATGAAGGTGTTGCCAATAAAGAGAGCATACCATGATTTGCAAATCGATTTCAATCGGCAAGTTCAAAGGTAAATCACTAAATGCAACACCCTAGATTTGATCTAGTCGTCCAGTATGAACTATAAGATACTACAATTATAAAAATTTGACATAATTTACAATTTAATAAAAATAATTAAATAATTCATTTGCAACCATTTCCATGTTATTCAATCAAAATGAGACTTAAGTTTATAGAGTATTTAAAATAAACTAGAAACAATTTTGGATTAAAATAATTTTTTTTATAAAATTTTGAGTAAAAGGTGAAAATATGGATTATACAGTCATGTGTGCGACAGAGCTTAGCCCGATTGAAGAATTTGAAACATTTTTCTTAAAAAAAAAGGTTGAATATGGAATTTAATAATTAATGTATAATCAATCATTGTATACATTTTCATCATCTAAAAGGTGTCGATTCAAGTTCGGTTATTAAATTAGAAAGTTTGACATGGGAAACGAATTTCTTGATAAAGTGGAAAATAACATGGCTGTCCGTTTATGGTCAGAGACAACACAATTAGAAAAAGGAGATAGTCTAGTTGACGGGTACACATCAGAGTTATGGGAATACAATCGCATTAGCTTAACGCAAAATAATCTTCAGGAACTAAAATAAATATAGGACCAGTGGAACGATGAGACCAAGAATTTGTTTTACTGCAACTATGGGGATTTGCCTTACCTGCTCGACATCAGGGTAGACGAGTATTTATTCCGGGCCATCGCCCAGTATTGGAATCTTGCATACAGCTGTTTTATCTTCGGGAAGGTTGATTTTGTGCCTACAGTGGAAGAGTACACAACTTTACTTCGTTGCTCAAAGATTCAAGCCGATAAAGCCTACTCGAGAGCCGCGTGGGTCCCAACCTTTTTGAAGAAATTGATGAACATTACAAGGATGATCGAACAATGGATTACAGCCAGGATTAAACAGAAAGGAGAGTGTAAGTGCATTCCATGGAGAAATCTAAGGGATTTGATTTTAGCGCATCCTGATACAAAGAAGAGAGTTGATGTCTTTGCTTTGAGCATGCATGGATTGATGATATTTCCGAGGGTATTAGGGTATTTAGATGAGGCAGTCTTAGATCTCTTCGATCAGCTTGACAAATGGGTCACACCTGTTCCTGCAATCTTTGCTGAGACATTTAGATCTTTAAATGCCTGTCGGAGAGAAGGCGAAGGTCGATTTATCGGGTGTGCGCAGCTGTTGATAGCTTGGTTTCACAGTCATTTTTGGAAGGTGGATAAAGTTCTCTATCAGGTTTTCACTGAGCATTACTCCCCATTAAAAGAATTAGCAGCTACACCAAGGAGGGACGACATATCTGAAGAAAATTGGATAGCACTCCTCCAAAATCTCCAAGAAGAAGTGATCTCATGATTGTGATAAAGTAATAAAATCTGATCGTACTTAGAAACTAACTAATATCACGATAAAAGGCAAATGCACCTATCGAATAGTAGTATAGTTAGTGGCAAGACCAGAATATCGAATCCAAGGAACTATGAGTACTAGTAATGACTTTCTTTCTATTATCTAGCCTAAAAATAAAGAGGGTTTGGTTGTAAACTAAACTAAACTAACTAAAGAAACGACAAAGAGTAAAGTGGGAGATTGCTTTTGAGAAAGACTGATTGATTAAGGCAATACCTAAGGAAGAATCCACCTAGACTTCACTTGTTATCTAACTCTGAACCAGATGATTTTTTCATTTGATTTGATCCGTAGATATCCCTAATTTATGTTAATACCTCCATAGAGGATAAGAACAACTAATTCTAGGTTGATTAACTGAAATCTCTTTCTAGTTAAAACCCTTAGTCTCGCATTAACTCGATATATGGCTCCCCATATTAGATTTGACTCTAATCCGACAGATTTTCGTCGTCCTATCTCTAGGATTGCGATCAATTCCGCTTAATTGTGTTGGATCTACTCCTATGCAGGGACTTTTGCTCCTCCACATAGGCACATTTAACTTAAATCAATATCCCGGATATACCAATTTAAGAGTTAAAAACACAATTAAGAACAAATTAAATATTTATCATACAGCTCAGATAACAATAACAAGATCTGTCTTAGTTTCATCTCCTTAGATATTTGGGGTTTTAGTTCATAATTATAAAAGAAAACATCTCAAAAGAAATAAAATAACAAAACATACGAAAACCTAAAACTCCTGAAAGGATTGAAGGGAGATCCTCTATCTTGATGTAGATCTCGGCTTCCCTTCGAGTAATTCCCTCCTTTAACTCCTCGTCTTGGCGGGAAAAAACACACCCTTAGCGGGGAATAAAGCACTCCCTTAGCAGGGAATCAAAGTACCCCTTTATAGTTGCCTCATAGGGTCTTTATATAGAATTTTAGAATGCAATTCTTAGCCCTTAAGTAACCTTTTCCGAGTGAAATTGAACTTCCTCATAACAGGGAGATGCCTGTATGTCACGCCCGTGTGGATCGAGGCCCAGGCTGTGTTTGAGCCTGTTAAAATAGCACGGCCTTGTGGCAAATCTCCAGGCCGTGTTGATTACTGAATTTGGCCTAATTTGCCTGTTTTTGGCCCGTTTTTTACTTTTTTCTCCTCCCTAAGCGCACCTGAGTATAAAACATGAAATTAAAGGTTTAAGAGCATCAATTTACATAAATCAAGAGGTAATTCATCCAAAAATTGGGCAAAGCATGGGGTAAAAATATGTATAATGTATCGCTGATCAAGAAGACGTCGAAATTCTTTACCGATGTAGAAATTTTGACTGGGTCCCTTTCCTCGAAATTTGGGGGGATATTGGATACGCTTATTTGCTCGTACTAAGGCAATATAGCTCTAGACAGTTCGTACCAGCCACACAGGGGTTAGCTCAAGGTGAATTCTCGTACAAGGGGGATAACTACAATAAGAGGGTTAAGGAGATTTCTAAAGCCTGGAACCAAACTCGGCGAATGAAGAGGTTGACTGTAAGCCCTATGACGACTCCTGAGTACAATTGATGGAAGAGTAGAAGAGTCGATGATAACATCCGAAGGCCAAGTTTAGAGGACGCTCGACCGATAGAAGAATACTTACAGGTGGTCCCATCAGAGTTAAAGATTATAAAGTAAAATTTCGAGAGTAGAAACTCAGAGCTTGAAAAGAAAATAGAACAGTTGGAGAAGGAAAAAATACATTTGACATTAGATATCGACGTTCAAAAGTTAGAAGCCAAGAGATTAAGGAAAGGGAAAAGTAAAGTCAAGGAGGACTTAGATGATTTGAAGACAGAATATAAAAGGTTGCGCCAGTCAAGGAGAATCGCCAGGTTGGGGAAAACATCGGAACAATAGCGCCAAGAGATCCAAGAGGAGAAAATTAAGACTGATCGATGGGAGAAAAAATTCCAAGAAGCCCGGAACAATAACTTTGCGATTGAGCTGAAGACAAGTTTCAAGAAGATTGAATAAATGAAAGCAAATATAGAAGAATTAGAGGCTGCACTGCATAGTTGCGAACTTCGAGTTGAGCTTCTTGAAGCAAGGGAGGAACATTGGAAAGAACAACTCCACCATTCTAAGGAACAAATTAGAAATAGAGATTACGTAATGGGGGAAGCTGTAGCTCAGATTCGGGAGGTAGCCGATCACTTGCAAATTTTGGCAGTTCAGGCTAACATGCTAAGCGTGAAATAAGAGCTGGAATTAGATCGGGATCAGGAACTAGCTTCGTTGTTTAGAAAAGTTAAAACTTTAAACATTAGGGCAAGGCTATATTTGTAGTCCGTTTTATGTAAAGAGCTTTGTTTTCTAGTGAAGTTTTCTAAATGAAATTGAATCAGAATCGACGCCTTCTTGCATTCATTTCATTCATATGTATTGCATCGCATCATATACATGAAAAGACCCTGATTAAGTAAAAATTATGACAGTTACCCTAAAAACTAATGAAAATCCACCAACTAAATATCGTTAAAACATTCGTCGCGAAACCAAAGCAATGGATCAAATGCTAAAAAGATTGAAGCAAATGCAAAAAGAGATGCAAGATCAGATGCAAGCATAGATACAAGAGCAACTAGTTAAGATTTGACAAGATATGAGAGAACAGATGATATAATCCCAAAACAAAATGATGAATCAATTAGTACAACTATTGTCTGAAAGGTCTGATAAAGGAAAAAGCCCTGTGGTCAATCCTAGGCTTGATCATGAAAACCTCGACTATCCTCCAAGATTTACCCCGACAAACACCCGAGCACAACCAGATACGTACCCTCAAAGGACATCCGTCACCATCAAACCTCAGTATCAAGCCAGTACTGCGGTACCTGCGAACTTTTTGACAAGCTCGGGTTCAAACCCAGAAGAAAGTCCAACTAATCTTGGGGTCCCCGATCTCGATGAAGTGGTAGAAATGGACAGAGTAAGAGTGGACCTGCTAAGACAACTCGAGGACCGTTGCAAATGGCTAGAAGAGAAGTTCAAACCAATGGAGACTGCTGACTACTGTTACGGGGTTGACACTAAGGACTTAAGCCTGGTCTCGGATTTGGTGCTCCCGCTAAAGTTTAAAAGTATAGAGTTTGAAAAGTACAACGGGACTAGCTGCCCTAAAGCGTACATCACGATGTTTTGTCGAAGAATGTCAGGAGACGTTAATAATGACCAGTTGCTGATTCACTGTTTTCAGGACAATCTGGTCGGGTCTGCGGCCAAATGGCACAATCAGCTAAGTCGTGCCCAGATTAAGACATGGAAGGATCTGGCATAGGCTTTCATGAAACAATATGGCTACGTGATAGACATTGCGCCCGACAGAATCACACTGCAAAATATGGAGAAAAAGCCAAGCGAGAGCTTCAGAAGTACGCCCAACAATGGAGAGAAGTAGCAACACCACTCTTAGAGAAGGAGCCAATCATGATATTCATCAATACTTTGAAGGCTCAATTCATTAACCACATGTTGGGAAGCGCTACTAAAAGTTTTTAAGATATCTAATATCTGGAGAGATGATAGAAAATGCAATAAGAAGTAGCAAGATAGAAGCAGGGGAAGGTACTAGAAAGACGGCCCCAAAGAAAAGAGAGAATGAGATAAATAACGTAAGTGCCTGTAATAAAAGTTATTCGAAGCCAATTACTGTGAGCCTAAGAACAGTAACTACTGATTATTAAAGCCAATTTCCTCGCTTTTAAGAAATTAGTGGAGAAGTTCATTCAAATGGGCATTGTGAAATTTGACGATGCCCCTAGCACTGAACACCCGTTGCCTAACCATGCTAACAATGGGGTAAGTATGATAGGCGAGAATGTGAAAGGAAAGAGTTAAAATGGTTGTAGCGGAAGTGAAAACCTCGATGAGATGAGTTTGGAAGGAAATGATAAAAAGGGGTTAGCTGTATCAAATACGGAAGGAGGCTGTGAAGAATTGAAAAACTATTGTGAGTTCCATTCTGAAAAGGGCCATGAAATCCAAGAGTACGTTGAATTCAATGTCTAGGTGCAAAATTTCATGGATAACAATGAGCTAGAATTCTTCGAATATACCAAAAGCACAGAGGAAGAGGATGTATACGCCTTAGAAGAAGGGTTAACCAACCAGGTTTACAAAGGCAATCTCCTAGTAGTCATCATCTTGCGACCAAAAGTCAATGAAGTCAGAGCACAAATAACATCAAGACTCGCAATTCAGAAGCCTATAGCTTTTCCTCACAAAGATAGTAAAAGGGTTTCTTGGAACTATGATTGCAGCGTGACGATCCCGGGTAAAAGGAACCCGATCAACTCTTCAGATAATGGACAAAATGTGGGTTTCTACACACGTAGTGGGAGGCGCTATGATACCCCGATTACAAAAACTGAGCATGTTAAAGGAAAATTCGTAATGGTCGAAGAAAAGAAGGAGAAGACTAGACCTGAATCGCCTATCAATGAACTAGTGACCGAGAAAGAAGCTAAAGAGTTTCTAAAATTTCTAAAACACGATGAGTACATCGTTGTAGAGCAATTACACAAGCAACTAGCACGCATATCGATACTAGCCCTACTCTTAAGCTCGGAGACACCGCAGTGCTTTAATGAAAATGTTAAATGAAACTTATGTTGCGGGTGACATCTCTGTCAACAAGTTGGATTGCCTGGTCGACAATATAAGTGCTCATAATTTTAGTTTCTTCAACGATGACGAGATACCACCAATAGCATAGGATCCAAAAGAGCTCTGCATATCTCCACTCGCTGTAAAGGATATGCGTTGCCGGGGGTATTAATTGAAAACGGATCGGCCCTAAATGTTTTACCCCTATCCACAAGGCTGCCTGTGGATAGCTCTCATATGAAAATCTGTCAATGTAACAGCCTAAAATTTCAGTGGTGTCGGAACAGTGATTCGAGATTACTAAATCCGACAAGTACGATTAGGAAATTAAAATAAAGTAATATTTAGAAGTGAATGAAATATTAGAAATACTTTAATAGGTTAAATTAAAATTTAAAAGAGAAATTATTAAATGAATTAAATTGAAAATGAGGTATCGAGGCTCGATCTCTAAAATCGACCCAAAAATATTTTTATAAATATTTATAGAGTGTTAGTAATGTGGTGTTAAAATTTCGTTAGAAAATTTTATCGTTTGGGTGGTTGATTAAATAAAAAGGACTAAATTGTAATAAATGCAAAATTTGCTAGAAGGATTAAATAGCTTAAGTGTTAAAAGAAAGATGATTTAAAGGGAAATTAAGCCTAAAAGTGAATAGGTTGGACGGCAAGGGCAAGAAAATCAGCAGAAAAATAAGGGAAATAAGGGAAAAATTGGAAATTTCATAATTTTAACATATAAAATGAGGACAAAATTGAGAAATCTAGAGATCTCTTCATATTTCTCAGCCAAGATGCCATAGAAGGTCTGGAGAAAGCTGGTTTTTCATATTTTTACATCATGCGAGTTTGATTCTTGCTTTTTCTTGATAATTTTTATGTTTTTATGACTTTTACAACTAGGTCCACTTATAGAATTCATTAGTTTTTGATTTGGTGGGTGAAATTGGAAGTTACACTAAGGGAAGTTTATGATGAATTATTATGAAATTTAAGTTCTAATTTCATATTAAGGTGGTTTTATTAAGTGATTTTGATAGAAAATGGTATTTAGGACCTAATTGTGAAAAAGTTGTGAATTAGAGGTTGGTATTGAAATTCAGAATATCAAAGGTTGTGAAATAGTTTATAATGATAAAATAAAGTGTTAATTGAGAAAAATTAGTTCAATTGATGGGTGAATTGAGCAGGGACTAAATTGTAAAAACTGTAAATTTTGGGGTAAAAGTGCAATTTTGAAAGTTGAACAGCATAAATTATGAAGTGAAATAGAAATAAAATAAATGCTAATGAGTGAAAATATTTTGCATTTATAGACCAAGAAATTGAAGCAAGTCGCGGAAAGGAGAAAATAACCGAATAATTCCCGAATTTCTACAACTTTTGTGAATTAGCCCCGGTAAGTTCATATGGCTAAATTTTAATGATCATTGTTAATATTATGAATTTTGTAATGTGTTATATGATGTGTATGTGACAAAATTATGTGATAAGATTATAAACAATGTAAAAGCATGAAATTATAGGAAACTATCGGATTGAGTACCTTTGTCTCATGATACGTGACGAATTGACGGAAAAAGACCATGGTTGGACCATGGCAACAAATGATAAGCGATTCCCGTATAAGACCATAGCTGGGCTATGGCATCGGTGAAGTGTGCCAAGTGATTTCCGTATAAGACCATAGCTGGGCTATGGCATCGGAGAAAAGTGATATGTGACCCGTGTAAGACCATATCCGGGATATGGCCTCGGTATGATATGTGATCCGTGTAAGACCATGGCTGGGCTATGGCTTCGGAAATGGAAATGTGATTATGTGTAAATCCATAGTTCTACTATGGTATAAAGAAGGCAATGTACTCAATTCCGTATAGTTCCTAATTTGTGAAGAAGTGATAAATGGTAAATGGGCCCAAAAGGATGAATTTCGAGTATGGATATTATTGAATAATACTAAGTAAAATTGATTTGATTTGTGAATGACAGGAGATAGTAGTGAAATGTAGACTATGTGAATGATTTATTAATTTGGTAAGTTTACTTCCCAAGCCTATGAACTTACTAAGCTTTCATAAGCTTACTTGAATGTGTTTGACATGTGTTGTAGATTAACGTGAGTTCGGAGGATCGGATCATCACGAGGAATCACACTATCCTGATTTATTCCGGTAGTTTTTGGGTTATTATCTTTTGGTTTATATAGCATGTATAGCAATATACTTATTTTATGTAATTAATCTTGCGATATGGTTGTGGTTGGGTTGAGAAAATGCCTGATAATGATTAGTCCTTGGAATGGTTAATTTAGATCATGTATGAGACCATGTATGTTCAAAGTGATAATAGTTTATGAATTTTCATAGAAAAGTGAAAATTTGTCATAAAACAGAATGTTGTAACAGCAGTGATGTGAGTTTGAAAAATCACTAAAAATAGTAGAAACCGAATTAGGTGATGAATTAAATATGGAATGGAATTTTATTGTGTCTACTTTCATATGAAAGAAGCAAAACAGGTAAAGGAGTTATATGTTATGAGATATTTGAGTTTTAGTGAAACAGGGCCAGAGCGATCTCTGGATCCCCAGTTCCAACTTTGAAAATTCACCATAAATTGTACAAAAATAATTAGGAGGTGTACTTTATATGTTTAGAATCCTTACTGAGTCTAGTTTTAAGAGAAACAAGCATCATATTTATGTGAATTTTTTACAGAGATAAAAGTGGTTCGTAGTAAGTAGAGGTCAGTCCAGTCGAGATCTGAAATAGGGGTAACTTTAACTAATAAACTGTACTAATTGGCTCAGCCAAAAATTCTAGAAAAAAATTAGTAGATAGATATATGAGTTTAGTTTCAGAGAAAATTTACGGATCTTGATTTCGAGTTTCTTAACTCGAGATATGATTTTTTAAGTGACTGTGATGCAGACAAACAGCTTATTCTGAAAGGTAAAGTAAATGGTTTGAAAATTGTTTAAGTGATGAAACAAGTTTGGTAACACCTCAAGCTCGACTCCGGCGACAGTCTCGGGTAAGAGGGTGTTACAGTCAAAGTATAGTGAGAGCATTCGATGGTACTGAAAGGAATGTGATGGGAAGAATCGAGATATCCCTTTTGATTGGTCCCAACACATATGAAGTGGACTTCTTGGTGATGGATATTAAGCCTTTGTAGAATTGCCTGTTGGGGAGGCCTTAGATCCACTCGGCGGGAGCAATACAGTCATCATTGTACCAAAAGCAAAAGTTGGTAACTGAAGGAAGATTGATAACGATAAATGCAGAGGAATATATTATTGCATCTGTTACCAGCAATGCACCGTACGACGAAGCAATTGAATGTTCCTTCCGATCGTACGGTGCATCGCTGGTAACAGATGTAATAATATCCTCCTTCGCATTTATCGTTATGAATCTTCCTTCAGTTACTAACTTTAGCTTTTGGTGCAATGATGACGGTATTGCTCCCGCTAAGTGGATCCAAGGCCTCCCCAATAAGCAATTGTACGAAAGCTTAATATCTATCACCAAGAAGTCTACCTCATATGTGTTGGGACCAATCAAAAGGGGTATCTCGATTCTTCCCATTACCTTCCTTTCAATACCATCAAATGCTCTCACTATGCTTTGACAGGTTTTCATATGAAAGCTATCCACAGGTATCCTACTTAGTGTAGATAGAGGTAAGACATTTAGGGCCAATCCGTTATCAATCAACACGCCTAGCAATGTATATCCCTTACAGCGAGTGATGATGTGCAGAGCTCTTGTGGATCCCATGCGCCCTAGTGGTATCTCGTCATCGCTGAAGAAAATAAAATTGTGAGCACTTATATTATTGACCAGATGATTCAACTTGTTGACAGAGATGTCACTCGCAACATAAGTTTCATTCAACACTTTCATTAAAGCACTGCGGTGTGTCTCCGAGCTTAAGAGTAGGGCTAGTATCGATATGCGTGCTGGTTACTTGTGCAATTGCTCCACAACGCTGTACTCGCTGTGTTTTAGAAATTTCAGAAACTCTTTAGCTTCTTTCTCGGTCACTGGTTCATTGATAGGCGATTCATGTCTGGTAGTCTCCTTCTTCTTTTCTTCAACTATTACGAATTTTTCTTTAACAGGCTCAGTTTTTGCAATCGGGGTATCATAGCGTCTCCCACTGCATGTGTAAAAGCTCACATCCTGTTCATTGTCTGAAGAGTTGATCGGGTTCCCCTTACCCGGGATCGTTACGTTGCAATCATAGTTCCAAGGAACCCTTTTACTATCTTTGTAAGGAAAAGCTACAGGCTTTTGAATTGTGAGTATTGATGTTATTTGTGCTCTGACTTCATTGACTTTTGGTCGCAAGATGATGACTACTAGGAGATTGCCTTTGTAAACCTGGTTGGTTAACCCTTCTTCTAAGGCGTATACATCATCTTCCTCTGTGCTTTTGGTATATTCGAAGAATTCTAGCTCCTTGTTATCCATGAAATTTTGCACCTAGACATTGAATTCAACGCACTCTTGGATTTCATGGCCCTTTTTAGCATGAAACTCACAATAGTTTCTCAATTCTTCATAGCCTCTCTCCGGATTTGATACAACTAACCCCATTTTTATCATTTCCTTCCAAACTCATCTCATCGAGGTTTTCACTTCCGCTACATCCATTTTAACTCTTTCCCCCACATTCTCGCCTATCATACTTACCCCATTGTTAGCATGGTTAGGTAACGGGTATTCAGTGCTAGGGGCATCGTCAAATTTCACAATGCCCATTTGAATGAACTTCTCCACTAATTTCTTGAAAGCGAGGAAATTTTCTATTTAATGCCCCACAATCCCCGCATGGTACTGGCATTGTGCATTTGCATCATACCATTTAGGGTAATGGGGGCTACAAAGGCTTTAAGTAATGGGGGAAACAACATGTGCATCGAATAAGTTCTGGTACAATTCCCTGTATGTCATTGGGATCGGTGTAAATTGGAGTTTCTCTGTGTTCTTTTTTGTATTGAATTATTGTCTAGATGGGTTTTGATGATTAGTAGTTACTGTTCTTGGGCTCACAGTGATTGGCTTCGAATAAATTTTGTTACAAGCACTTACGTTATTTACCTCATTCTCTCTTTTATTTGGGGACGTCTTTCTAGTACCTTCCCCTGTTTCTATCTTGTCACTTCTTATTGTATTTTCTATCATCTCTCCAGACATTACAATATCTTAAAAACTTTTAGTAGCGCTTCCCAACATGTGATTAATGAATTGAGCCTTCAAAGTATTAATGAATAGCATGGTTGTTTCCTTATCTAGGAGTGGTGGCTGAACTTGTGTTGCTACTTCTCTCCATCGTTGGGCATACTGTCTGAAGCTCTCGCTTGGCTTTTTCTCTATATTTTACAGTGTGATTCTGTCGGGCGCTATGTCTGTCACGTGACCATATTGTTTCATAAAGGCCTGTGCCAGGTCCTTCCATGTCTTAATCTGGGCACGACTTAGCTGATTGTACCATTTGGCCGCAGACCCGACCAGACTGTCCTGAAAACAGTGAATCAACAACTGGTCATTATTAACGTGTCCTGCCATTCTTCGACAGAACATCGTGATGTGCATTTCAGGGCAGCTAATCCTATTATACTTTTCAAACTCTGGAGTTTTAAACTTTAGCGGGAGTACCAAATTTGAAACCAAGCTTAAGTCCTTAGCGTCAACCCCGTAACGGTAGTCAGCAGTCTCCATTACTTTAAACTTCTTTTCTAGCCATTTGCAACGGTCCTCGAGTTGTCTTGGCAGGTCCACTATTGCTCTGTTTATTTCTGCCACTTCATCGAGATCGGGGACCCCAGGATTAGTTGGACTCTCTCCTGGGTTTAAACCCGAGCTTGTCAAAAAGTTCGCAGGTATCGCGGTACCGGCCTGATACTGAGGTTTGATGGTCACGGGTGTCCTTTGAATGTACGTATCTGGTTATGCTCGGGTGTTTGTCGGCGTAAATCCTGGAGGATAGTCGAGGTTTTCATGATCAAGCCAATGATTGACCACAAGGCTTTTTCCTTTATCAGGCATTTCAGATAATAGTTGTGCTAATTGATTCATCATGGTGTTTTGGGATTCTATTATCTGTTCTCTCATATATTAGCTAGTTGCTCTTAGATCTGTGCTTGCATCTGATCTTGCATCTCTTTTTGCATTTACTCTAATCTTTCTAGCTTTTAATCCATTGCTTTGGTTTCGCGACGAGTGTTGTAGCGATATTTAGTTGGTGGATTTTCGTTAGTTTCCAGGGAAACTATCATAATTTTTACTTAATCAGGGTCTTTTAATGCATATGATGTGATGCAATGCATATGAATGAAATGAATACAAGAAGGCATCGATTCTGATTCAATTTCATTTAGAAAACTTAACTAGAAAACAAAGCTCTTTATATAAAACGGGCTACAAATATAGCTTTGCCCTAATGCTTAAAGTTTTAACTTTTTTAAACAACGAAGTTAGTTTCTGGTCCCGGTCTAATTCCAGCTCTTATTTCATGCTTAGCATGTCAGCCTGAACTGACAAAAATTGCAAGTGATCGGCTACCTCCCGAATCTGAGCTACGGCTTCCCCTATTATGTAATTTCTGTTTCTAATTTGTTCCTAAGAATGGTGGAGTTGTTCTTTCCAACGTTCCTCCCTTGCTTCAAGAAACTCAACTCAAAGTTCGCAACTATGCAGTGTAGCCTCTAATTCTTCTATCTTTACTTTCATTTCTTCAATCTTCTTTAAACTCGTATTCAGCTCAATCGCAGAGTTACGACTTCTATACTGATGCAATGTCTTTTCAAGTTCTGCCACTCTAGCTTTTAATTCTCCCTTTTTATTTTGGTTTTTTGACAAACTTCTTTCTAGAACCTCTTTTTGTACCCGAGCTTCTTGGAATTTTTTCTCCAATCGATTAGTCTTAATCTTCTCCTCTTGGATCTCTTAGCGCCATTATTCTGATATTTTCCCCAACCCGGCGGTTCTCCTTAACTGGCGCAACATTTTATATTTTGTCTTCAAATCATCCAAGTCATCCTCGACTTTATTCTTCCATTTCCTTAATCTCTCGGCTTCTAACTTTTGAACGTCGATATCTAATCTCAAATGTATTTTTTCCTCCTCCAACTGTTTTATCCTCTCTTCAAGCTCTGAGTTTCTGCTTTCGAAATCTTACTTTATAATCTCTAACTCTGATGGGACCACCTGTAAGTATTCTTCCATCAGTCGAGCGTCCTCTAAACTTGGCCTATGGATGTTATTATCGACTCTTCTACTCTTCCACCAATTGTACTCAAGAGTCGTAATAGGGCTTACAGTCAACCTCTTCATTTGCCGAGTCTGGTTCCAGGCTTTAGAAATCTCCTTAACCCTCTTCTTGTAGTTATCCTCATTGTACGATAATTCACCTTGAGCTAACCCCTGTGTGGCTGGTACGAACTATGTAGAGCTATATTGCCTTAGTACGAGCAAATGAGCGTATTCAATAGCCCCCCAAATTTCGAGCAAAAGGAGCCAACCAAAATTTTCACACCAGTAAAAAATTTCGTCAGGAACCATCAAAGGAGCTTTCCACTCGACATCTTCTTCTCGGAGATTTTGGAGGAGTACTATCCAATTTTCTTTAGATATGTCGTCCCTTCTTGGTGTAGCTGCTAATTCTTTTAATGGGGAGTAATGCTCAGTGAAAACCCGATAGAGAACTTTATACACCTTCCAGAAATGACTGTGAAACCAAGCTATCAACAACTGTGCATACCAGATAAATCTACCTTCGCCTGCTCTCTGACATGCATTCAAAGATCTAAATGTATTAGCCAAGATTGCAGGAACAGGTGTGACCCATTTGTTAAGCCAATCGAAGAGATCTGAGACTGCCTCATCTACATACCCTAATGCCCTCGAGAATATCATCAATCCATACATGCTTAAAGCAAAGACATCAACTCTCTTCTTTGTATCAGGATGTGCTAGAATCAAATCCCTCAGGTTTCTCTATAGAATGCACTTACACTCTCATTTCTGTTTAATCCTGGTTGTAATCCATTGTTCGTTCATCCCTGTAATGTTCATCAATTTCTTCAAAAAGGTTGAGACCCACGCGGCTCTCGAGTAGGCTTTATCAGCTTGAATCTTTGAGCAACAAAGTAAAGTTGTATACTCTTCCACTGTGGGCACCAAATCTACCTTCCCGAAGGTAAAGCAACTGTATGCAGGATTCCAATACTGGGCGAGGGCCTGGAATAAATGCTTATCTACCCTGATGTCGAGTAGGTAAGGCAAATCCCCATAGTTGCAGTAAAACAAATTCTTGGTCTCATCGTTCCACTGGTCCCATGTTTCTTTTAGTTCTTAAAGATTATTTTGCGTTACGCTGATGCGAGGGTAGTCCCATAACTCTGATGTGTACCTGTCAGCCAGACTATCTCCTTTTTCTAATTGCGTTGTCTCTGACCATATGCAGACAACCATGTTATTTTCTACTTTATCAAGAAATTCGTTCCCCATGTCAAACTTTCTAATTTAGTAACCGAACTTGAATCGACACCTTTTAGATGATGAAAATACAATGCAACCGAAACAAAAACAAAAGAACAGGTTAGTACAAAGCTAAAGTAAGCAAGAGAATACAAGAAATAGTAAATAGAGTAACTACTCGGGTGACCACTAAGGTTTAGCGCGACTCTACCTAGGGTGGGCTCTTAAGGCTCGCTATATGCGGTTTGATTCTAAAGTAGAGGTACCCGAACCAGCAGATTCCTCAATCCTCACCCATTATAGGCTTATATGGACCGAGTTCAGTTCAGAGGGACACATTTCCCTTTGGCTGCATAGAGATGAAAATCTCACGAAGACATAGGTACGGATGTATCCCGAAAGCGATCCACTATCTTGCATAGAGGTGAAGACCTCACGAAAGCTTAGCTTTTCATTCCCACTTAAAAGGTATAACCACAACGGTAATGCAATGCAATGCAATAATATATATAAAAGCTTGAAAATAAGGAACATATGACCAAAATAAAAAAGACTGTAATACAAAACAGATGAAATGCAAAGGAATGATCGTATATTAAAATCAATTTTTCAATTTTTGACAAAAAGACAAAAGTTAATTAGCTTGTGGCTTGACTCACAAACTTAGGTCCCCAGTGGAGTCGTCAAGCTGTCGAAACCATTTTTTTTGGAAAACGGCGGTCGACTTGAAAGTGAAAACAAAAATGAGAGTCGCCACCAATCTTTTTTTAACTGAGGTGTGATCGGGTTACCTCGAAAAGTGATTGTTTTTAATAAACATTTTGATTTATCAAAACAACGATTTTGGTTTACAAAAATCAGAAAGACGGGTTTGGGAGTCAGTTACGCACGAGGAAGGATTAGCACCCTCGATACGCCCAAAATTGGTACCTAGTTGATTAATTAGTGTCTTAGTGTCGAAGATTTAAAAATTTGAAAGAATTTAAAATACGATCCCTCATTTTATTAATAACGCTTGAATGAATTGAAACGAACGTTAAAGACCCTCTTGTCTCGAAGAAATAAAAGGTCATATCCGGTAAGTTAGGACACAACATCTAGAACCTTGGAGAACGAGCTTGCCTTTTATTTGAAATCCATGCATTTGAAAAGGTTATTCGATTATTTAGGTTGAACGAAGAAAGTCGAAACCCAGTAAGTTAGGGCACGGTTCCTGAACTTCCAAATACCGAATATTGCCTTTATTTAAAAAAAATCTTATCTCGAAGTAATAAGATGTCATGGCCAGTAAGTTAGTGCACAACACCTTGGATCTCCGAGGATAAGTATCTTATTCAAAACCCGTATTGCGATTTAAAAGGATATTTCGTTATTTAGATTAAATGAGAAAAACCGGAACCCAGTAAGTTAGGGTGCGATTTTCTCGAATCTCTAAATACGCAATATCGATTATTTTTTTAAAAAAAACTTGATGTACCGGGTAAAGATTAATGCGACATGTTAGTAAAATGTGAGAATATGGTGCTATATGCATGACGAGATAAATGCATTAATAAAATGAAATTGAAAATAAAATAAACAAGATATACAAAAAATAAATTTTAAGTAAATGTATAAAGACATGTAATAATATATATAAAAACAGTAACAATGATAAAACTACATTAATGAATAATAATAGTAATAACAAAATAATAATAATAATAGTGAATATGATAATATTAAAAACAACAACAACAACGACAACAATAATAATAATAATAATAGTAATAATATGATATTAAATATGATATTAGATGTAATAATAATAATAATAATAATAATAATAATAATAATAATAATAAGTAAAATGGTGAAATTAATTAACAAAATGTCAAAATAATGAAAAAAGGCTTAAATTGAAAACAGAACAGAAAGTTTGGCCAAATTTAAAAATAAATAAAGAGAACATGACTGATTTGAATGCGCGTAAACAGTGGAGGGACCAAAAAAACAATAAACCCTCTCGCCCTAAAACACGCAACATCGAAGGGGACCAAATTAAAACGTTCAATAAGTTTCGGGGCTAATTTTAAAAATAAAACAAACCTAATTGCAAAATAGTAAAAAGCGGAAGGGCTAAAATTGCAATTAGCCCTTTCGATGAAAAAACACGCGGATCCCATGTTGGATGGGTCGGGTCAGATCGGGTCTAACCAAAACGACGTCGTTTTGGGACTGAAGCTCAAGTCTAAAACGACGTCGTTTCATGGGGCCTATAAAACCAATTTTTTTCCTTAAAAACGTCATTTTTCTGGTTTTTTTTTTAAAGGTTTGAATGCTCTCTCCTCTCCCTAGACAAGCCCAGAATCCGGCAAGGAGGACCACCATGCGCCGCCATGTATCTACCACTGGCGACGCTATACACGGCGGCCGGCGGCCCCGAAAGGTAAAGTTTTTTTAATTTTTCTTTGGTTATCCTTTATTATTCAAATAATAATATGTGTATGTATATATGCCGAAAAGAAAAAAGAAGAAAAGAAGGCTTTGGTAATAAAAGAAAAAAAAAGTCACCTCTATTGGCTCCGATTTTGATTTTTAGTAGTTTTAACGTTTAATCCCTGCTCTTTTTTTGTGTTTTATCTATGCTTGTTTGTATTTGAAATCTCTATTTGTTGTATTGATAAAAAACTGCCGAATCCTTTTACATTGGGTTTAGATTGGCTTTATAGCCATTTTTTTTACATGATTATGGCTATCTTTTCTTCATTTATTTTTGCAGGTGCAATGGGCGGTGGCATGGGCGGTGCTGCAGGCTTTGGCAGAGGATGGGATGGCGGTGGCACTAAGGGAACTAGGGTTTCAGCTTTTCTAAAACCCTAGTTTGACATTTGGGGCTAGTTGGGTTTGGGCCTAGTAGGAGGCCATCCGATTTGGGCTGCTGTAATGGTCTTGGAAGGCCCGGCCAAAATTGGTGTGTACATATATAATTTTGGTATGGGGAGTTTAAGTTGGAATAAAACAAAGCCACATGACCAATTCATATTATAATTTTAGTGAAATTGGAATTTAGGGTTTAGATGAGAGTGAATGTTGAACTCAATTTAATTTAAAATTATATAATATGGATTTAACTAAGAAATGAGATTTAAACCTTAAATTTCTGGGGGCAATGTTAGTAAAGGTAAATTTGTTTTTTGGTTTTGAGGGACTTTTTTAATATCTAGTAAAACATTACGTGAAGTAATATTTGGGCTAATTTTTCGCGTAGTCCCTAAACTACACTTTTTCTGTCAATTAGGTAGCTATAATAGGGCTATAAAGTACAATCTATTTTTGAACTTTTATTCCGTTAATGTTCATAAACCTGACCTGATTTTGGGGTAGGGTCCATTAATTTTCATCCTCTACTTTTCACTTTAATTTTATGCAAGTTAGGACCTTTGATGGACGAATGTTTAATACGATGTGTTTAGTTTTTTTTTTTTATCTTACGCTATAGTATTGTTACGATATTTAATTTCACCTCTATTGTTGTTTTTACATTAACTGTAAGTAAATGCATCACTTATGCAAAGGGCCCTTAGTCTTACTTTGTGACGTGAGTAATTTGACCCAAATAGCTAAGTAGTTAAGACGAAAAGTTAAATGAGATTTTCACTCCAAATTGAGGTGTTTTAAAATATTTTCTAAAGAAAATTAATTCACGTAAATTCATATAAGCATGATAATTTTGCATTTTTAAATAAGAGTCACATTATACTAACTTGGCTTAAAGTATGTAAATTAATCACGTTATAAAAGGTAGGAATAATTTTTTTTTTTCTCCATTTTCATAATTGAACTTAACAATTAGATCCATTTTAGTTTTTGAATTTGAATTCTATCAAGATTTAATGATGTGGCCAATGTTATTAGAACAAGATCGGATCAACGAGGTTGAGAACTGGTCGATATAATGGTCCAAACAAAATGGTTAAACTGATTGACTCGAAAACTATTTAAAATTGGTAAAAATCAAAAATTAAAATAAAAATCGACAGTTTTTACAACATACAATATGCATTAAGACGATGCATGCATCTTTTATTAAATCTTGAAAAATATTTGTAAATTGTTACAACAATAATTCCTACATTTACAAAGAGCAACCAATCTTTACTCTTATTTTAGGGAGGAGAATAGGTAGTAGGTGATATTTTTTTCCTAGGAATGGATTCGAGTAGATTTCTCTTTTCTAGTTCTTAAAAAGTTAGGTTCGATCTTCATTTTATTTTCATTTGTGGATTTTTTATTTTTGATGTTAAAGCTTTGCGATTGAAGAAAACTCAAGACTCTTGCACTTATTCTGATTTAGCTACGAGCATTTCTCTCTTTATTCTCAATTTTATATTTGATTCATTGATAGAATCATGTGATTTTATGAAATAAGTTGAACCAATTTAATATTTTTTTAGATTTTTAATGAAATTTTAATTATTTATTTAATTATTGTTGGTTTATAGTTAAAACAGATTAAACTAATTAAATCAAGAATCAACAATCTGAATTGTTTAGTTATCGATTCAGTTATTTAAATATTAAACATGATAATCTAAGATTATACCATATCATTACATTAAAAATTTATATAAAATTTCAAGTGATGTCATCAAATTTTAAAAAATTTAAAGAAAAAAATGGATTTAATTGCTAAGTTCAAATGATAAAGTATAAAAAAATAAGTACCAAAATGAACTTAATTATCAAGTTTAAGGGTAAAAAATTATATTATCCCATGTCAAAGTTCATTGCAAAAAAGAAAAAGGAACGATCACTTAAGAAAGGCCTAAAAAAAGGCAAAGCCGCCGCAAAGACAGCCATCTTTATTTCCGATGGCCACTATGTTGGGTTCAAATTTGAAAGAACAAAGGCACAAACGGACGACGCTCCTCAATCAAACACCCTTTTTGAAAAGAGGACGGTTCCTTTTTAATCATGTATTGATTGCTTCATCCGCAATATAACTCAACCAATGAATAATAGTTCTTGAAATCTCGTGTGTTGGCCTGATAATTAGAGTATTTATCGTTAATTTTGAGTCGCGCTGCTATTAAAGTTTTAACCACCTCTTATAATTTATCAAAAAATAAAATAAAAACTCTTGCACCTACCGAGTTGAGATTTCCAATGAAAGAGCCATCGATGTTAATTTTATGCCAAAATGCACTTCTATGAAATAGTCCTCTAATTCTTTTCCCTATAATATGCATATTTAGGATAAATTTAATTATCAATATTTACAATTTTTTTTGTCAATTCGACAATTATTCTTTTGTTTTTTAATTTAGTTACCCTTAACCTTTTAAAAAGAGTTAAATAAGTTTTTAACGGAAATAATGACTAAAAAAATTAAAATTTTTAAGGCTTAATGGTATAAAAGGCCCTTGAACTTTTTTGAAAAAATCAATTAAACCTATGTGACATTTTTGCACAAAATTGAATCCTTCAACTAACATTTTCCATAAAAAAATCTCATTTGACCAATGTTGATCGTTATGACGCTAATGCTAATGTGGCCGTTAATAGCGCTAGCGTGGTGCTCCATGTCAGCAACAATTACTGATGTGGTAATGTCACATCAGTAAAAAAATTAAAAAATTAAAAGAAATATTTAAATTTTTTACTACAATAAACCTCAACATATGATTGTCCAAGTTCATTCATTTCAAAGTAATTTCTTTAAAAAATATTTTTAAAAATTGTTATAAATTTTTAAAACATTATTAGAATTTATAACAATATTAAGTAAAGTTCAAAAAATTCAAAAAAAATAAAAATTAATAAAAATCATTTAAAAGTTAAGTCCATAATAAATATAGACATATGGTTGTCCATATTCGCATTAAATTTGAATAGTAATATGTCCATATTCATTCACAACAACTTTTTAAAATTATATAAAATTTAAAAAAATATTAAAAATATTATTCTTTAAAAATTTTAATATGTGTATCAATATTTTAATTCTATTGATATTTTTAGGATGTAAAAAAAATAAATATAGTTTATAAAATAAATATAAATAATTTTAATTGTATTAACCGTAAAGTTTTTTTTAAATGTATGAATATATCCAAATCTATAAGATTAAAAAAAAATACTTTTTCTAATGTTTTTAAAAATTAAGCTTTAAAATGAATGAACCTAGACAATTATATGTCCAGTTTCATTCCAATAAAAAATAAACATTTCTTCTAATTTTTTTTAAACATTTTGATTTTTTTATTAACGTGACTGTCATTAACATAGAGTGTCACGTCATTGCTAAAACAGTTAACATTGGTCAAAGGAGTTTTTTGATAGAAAATGTTAGTTGAACGACTCAATCAAGTATAAAAAGATCGCAAGAGCTTAATTGATTTTTTCAAAAAAAATTCAAGGGTCTTTTATACCGTTAAATCATTTTTTAACAATGTTAGTGTAATAACTTGTGTGACAATTCACGTACATTAAATGTTGATATGACACCATTTAAATTATATACCACAAATAATTTAAAAATTATAAAATACTTCCAAAAAAAAAAATACATAAAAAATTATAAAAATTCAAAAAGCTAGCATAAATTACATAAGGATTCTTAGTAAACTGTTATATTTAAAAATTTTATGTTTTAGTTCCTACTTCCGTTAAGAAAAAATCAATTCGATATTTTTAAAAATATTAATAATCGAATTCAAGTTTTTTAAAAAGTCTAATAATATTATATAAAAATATATTTAAAAAATAATAAATCCAAACGATTCCAACTAAATAATGTTTTATTCGATTTTAGTTCCCAAAAAAATCGATTTCAGTTTAATTAGAAAAAATACTAAACTAAATCCCTTTTCCAAAGGAACCGTTACTACCCAAAAGAACCCACTAATGACCAGTCAACTTCTGTCAAAGCTTAAAAGCATATGTTTCAATATTTGATTGGCTTCCGAAACAAAACGACAATTTAGTTAATCGTAGAGAATCATCCCCTCAATTTATTTTATAGAATAATAAAGCCTAAAATGAAAGGTGGTATCCTTTTTTTTTCTCTTCTATTTCTTCTCTGAACGTCTTCATTGCCTTTTCCACCCACAACCAGTTCTCATTAATCTTCAACTAAAATTTTCAATCTTTTAACATTGCTTATTCAATCCTCAATCTATTTCCATTTTTAAAAAATTTGAAAAGAGCAAAAAAGAAAAAAAAAATAAAAACCTTGAAAAATGATGATAGTTGCTTGTTACCATCCAAAATCTTGCCTTGAATCAAACTCTACATTGACACCAAATCTTGATATCCTATTATTGCATTAAGTTTTTTCAAAGAAACCCTTTTTGGGATTTGTTTCTTGGGTGTAAATCCTTGTCCCCAATAAAGAAAACACAATGACTGAAGTGCTCCAATCATCTTTATCTCACTTCTCTTCATCTTCAAGCCCCACTTCCACACAACATGGCCTTATTAACACCTCAATGAGCATTACAGCCCAAGGAAGTGATCAAGGAGAAGAGAACAGGCAAGTGGGAGAAAGGAGAGGAAGAGATAAAGGAGGTGAACAGCAGCTGCCTTTGGTAACCATTTTGGTGACTGCTTTTAGGAAGTCTGTGATTGGTTGTAGCATTTCTGGAAGTAAAGAGCTTTGTGCAATGGAAATTGGGTTGCCCACCAATGTTAAGCATGTTGCTCATGTGACTTTTGATAGGTTCCATGGTTTTCTTGGTTTGCCGGTTGAGTTTGAACCTGAGGTCCCCAGGAAAGCCCCTAGTGCTAGGTAAAGATTCCTTTTTTTTTCTTCTTCTTTTCTTTTGGTTCTTGAAAATTTATCATCTGGGTTTGTTTCAATTTTGAGTCTTTCTGTCTTGATTAATTTGTTTTTGATTGTCAATAAAAAAAAATTTTCTGGGGTTTTGGTTATATATTGGTTAATGTGCTTATTTTCTTGATATTTGTTTCACATTCATGAATTCACTATGCTTTAACTTTTATACTGTCTTTGTTGAAGTTGCTGATGCTATTATTGGAATATTTCCGGTTTTTATTACCTAAATATGAAGAAACAATTGTTGTAAATAAATGTAAACATCAATTCATTTTAGGAGCTTTCTATGATGATTTGATTTCTTTTAGAGTCCTTTCTAAACTTTGTTTACAAAGGATTTAAATGACTGTCAATTGCATTGAATATCGGCAACAGTGCGAATATCGTGTTGTGGCTGCTATTTAAATCCATGGTTGATAGCTTGCTATGTGATCATAGATGTCAAAGTCTTTATCAACAGTGTGTGTGTGTGGCTGAATTCATTTCATTAACTAAGACACCATTGTTGTGCAGTGCGAATGTGTTCGGTGTTTCGACAGAGTCTATGCAGCTTTCGTTCGATTGTAGAGGAAATAGTGTGCCAACAATCCTACTATTGATGCAAAGGCATTTATATGACAAAGGTGGCCTCCAGGTATGTGATCATATCTATCTTTACTCTGCTATTGCTATGGAAATTGCTTGGATTATCCAATTCTTTTTGTTTAGGCCGAAGGGATTTTCCGAATTAATGCCGAGAACAGTCAGGAGGAGTATGTTAGAGAACAACTAAATAGAGGAGTAATACCAGATGGAATAGATGTGCATTGCTTGGCAGGTCTTATAAAGGTATTTTCTTTCTCTTTAAAAGCGGCTGTATTTATGTATGTATGTATGTGTGTGTGTATTGTATGCTGAGATGCTGTCAAAAATTTCTCATGTTGAACTGATATGTTGTATATGGTTAATGTGTTTATAAATGCGTGCATTGCTTGGCCGGTCTTATAAAGGTATTTTCTTTCTCTTTAAAAGCTGTTGTATGTATGTATGTATGTATGTGTGTACATATGCATGTGTATGCGTCTGTGTATTGTATGTGGAGATGTCATCAAGAACTTGTCATGTTGGACTGTGATATATTGCCATATGGTTGATGTGTATATAAATCTGCAGGCTTGGTTTAGGGAACTTCCTAGTGGTGTCTTGGACTCTCTTCCTCCAGAACTGGTAATAAAATCACAGTCCGAGGAAGAGTGTGCTCGGCTTGTAAGGCTTCTTCCTCCAACAGAAGCTGCTCTACTCAATTGGACAATAAATTTGATGGCCGATGTCGTGGAACTGGAACATCTAAACAAGATGAATGCTCGTAATGTCGCCATGGTGTTCGCTCCAAACATGACACAAGTGAGTTAATATCTTTCAGTAGTTTTAAATGTCGGATTTCTTATTCAATTATCGGATACTGATATTACTGCTGTTCATTGCAGTTGTCTGATCCTTTAACTGCATTGATGCACGCTGTCCAAGTGATGAATTTTCTTAAGACACTTATTATTAGGACTCTAAAAGGAAGACAAGATTCTATGGTAGACTCTACGTCTGATTTTCCGTTAGAGCCGTCCGATAAGAATGGACCGCAAAGCTCTTCAAAACTATGCAACGATGTCAATAATGAGGTTAAAAACGAATGTGAAGGAGAGAAATCATTTGTTCCAACTACAGAAAGAAACTCTCAAAGTTTAGCTTCGTTAGAGAACATTAGTGCTGGAAATCGATCTCTAGTTGATAACCATCCTTGCATTATGGTTTCCCGAGAAGGTAGTCTCCGGAGTTCATCTGAAAGCGTAAAGAAAGGGTCGAAGAAGGCAAATGAACGGTCCATGGTGGATCGTGAATCAGGACTCGAAGAGAAGAGCAGGGGAACACGGATTGTCAACCGCGTAAACTCGAGAGCTGAGCTTTGCGAAGCTTGGAGGTGAATGGCCTAAATGCTAGGTCGTTGTCGGAGGGGGGTCAGGGAATGCAGACCGATAAATGTCGGTAATGATGTGTTTTGGTTTCATTTACATTTGGAATTATTGTGTATTTGAGTTTCATGTGTCTTAAAATGTGACTTTGGGTGGAAATTCTTTTTAACCATTTCATTAGAATCATCTGACATTTGCTCTACTAATTTCTAACATGTTGTATTGTTTCATGGTACCTTTGTTTTTACAGTTTATAATCAATCAAAGATTTCTTTCTGTTGCTGACCCCAATCATGATTTTTCATGTTCTTGTGACTGTCTGATTCCCAAAAGTTTGCATAGCTTTGGATGGACGGCGAGATTAAAATCAATGATGACAGTGAAAATAGTTCTTGTAAGAATAAATTTTAATTTTGTATCGGTGATATTAAAACAATGTTGGGATGTGTGTTTTGATTCAATTGTAATGGTGATTATGGGATGAAAGTAGAAAATAATCATAAGAGACTAAATTAAAGTAAGTGTATATATAATAAAAAAATAAAATAATATTTGTATTAAATAATAAAGTAATTAAATTTATATTAATGTTAAATGAAAGTTAAAAATATTAAAGTGTTTAAAATATTAGAGATGTTAGTTTAAAATATATTTATAAAAATATTTATATTAAATAATAAAATATAAATTGGTTTTTAATAATATATTAAAATGACTCTTTTTGAATTAAAATTATTTAAAATTATTTATATAAAATAATAATTAAATTTATATTTATGATAACAAAAAATTAATATATTTATTAGATTTTTATATAAAAATTAATCCAAACCACTGCAAAATCGCGAAAGCGCCATTGTTGCTGTTTCTTCCTCAATGTATACAAGTTGACACTTATCGCAAATACAATAAGATAATATATCTTCAATTAACGCAAAATCAGCCATGATAACCACAAAACAAGATTAAACTTTAAAACGTCATAGTTTTGGACAAATAATAAGTTGGACTAAGAGCATATCCATAAACAGGGGATTCAGTCCAATTTCCAGCCCACCTGTAGATCAAGGCTAACGCTTTTCTTAAGAAGTAACGCAAACTCAATTTGCTGCCTTTTCCTAAGTTAATGTTACTATTTTTTTTTTTCTCAATTTCACTTGGGAATTCGTTTTTGTTTCCGTACGAAACTCAACTTGAAGATGAATATACGATGCTTTCAGAGAAATTTTTCTTCTGCTTTGCCGCCTCTGGTTTCCATTCAACTTCCTTCTCCAAGGTAACGATTTCTTTCTTTCTGTCTGTCTGTTTTTCCCCAATTTGTTACTTTTAATTTAGAATTTATGTTATATTTGCACTCAATTAATATGGGTACCTCCCAAATTTGCCTTTTTTTTTGTTGATTTTCCATGGGTTCTAGTTGGAGTTCCAAGCTCTAACATCTGTGCTAAAATTCTGAACTTTCTTTTCATTGATTCTTATTTTATTTTAAGGGAAACCCATTTTTGGTATATATTGCCTGATGAATTGAAAAGTGTGGCTCTTCTAAATCGATATTCTGAACTCTTATCGCCATGCGAAAGAGAGAATATTAATCGTATGAGTGGAGATCAGCTCAAGAAAAGAGCCTTGCTTGCTAGAGCCTTGGTTCGTACTACCATTGCCAGATGTAGGTTCCCTTTTTCTTTTTCTTTTTTTTTTCTGCTTATTGTTTTGTTCATATCATTCTTTTATCTTTGAATGTGTTGTAATTGATAAGAGAAAAAGCTAATATGCTTTTGTTTAGTCAGAATTAGATCAAGTTATTGGTTTTAATGTAACTAAAATTACTTCCTGTTTAATATATCAATGTTGTGCTATGTTACTCGGCTTAAGAGAGTTAGTTTTGGATACGGATATGTTTTCAACACGGGGATTCTCAAGTTTTTCTATGTTCCTTTTAGAAGATCATCGGAAGGTCATATACTGTGATATCTAGATATGTGTTAGACACGGGTGTTGGACACGGAAACATAAATGTTGCATTCACCATCTTATTAGAGGTGAAAATAACTGCTAGAATCCTAGTATGTGATTTTGATTTTCTCTTTAACACGTGAAGGTTCAAGATATTACTTAGAATTGCAATTAGTATTCATGATCTCGAACCGAAGGAATAGTCTTGCTTGTTGTTCTTAGTATTATTTTTAAGCTTCATGTGTTCTTTCTGTAAGTGGTGTAAAATGTAATGGCCTTCTAGCAATGTGAAAATGCCTATCTGCAAAGCATGTTTTCGGCATTCGCATTTTAAAGACTGTAGATTTCCTATATGACATGCTCTGCATAGACTACTAACATAGTCTTTGTATTGCTAGATCAGACAAATTGTGAAATCAATCCAAGATCTTTGAAGTTTAGGAAGAATATCTACGGGAAACCTGAGGTAAGTTCCAAGTTGGATTAGTAAAGCATTTGCAACCCTTTCGTTTGCTTTCTTATCCCTCCGTTTCATCTTTTCGAATATCATTTTGTATTCTCGCGTGCTCGTAATTGTGTTTTTTGCCATATCTAAATAGGTGGAGTGGCATAAAGATGACAACTTCAGCCCACCACCTTTGCATTTCAATATCTCACACACATCTTCGATGATTGCTTGCGGTGTGACAATCAATGCGCCGGTAAGTTGATTTCCATTCTTATTCTTCTTACATGATGAGTGTCAGTTTGTCTTTGTTGTAAGTTTTGCTACTTTGTGTAATCAAACTTGGTGCAAATTTCTTACCTAATTGTAGATTGGCATTGATGTTGAAGAGAAGCAACGAAAACTAAAGAACGATATTATAGCATTTGCTCAACGCTATTTTTCACCTTATGAAGTAAAACTTTTAACTTCTATATCAGACCCCGAAGTTCGGCGTCAGGAGTTTATTAAACTATGGACTCTCAAGGTAAACAAGATCTATCATGGTTGGAATATAAAATAAGTACTGCATACACGTTTTTTCTCAAGTGTTCGAGAATCCCGATCTCTTTTTCAGGAGGCATATGTAAAGGCATTGGGAAAAGGCTTCTCAGCTATGCCTTTCAAGACCTTTACCATTCAGTTTAGGACTTCAACTTTAAGGCGTTTTCATCTTCCGGGTAACTCAATTTCTGAGGTTTGTACCTGAACTTTATAAGTCCACAAAAGTCATCGTCTATGTCACAATATGAATGTGGGGAGTTATAAATTGAATTTACTTATTTAATCCTGTAAAATCTAAAACTAAAAGCATAGTTGAGTTAGTCATTTCACCTTATTGCTGAGCTTTTCGATCAGAAGCGTAACAACAAGAGTAAAATAATAGAAGTGCTAAAAGTAGCATGGAGGGCTTTATACTAGGAGTCGGATTGCATTTTGCCCCTTCTACTCAAAAAATGAGCAAACTAGTCCCCATACGTTAGATAAAAAAACAAATTAATCATTCATGTCAGGTGTAACTATCTGATTATTTTGTTAGCCATGTCAGTTTTTAATAGTAGAAATGGATGAGATTTTTAATAAGAAAGACCAATTTGCTCTTTGATTTAATGTACACGGACTAATTGGTCCATTTTTTGTGTAAAGGGGGCAAAATGTAATCTGATTCTTAGTACAACAAGCTCCATAATACTTTTACTAAATAGAAGTACACAAAGCTTTTAGCTTTTCGATCGTTTCCGTGTATTTTACACTTAACTTATATCTTGTATTTTTTTTCTATTAATGCTCGTAACATTTTCAGGCATCTGAGGTTATTGTTGAATCATCCAATGATCCCGGGAACCTCACAAACAATTGCCTATTTGCGCTCTTGGAAGTTGCCGGTTCTCATTACGCCGCCATTTGTGTAGAAAATGATGAAATTGTTAGAGGTTGGATTCTGATTCTCGTCGGTTTGCTTGTAGAATACATGGTTGCTAAAACGTTAATGTTCCATTCTTAGGTGAAGCAAATACACCAATGAAATTGACCGTACGGAAAACCATTCCGTTTGTCGAAGATGTTTGCGTCTCCGGAACTGATGCAGTTCTACCCCTACGTGGCATAATTGAACAATAGCTGAAACTTGGGCGGTATTTATTTTTGATAGATTATTGATATATGAGATGCAATTGGCAAATTTCGCAATGTGCATTTAGCAGAGGCATGTTTGGATCTTTTTTGGTTCTAGGCTTCAAACATTAGCTAGATTTGATGAATTAATCCTCTGAGACTGAAGCATTTGTTGCAGTCCATTGTTAATTGTGTATTTCCTTTTTTTTTTTTGGGCATCTTTATTTTTTAAAATTATCATTCAATTCGAGAGTGTGTTGAATACTCGACTTGTATATGTTCAACCTTTCGGAAGTTTTTTTTTTGATAATATTTATTTTTTTTAATGCAATGTTTAGAATTATTTATATTTTTTTCAATCCATAAATAGTAGGATAATGCATTTCATCGTACTCAAATCTATATTTTTCTGCATTGACAATAATGTTCATGCCAATTGAGCTAAGACTTCGAATTCATTTTTTTATGCTTGTATACAAATTGAATATGAGTATTAAATAACTCAAACTCACATGTACAATAGAAGACTAGATTTTTGCCTAAGCAATACACGGTCTAAATTACTATGATAACACCTGTTTATTTTTTGCTATGCCTTTTTTTTTTCTTTAAAAGATTTAGTATTTGATTGAATTAAAAAATCAACATTTTGTAATTAAATAAAAATATTTAAAAATATTTATAGTATCATGCCAGCATATATTGTATGCAGATTATCACGCTAATATTGTTAACATATGCATGTTTTAGTTCGTATTTTTGTTAAAAAAAAGTATTTTTATTCTTTTTGAAAGGTTGATAACTAAATTTAATTAAAAAAAGAATAATAATCAATTTGACAAATATATAAACGCTGAAAGTTAAATATATCATTCGACTTAAAAAATATTATTGAAAGTTTTGTCCGAACTAAAATTGGACAAAGAGAAATGGATCCAATCCAGATATGATCAGTTAAATTTGATCGAAGAAAAAATGCTAAACGCTATCTTGATGGTCAGGTGTACCAAAAACAAATAATGCGAGTTTATGATAAAAAGGTTCGCCCTAAAAAATTTCGTGAGGGGGATCAAGTTTTGAAAAAGATTCTTTCCATACAGAAAGAGTTTTGAGGAATATAGATGCCAAATTGGGAATGACCATATATGGTAAAAAAAGAGTCTTTTTTGGAGGAGCGTTGATTTTGGCTAAGATGAACAACAAAGATCTGTCTAACCCCGTAAATTTGGATTCAGTCAAAAAATATTTCACCTAAAAAAAGGGGGAGAGGTGTCAAGGCGAAAACCCACAAAGGGCGTCCTGAAACCTACAGAGTTTTGAGTTGAAAACCTGAAAAGGGTGGCTCAAATTCAGACCCAAGAATGGGCATGTAATAGTCGTTTCCCTTCAAAAGTAACGAGGAAGAGCATTTTAGGGCATCTACAAAGTACTTTAGATCTCTTAAATATATATTAAGCTTAGAATGGTCCTCAACAAGTTAGCTTGTAGAAGCTCATACTATGATATGTGATGCACTTAGTTTCTGTTTTACTCACTCTATGTTCTAATGATGTTTGTTATTTTAATTAATCTTTTCACTAAAGTTTTACCCCAATAAATTTCAATCTTTTCTATTTTGTGACCTTGTTCAAGCATTTTTGCATTGAAATAATGATTAATAGACTAACAATATTATAAAGTATAAAAGGATTTCTGCATATCGCTATGAAAATTTTCTAAATAGTATAAGGACCTGAAATAGGACCACTATTTAGAAATAACCAAATTTGAAAGTTGGAAATGTCTTGGAAAGAATAGTCCAGATTGTGATTACCTCTTCAGGTTTCTTGTCAAAGATACCAGACCTGAACGGAAGGCATGGTAACACATCAGTGACAGCACCTAGATGAACAACAAGCAATGTCAACTTCAGCACCAAAAAAGGGACCATTCTCAAATGACATTTTGTATACATACAAATATCATGCACACACATTTAGCTAGAAGTATTTGATTTATTCTAATCATATCATCTTAATCGCTTGGCAAAAATATAGGCCTATAAAATAGATTCTACAGGTCTTATTCTTCAAAGAGTAGCTTAATGGATTAATGAAATAGCGAATCTCATCTTCACAAAGATGTAGTGGTGCAAGATGAAGCTACAAATCCTACATTTTGAAGTTGCAGTGGACCGAATTGAAACTACAATAGCGAATTTTATCTCTCTGAAGATGTAGTGGAGCAATATGAAGCTACAAATCTTATATCCTTGAGGTTGTAGGGGATCGAATTGAAAATACAATAGCGAAGCTTAGCTCTCTGAAGATGCAGAGGAGTAAGATAAAGCTACAACATTGAATCATGTCTTCTTAAAGTTACAGTGAAACCGATAAAATAGCAATTCCAGTCCCCCTGAAGTTACAATGGATTGGAATGAAACTACAACAACAAACATTATCTACTTGAAGTTACAATGGAGTAAAAGGAAGTTGTGACACTAAATCTTACCTTCTTAAAGTTGTAGCGAAGTGGATTCAATGGAGTAACCAATGAATAGAAAGAGTGGGTTACTTGAAAAAGAGAACCACCAAAGAAGTTGAGATTTAGTGAGATTAGACAGAATTGGTCCTCTTTTAAAGTTTTTGCTTCATTCTCGTTACATTAAAATGAGTAAAGAGGAATAGCTGTAATGGCCTAATTTTTTCTGGCCTAAACTAAAAATAGACAAACATAAATAAATAAAATAGACAAGTCTATTAAATAAAACGTCCATTTTACAAACTCAAATACTACCCAAAACCCATCTAGCCCAATTACCTAAATTACCTAGAAGCCCAAAACTGTAAAAACTAACTAGAAACCCTAAAAGCCTAAAGCCATCAATGTTGTTTCCCTCACCACATCAGCAAGCACATTACCCAAGGTCTGACACATTCTCTGCCACTATTTCATCGGAATGGTAAGAAGCGCGACTCCCACAGCTGTTAACCAAAGGTCCCCTTGTCAGCACCACAAAAAACCTGTAAAAAAGGAAAGAAACAGAAGCAGAACGTCAGAGAAACAAATAAAAGAAACAAAAAAATATTGTAACTCGGTTATAAAGCTCGAAATCTTTTGTAAACATTAATGAAAATAGAGAACAAAAAATAACAAAAACATATTAAAAAGGTATATTTTTTAGTTTAAATTTCAAAAACATAAAACGAAAGTTAAGTCTTTTTCTTTTACCTGAACACTTATTCGTTTCCCCACTGCAGATGGATGAGGCCATTGTCTTCGATGATAGATAGTCTTTTTTCGATTTGATAGGAGTGACTAGGGTTCGCCCTTTTCCAAAAAGTAAATGAGGAAACAGGAAAATTTTCTCTTTTTTTTTTTTTAAATTTTCGACCATCAGAGGTGGCGGTCATCGTCGACGATGATCGGTGGCTACGACAGAGCTGCAACGGCCCTATGGCCGGACGATGGGGAAGCGGACGATGGGAAAGTTTTGAGAGAGAAAAAAAAAAAGATTTAAAAAAGATTTTTTTTAAATATTTTATTGGCTTGGCTTTAGAAGCCCAAAACATCATCATTTCGAGGTTGACTTGATGACCTGACCTAGATCCTTTAAGATCTGCATGTTTTTGAGGGGAACAGGCTAATTGGTGTTTAAGCCTTTTCGTTTTTTTACTATCTTTTAATTTGTCCCCTTTTTTTTTTCATTTTTTTTCTATTCTTTTTATTTTATTTGTGTGCAATTTAGTCTCCTTGACTCATAGGCAACCCCTTTGGATGTGACACGTGTGTAGTGGTGGGGATAATAGCCCTTTTAGTCCCTGTACCTTTTCACATATGCAAATTTGGTCATTTATTTGCCTTTTGTTGTTTTTTTTTTTTGCAATTCAGACTTTAAAATTTTTTTAAGTTTCAATTTAGCCTTTATTTATTTAATTTGGCCCTTTTACTTTTTGCTTTTTTAATTTCCAGCCCTCCTAATTCATGCTATTTACATTTTCCTCCTTTTTAAATTATATATTTTCCATTTTCATTCTTAAGTGATAATATTTTTTTGTATTCACTTTTAATTAAATATGATGTTGATTATTGATTAATGTTATTGTTATAGTTGTGTTTTTATTACTTTCACTTATATACTATAGTATTATTCCACTTTCACTTATATAGTTATTTTATTTCATTTTTGCCATCATCATAATTTATATTATTCCTAGATGCACTTGTTGATTTTCATATCACATTCTAATAAATTAATTGTATATCAATAAGTGTTATATTTATGTTTGTTGATTTTCATATCACATTCTAATAAATTAATTCTACATCAATAAGTGTTATATTTATGTTTACACAACACATAAGAAGTAGTTAAAACTAAGGTGATGTTTTCTTATTTTGGGGTTTGAGATGTTGTATTTTTAATTTACGGAGTATGATTTTTTTTTTAGAACTAAAATAATTAAATATCTTTATTAAAATTGAAAATATGTAAGATCTAGGCAGTAAATTAAGCAATGAACATTTTTATTTTTGGGGATTTGAGATTTTGTGTCTTAACTTACGGGACATGACTTCTTTCGTCTTGATTGACTCAAAATAAGAAAGCCCTTCCTATAAAATTTAATTTGGATAGTGATCTTTTTAATGTTATCGAATAATATCATGCAAAATGGGGATCGCAGTTTAAATTCTCTTCGAATTCTTAATTCTCGACACTAAGACATAAAGTAATCAACTAGGTACCAATTTTGAGCGTTATGAGTGTGCTAACCCTTCCTCATACGTAACTGACTATTGAATTCATTTCTTGAATTTTGTAGACAAAAAATTATCGTTTTAGTAATTTTAATCTTTTATTAAAAATGATTAAGTTTCGAGGTAATCCAATTACACCTAATAAAAATGATTGGTGGTGACTTTGTTTTCGTTTTAAAATAAAAGTTGAGTTACCAAAAAAAGTTTCGACAAATATATATTTGACATATAGGGATGATAATGGAGCAGAACGAGGAGGTTGATGTTAAATCCATTATTGCACCACAACTAGCATGCTCTATTGCATTATCTATTTTGTTTCACTATGTATGTGTAATATTGAAAATTACTACCATCTTCATATATGTTAGATGCATCTATTCCTATTCCACACTACCTTGTTTCAATTTTATTTTTGTTAATTATTTTTTTATTTTTTTTACAAACAAGTTAATATTTAAATATAAAATATGTAAATTTTGTTATAACACATATTTTTGTCTTTTAATTGTTATAAATATATATGTCAAGTAATAAATTAATATAATGGAGTGGGATAAATAATCACTATAATTACTTTATATTTACTATTTAAAAAAAAAATTCACCCACCTCATTCTGCATCCACTTTGTTCGAATTTTATCATCTTCAAACATTGGTATATATTTTTAGTATATATTTTTAGAGGTTAATTTTTCGTATCTATATTAGACACAAGTACTTAAAGGAAAAAATAAGAGGCGAAGCAACAGAGCTTGTACACATTCCAATAGTTAGTTAATTGGGGGTGAATGAATACATATTTGACATGGATGGCAGCTGATGGACTAAGAACATAATCCCTCTTTTACTGCTGTGCCAAGTGACATCTTTTACGGTGATGCCTGTGGCTACTTAGTATCCTACACACAAGTTCTATCATTAAGCACTCATATAATTTATTTCTCTAATTTTTCAATCATTTGAGGCGTTTTTAAGAATTTTAAGAATATTGTGGTTGATAATATCTTGGTGAATAAATTTGTCTAATCATGGCTTTAATAAATTTGTTGAACTTTTATATATTCTTTTTAATATCATACGAGAAAATTAATTTTCGTGAAATATATTTTATTTTATCTCTGGTAATATTTTTTTAATTGAATTATATATGCCAGATTATCTTCGTATAAGATAATTAATTAATTATTTATTTATTTATAGAGATAAATCACAAATCATCTCAAGTATGAAATGTTTAGCTTGTAACCTATATAAGATAGTAAAATTTTACACTTGATGGTATATGTTGGGTGTTCATACTTTGTTACTTTAAGCATTTTTTTTTTTGAAAGAATATACTTGTAAATGAAGTTATTTAAGGGAAAGTGAGTGCAAATAGTTGGACAATATTGAGATTGTAATTATGCATGTTAGTTTTATCGAAACACTTGTTGCAAAATCAATTTAGACATCAAAGGTAAATCAAAGTGCTTTTTCAATTATAATTGTTTATATTAATTATATAAAATTTTAAATTTTTTTATTAAAATAAATTAGAATAAAACTAACATTTTTAAAATTTTTGAAATTAATAGTGACATAAGAGATAATAAATGTATTTATGGACCAGGTCGGGCCGGATTTAAGTATGTTATTAATATATTTTATGCTCGAAATATTAGTTTAAAATTTTGCCGAAGTTTGTCTATATTTATAAATGGTTAACTCAAGCTCATCTTAAACCCATTCATATTATTTTTTAAAAATTTTAAAATATATATTTATA
This sequence comes from Gossypium stocksii, assembly GCA_020496765.1. Lineage (NCBI taxonomy): Eukaryota > Viridiplantae > Streptophyta > Magnoliopsida > Malvales > Malvaceae > Gossypium > Gossypium stocksii. The sequence goes on from CM035621.1 coordinate 113,780,497, forward strand.
TTATTTAAATTTAATAATTTTATATATTTTTATTTATTAAAAAATTATATGTAATTATCTTAACATTTTTTAATATTTATGTTATAGTAATATTTATATATTACTACATATTTAATTTTTATGTGTTGTAAATTACATTATATAAAATATTACAAACTAAAGAAAGAGTCGGTTCGGACTTGGACCTTGAATGTTCTCTCCACTGTGAAAAGTTACAAAATAGTCACTAAACTATTCAAATTTGTCTTTTTTTTTTAATTATCACTACAATACAACTTTTAAATTTGGCATAATAGCAATTTTAACTCTCAATATTATAAAGAAGCGCAAAACACAATATAATAGAAACACCCAAAAATTCAAGATAATAAATTTAATAATATCTCTTTTTTTTTTTTAAATTTACCCCCAATATTATAAAGAAGAGCAAACAAAAAATACTAAATTATACAATGCGTAAATGTCGAGAGTTAAATTATTTATAATCAAGACTAAATTTGACATATTTTATAAATGTTGAGAGTTAAAGTTGTTATTATGCTAATTCTAAAAGCTACCATCGTTAGTCAGATGGTGATAATAAAAGATAAAATTGAATAGTTGGATAACCATTTTGTAACTCGTATTTGGGTGACCAAAATAGAAATTTACTAATAGTTGGATGAAATTTTATAACTTTTCATAGTTAAGTGATTAAAAAAGAAATTTACTAATAGTTGAGTGCCTACTAGTTAAATTTACCCTAATAATAATGATATGTTAAGATTACGAAAATAACTGTAAATAAGACAAGGCTATGTTTGGGGCGAAAACTCGAATATAAAGGCCCGCGAAAGTAAAGCGCCCGCCCCCTTTCTTTCTTAAAACTCAAAATTAGGGTTTGCTTTAACAAAATCCCTCTGCATTCTCTGCTAGATTTCCCTCCCTTTCTTCAAAAGTTCCTGCTCGGTAACTTCTCTTTGCTTTCTCTTTCTAAATTCATGTTCACTGTTCTCGATTCTCTTCTTTGTGCTTAATGCTGATTGTTTAATCTCTCTCTCTCTCTATTTGGTTGGCCATTTATTGAATTCGAAATTGTTGTAGGCTTACTGTTTCTATATTTTGATTGAATTCGTTAAGCTATTCTGAAGTGATAATCCATGAACATGAAGTCTTGAAAAACAATGGAATTCGTATTTCTGTTTGTTTAAAATTTCATGAATTTGTTGTTGAAATAGCGTCGTAAGCAATAGATTTATGAAAGAAATAATGTTTTTGCTCCTTTGCTGGAATCTCGTATTGTATCCCTTCAATTTCTTTATATTCTCCGTTTTAGTTTAGTTCAATTTCTTATTCCTTACTTTTTGCCTTTTGTGTTTTTCTTTCCCTTTTGCCCTTTTGGTGAATGCATTTTCCCAGATATATAATTAAACGGTAGAACTGGCCATTGATTTTTTTTTTGGGCAATCTATTATCTAACTTTCAAGAATTTCACTTTGTTGAGCATCTGAATCCTCTTGATTATCGTTCAGAACTTTCTCTTCTTGTCTCTATTACTATTTTTACTATTTTGTAATTCCCTTTTTTGAGAGTCATTCAAGTTGCGACTCCTGTGAAAGCCATATTATTTTCATGGCACAGATTCAAACAAAATTCTTATTCTGCAACTCCATTTGGCCTCTCATTTTTGTTTCCTCCTTTCCACATTTGGACTCTTTTCTTTTGTCAATGCTTCTGGCTTCTGTGCTTCCTTCACAGTTGCTTTGCAAGCTTGGTTTATTAGATTACATAAAATGCCAAGGACAAGGGAAGAGATTGAAGAGCAGGTGGACCTTGATGGAGACAATGATCCTGAGGAGACTATAGAGGAAGAGGTTGAATATGAAGAAATAGAGGAAGAGGAGGAAGTGGAAGTTGAGGAAGAGGTAGAAGAGGAAGTGGAAGTAGAAGAAGAAGAGGACGAGGACGAGGATGCTGAGCTTGTTGATTTCCAGAAAGGCTCTGATGCTAATGAGGAGATGGATGATTTTGAAACAGAGGAAGAAAAGAAAAAGAAGCATGCGGAGCTTCTTGCACTTCCTCCTCATGGGTCAGAGGTTTACCTTGGTGGCATTCCTCATGATGCTTCTGATGAGGACTTGAGGAGATTTTGTGAATCTATAGGAGAAGTCATAGAGGTAACTTTTGCTAATTTCACAATTTCTGGCTGTATTATTCTTATTTTGGCTGACTAGGTCACGATTATAGGTTAGGATAATGAAGGAGAAAGATTCCGGGGAGGCCAAGGGTTATGCTTTTGTGACCTTCAGATCCAAAGAGTTGGCTTCCAAAGCTATTGAAAATCTGAATGGTTCGGAATTCAAGGTGAGAAAGAATGGTCTGCTTTTAGGGTCAATAGATTCTAGTAGGGCTTAACATTAAATACGTGCTGTTATTTGTTTGTATCCAATATTCATCTTCCTTTTTGCTTCCTATGAATTAAGTAGATGAATACTTTTTCCAATTATTTTTCACCCCTGAAGCTTTTTTCTGTTTTCTTGTTTACTCTTTTTGCCTTCTTCAGGGGAAGAAGATAAAATGTTCAACATCTCAAGCAAAGAATAAGTTATTTATTGGTAATGTTCCCAGAAACTGGGGGGAGGAAGATGTGAAGAAGGTTGTAAAAGATGTTGGTCCTGGAGTCAATTGTATTGAATTGTTGAAGGTTTGTGCATTAGTGCATTTGTTGTCTGTCACTTCCAGATTTATGAGATTGATGTAATTCAATTCAAAGTTCCATTTCTTATGTGCCAATTTATATCAGCTATTGATACAATGAGCTTGACACTGATAGGATCCAATGAACCCTAGCCGAAACCGTGGATTTGTTTTCATAGAGTACTATAATCATGCATGTGCTGAATACTCAAGACAGAAAATGATGAAGCCAACATTTAAGCTTGATGATAATGCTCCAACCGTGAGTTGGGCAGACCCGAGAAGTGCAGAATCTTTTTCCAATACTCAGGTGTTTTAATCTTATTTGCTGAATAATGCATTGTGGCTTTAATGCTTTGCCTTATTTGCAGAATAATGTGCACGGGGAGTTGTGTAGTCATAATGTTTGATATATTGCAGGTTAAGGCTTTGTATGTTAAGAATTTGCCAAAAGATATAACTCAGGATCGCCTAAGGAAGCTGTTTGAACATCATGGAAAGATCTTGAAAGTTGTAGTTCCACCTGCGAAAGTTGGAAAGGAGAACAGCAGATATGGTTTTGTGCATTTTGCGGAGAGGTCAAGTGCCATGAAAGCATTGAAGAACACTGAAAAATATGAGATTGATGGTAGGATATACATCTTGTACCTTACAGATTTTATTAACTTCTGTATTTTCCATGGAGATTAAGGGCATCATTGATGTTATTTTATTGGGTTTTCTGTTATTGACAGGTCACATATTGGAGTGCTCTCTTGCAAAACCACAAGCAGATCAGAAGTCTGGAGCATCTGGCTCCCAGAAGTCATCTCTAGATTCAAGCTTCCCACCTCTTCTCGGGTATGGTTTAGTTGGGGGAGCATATGGTGGTCTTGGGGCAGGATTTGGTCCTGCTGGCTTTGGACAGGTTAGATACTTTTTTTCACTTTGTCTTCTCAGACTTCAGCCTTTTTATGCTCATTTGTAATTGGAAAAAGTTGGAAAGTGAAATAGTTGACATTTTTTTAAGGGAAACAATTCGAATGGGCTCAGATCTCTTTTAGATTTAACTTGGGTTCTTTATTTGTGAATAAGACAACTGGGTGATTAATCTAAAATTGGCACATAATTCTGCACTGGTTGTATCATGTTATTTCTCTAATACTCCCTTCAGGAATGTAAAGGAACATTGCACTTGATAAAGAATAAGAAAGGCACCATTCTTTCCTACATCAAAATTTCTTTTCTTATAATAAGTTTGTGAATATCCTATGGTAGACATTATTATGCGAGTTGACCGTTAGACATTGCCTATAATAAGGTGCCACTATTAATTTTTGACCTTTTGAATGCGCATACTTGATTATATGTTTTTCTTTGGCACCATTTTGTAATGTTTTACTTATATTTATGTTAAAATCTTGCAGCCATTGATCTACGGTCAAGGTCCAACCCCTGCAGGAATGGCAATGATGCCAATGCTTTTACCTGATGGAAGGATTGGATATGTCTTGTAAGTTCCAACAATGCTTTTGTAGTGCAATTGATCATGTGAGCCTGTGCTATTGTTATGTGTGTGCATGCGTGTGTGTTTTGACATGACTGGTGCATGTGCTACCCATTCATTTCTTATTTTCTTTTAGTCCATCATGACACTCACTTGAGAAATTGCATACATTTTGGTACAGGCAACAGCCTGGAGTGCAACCGCACACCCCTCCACCACAGCCCCATAGCAGCCGAGGTGGTGCTAGTGGTAGCAGTTCGAGTGGTGGAAGGCGGAGCAGCAATGACAGTAGCCGAGGACGGCGTAGGTATAATCCATATTAGTTTAGTTCCCAATTTCATGTTTTTCAGTCTGAAGCTTAGAACGAATCTGCTTGAGTTGTATTTGAGGCTAAGCAGTAAGGATAACCCAATTAGTTTCTGTTTTAACATAATTTGATGGCAAATGTAGCTGTAAAACCATAACTGATATTTATGTGATGGCTGATGCCTATTCCAGTGATCAAAATTGCCCATTATATTTTTTATTTTAAATTATAATTATATATTTGTATTAATCATTCTTTTAATTTTTTTTAATACATATCATGAAAATAAATAATTTTAGCCACAACTTGGCTCAGCAATGGACATAATTAGGCCAAAAATTAGTTAATTTTATTTATTATAATCTGAGTTCAAATTGAATAAATTACTTGAGATGTTTGAAATTGCCAATATTTGAATTTAGTAAGTTAAAAAAAGTTAGGCTCCTAAATAAGGATTTTTTACTTTAAATGAATTAATCTTTATTCAAATCGATGTAAATATAAAACTGTCTTTTAATTATTTTTTAAATATTAAATATGATATTTTTGTACGAATTCATATAAATGTAATTTTATTTTTATCTTATTTCTCATATTTTTATCATAAAAATTTGATTATCAAACATGTTTCCATGTTGACATTATTGAAAACAAATGTTTAATTTTATTTAGCAAATTAGTTTATCAATTTTTTAAAAAATAAAAAATACTTAAATTTTTTATTTTTAAGTTTAGATCATTATCTGGAAACATAAACATAAATAAATTCGGATAAAAGATTTTTGAGTACTAATATCAAAATATTTAGTTTGAATATATTGTTGATGATAATTAAAATATTTGACTTTAAATATTAATTAAATCCATAACATTTAAACAAATAAAAAATCCATAAATATCATAATTTGCATTATTCATCATCATTCCAATTTATGTTCGGTTTGAATACTTTTTATACGGAATTTGCGAGTCTTATATTTTTTTGCTCATGTCATGCTAAAATATGTTCTTTTCGTCGCGTTCAAAATAAAAGTTTAATTCTGCTATAAATCCATTTTCTTTGCGAGAGTTTTGGATTTAATAACTATACTTTAATCTAATTAATTTTAGTCCCTATATTTTTTGGATTGGTCAACTTTATTCTCGTATGATTTTAATTTTGAATTTTTAGTCCTCCCTCAAATAATAACAGTTAAATTTATTTGGTTAAATTCAATTACTAATATCATATTGTGTACAGTCGTAGATTTGATTCATATTCTCAAATTGGATCATTATAAGTCCCTATACTTTTCGAATTTTGAAATTTTAATCTTGATGCAAATGACCGTCATTAATCTACTAATTGGAATTTTAATAAGTAATATATAGAAATAATAAGATGATAAGTCATCACATATATGGCAATATGTTTAGCACATTAGATCTTGAAAATAACAGAGTTTAATTTAATAAATTTAATAATAATTGTTTGGTGATGGCTGAAATTTTAAATTTTAAAAAATATAAAGAGAAGTTTGAATAGAAATATACTGCCTCTATTTAATGTTGAATAATGTATTTTAACCTTACTGCATTACTTCTATTTTATTTTGATTAAAATACGATTTTACACTCCTATAAATAGATATAGTCTACTTCTCTTGTAATCATTCGAATTTGACATAGTGAATTATCTTCTCCTCTACCCGTTATTTTTTTCTCAAAATACTTTTCACGTAAAAGCTTATATGTTCTTTACTTTTTTTACTTTTTTTTTTTTTGTGATATATTGTAATTATCGATGTTATATTTTCTTTTTCACAAAAACTTCAACAATCTATTTCAAATGATAGACGGTGATGCCTCCATTGTTGAATTCATCGACACATTTCAACAAAAGCGTATATTGATCAGCTTTCATATGTTTCTTCACCCTTTCAAGAAAAGCTTCCATCTTTGACTTGCGGAAGGCATCCATCTTAAACAAATCTGATTTACTACTATTTCTTAAATTTGTTGTAAAAAATTAAAAAAATCACCCAACTTCCAAATAATTAATTTTAAAAATTATCAAAGGCATAATAATTCTTGTTTCAAACAAATTTAATTTTTATATTTTTATTAGTTTCAAATAAATTATTTTTAAGTTTCCCTGGAGCACAAGCTTAATGGTCTCAAATAATTAATTTTGGAAATTATCAAAGGCATAATAATTTTATATATCCTTTCAAAAAAAAATTATATCTATAGATAATAGACTTGTCTATGGCCAAGTCACTTGATCCAAAGGCCCACCTAAAAAGTGGGAATATTTGGGTAAAAATATAGGCCTAAAAAATAGACTTTAATAAAAAAATCTATTTAGAAAACGGGTTGGGCCTTGAGTAAGCTCTTTTTTGCTCGAGCCCAACTGAATTTGTAAAAATTAAAAATATTGTTTTTTTGCTATTTTCTTGTTTTTTTGATTATGTTGTTACTATTTTGTTGTTATTGTTTTGATATTATATAACTCTTTTATTATTAATTTTGTTACTATTTTAGAATTATTTTAAGTTAATAAATTTAATAATAATAAATTTTAAACATATAAAGATTAATCAAACTAAAATACAAAAAATTAAATCCACATCTTTCGAAAAATAAAAAAAAAAAGAATTTAACTTAAAATAAATAAATGTAAGATTTAGAAAAATACTAATGTTTTATTCAACCATAAAAAACTAGTTACATACACCACACAATTATGCTATTGTGAGCAAAAGTAAAATTTACAAAAATTATCATTTTTGAATTCGTGATTATCACTCTTAATAATATAATCCTTCGAAATTATGAATTTGAACATTGCCTTCAATATTATTGCTGATCCTCCAACATTTGTTGATGTCGTCGGCAAAATTCACAATCTGGAACAGTATCCTTTTGTTTCAGCCTCTTAATAATCACCGGCAAAATAGTTTTTGGTGCATGACGGAGGCTATCCACTAACCATGGCCCAGATCCATTATACATTTTCACAAGGTATCTGTAATTATAACTCGTGAAATACTCATCCACGTCCGCCATTGTTGGTTCCTTGATTTTCCCTTCATTGATATCTTGAAATAGTTTCATTGCGTTCTTCTTCGTGGAGCGCAACCATTCCATCTGCATATCCATTACAAACATCTCATCTTCTTTTTTATTCATCACCATTTCTTGTTTCGTAATCTCGAGGCGTTTCTGTTTATTAGTATTGTATACACCTTTCGAAAAAGTACTAAAATTCAACACCTGTTTCCCAATTTCATCAATCTCAGTACCATAAACTCCCGATAGATTTTCCGATAGAAGATAATAGCTTTCTGTCACCTTTTCAAGCTCTTCTTCTTCGGGTTTATTAATCTCCTTTTTGGGTTTTGTTAAAGATGATGACGATGGTCCCTCTTGTTTAACTTTATAGCTTTCCGTCACCTTTTCAATCTCTTCTTCGGGTTTCTTTTTTTTGTTACCGATTTTCGATTCTAATGACGGCCCTTTTTGTCGAGTTTTACAGCTTTCTTTAACAATGTCCACCTCTTGGTTTCGTTTTTTTCCTTCAGACTCCGATGATGATGATGATGTTGGTCGGCTTATATTCGTATAAAACTCAAAAAGATGATCAAAGTCTTCCCCAAAAGCATGAAAATTCTCAGCGATGGCGGTTTTCAGATCAACCATTATGATTTTCCCAGTACCATAAGCATATAAATGTTTCAACAAATCCAAATACTTATCGTAACTGGTTTGCTTCATTACCTTTTCACAAAACTCCATTGCTTCAGCCAGTTGATCCTTAGTTCCATTCAAGCCATCGATTTCTCCATCTTCATCGGAAGCTTGCTTCCTCTTCCCTTTGTTTCTACTATCTGCTGATTGGACTCTACGAGTTACGCCATTAGCAAAGCTTAAAACGAATTGAAACTGAGTAAAAAAACCTGGGTATTCACGAAGTAAAACTTCTACAATCTCATTCAAACGATAAACAGTGATTCCTCCATTGTTGAATTCATCGACACATTTCAACAAATGCGTATATTGAGCAGCTTTCATATGTTCCTTCACCCTTTCAAGAAAAGCTTCCATCTTTGACTTGCGGAAACTCAAATCAGAGGCATCCATCTTAAACAAATCTGATTTACTGCTATTTCTTAATTTTTTTTTTTTTTGAAGTTCTTTCTAATGGATTTTTAAGCATGAATTAAATACTAATCGGACTTTGTTTGCTAAAAGGAGTAGAAAGGCACAATTTTATTCAACTTAAAAGACTTATATTCATAGTTGGTATAGGAAAAAAATAATATAACCTTCTTTTATTTTTTTGACTTTTTTAGAAATGTGACTCAATAATTTAAAAAATTATGAAAATAATCCAACTTTTAAATTAATGATTGGGTTATGATTTGGTGGAATTTTAAGGTGGTGCCGCCTTGAGTAGTGGCGGCACCAAATTACGCTGTAAATTTCAGGTCATTCTCATAATTAATCTGGAAGTTGAGTCTTTTTATAATTTTTTTTTTAATTATAGGGTCACTTTTCTAAAAAAATATATTATATGTATATAAGTATAGATATAGATTTAACGAAATAATAATGTGTAAAATATTCTAAAAAAATGTCAGTTCTTAAAAAAACACCTAATTCGGCAAATGGATTAAACCCCATTCTCTTCCATGGATGAAACTTGAGTTTCAAAGCCATTCTCATTAAGGCAATAAACATGGATCACAAACCCTAAACAATCACATAAAGATAAAGATAATGATGAATAAGAATTTAAATTACATATGATCAACAGGTGCTGTATTTGAATAACTTTACACTGAAAAGACATTTCATATATAAAATAACAAAAAAGGGTAAATTAAGATTAACTGAAATCTCTGAAGAGCATAACAATGTTCTTCCCTAAAAAGCAAAGAGCACCAATGGAGTTTGTACCAAACATGGTCATTACATTATCAACTCATTCATAAGCAATTATTCTATAGAAAGCATCAACAACCATTTCATGGATGTTGTAAAATATAACTAGGTTTATATGTTGTAACAGCTTTAAACATATACTTACTTGGACTACTACTACCACTGTTGATGTTCAATTCAAGGATGCATCTCGGGGTGGTTCGATCCATATGTTCTCGAACGGATCTTGTTCTCCCCAGTCATGGCACTCTTTGCGAGGGTAGTATCTACGGTCATCAACCGAGTATGATATGCATCGCTTTCCAAAGAAACGAACCTTAGAGAAGTAGACAACGTTCCTCATTGAACCAGGGAGTTCAGTTCTTGAATGAGACGACAAGAAACTAGCAAATAGTGTCACACCGTTAAGGGTTTGCATTTCTTCCCATACCATTTCGGAATGATCCAGTTTGAATATGATGGGGGTCTCAGTATTACAAGTATAGATAACTAAGATATCTCCATCGTGCTCTGCCATAAATTTTCCTTTCCACCAATTTTTGGCAAAAAAGTTCTCAGGGCATCTCGGAGGGGGCACGTGAAGAACACTCCAAGCACGCAGCAGCGGATCATAGACCCCTAACCAACCAGTGAGGCTAAGACAATAGAACATTCCACTGCAGAATACCATTTTGTTCCAAATGCTACTAACGAACGGCAATCGGTTCTGGTGATTAACAGTGGTCCACTCAGAATCCCCAGGACGACATGTGCTAATAGCGACAACAGTAGGACTGATGTGCTTAATCGTAAAAACCACACACAGGTCCGATGTTGGGGCATCGGAGAAGGCAACCATCTGATATGTCAACTCAAATCTGGGAAGCTTAATCATGTGCCGATTGAAGGGATTAAAGAAGAACACACCATGATTTCTGGGTCGGTACAGCAGCAACCAACCATCTTTGGTGTAACAAGCCCTGGATCCTTGCAGCTCTGGCAGCTCGAGAGAGTAGGTTTTACGCTCTGCTGGATCATAGAACTCATACAAGCTACCATATTTTGGGAAGTACATAAGCCACGGTGATTGGTTAACCACCCGGACTGTAACCGCAACCTTATGCCACCTCCTGCATACAGCTGAAGCTCGAACATTGTCCTCTAGTGTTAGGTGGCACAGAATCAATTCCAAAAGTTCCACAGGAAGATCAGCCCACGTTTGTAGCTTCAAACTCTCCTCCTCCTCGGTTGCTTTTTTTTCATCCAAATTTATTGTTTCAGCTAACCTATACGGCCAAAAGGATTATTGATATTCAAATGCCATTATCAGTTATGACTATTAAAAAGAAAAGGGTGGCAAAGAAAACCAGAGAAGAACCCTAAATTGCTCCATTATGTCGGACAGCTTATCATGCTTTAGAACAAATTCAGTGTGCAGTGTTTGCTGTTTCTTGAACCTACAACTGATCAAGTTTTGGAAAAGAGCATATTTTTATCTTCCATTCATTACATATTGCATGCTAAAATGGTACACGCCGAAAAGGTACTTATTTGACTTAACCATAAACACTTCCCAAGTCCCAACCCCAAGTGGAAAATTTAAAGCAACAGTATGCACAGTTAGGAAAGAAACAACAACCATCAATTACACTTGTTGCTATTAGTCACTGTATTAAATATACAAAATGATTCATATTCACATTCAATCGTATCTACCATTTAAGTCATATTCCTATTCAAGAAAGGCATTATTTGTCGTAAAGCCTAAAACAAAATTAACAAATAACACATGCACCATGATTAAAAAGATTTTCTTTATAACCTTTCTTTGATAAGATCAATCTCTATAAATTTCACAATCTCAAGTAACACAAAAACATCGATCAAACAGTTATAAGTAAGATCTCTATAAATTTGGCTCAAATAACACAATCATTGATCAAACAGTGATAAGTAAGATCTCTAAAAATTTGACTATTTCAAGTAACACAAGGATAATAATTTCCATTATGATTTCATGAAATAGAATTGATCCTGGTTACAAGAATGTTGATATTTTATCAAATCCTAAATGAAAACCTAAGGCTTTGTTAAGTAGCCACTTATTGGTAGTACAAAAGTCCAACAAAAGAAGTCACAAATCGTAAAACGGCATTAAACATGCAACCGTCGGTTTCACTTGTTGCTATTAGAAGTCACAGCAAAATGCTTCATATTCACATGCAACCATATCTACCATTTAAGTCATATTCCTACTTAAGAAAGGCATTTTTGTCGTATAGCCTAAAACAAAATTAGCAAATAACATGTGCAACATGATTAAAAAGATTTTTGTTAGAACCTTTCTTTGATAAGATCAGTCTCAATAAATTTGACTATCTCAAATAACACAAAATCGATCAAAAAGTGATAAGTAAGATCTCTATGAATTTGACGATTTCAAGAAACACAAGGATAACCATTTCCATCGTGATTTCATGAAATGGAATTGATCTTGGCTAGGAGATGTTGATATTTTATCAAATCCTCAATGAAAATCTAAGGCTTTGTTAAGTAGCTGCCTATTTATAGTACAAAAGTCCACTAAAAGAAGTCACACATTGTAAAACGAATTTAAACATGCAACCGTAAGTTACACTTGAAGCTATTAGAAGTCACTGTCTTAACCATTTAAGTACTATTTAAGAACAGTATTTTTGTTGTATAGCGTAAAACAAAATTAGCAAATAACGCATGCACCATAATTAAAATGATTTTCTTTAAAACCTTTCTTTGAAAAGATTGGTCTCCATAAATTTGGCTATCTCAAATAACGGAAAACATTGATCAAACAGTGAAAACTAAGATCTTGGTTAGAAGAATGTTGATACCTCAATGAAAATCTAAGGCTTTGTTAAGTAACCGCATATTGGTAGTACAAAAGTCCACCAAAAGAAGCCACAGATGGTAAAACAATTTTAAATTTTGATCCTCCATTAACAGTACTCTGCATGCAAATGAGTTACTCAAGAACTTAACAAGCGGTAACAACTCAAAGACCCTTCTTTGACAGACCTTTAGAACCCCTAACCTTGTGGTGCAAAAGACACTACCAAAATTCAGTGACATGGCTGAAATACCCCCACATTCATTCATTTCAACATAATCTCCTTACATAAATACTGGATTTTAGGTTTTAAACCAGAAACCCTAGACATTCAAATAATTTTTTAGCATGACCAAGAAAAACCCAATTCCCAAAACCCAAATTGAGGAATTAAACAAATTAAAAGTTCATTAAAACCCACAAGCTATTCTAAACACTAAAAATCTTTAATTACTCTCAAATACAGTCATTAAACGACAACAAAACAAAACCCAATTCACCCCAACTGTTTCAGATCAGAAATTTTTTTAAAATCGGATTTTATTAAATTTTACATAATTCAAAAAATAACACATTTTATCTCATATCAAGAACCCAGAAAACTCCAATTCATTTGAATGAAACCCTAGCATAGCAATTAAAAGTTTCATTTTCATCACACAAATAAATAAATAAATAAATAAAGCAAATGTTAAACTTATCAAATTGGCTACTCAAAACAAAACCCAGAAATAAAAACACTTACAACTTAAGCTTCCTTCTCTTTCTCTCAGCCATATCCTGCCTAAAAAAAAAAAAAACTGAAGTTTTTACTGTGTATTCTCAAAGGGAGTGTGATATGAGATTATATATAAAAGGAAGCACATAAGCTCAAAGTGAAGTGGTGAAAATGTGTTAGGGGTGCAATCAAGTGTGGCTGATTCCTTCGTAATGAGGACAAAAGACAGCGAAGCATGGATGCCACGTAATTCAATTGGTGTTAGGCTGAATTGACTTTGATGACGTGGTGTGTGTTTAATGGTTTAATTTAGATGTGAAAAAATATTGACAGAAGATCCTATGGATTTATATGGTAAGCAGAAAGTAACGGCAGAGGAGGCTTTTGCCACCTGGTCAATGGTTTTCTCACCTCTAAAATTGAAAATGTAACGTTTATTTTGTTTATTAATTTCAAATTGGTCCTTCAATTTAATAACATTTTAATTACATACTCAAATTATTAGTATTACATCAATTAAATCATTCAATTGTTAAAATCGTTAAATGATATGTCAAATCTTATAACATAATTTAACACGAAAATTTTTAAAAAAAGGTAAAATATTACTACATAACTTTTATAAGTAAAACTGGAATAAAAAAAAGTGAGCAATAAAATTTTTGTAAAAGCTTCAGAAATCTCAAAACTAAATTGATGGCTTTAGTAATAGAAATTACTTACTGATATAACATTAATAGTTTAAAAATGTAATTAGAATGTTTTAAAGTTTAGGGACTAATTTAAAATGAAAGTTATAATTTAGAGATATATAGTACAATTAACTCAAACATTGTCTTTTATCTTTTCTATTTTTCCCTGTACTAATATTACTTAATTATTTATTAAAGTATTTTTTTTACTTTGCGGCACAATTATGACATTTATCGGTGTCAAAGTCTTTTACCATTTATTTATTTTCAATTTTTGTACTGCTTGAGGTACGAAAATGTACAATATATGACTTTGACTTTCATGATTGTCAAAATCCTACTAACAAGCTTTAGGAGTCCCAATCATTTGAATCAATTAATTTTGTAGGTTAAATTAATTCGATATTTATTGATTAAAGATCCAATTGACCAATTTTAATACAAAGAACCTCGACACCTTATTGAAGCAATAAAAGGTAATGAATCGACAAAAGTAATAAAAGGTTTTCACGTTAAATGATTTATGATGATCATGAGACTGTTAATTAGATAGAGCTCATGAGACACAATGAATGATTTATAATTATAAGATTGTATTGCATCAAATTCATGCTTTTTATACCAACAAGTTGTTGGGTGTAATGGTAAGGTACATTGTATTTTTAAGGTGAAGACTCAGATTTGAACCTTGGAGATAATATTATTAGGATGGACAATCACGAACTTCAAATACAGATTGTAAAATGAATATGAAATATATCAAAAAAAGATCATGCCTTTTATGAGATTATACTTGACTTTACAATAATTTGGGTGTCTTGAACCTTTGGTGCAATTTGCTCTTAATTAACTAACCTTTATGCCTATTGCCATTTTTTTGGGAACATTATGGATAATAGGATGAGGATGATGATGATGGTTAAGTTTGAGATCAATTAAGTTTATTTGATTGAATGAAAGGTCTAATTTAAAGTTACAATTGAATGATTCAATCGAGAAACATTACGATAAATTTAAATTTGATTTGAGTATGTTTAAATTTGAATAACATAAATAACGATTATCTAAAATAGAAATATGTGTTTAATTAAAGTATGGAGCGAATTCAAGTGTAATTAAGAAAATGTCTCAATTCAGATATAAAGATGAGATAGTTTTTAAAAGCTACATTATCATTGATATGAATTTCACGGGTGAGAGATAACATTTTATATAGTTCAACCTATTAAATAATTAAATAAATTAGATAGTATATATTATAAATTATTTATATTAATTTTAACTGAATTATAAAGTATTTATTATTAGTTACTTATATTTGGTTCTGGTTATATTTGCTCTTTTTGAAACAATGTCTAGACCTACCCATAGTCTCTCCCCAATCCATAAATAGGAGAATAATGCGTTTTAGTGCACTCATCTCACGCCCTCTTGCATTGACAACAATGCCCATGCTAATCGAGCGAAGACTCAATTGACTTACTTTTTTTCTTACGTTACAATATTGCTACAGTATTTAATATCACTGCTACTATTATTTTACATTAACTACAAATCAACACATCGCCCATCCAAACCCACATTTAATCTTGAGACGCTTATACCACCATTTTCTTTGTTTTTTTTTTTCTTAATTTAATATTGTGGGTAGAAAAGTGATGTTTTATGAGAAGCAATCTAAGAGTTCAACTTTTATGTTAAGTATTACAAGTATAATAAATTAAAATATAATATAAATATAAATTTGAGTAATTATAAATATCAATTTATTATAATAAAAATTGCCTACTAGAGTAATCACACATTGAGTAAAATTAAATTATTATAATATAAATAAACTAAAAATTAATACAATTCAAACTAAAACTAATAAATTATACTAAAAAATAAATAAATTACTAACTTTCTGTCTAGTTAGCGCCACGTGGCCAGACCTCACGAAGTTGGGTGGGCAACAATTAGGGTAGCATCCAAGCCAGACAGTGCTTGGACAAGTTTGGCCCATAAGATAAAAGATTTAATTGAGCTTTATTTTTATTTTAATTTATAATTAATTTTAAAAAACTATGATGTAAAAATAAAATTTTATATTTAAAATAATAAAAATGATTTTAAAATATTATATAAAAATAAATTTAAAAATTTATTTAATTGAAAATTTATTTTTTAAGAAATACTAGTATAAAAGACTTTGAAACTTTATAACATAATGTTAAAAAAAATATTTTGTCAAAATAAAATTCAAAATTAATATAAAAAAATACATAACTTAACAAAATTATCATGAAGAATTTGAAAATTTATAATAAAAAATTAAACCAAATTAAACCGACACTCAACCCTACCAACAAATATTAATGTATAGTAATTTTGTCGCGCGTGTATGCATACAAAAATTATGTACTTAAAATATTGTATACGTTTAAAAAAAAAATAGCCAATAAATAAATATCATTTGAAACTATCTATACAACTATATATAAAAAGAAGGCCTCACAATGGACACCTGTCCATTTTTATCCGTTCACTTTTTTTTTTTTGACATGAGAACATTATGGGTAAATTTCAATTCCAATCCCTCTACTTTTTATATTATAAGAATGGTTAAATTTCAATTTTGATCTTTATATTTCGTTAAAATTTGAGATTTAATCTATATACTTTAATTTTATAATGGCATTAGTTAGTCTAATAATTTATTGCAATTAAAATGGTGATGTGAATTTTTAAGAATTTTTAGCACTGTTAAATTTTTTTATTAAATTCAGGTCTATTATAATGTTATTCCTTTGTTATATGGATAACAAGTTTATTGTATTTTTTCAAAATGTCACAACAACACAAAAGAATTTTAATCGAGTTAATAAATGAACCTAAATTTTTAAATTCAAAACATAGAGAGACTAAATTTCTAAAAATAAAAATATAAAAATTAAATTCTAAAAATACGAAGCGTACAAAAACTTTGAACAAATTTTAACTTTTAAATTTTTAGACTATAATTTAATTAAGAAATAAATAATTAATCCAACGCAGAATGTAGGTGGAAACCATACTAGTAATAGTAACACATATGTCTATTCAAAAATAAATATAATGCATGTGCAATATTGTGATATTTTTCTCCTTGAATTATACTATTTATGTTCTCAATTATATTATTTATACTAATATTTTATTTATTATCGATTTAGGGAATAATTTGAGAAAAAATAACTTAAAGTTTATTTTTGACAAATTTTTACAGTTTAAACTTTCAACATAATGCGGTTTTAGGATTTTGGCCTTAACTTGATATACAAACATTTATTTTGGACCCATAATATATCGATTCGAAATGAATTGAAATGTCTAGCTAAACTTATTTCAAAGATGAAGCTCAAAAATGTCAGAAGGACGTCCAAAATGGCTTGGAATTTTGACGCAAAAATTGTCAAAATAGCTTAGAAAAATTATACTTTATTTAATTAAAAGCACTTTTGTATTTTCTCTATTATATGTTTTTCCTATAAATAGAGATTATTAGGTTAAGATTAAGAGAGATTTAGACCTAGTTGTACTCGAAACAAATGCAACCTTGGCAGTTACAGAAACACTTGCAGACGATGTTATCGGCAGCGTCTTCGTGCCATCGCTCGGGATGACGACTGGGAACAGTTTCAGCACTGGCCCAGCACTTGCTCTTTGCCTTTGAATCGAAGAATCTTGGCCTCTCTTCCTCACCATTGCTATTGCAAGAACAAGGCGAAGGCAAAGAACTCATCCTTCCACTGGAGAACGATTAACGCCCGGATCGATGGTGCACAGATAAACGGCGATTTGAAGAGAGGTGGTGGAGAGAAGTGTTCTGGTGGTGCCCAATCCAAGCTTCGACAGCTCTACACGAGGCGGTTAGGGTTCATTCGGGGGAAGAAAAAAAGGGAAATTGGGAAGAAGAAAGGAAAATCGGGAAAAAGAAGAAGAAAAATGGATAAAAATGGAAATAGATTTTAAAAATAATTTTTATTAATTTTTAATATTTTTTTAAATTATGACATCATCATAATATCATTAATGTCACCTGTCACAATCTCATTTTAGCACTTGTCTTAAACTTAACGGTATTACAAAAATATACCAATTTACTTAATAAAAAAAATCGAGTATCGATTTGAGATAAAAAAAACATAAATTACCAATTTTGATGTGTTTGATAAGTTTAAATACCAATTTTATATTTAAATTTTATTTTTATAATTTTTCGGTAAGGATGATAGGGATGGGAGACATGATCCATATATAAAATTCACTGGCAAATGCAAACGAAGAAAGAAAATGGGTTGGTGCACTGTTATGGTTTGATTATATATATATATATAGATATATGAGTTTGGAGAAACTTTTATAACGATAATTTTTTATTTTTTATTATATTATTAAATTTATATTTAAAAATAAAAAAATTAAAATAAAATAGAAATTGTGATGATTATACATTTTAAATTATAATTCAATAAAAAGTTGTGGTAATTACATATTTAAAAATAATTATAATTTAATTTATAATTATTAGTTTAAAAAATTATGCTAATTTTAAAATAGAGATATTATTTGAATAGAACTTTAAGCATAAAATATAAGAAAAAATTATGATAATTATAATTATTAATTAAAAATTTTGATATAAAAAAAGAAGTTGTGCTAAATCATAAAACATCGGAAAAAAATTGTGATAATTATAATTATTAATTAAAAGCTTTGATATAAAAAAAAACTTATACTAAATCATAAAACATCATAAAAAAATTGTGATAGTTATAATTATTAATTAAAAACTTTGATATAAAAAAGAAGTTGTGCTAATTTTATTAGGTAAAATGGAGGTATTAGTTAAATAGAATTTTAAGTATCTTAATTATGGGAAATTATTTTGTATACTATCACTGTAGTTTTTACACTCCACAAGCAGAGTAAGGTGGTTGACAAGTTTTCTATAGGGTTATGGTAAAATATTTACAAAAATAAATATTTTTAAAAAAGGAGACACATGCCAATTTTTTAAGGCTACTTATAGAATAAAAAAGTACACTCTTTGTAACACCCTCTAAACCCAAACCGTCACCGGAATAGGGTTACAAAGCATTACCGGACTTATACACTAACAGACGGATAAAAACGAGACATAAATTTGAGTTTCAATCTAAAACCATTTAATTTCCATCAAATAGTCCTTAATATAGGCCTACGGGGCCCAAAATAAGTTTAGAAAATGATTTGGGATTAAACCGGGAACTTTGAAAATTTTTCTTGGAAAACAGGGGCACATGGCCGTGTGGTTTGGGACATGGCCGTGTGGTTTGGGACATGGCCGTGTGGTTTGGGACATGGCCGTGTGGATCCCCATGGCCGTGGGGCCAGGCCGTGGGCAGATCTGACTTGCTTCACACGGCCATGTGTCTAGCCCGTGTGCAAATCTGTTTTTCCCACACGGCCTGGGCACACGCCCATGTGTCTTGGCCGTGTGTAAACACCATTTTTCATTATTTTTAAGCTATTTTCACCTACTAAACATACCTAATTCATGCCCAAATCATTGACTTATAAATCTTAATCAAATCCCATTCATTTCATTTTCAAATTTAGTAAAAACTCATTCATTCGTTCCAAAAACTTCTTAAGATTCAAAAACCATATTTACATTCAAAATATTAAACATTTACAAGAAATAAACATTAAACCTAGTACATGCCACCTTTCCAAAAGATAGATACATCACCACAAATTGGAGCTGAGATCGGGATTGACTTGGATGCTTGACTGAACCTCAACTTACCTAACCTGCGCACGGAAAACAACCGTACGCTGAGTATTGGAAATACTCAGTGGTATTACCATAATTCAAATTATGACAACAATAATATATCATGTTATGCTCAAATCATACTTATAATTGAATATCAAGCTACCATATTTCCATATTTGATTCACAATTTCTTTAATCACATACAAATGCTCAATTCACATTTCACATATGGATGCTTCATGGAACTTTGATTTATGCTTTCAATCACATATCACAAATCTCATTTCAATAACTCAATCACATTTATTCGGAATTTCTCACTTCACTTATTTTCCTCCTATTAACTTGACTCGTGTAATGCCCCCAACTCGAATCCGTCACTGAAATAGAGTTACGGAGCATTACCGGAGTTACTAATTTATTTATCAAATATTTTATTTCATCTAACATTCATATTTGAAACCAATTAAAACATATTGTCGCTTAAACGTGCTTATTTTTCTCGACATGTTTTACTTAAATTTTATTACTCGTCTCAGTATGCTCAATTTTCTTGTATCATCGTATCAAAAATAATCAAATATTTACATGTCAAGATGAATATCATTTTCTTTCCATTTCTTCATAAACATAAATCAGGTAATACATTATACCAAGATTTCATGTATTTAGAAATACAATTCAACTACATTAATTTACCTCGTTGCTTGTTTATATTTATAATTTTACTAATCCGATATCTTTTCTTTTCCACGTTCAAGTCTCGTATTTTAGTTGCACGGGTCTTTATAAATACATTTAATCATCATTTTCATTCATTTCATAGCCAAAGACATTTAATTAATGCTCTAGGCAAATTTTCCATTTTACCCTTAAAACTTTTAATTAATTACAATTTCATCCTTAATTCAGAAAAATAAAATTATTGTCATTTAATCCTTGTTTACAACCATTATTCTTATACATATTGATAAGAGCCCATGAATTTTATGAAATATCAGAATTTTTCATAATTTTAACACTTTTCAATTTAATCCCTAAAACATGTTTTCGTCTGATCTTGATCTAAATTAATATTTTCATTCAATTTTGTAATTTAAATAATAAAATAATCCATTACATGCAATTTGATCATTTTTGACATTTTTACAAAATCGCCCATAAAGTTCTACTTTTATTCAATTTAGTCCCTGAGCCTAAAACATGCAAATTAGCCATGCTAGTTGAATATTCATACATACTTTCCTCCTCCTCCTCTCCATTCCACATTCTTAATTTATATAACATGCTTATAAGTAACATTATCAATAATTTCACTATGTATATTCAAAACTATCCAATTGAGTTATAGTCACTAAATTATTTATATCTTGAGCTACAGAACTCTAAATTAAGATCCAATAATTTTCCCTGAAACTAGACTCACATATCTTCTTACCATAAAATTTTCAGAATTTTTGGTTTAGCCAATTGGTACAGTTTATTCATTAAACTCTTCCCTATTTTGCTGTTTGACAGTTCTGACCATTCTTCGGTAATATTTAATTATCTCTTTGTACAGAATTCAAATGATGTTCAAGTTTGTTTCTTATGAAACTAGACTCATTGAAGAATCTAACCATATAAATTATGTCCCATAATTATTTTTATATAATTTTTAATGATTTTTCCAAGTCAGAACAGAGGATCCCGAAATTATTCTGAACCAGTCTCATAAAAATATAAATATCTCAGAATACAGAATTCATTTACTTGTTATGTTTATTTTATATGAAAATAGACTCAACAAGCTTTAATTCCATATCTCATTCAACTCCTGATTCAGTTTCTACCATTTTTTGTGATTTTTCAAAGTTAGCTTACTGCTGCTGTCCAAAACTGTTTTAGTGCAAGATATTAATTACTAAGTTTATATCACCCTTATTTTCTTTCTCTACACCATTTCCCATCACTTTATCTTATTTTCTCTTCACTACCATATCAAGAACATAGAATCATATATAAGAAAACTCTACATTAACATCATTTACATGCTTTTTCAATAAAATTAAACTTAAAAATACATGGAAATCTTGATGTTCTTACCTTGTTTTATTGTTTCCAAACTTTAACTTCATTTTCTCTCTCCTCCAGTTTCTATTTCTTGAATCCAACTTGATATTCTAACTCCTCATAGTCTCCTTAACATTTTTCTCCTTCGGTAGCTATGAAAATTCTTTTGATTTCTAGGTGAAAATGGTGAATTTTTGGTGGAAGGACCAAATTGTAAAGAAAGTAAAACTTTCTTTCTTTCTCTCTTCCTCTCACGTTGGTGCATAGAAATGGTGGGTTTCTTCTCTCTTTTTTTTATTTCCACACACACACATATATATACTAAATAAAATAATAAAATAATAAAATATCTTATTAAAATATTATACTATTAATAATTATCTAATTAAATAATTATAAATATCACCAACATCATTATTACTTTGTAGATTTCTCTCTCTTCTAATTGACCATTTTACCCTTCATGATCTTTTAAAATTCCATCCTTGAGTCATCACTTAATTTGGTAAAATTGCAATTTAGTCCCTCATAATTCTTCACCTATTCAATTTAGTCCTAATTCATCAATTTTCCTTAGTTTCTAGATCATTCTACCCTTAAAATATTTGCACTATTGGTCCTTCAACTTTTTATATTTACACTTTTAACCCCTTAAATTTTGAGTATTTACTCTTGGGCAACAAAATTTTTCTCACTTTTACAATTTAGTCCTTTCTTGAATTAATTTGTCATAATATATTTCCTAATGACATAACTCAAATTTCCTCTTCTTGTTACTTTATTTCCTTATTTTACTATATCAAGGATAATATTTCACTGTAGAAATTTTCGGGGTGTTACAACTCGGACCCTGGCGGATACACGAATCCAATTAACATATCAGAATGGCGACCAACGCCTCATCAGCTTAGCCGAAGTAAAGTGGCTACCAAAGCCCCATCGGATAGTTCGAAGTAAATTTATGACACACCACGTGTCTCATCGGCTGAGCCGAAGCAAAGTGGCTACCAAAGCCTCATCGAAACTATCCGAAGCAAATCTATGACACACCAAGTGCCTCATCGACTCGAGGTCGAAGAATCTCTGAACTGTCTCGATCCTATGGCATGCTAACTATATCTACTAAGCCCGACTAGTTAATAGGGTATCGGAATCACTTATTCATTTCACTTCCACTTTTAATTGAATGAAATAATTCAAATTCAATCATAATAGCATTTCAATCTCAATTTGCTTCAAAATCACATAATCACATATTCACCAACCAATTCCAAATCAATTCTCATAATCATACGTTCACCAATCAATTCCAAATCAATTCAATTCAAATATCACTACTTACCTTAATTTTATTCTCTATACACATATATTAAATTTATACACATAACAATTAATAACTTGAATTAAGGTAATACAAACCCGAATTTATCGCATTTACTCCTCGATCACTTTTTCCTTCCCTTTCGTATTTAACGCCTCGGTTTCCTTGTTTGCTACGAAAATTAACATAATTACAATTAATTAATAACACACATATTTTATATAAATTACTAACTTTCCATGCCACTTTTTACCATAATACCAGATTTGTCCTAACCAATTCCATCTTCTTCCTTTTTACAAATCTTTTCATTTCCTTATTCAATTTCCATCAAAACCTTCATATAACTATCAAATTTTCATCATTTTTCCATAATTTCGAATTTCTTTCAATTTAATCCCTAAAACACAAAACTTATAGTCTAATTTACAATTAAGTCCTTTAATCAATTTAAATCAATAATTTAATCAAATTAATCCCTAATTTCATCATTTGTTTAACATGAGCTTTACTCAAATACCTATTAACTTTCAATATCTCACATAAACTAAAAAATATTCAACTCTAAGACTTCAAAAACATCAAAATTACAAGAAAATGGCTTAATTAAACTTACCAATTAACTTCTAAGCTTTAATTCTTCAATTTCCCCATTTTCCTTTCTTTTCTTCTTTCTTTCTCCCAATTTTGTTACTTCTCTGTAACTTTCTTTCTATTTCTTTCTTTTATTTTATTCTTATTTAATTTACTTATTTTAATTATTAATAAAATATCTTATTAAAAACAAATAAAATTAATACATATGTATTATACACATACATACACATGTATCATCCATTACCATACACTTGTCATTATTACAACTAATTAACAAAAATATAATATCACATAATTATTAATAATAATAATAATAATAAATAAATATATTTTACTTAATAATTAAGTAAATACACACATATTATACATTTGTACCAATAATTTAAAAACACTTGTATTTATTTTCTAACATACACATATCACTAATTTGGTTTAATTGCTAGTTTAATCCCTTAATATTTTTATATTCCATAATTAAACTTTTATCCCTTATTCAATTTAGTCCTTTTTCCTAATTGCTCTCAATTAAGCTAAATTTACTTAATCAAAATCTAATTAAACATATGACTAACTTCATAAATAATTTTTTTAATAAATATTTACGAGTCCGTTCACTAAAAACGGAGTTTCGATAACTTATTTTTCAATACTCGTACTTTTAAGGTCGTTACAATTCTCCCCCTTTAAAGAAATTTTGTCCTCGAAATTTCTCATCTGCTACAAATAATTTAATCAAATCTTTCTTCTACCTTTTTAATCGAAGTCTATAAAAATTAATCCTAATTCATACCATTTCCAAACTCATGTCAAAACTCATTTCAGTACTCAATACCAGATCTGAACTTAACTGAGTAGTTCTGATGTTCTCCTGTCATTCATTAATCATTAGTAATATAACTACCAAGAAATTTCCAGTAATATCCTATCGAAAAATAACCAAGAAACCTGGATTATCAAACTCTGACTGATGTTCCTGATATAGTTGCATCTGTAACTTTCAATTGATATATGTTTTCCCTTGATAGATACATTTTTGTATCAAGTCTTCTAGAATCTGAATAACCCTCTTTCAGATTACTCATCTGTCTACGGATAGAAAACTGTACTGAAATCGAAATAAATACTCAATAATTTCTTGTAACTGTTTTCAGAATCCCAAAATGACCTAACCTCGATCAGAAATTATCAATACTGGAATACCATGAAACCTTACAATTTTCCAAATGTACATCTCAGTAAGTTTCTGAAATAACCAATCAATTCTGACCGTTATAAAATGAGCTAACTTGATAGACCAATCTACTATCACTCATATTGCATTCTTATAATTTATTCAAAAAAAAATCAGAAAGTAAACCATAAACTGTAGATCTCTATCAAACATATCAGAGACTAACACTCCATATAGCTTGTCGATTTCATAGACTTATATCTCATTTCCGTCCTAATATCTTTACTAGCTTTAATAATTCTGTAAGTACCAATACCGGATATTCAGTTGAAATTAATCCTTTATCAGACAATAGCAATCTAATTCACTTAATAATATACCACTGTAATAATAAGTTTCTTACCCAAATTCAGACTGAACCAAAACTGATGCTTCAATTATATAGATAGAGCAGTATCTCAATATCAATAGTGCACTTCAAGATAGAAAATGAATACCGAAAATAGCTCTATTAACCACCAATATAGTAACACAACTTCTATAATCTAAGATCCATACCACTGAGCTTCCATAACCGAACCATGATTTATAGTAGTAATATATATTTACTTTCAATCAAAGAATACCCCTTCACAGATGAATTATATTTTATAGATAAGATCAAACTATAAAATAATAAGAAAACCAAGATAATGAAATCCCAGATATGCAGCTCTATTGAATTCCCGAGAATAAAAACCACATGAAATGACAAAGAAATCCATAATATTCTAGAGAAAGACCAAAAGAAGAATATCATTCATACCCACTAGAAACAACTGTGATAGAGATGATGTAAATTGCATAAGGTGATTCAGAATACCCACTAGTAAAAGTAGAAAATATCTTCATATGAGTCTAACCATTAAGTCTTCTGTCTAATAGAGCGGATCAGAAAACCAAAGAAAAGTAGAGGAATACCGATCATGAATCAACCCAATTAATAGTACTTCTATCTAATATTATGATTAACCAAACTCTTTATATGATAAGAACCATATCTGAAAATGAACTGTTGCATATACCTCTGAAGATAAAAGAACATATAGAATACCCATATAGAATACCCAAAAGAGATCGCTGTAAGATACCCGACTATAATAGTTGCACTTAGATATGTTTGCAATTTCATCACTAATCCACTAATATACATAATCATCCACAATCCCGTATCATTCAGTTCACACACGAAGCTTGTTCGGAAGAAATTTTCAGTTAACTCAATCTGTAGATACCTTATCTGAACAAATCAATTTCTCATAAATAATTTCTTCTTTAATAGTAGTATTGTATATCCCCAAATATTTTTCAGAAAAGAAATCTGATATCTCTCTTCAGAATCCATCTCTATTTACTAACCCATTATCAGTTTTAACTACTTAAATTATCATTCCATCACTGAATTATTCAGTCCCATACCTCTGAACTAAATCAACACAAATCTTATGAATTTCCATCATATAAAACTATACCAATAAGGGGGTAGAGATCGTAAAGCCTCATAATTTAACTTTCTGTTTAAACTCATATAACACAACATTTATCTTTATCTTTTCGAATTCTGTCTCATCATCATAAGTAACATTTTACTTAGACACTGAAGTATCACTTTTGAAATTTATCAGAATCAACTAAATTAAAAAGCATCTTTTTCTCTAACATTTCCCTTTTCTACAATAGCGGTAACCAACTCGGTTTCGTTATATTCATGAAATTCATTATTTTCAATGTACATCACAAATCAATATTCTTTCTTCAAACATCTTTAATCTTATGAAACAAAAACAAACAAATAGGTCAGCATCCAAATCCCGACTCAATTTCAACTTGACTGTGGCATGTACCTTGTACCTCTAGACTCAATTTTCGAGCTCGATTTAGTCTGAGAATCGGTTAAACCTGATAGCTCTGATACCACTAAATGTAACACCCTCTAACCCCAAACCATCGCCGGAATAGGGTTACAAGGTATTACCAGACTTATACACTAACAGACGAATAAAAACGAGACATAAATTTGAGTTTCAATCTAAAACCATTTAATTTCCATCAAATAGTCCTTAATATAGGCCTACGGGGCCCAAAATAAGTTTAGAAAATTATTTAGGATTAAACCGGAAATTTTGAAAATTTTTCTTGGAAAACAAGGGCACATGGCCGTGTGGCCTGCCCGTGTGGATCCCCATGGCCGTGGGGCCAGGCCGTGGGCAGATCTGACTTGCTTCACACGGCCGTGTGTCTAGCCCGTGTGCAAATCTGTTTTTCCCACACGGCCTGGGCACACGCCCATGTGTCTTGGCCGTGTGTAAACACCATTTTTCATCATTTTTAAGCTATTTTCACCTACTAAACATACCTAATTCATGCCCAAATCATTGACTTATAAATCTTAATCAAATCCCATTCATTTCATTTTCAAACTTAGCAAAAACTCATTCATTCATTCCAAAAACTTCTTAAAATTCAAAAACCACATTTACATTCAAAATATTAAACATTTACAAGAAACAAGCATTAAACCTAGTACATGCCACCTTTCCAAAAGATAGATACATCACCACTAATTGGAGCTGAGATCGGGATTGACTTGGATGCTTGACTGAACCTCAACTTTACCTAACCTGCGCACAGAAAACAACCGTACGCTGAGTATTGGAAATACTCAGTGGTATTACCATAATTCAAATTATGACAACAATAATATATCATGTTATGCTCAAATCATACGTATAATTGAATATCAAGCTACCATATTTCCATATTTGATTCAGCATTTCTTTAATCACATACAAATGCTCAATTCACATTTCACATATGAATGCTTCATGGAACTTTGATTTATGCTTTCAATCACATATCACAAATCTCATTTCAATAACTCAATCACATTTATTCGGAATTTATCACTTCACTTATTTTCCCCCTATTAACTTGACTCGGACCCTGGCGGATACACGGATCCAATTAACATATCAGAATGGCGACCAACGCCTCATCAGCTTAGCCAAAGTAAAGTGGCTACCAAAGCCTCATCGGATAGTTCGAAGTAAATCTATGACACACCGCGTGTCTCATCGACTGAGCCGAAGCAAAGTGGCTACCAAAGCCTCATCGAAACTATCCAAAGCAAATCTATGACACACCAAGTGCCTCATCGACTCGAGGTCGAAGAATCTCTGAACTGTCTCGATCCTATGGCATGCCAACTATATCCACTAAGCCCGACTAGTTAATAGGGTATCGGAATCACTTATTCATTTCACTTCCACTTTTAATTGAATGAAATAATTCAAATTCAATCATAATAGCATTTCAATCTCAATTTGCTTCAAAATCACATAATCACATATTCACCAACCAATTCCAAATCAATTCTCATAATCATACGTTCACCAATCAATTCCAAATCAATTCAATTCAAATATCACTACTTACCTTAATTTCATTCTCTATACACATATATTAAATTTAAACACATAACAATTAAGAACTTGAATTAAGGTAATACAAACCCGAATTTATCGCATTTACTCCTCGATCACTTTTTCCTTCCCTTTCGTATTTAACGCCTCGGTTTCCTTGTTTGCTACGAAAATTAACATAATTACAATTAATTAATAACACACATATTTTATATAAATTACTAACTTTCCATGCCACTTTTCACCATAATACCAGATTTGTCCTAACAAATTCCATCTTCTTCCTTTTTACAAATCTTTTCATTTCCTTATTCAATTTCCATCAAAACCTTCATATAACTATCAAATTTTCATCATTTTTCCATAATTTCGAATTTCTTTCAATTTAATCCCTAAAACACAAAACTTATAGTCTAATTTACAATTAAGTCCTTTAATCAATTTAAATCAATAATTTAATCAAATTAATCCCTAATTTCATCATTTTTTTAACATGAGCTTTACTCAAATACCTATTAACTTTCAATATCTCACATAAACTAAAAAATATTCAACTCTAAGACTTCAAAAACATCAAAATTACAAGAAAATGGCTTAATTAAACTTACCAATTAACTTCTAAGCTTTAATTCTTCAATTTCCCCATTTTCCTTTCTTTTCTTCTTTCTTTCTCCCAATTTCGTTACTTCTCTGTAACTTTCTTTCTATTTCTTTCTTTTATTTTATTCTTATTTCATTTACTTATTTTAATTACTAATAAAATATCTTATTAAAAACAAATAAAATTAATACATATGTATTATACACATACATACACATGAATCATCCATTACCATACACTTGTCATTATCACAACTAATTAACAAAAATATAATATCACATAATTAATAATAATAATTATAATAAATAAATATATTTTACTTAATAATTAAGTAAATACACACATATTATACATTTGTACCAATAATTTAAAAACACTTGTATTTATTTTCTAACATACACATATCACTAATTTGGTTTAATTACTAGTTTAATCCCTTAATATTTTTATATTCCATAATTAAACTTTTATCCCTTATTCAATTTAGTCCTTTTTCCTAATTGCTCTCAATTAAGCTAAATTTACTTGATCAAAATCTAATTAAACACATGACTAACTTCATAAATAATTTTTTTATAAATATTTACGAGTCCGTTCACTAAAAACAGAGTTTCGATAACTTATTTTTTAATACTCGTACTTTTGAGGTCGTTACACTCTTAGTGTACCAAATACTCACCCCTTAATTATAACTTTATTATTATTAGAGTTAATTTTATTAATTAGTTATTGAGTTATTAATTAAATAGAATTTTAAGCATATTAATTATAACTTAATTACTATTAGAGTTAATTAGTTTTTGTTTTGAATAATGTTACTTGCATTAATTATAGAAAGTAAAACTATATTGTATGTTGATTATGTTAAAAATGCTTTAATTATGATTGGAAAATTTTCTATTATAATATTTGGATTCATAGGTTAATTATTTTAATTATATTCAATAATTTAAATAAGAAATATTAATCTACGTTAAATACTACAACTAAAATTAAAACATTTTAAAAAAATAATTAAGTATTAAACGCATAAATCGTAACATTAAAAAATGATATATATGTATATATATAGGCACAAGTTTATAGAAGGGGAATACTCTTTATTTTCTATCATATTATTAAATTGATATTTAAAAATATTTATAATTTATAATTATTTATTAAAAAAGTTGGCGTAAAAATAAAATTTGTGATATTTATACATTTAACAAGAATTATAATTTTATAGAAGTTGTTATAGTTACCCAATTAAAAATAATTATATTTTAATTATACATTCATTATTGTTAAAAAATTAGTTAAAATAATTCGTTATTTAAAAAAAAATTTACAATTACGATCATTTTAAAAAAAATTGTAATTTTTTTTATTTTTTACTTGATATTTTTTGCTACATATTAATTATATTATTTACAAATTAATATAGTCAATTTATTAACTATAAGGGAAATAAAAATAAAAATAGAATAGTGAAGAGTTTATATTATCATATATCATTTTTTATTGTTTGTAAAAATGCTTTAATGATAAGAATTTTTTTTATTACTACTATATTAGAATTATCAAAATACTTAATATATTTTATAAGAATTTATTAGTTATTATTTTAAATAATGATTATATAAAGTAAAATTTTGTTGTATGATTGAAATAGTGCAAATGTTTTAATTATGATTTGATTTTTTTAATATTATTAAAAAGTTTATATATCTACAAAATATAAATCTTTTAATATAGTATATGAATTTTTATTTTATTTTAATTGTTATATAAATTAATATATTTTAATTATATTTAACAATTCGAATAATGAATTAAAAAATTAATTACAATAATTAAAATTATATTATTCAAAAACTAAAGTTAAACACATAAAATCACATGCAACAAATGTGCCATTAGAAACTAATTTTTTTAAAAGAAATCAAGTTAAAGCTCGGTTTGATTCGATTTACACAAATGATCCATTTTATTGTTTACAAATAATAAACAAATTTAAAAATTAAATTTATATGAATAATTAGATATTTTATAATTAAACATATAAATGTAAAATAATTTTTTAATTATTTAATTTGAATTCGGGATGAAATGAGCTAATTTGATATGAAAAATCTTTTCCAAAATCGATCTAAAATGAGTCAAGCCAACCGAGCCACACGGGCCACTTAGCTGTTGAAGAGGTTTATGTTTGATGATATGTAAAGAGAAATTTACTTTCAAGACAGTAAAATATATTTTTTTTATTGAACAATGAAGGGGTTAGTACACATATGGTAGGGATTAGAGGTGTTCATGGGCTAAGCCCATACATGATATTAACATATTTTTTATTTGCCTAAACTTGGTCGGCCCGAAAGATAGGTCTATAATTTTACCCAAAACCATCCATATTTGTAAATGGTTAACCCAAGTCCATTTTAGGCTTACTTGTATTATTTTTTTTAAAAATACTTATATTATTTTTAATTTAATAATTTTATATAATTTTATTTATTATTATTTTTATAATCATAACATTTTTTAATATTTATATTATAGTATTATTATATATTACTATCGATTTAATTTTTATGTGTTATAAATTATATAATATATAAAAATAACATAATATAAAACATTATAAACTTTAAAAAAGGGTCAGGCTGGGCTTGAGCCTTGAATGTTCAAGCTCGAGCCCAACCTATATTTTAAATAGGCTTAAGTTTTTTTGTCCAATCCTATTTTTCGAGCTTAATCTTTTAATCCAAACCTTTCTAAGTTTTGGATAGGTCTTCAGGCTTGGGCTGGTAGCCTAACCCATAAACATGTTTAGGTAAAGACATACTCACACCATACACACACACACTACATTCAAAGGGATCTACTCAAATAAAAGCCTACTACTTGCTTCCCGGAGACTCAAACTCAAGTGAATTCTACAAGTGAACATATAATGATCCGAAAGTCAGTGATGTCGGAAAATACGATTTCGTAATAGTATAAGAAAATTGAATTTTGGATAGCTAATTTTGTTGAATTAGTGTTCAATTAAGGTACAAAAACTAAATTGTAAAAGTAGTAAAAGTAGTAAAAGTCTAATTATTATAGGTTTTTAATTAGAAACAAGGACTAAGGATTAAAATGGCAATTAAACCATCCTAATATTAATAATTGACGGTAAGAGGAAGCATTATAAATTATATTATAAAATTTTAATTTAAATAGTTAAAGTTATAATAAAATATGATAAAAAAATATAGATGTTGGAAAGAAAGAGAAAACATTTCTCTATTTTCTTGTAATTTTTATGTTTTTAAGACCATGAAAGCTTCATCTAACTAGGCCATGTATCAATTTGTAAAATTGTTAAAGTTTTAGAAAGATGTCATTGATGATTATTTGAAGTTTTAGGTATTAAAATGATAGATTTTAAGCTTAGAGGTGAAAATGACTAAATTATAAAGTTAGTTGATAGTTTTGTTTAATAGGAACTAAAATGAATAAATTGTGAAATTTGTTTTACAAATGAGAAATAGGAGTCCTAAGTGGACTATAGTGAAATCAGATTAAAATTTGGAGTTTTAAATTGAAAGTTATGTTAGTCCCGATTTTAGGGACTAAATTGAACAAAATGCAAGTTTTTTTTTTTTGTAAATTGACAATTGAATCTGATTTTGATTGATTATTGATTGTATTGTATGTTTATTTTAATCTGTAGCTAGTGTTGACTTGAAATCCTCGAAAGAAAAAGAAAAGCTAAAGTTGTCGACGAATAGCTCGAAGTTCTCGGTTTGTGCTTTTATAATTTGAACTATTTTGATTGTTGCATTTTTATACTGTTTTGCATGATAAGATTATGAGGTGAGCTAAATTTGATTAATCGAGTTAAATTGATACAATTTTGATTTGGTTAGAGATATAAAGAGCTAAATTGAAAAGAATTGAAAATATTGAATCTTGATGAAAATGTGAGATTGGTCTTGAATTGGGCTAATTCGTGATATTATATATACGAAATGATGATTGGTTGATGAATCAAAAGTGATGATGTATAAATTGAACAATATTTAGAATTGAATAAATTGTTACCCTATTAACTGTTCGGGTAGAGTCGGATATAGTTGGCATGTCATAGGATATGTAGAGTACGGGTTACTTTGACTATGTGTCAATGAGGCACTAGGTGCCAAATCACTTCGGTTATACTGATAAGCACAGAGCGCAATTTATATACTTCGGATTTGTCCAATGAGGCACTAGGTGCTAATTTGGTGTGATTGGTTGGATCTGTGTATCCGTTCGAGTCCAAGTCAAGTTAATAGGAAATTAAAATGTAAAATGCATAAAAGTACATATATGAACTGAGATATTGGATGATTGTGAAAATCAAATTTAAGTCCGGAAGAACTAATGTGATATTAAACAAGTGGATCAATTTGATTGAGATATGGAAGATAAATATATATGATGCACTTATACTAGCTTGATTGAACATAAGTGAAATGAATTGTAAAACAAAATGATGTTTTATGTCATATTTATTGACATTGAATTGTATGGCATTTGGTTATGTAAACTTATTTTATTTATGTTGTTTATAATGTTTGAATTACAAAAATATCATTGACTGTATACTCAGCGTATGTTTTATTTTTTATGCGCATATTAGGTTTTGATCATACTCATTTATCTACATGAGCATCTAGCTGAAATCCTAGACTTAAGTTGGTGAAGTTTCTTTTGTTAGTTAATCTTATGTACCTATTAGGATCAATTTAGTATAAATTATGCTTTTTTGCTTGTATCTATGTTATACTAATGAAGTATGTTATGATCAAGTGAAGGAATTTTGGTGAATAGGCTTTTATGAGAATTGGTATGGTATTGAAGGTTAGTACTTGTTGATAAAACATGAAATTATGTTTTGTATGTTTGAATATATGTTAAATGTTGATATAGGATAAGTTGACACACACTAAAAGATGGCATATTTTGGGTTGTAATGTGTATGTTTTGGCAATTAAAATGATAAATTGTTAAAAAGCTATCTAGTAATTGGTTGAATGGATGATTTAAATTGAAATAGGTTAATAAGTTGCATATAATTGATGGAAGTGAATTGGATATGTATTTGGCATGTTTATTGTAACACCCACTAACCCCAAACCGTCACCGGAATAGGGTTACGAGGTATTATCGGACTTAAACACTAGCTATTGTACAAAACCGAATCAAAATTTTTCGTTTCAATTTAAAACTTTTCAAATTCCATCATAAAATCCTTAATATAGGCCTACGAGGCCTAAAACATGCTTAGGAAATGATTTGAGACTAAATCGGAGACTTTAAAAAAACCTAAAGAAAATTTCATAAAAATAGGGGCACATGCCCGTGTGACTTGGGACATGGCCGTGTGGCCAGCCCGTGTGGCTCACATGGCAGTGTGGCCAGCCCATGTGGCAAACTGACTTGCAATTTAAAGAGAAACAGAGGGCCACACGGCCTGGGCACACGCCCATGTGGCTAGGTCGTATGGTAACCTGACTTTACACCATTTTTAAGCCATTTTCACACGGTTTTGATGCACAACCATGCTTAAAACCCATGTCCTTCACACGGCCAAGACACATGGCCGTGTCTAGCCTGTGTGCTATCCTGACTTCACATTTAAGATGCAGGGGACACACGGCCAATACACACGCCCATGTGCTAGCCGTGTGTCTCACACGGTTTGGTCACACGCCCGTGTGCCAAGCCGTGTGGACTCAAAAATGAGTCTAAAACATTAAACTAACCTCCCTACAATTTCAAACCAAAACCAATCTAATACCAACATTCCAACCAAGACATTTCTACATTTAAACATACATAATTATACACTAAACAATGACTCAAAATGATTTTCATCCATTTAATTCAAACTTTAACACAAAATATACCATTTCATGTAACTCCAATTCAAGTGTTATATACCATATTTACATCCAAAACACAAAACATTTACGAGTGACTAAACAAAACTTAGTACATGCCACATTTACCAAAATGTAGATTACGTCACCAAATTCTATGTTGGAGTCGGGATCGCTCTGGATGCTTGACCGGGACTCTGTACAGCTATTAACATGCGCACGGAAACAACCGTACGCTGAGTATGGAAATACTCAGTGGTATTACCATAATTCAAATTATAAATAACTAAATTTAAAGACAAATAATGAACTTATAACAATTAGATTTCTCATACATTACCACTTAAACTATATTAATAACAATATCACACTTTAGCTATGCATCAATTTCATCTATAAACCGTAACATCAATTACATTTACCACATAAACATTCAATTCATATTTTCCGTATCCAATCTCAATTTCAATTCACATTTAAATTTCTCATTCATTCCAATATTCAATAGCACAATAATCAATCAAACTCATATAAATTTCTCATTTCAATTATACACCCTATTAACACTCCGAACTTTGACAGATACGCGGATTTCAACCCAAACACACCAATATGGCACATTGTGCCTAAATGGTACATAGTACCTTATCAGTATATGACACATAACGTGCCTGAAACGACACACAAGGTGTCTGATATGACACACGAGGTGCTTGAATATGACACACAAAGTGCCTGATCAGCAAAGCCGATAAATCCCGTACTCTTCTAAACTCTATGGCATGCCAATTATATCCGACCTAGCCCGACTAGTTAATAGGGTATTCAATCTATTTCTCAATTCAATTCCACTCTTGTGTCAAATTCAATTCCAATACAATATACAATTCATTTCAATACACTCATCCATTCATCATTCAAAAATACAATTTCTAAATTTAATTCAATAAAATCACTTACCTTAATATATTTACTTACCATACACATAGAATTTAAAGTTTAATATTTAATAACAAATAACTTGAATTATAGCATTACAAACCCGAAATTTGCAGTTACTCCTCGACGATCTTTTCTTTTCCTTTTTGTACCTATGGCTCGGGCTATTTGTTTGCTACAAATATAATAATAATTTACACTATTACTTTCAACATCATTTTATAATGATAATAGAATTTCTATTTAACTTCCATATTATTTTCAATTTAATTCTAATTATGTTCACTTACTTTCCAATTCATTTTATACTTCGTTTTTATTCAACTTCCTTCCATATTCTACTTAACTCTATAATGCTCATAATAAAACCCTAATTTCAACTTTCTTTCAATTTCATCCATAAAACACAAAACTTATAACCTAGTTTACAATTTAATCCTTTAATCAATTCTAATTCATAATTCTATCAAATAAACCCCTTATTCAATCATAAGTTCAACATGAACTTGTTTAAAAACCTAAAAACTTCCAAAACCTCAACTCAATTTCAACAAAACCTTGTTTTAAACTTCTAAAACATCAAAATTAAAAGAAGAGGCCTAATTAACTTACCTATTAAAACTTTAAACTTCCAAACCTTAGTTTCTCCTTTAACTTTCCTTTTCTTCTTTCTTCCTGTAACTTTCGTTTGCTTCTCTGCTTTCTTTTCTTCTTCTTTTGTTTTATTTCTATTTATTTCTTTTATTAACTCTAATATAATAAAATAATAATAATTGATATAAATATCTTTTAACTTAAAATACAAGTAAATATATATTTATTATACAATTGTACCTATATATTTACTACACATGGTTATTATCATTACCACACATTTGTCATCATCTAAATTCATTTAATATAATATTAATTAATAATAATAATAAAATATAAAACCATAAAATAATAAAATAATGATATACATTATAATTTAACATATTAAAACAATAAAATCCTAGATTTTTACTTAGTTTGCCATTTCAACTATTGCCAAATGGCATATTTGCTATTTTAGTCCTTTTTACTTTCTATTAATCTATAATTAAACTTTTACCCTTTATTCAATTTAGTCTTTTTCCCTAATTACCCTTAATTAAACTAAATTCACCTAATCAAAGCTTAATTAAACCCACAACTAGACTTACAAATATTCCTAATAATTATTTACTAACTCGGTTTACTAAGACGGAGGCCCTATGACTCATTTTTCTGGTGCCCGTGAATTTTGGGTTATTACATTTATGTTAACTTGAATATGGTTTGAGCTTTGATAGATATGAATTGGTAAGTGCCTGGAGAATGAATGTGAACCATCTATGCATGTTTGGGTAGTGTTTTGAAGTGTCTAATGTGGGTAAATCATGCTTGACATAGGCATGAAATTATAATTGAAATGTTGAGATAGTATTGAGTACTTTTTGGTAAATTTCTTTTTGTCAAAACAAATGGTGATGTCATTCAAACATCGTCACGACGAGTCAATCATGTTGCGGCGCCAAATGCAAGTCTTCGGGACTAGCCTGAGCCCAGGCCACAATGTTATGAGACTCAGACAACGAGTCACGTCGTGATGAGGAACTCCCTCATGTCACGACATTGACCCCTAATTTTGAATTATTTGCAATTAAGTCCTATCCCTATCTCAAGTTAGCTTTAGAGCTTACGTAAGCTCGTGTAAGACTTGAAATTGACTCTATTCCATATTGAATGTATGTTTTAAGTAAATTTTAATTATTGACTGCTACGAATTGCTCGTACTTCGATTGTGGTTGTTTTGACAACAAATGTGATATCTTGTAACTTAAACCTAATGACCAGATCGGGTGACAGGGTGTTACAGAGCATCCATTGACCATCAGGCTAATTACAAGTGTTCAAGAAAGTAAAACACCCTTAATTTAACATGTTTTATAACATTTCAATTGACAGTTTTTACATATTTTCGTAACTATTTAATTGATTAATGTTATAATAAAATTAATATTTAGATTAATAATATAATTATGCTAATCTTGCCAGTAAAGTTTGAACTTAATCCAATATTTCTATTATATATGGAGAATACATATACTATTCTAAATTAAACATTTTAAATTTTCTCAAAACTCAACATATACAATTTAAGTAAATATATTATAAAATATTATGATTGAATTAAATAAATATTAATTATATAAAACATATGATATTATGCAAATCTATTACATTTATTTTAAATTACCTCAACAACCTCTATTAGCACCAATTATTATAAACATTGTATTAAATAATTAATTCAATAAACTAATTCAACTAAAACTAATCTGTTATTTATATATATATAAAACTTGAATTTAAATTTTAAAATTCTCATATTTTCAACCTTTTAACATCAGTTAGTTAATATATTGACTATTCATTAACACTTTAATAATTACTAAAATTTAAGTATTATCATCATAAGTCGATTGGATCTTAATTCAATTAGTATGAGTATTGTTGTCAATACATGATGATGTAGTTTCAGATACACTAAAATTTATTATCCTTCTATTAATGAGTTGATAAGAGACTATAAATAAATATTATTTAGAAACAAACAGATATAATCAAAATCTATAACGTCTATTAAATATTTGTAGTAGGGGGAGACGAGCATTGAAACGATTAATGCAAAGAAGTGAGATACATGAATGAAATTGCTAGATGTTTCTTTTTCCAAATAATGTTGAACCTGCAAGAAAGGACATATCACATGCCTACATTGCTTGTCATTTGCTTCACATTTAATGTCAATTAACATCTATTTCAAGGATATATATATATATATGTGGTTAAAATAAAGAGCTCAAAATTAATTAGTTCGTTCTTCTATGCATGCATGTTATTTTAAATTAGATTATGATATATTTATAATGTAGGTCTGGAAAAATTATATTTATAAAAAATTAGATAGTATTTAGTTGAAATAATTAAAATAAAAATATTAAAAGTTTTGTATCGTAAATTTAAATTATATCATGTGTTGATTTTTTTTTCTAGATTCTATTTTTAAATAAATTTTATATAAAATATAAAAATAAAAATAATATTTGTTATTAAAGAATGATTTTATTTTTTTACCACTCGAATTTATATCAAATTAACTATTAATATTAGTTTAGTCAAATATTTAATAATAGTAGTACAGGTGATGCCCATCCTCAAGTTTTTTTTGGAAAGATATTTTTGGCTGATGATACCCAAAGGCATCGACAAACAACATGAAATGAAATCCAATTGTTAGATTTGTGGATATTTTTTTTATAAGAGATAATATCAAGTAAATTTAAAGTTTAATCCAATATTTAATCTAACTATTTATAAAAAAAATTATTGGTATAAATTATAATTAGACTTGTCCATATGCTGGGTCAGGGTTCATCTAGAAAGTAAAAGAGTTTGGATAAAAATATAGACTCAAAAAATGGGTTTAGGTAAAAAAATAAAGGCCATTTAGAAAATGGGTCAAGTTTCGGGTGAGCTTTTTTGGCCTAGGCCCGGCTCAAATTTGCAAAAAGAAAAAAGAATCTATTATTTTCTTGTTCTTTTCTCATTATTTTGCTGTTATTTCACTATAATGTTTTTATTGTTTAGATATTGTATAATACTTATTTTATTATTAATTTTGTTACTATTTTAGAGGCATTTGCTTGTTAAGTTGTAACTATGTTAGTGTTATTTAAGTATAAAGATTTTTTTAATTTATTTTTAATTTATTGGGAAACATTTATTTTAATGTTTTTAGTGTTTTTGATGTACTACATTTTTAATATATATATATAATTTTAATACGGGTGGGCAAGTCTAAGTTCGGGTTTTAACATTTTTATCCGGTTCGGACTTGTTTTTGGTCGAGTCAAGCCTAGGCTTATTAAATGGGCCTAAAATTTGTCAAGATCCAACCTGACTATGATAAATCTAAATATAATATGGATACTTCTTTTGACTTTTAAAATTAATATTTTTTTCATATTAATAATTGTAATAGACTTACTTAAGAATTGAAATTTTTTTCTTTTTTTATATTTTCAATGTAGAAAATTTTAGAAAAAAATCTTAATAATTTTGTAATGGTTTGTATAATTCATGTAACACAAAACATTACAAATGTTATAGTAATTGGTATAATTGAGTAATGTTTTGTGTAATACAAAAATTATAATAATTTGTGGATTTGAATAATGCCTTGTGTGATTAGAAGTGATAGAAAGCTTATTTTTAGAGAGTTCACCTTAGAACTTCTCACTCAACATAGGTACGCAACTAATGAATATTCCTTTTCTTATGATTTCAAAAATTAATAATTTTATTAGATTAGTAATCTTAGACTTAATAAAATTTGCAATATTGTTAGACTTATCGAGAGTTGAGCTATTTTTCGGATAAGTTAATTTATATAACAAAATTTTAGGCCAGATTGATAGGTTCGATTTTGGTTCAGTTTAAAAAATAGATTTAAATTTTTGTTTAAGTTCGGTCTAGTTCGGATAAAAATATTAAAACTCAGGTTCGGCCTGATCAACCAGTATTAATTTTTTAATTTTATTTTTAAATAAAAATTAAAAAAATACAATACACCAAATACACTAAAAATATTAAAAAAATATTTCCAACAAATTGAAAATAAATTAAAAAAATTTATACTTAAATAATACTAACATAGTTGCAACTTTACAAGCAAATACCTCTAAAATAGTAGCAAAGTTAACAATAAAATAATTGTTATACAATATCCAAACATTAACAACAAAATAGTAGCAACATGCACACTTCACTCTCTGTCCTTTTTGACACAATATGAATTACTCATAACCTTTCCCCAAACTCATAAATAGGAGGATAATGCGCTTCAGTGCACTCAAACCTATATCTTCCTGTATTGATAACAATACTCATACTAATAAAGCTAAGCTCAATCGACAATCCAACCCAAATTACTATTTAATAATAACAAATATTTTAAATATAAAAAATATTATTAAATCCAAATTACTTTAGATTAAATGTATATTTGTTTTTAATCTAAAGTTTTGTACAACAACAAATCGTTTAAAACAATGTCAAAGGAGAAAGAAAGAGGAGAAACTTCTAAAGATAAAGCCAAAGTTCACTTACTATTTGGTCAGTAATTATCTCTAACTTTTTAGATGATATTATTATATGTATAAGAAAAGCTCAAACATTGATGGAAAATAGATTTTGTCCTTATTTACCTATATTCTTAATTGCAACCAACATCACGCAATCAATCAAATTCCAAGTACAAAGTCCTCTTTATCTCAGTCCAAATTATTATTATTTCATATTAATATAAAATATCCTTTAAACAATGAAACCAAAAACTTCAAATTTCTTAAGTTAAATTGTTGAGAGAAATAAAATGATTGTCAATGTTTTGGTCATTCGGTTTCAAAAGTTATAAATATTATCATTGAATTATTTAAAAGTTTTTATTTAAATTATTAAACTATTCGAAGTTTTTTTTATTTAAATCAGGAAACTGTTTAAAAGTTTTTATTTAAGTTATTAAGCTGTTAAGTTTTTTTTTTTAAGTTCAACCAGCAAGCTCCAAACGATAGTTTGACGATCGGTATGATGAATTAGTATCCGACAACAAGTAGAATATATTTTATATCTAATTCAATTTGACGGTTAATATCGGAGATTGGAGAAAAAAATTGTTTGGATATTCTAAGCTATTTCATGCAAAAAAAAAAAAAAACTGTAGAAGAGAAGGGGAATGAGAGCTTTCAATTGGTGTAGACGACGCAAATAGAAAATTGCCATACAACGATGATTTTAACAGCTCAATGACTTAAATGAAAATTTTCGAATAATTCAATAACTATTTTATAACTCTTAAGAGTTGAGTGACCAAAACATAAACTTACTAATAATTTAATGATTTTGAATGTGGTTTACACCAATAAAATTATTTTGTAATTCACATTTGATATGACATTTATAAAAAAAAGTATTTATCAAAATATATCTAAATAAATAATTTTTAATAAAAATAGATTTCATTTGACCATACTATTTATATTGCAAGATAAGTAAGTTTCCAACTAAAATGATACGTTAGGTTGAATTCAATAACACGTGGCCAGACCACATTTTGTGAATTTAATCATAAGAATCCCATCAACCAAATCAAACGATATATAATAATTTTTTGGTAGTTATCTATTTTTTTAAAAATAATTTTATTAAGGTTCTGATTATATTTACTCTTTTTAATATAATATTTAAAATTATTTATAGTTCCTCTTAACCCATAAATAGGAAGATAATGTGTTTCAGCATACTCGAATCTGCGTTCTTCTATATTGACAACAATATCTATATCAATCGAGTTAAGACTCAATCAACGATAAATTACCTAATCTTATGTTAATTTGAATTATATTTAAGGATTAGATTATATTCAATTATTTTGTTAAATTTGTTTTATTTTATTTTTGAATAAAATAAAATGAAAATATTTTTTTTTGAAATAAATACAATTTGTTTGTGAAGTATAATGAATTATATTTTATAATGAGAAAATAATTTTAAATATTGAAATTTGAATGAT
This sequence comes from Gossypium stocksii, assembly GCA_020496765.1. NCBI lineage: Eukaryota > Viridiplantae > Streptophyta > Magnoliopsida > Malvales > Malvaceae > Gossypium > Gossypium stocksii. Next base: position 113,822,602 of record CM035621.1, read on the forward strand.
AAATTATAATAAAATTTAATGCTTAGAAATTCCTTTAGTGAAAGTATTGACTTTGAAATTAATATCAATTACTACCATATTATCTTATCTTTCAATATGTTGGGTATAAGTTTATCAAATTATGAATTTTAGCTGTACTTACACATATGTTATTTTTTAGCCTAATAATAAAAAATATCTAAATATGATTAATAATTAATTTTTAATAAAATTAAGAAAAAAAAAAGTGGGAGTGGGAACTCCCTATTTCCTTTTTTTTCGTCTCACTTTTTCCCATAAGTCCACTTTTATTTTAAGGGTATAACTAAATTATTAGTAAATTTATATTTTTGTCACTGATAGCTTTTATTCGAGTCATTGGATTGTTAAATTTTTTTTAAAGTTTGATCAGTAAGTCCCAAGCGATGACGGCGGTTGATTTGATTGATCAATACCCATCAAGGAATAAAAGAACATACCTTAGATCCAAGTCTATCTAATAGTTTGCATAAGAGATTGAAAAAGAAAGTTGTTTGATTTTGATTCACAGATTCGTGATGTTCAAAATTGTTTCATGAAAAAAAAATTAAACTGGAGAAAAGACGAAAAATGAGAGCTCGCGATTAGTGCAGGCGGTGTGAACAAAGAAGACTATACAACAACGATTTTAACAATCCAATGATTTAAATAAACTTTCAAATAGTTTAATAATAATTTTGTAACTTTTTAAAGTTAAATAAAAAACGTAAATTTATTAATAATTTAATGACATTTAATATTATTTACCTATATTTTAATTCATATATAAATACTTATACTTTAAAAAAAACAAACAATACAAATTTATTTTTAATAATTTATTATAAGACATTATTTGTCCACATCTAATTTTATTTATCGAATTTAAAAACTCTGCTAGCAATTAATAAATATTTTTTCCATCTCATAAAATATAACTGGAGTAGTTGATAACGTTGAAGACTCTCCCTCCAAAACTCAGTTTCTCACTCTAAATTTTCCACAATTAAAAAGAATATATATATATATATATATATATATTTATATAAATCTCCTCAAAACTACCCTCTTCTCTCTCAAATTTTCTCTTTTATTCTTTTTCAAGGTTTAAAGTGTTCGTATAATGCCACAGGGCAATCTGGAAACCCTCGTTTCCGCCTGTGCTTGCGGCTCTTGCGACAACAAAATTGTCTGCGAGACTTTAACAACCACCGAAGGCGACTACGACGACTGCCTCCACACGGCGGAGAAACTTCTCGAAGAAGAAACCCCTCCGGATTTTCCGCCAGAATCGTTTTTGTTGTCCAAAGACGCTGAGCTCGTCTGGTTCGATAGCAACGCTTTTCTAGAACGGAAAGATTCGCAGAAACGGAACTCCGTTTCGAACTCTACAAATCTTAATCCTAATCTCAACTCAGTTCCGAATTCTCAACGCTTTTCTTTGAGAAAATCTAAGGCTTCGATCCTCGGATTACCGAAACCACAGAAATCTTGCTTCGTTGAAACAAAGAACCGGAAGCCTGGAAACACCAGATTGTTTCCTAAACGATCCGGTTCAGTTAAATCGGATCCGCCCGTCATTGAACCTTCTTCGCCAAAAGTTTCTTGCATGGGAAGAGTCAGATCGAAACGAGACCGTAATCGCAGATTAAAAAAGAACCGCCAAAAATCAGCCGGAATCGAAACAGTTAAAAAGAAAACAACGAGGACAGGGAGCGGTTTCTTCTCGAGTTTCCGTGCTATTTTCCGGTGCAATGGTAAAGCACGTGAGTCACACGCTCTGCCATTAACACTGTCGCCGCCTCGAGACAGTGACATTAGGTCTCGTTTGCCGCCGGATGATGGTGATGACGTATTGAATGTAGCTCCTGAAATAGCGGAGAGTGGACCGGTTGCAGAGCCGGTCAGTCTAGGTGGAATGAAGCGGTTCTCGTCGGGTAGGAGATCGGAGACGTTAATCTGAACCGTGTGGAGAACCGGTTCCCTGAGTGGTGGGCCATAGCTAAGGTCGTGGGTTTGGTTTTTGGTCGTAGTTGGTAACTTGCTGGTCCCGCCTCATGCGCTAAACTTCCTTCGTGGTGGCGTGGCATGATAAATTAGCGGTTTCCTTGGAAGGTAAAAACCAAAACAAACACATTTAATTTTCAAAATCTCCACGCTTTTTTCTCTCTCTAAAAAACCAAAAGAAAAAAAAGGGTTTGATTTCATTTTATAGTACTGTCACTGGGATGATGCTCATAAGCGTTTTTCTGTAATCTTCCTTTTGTTATTTTAATAAAAACTTCAAAACAACCATGTAAAATTTTATATTCTCTGTGAATTTCTTTTATCATTTATCATAAATTCTAACTTAAAGAGATTAAATTATGTCATAAATATAAAAATTAAAATTTCATTTATAACATAGTATATTTTACTATCTATTTTCGAATGAAAAGGCAACGGAAGTATCAAGAGTTTTACATCCTCAAGGGCATGTAGATTACTAGTTTTTATGGCACACCATATGGCTGAAAATAATTGTATATAAATATATATTTAGGGTTGAATAAAATTTGATTCAATTTGAAAAATTAAATTTTTTTTTTCGAATTTTGAGTTGAACAAATTAAATTTTATAATTTGAATAATTCGAATAACAGATTGGTATAGATATTCTTTTGGTCTTTGTTGTTAAGTTTGAAAATGAGTAAATTAGTGTTTCTAAAAAAAATTAAAAAAATAAATAATTTTTATATTTTAAATTTTAAATTTTATATTTTTTATAAAATTATAAAAATTTAAAAAAAATCTAAAAAATATATAAAGAAAGTTAAAAATTTTCTAGAATAATAATTTTGGGATTTAAATAAGTTAATTAATAATTCAAGTTTATATCATATTGAAGTATTTTTATTATTATTTTGTTTTGAAAAAGTTTTTAAATATATATTATTTTAAATTTATGTACTCTAATATGAAATTAGTTATATTGTAACAAAATTTTAATTTGACATGTTTAATTTTTTAAATTAACTTAAATAATTTTACTCGACTCAATTCGAAAAAATTTCAAATTAAGTTAAATAATAAAATAGGAGTTTTCAACTCGATTAACTTGAAATTTTTTTACTCGATTCGATCGAATACTCATCTCAAGATATATTTATAAAAATTTTACATTAAAATTAAGTGAGATCTTGGTTGACTTTAACTTGTTAAGTTGAAAGTTCAAAATTTATGTCTTTGGTTAAAATTCTATTATAATATTAATTTTATTAAAAATATGAAAAGATAAAAATTAATATTTATTTTACTAATTTTTTAACTCAATTGATGTTACTCAGAATTTAATATAAGTATAAATATTTTGAAGAAACATGAGTGATGAAGTATTTAAGTGAAAATTGTGTTTAATAATAATAATAATAATAATAATAATAATAAGGTTCAAGTTTTATAATGTCTTTGTTATTTTTAAATTTTTTTATTAGTCTAATTTTATTAATTATATTATAATTCTAATTTATTCTAAAAAATATTATAGTAATAATAAACAGTTTGATGTCAAGAATCAAGTGAAAGAAACAAACAAAATATAAGTCAAATATTAGTACTCTAAGAAATTATATTAGTTTGAATTCAAATTTTTATATTTTATTAGTTTTTAAAGTTAACTTCATACATAAATGGGTATTTTTTTAGTAAAGAGTAAAAACATTTAATATATTGTTAGTAGAGTATTTTTTAAGATTGCTTGTGGAATAAAAAAATATACTGCTAATGAATACTAACCCTTTAATAAAATGTCTATTTTTACTCGTAATCTTTCCTTAATCTTAGGCTTAGAGAAAAATGCGTTGAAATGCACTCGAACCCTATATTCTCTTAATTATTGTAATAATAATAATACCAACAAAACTACAACCTAAATTATAAATAGATAGATTTTATTAAAAAATATCAATGAGTAGTTTTTTAAAGATAGTGATGCAATATTAAAATGTTTGAATTTAGCGAAAAAAAGCGGTTAAAAAATATTGTGAAAAAGAAAAAAATGTTTGTAAAAGTTTATGTTTTGATCATTCAAGTTCACTTGATAGTGTCCTTCAAAATTGTTTCATAAAAAAAAATTGAACTATAGAAAAGTAGGAGAGTTTTCAATTGGTCCAAGTAGTGCGAATAGAGAAAGTCATACAACAACAATATTAATGGTTCAATAGCTTAAATGAAAACTTTCGAATAGTTCAATGACCATTTTATAACTTTTTAAAATTAAATGATGAAAACTAAAACTGAGTGTATTTTACCCAAATAAAAAAAAATTTAAGAAAAAAATATTATAACTACTATATATATTCTAAATTTCATTTAATTCTTATCAGAACAATGTGGAAATTGTTGACTGCTAAAGTGGATGGCATAAGGAAAATGGTTTATAATCTTTTGACTACCTTAAATGTCTTATTCATAGTCACATTTTCACTCTATTTTTCTTTTTAAATTTTGAAAATGACATTTCATGTTAAAATTTAAAATATTTTCACTTATTTCAATTCTCTAGCACATAAAAAAATAATTTTTCAATTCATTCGATTTGACTCGTCTTCGAATTTTGTCAGAATAAGAGGCGAAAGCTTTGACACTTTTGAAACTTTTCATTAACCTTTCAAATTTTTTTAAAATTTTTTTATCAAGTCCTAAATTTTTTGAAAGTTTTAATTACTAAAATTTTAAAATATTCATTAAATTCTCCAAAATATTTTAAAATTTTAGTTTGATTCTCGAATTTTAACGTCAACATACACCACTAATCAATACCCGATCTTATTAAGATCTAAAGAATAAATATATTGACAATTAAGTGCCATATTGAAGCGCTTTTCGTATTAATAATAAAATAGGTATACAGTTAACTAACTTCATTTTCCTTTTGATTTGATACAAAGGGAGTAACATAACTCCAACCTAAGATCTCTAGTCAAATTCGATCCCGCCCAGCCTTAATTCCCCTTACTTGAATTAAGGCTAAGCAAATGCTGTTATATAGGGGTATAAATGAACCGAACTTGAAAGAACATATTCAAAAGACCCGATGATTATTGAGCATAGGTTGCTCTTAAATACTCCACTATTTCTGCACTTTCAAACATTTGAACTCCAGTATTTGGATCGTCCAAATAAGGTACCTGCCAACCATATATATATATATATACACATTGCCAAATCATGCAAAATGAGCTTTATAGATGTTGAAACTTGTTGAGAAAATCATAAAGATACCTGAAAATGTCCGGCTTTCTCATAGAGGATCTGCCGTTTCAAGCTGCCTCGAGCACAACTGTTTGAAGAGAAAATGATGAATTAGTAACAAATTGTCTAGTACCATGTCTTGGTGCAACCCATTTTAATGTATATGCATAAATGAATAAAGGGCATGCGTGTCGATCAAATCCGCACGGGGACGATGGAAATGATGATCATCATCATCATCTGTCCATCAAACAGTTGTGATGCAAGAAAAACTTATTCACAATGGCTTGTCTGTTCTTACTAGACTTGTATGAAACATCTTAAGGTAAACGTTTGGCCTTATATATATATATAACAAAAGCATCGATAGAGCAAACAGCTCAGACAGGTAAGACGCCGTTGTCGTTGAAATTAGAGTTTAGGTAAACAAACATGGTGAGTTTTCATAGAAAATGATGAATTAGTAAAAATTGTCTAGTAACAGGTCTTGTTGCAACTCATTTAATGCATATGCATAAATGAATAAAGGGCATGCATGTCGATCAAATTCGCATGGGAACGATGGAAATGATGATGATCATAATGATTTGTCCATCAAACAGTTGTGATGCAAGAAAAACTTATTCACAGTCGCTTGTCTGTTCTTACTAGACTTGTATGAAAAATCTCAAGGTAAACATTTGCAAGCAGCTCAGACAGGTAAGATGCCGTTGTTGTTGAAATTAGAGTTTAGGTAAACAAACATGATGAGTTTCATGGATCATTAACATACAAGAAAATACGATGGTTGTAAGAAGATTGACCAAACTGAGTTGAGAGAGATCTTGGGAATTTACCTGCGCTGAATGTGCGGTAACTCTAATTCCACCAGCACTTCTCGTACAATCTTACAGAATGGAGAACCCTAAACGGCAAAAAGGAAAAGAGTCGGAACTTGTTTACGTATTTAAACTATTAAAAAGAAATGGTAGTTGCCATGCATTTTAGAGAAGGAACTGAATCACTAAACATAAATATCAGCGAAAAAATCGAGATTCTTTTTAATAGTTTAATACCTCGTATGACCATATCTCGAGTGGCTTGGGAGGCAATTTTGATGGGGTGTAGGAATTTCCCTGCGTGAAACAAGTTCAGGTTTACAGTGTCTGGCCAAAAGCAGCAAACTTATGTGGTAATTTTAGCATAATTTCTTTGACAAATAAGCAAGTTAATGACGTATAAGAAATCGGAAAATAATAAAAAAAGAGAGTTTCTTCACCTATATCTTCAAAATGTAATAAAATAAGAATTTTACTATCTGTCTTACCCTTCCCATCCGACCTATCATTGCAAACCCTGCTGTCAATGTCTGCAACCAACAAAAAAGAATTATGAAGATTTCATTGAGAGCGACAAAAATTATAATAAGAACAGTTACTGACCGTCAATAGACCGAGTGATAGCATGAAAGGGACACTTCCATCACCTAAAACACGAGAGAACACACAGAGATCAGCAGTGACTATAGCGAACTAAGTTACTAAGAAACTAAAACGTAAGCCGAAAATTTCGAGATATCTTTCATACAGATCAGTCTAGAGTAGGTAGCATTCAAAAACAGGAAAACAGCTCGATCAGTATAAAATCAGAAGAATACATGTATGTATTGCGCATAGATTTAAGAAAATATAATACATAGGTTTACCAAGAAATAGAAGGAACATAACCGTAGTATGTAGATGTAACAATGTTACTAAGACTACGTATATGAATCAAGTCTAGATATATCCACAGCTATGATCCTTACATTAACCAAGAAATAGAAGAAACATAACTGTAGTACGTAGATCTAACTACACGTACCATATTTTTCGACCAGATACTTTATTATGTCATCTGATTCATACATAGCAACTCCTGTATTCGGATCCACCTGAAACCCGAAAACAAATATTAAAGCTGAACTCCCACTTTATATCACTCTTTTCAGTACCAATTCAATGGCTTTTTAAATACAAGTAATTTAGCCAAGTGTTCATTTGAGTACAATAAAAGCGCAAGGACTTGCTTAGAAGATGGTGAAATTCAGGGGCTCGTTTTGTAATTTAACCAAGGATTAACGAAGTGAGAAGGAGTGGAGCAGAGGAAAGATATCTAACCATGTAAGGGAACTGCTGCTTTCCACCCATCTGAGCAACTTTGGGACGAAAATTCGGACCATTTCTGGGGCAAGGATAAAACAGAACATCGATATCCAAAACTGCAACAATTTCCCTAACCTGCGTATTAATAAAATTTGTCGGTCTAAAACACAAAGAATATCACGGATTATTATTTCGGTAATATGTTCAGAGGAAAAAACCGAAGTTTTATTATGAACCTCATAAATAATGCTTAGTGACCCTAGTTTGAACGAATGCTTCCTTACGGAAAAAAAGGAGAAAAAGGTCGTATTTCGGGGAGTATAGCTATCCTATCACTAATTAGAAGGATGATGCTATGCATCAATAACTAAATGTCAATGCCTGTAATCCTCCGGTCATGTTAAATGGACACGTCTAGGTGGTGTAAGAAGTGAACCCGACTGTTGAATGCGATAGAAGTGAAAAGAAGAATTAATAGATGTCGATCATATACTACCTTTCGGCAAAATGGACAGCTGGAGTTGCAGGCAGTCCGCATTATCCGTTATTTTACGGAAAAAGGAAACACATAAGAGTCAATCTTCATCAGATGAAACGTGAAAAACTAAATTCAAGAATAAAGGGTAAAAAGGCTATCCAGATTGAAAAATGATGAAGGGTAAGTTACCCTTCGAACTCATATATCTCGATAGGCTTCTCCGGACGAGGGCCTATCTTCGATGTCTCTTTCAACTTCGAGCCTGTTAAATATAGCCATGATTATCAACATTTAGCCATTCGATTTGAGAACTATTTAACTTGCACCAGGTGTTTGACAAAAATGTCACAGAGAAGTAAGGAAATGAAACGAAAGAATTGAACCCCATACCTCCTAGTTCTAAAGAATATTGGCCTGGTGGAATCTCCTCCTCAGAAACTAAAGATGCTGAATAGCTGCCACAGTACAAGAAGATACAAATTTCATCAAGTGAAGTGGCACAATTACAGCCTATGCCCCTATTAATTGATTATCATTAACAAAATTTCCAAGTAATTCAACTTGATAATCCTTAATTTTACTTATTCATAATATCTAAAGCTGCTATTTAGAAGTATTTTAAACTAATCCCAGTTTCCACATAACTGAAGTCATCATCCCATCTCTTTTCAACCCTTAAGAATCACAGTTAGAAACTAAACTAAACAAAAGAAGGGATCATACATACCCAGAAGTAAAAACACCAGTTCCCAACCGAAAGAACAAAGCAAGAGATGCCCCAACAACATCCCAAGTCTTGTCGGGTCTAATTGCAAATCGCTTTGGCTCTGGCGGCTTGAAGTTGGGAGGAGGAGCAAAAGTTGTAGCTGTAGTAGTAGAAGAAGAAGAAGAAGAAAAGCTTGGTTTTTCTTCTTCTTTGGTACTGGTTTGGGAATTTGAGGCTTTAATGGAAATGGGAAGTGGCCTTGATTGTTTACGCAAAGGAAGCGACGAGAAAAGTGGGAGTCTGGGGATGTTAAGGATTCCCGCCACCGCCATGTTTTACTCCCTAAGGCTTTTGCTTGATGAGAGATTTGTGTGAGAGAATGAAAGTTTGTGTTTTCTTTGGGGAGTGGTGGTTGTGAAACCAGGAAAACGGGGATCCATTGTTGTCCTTGTTTTCAGTTGTGACAAGACACAGACTGTGACGGGTAAGGCAACAAGGACTCGACATTGATTGTACTAAATTTAAGAGATAATAATAGATTTATTCTTTAAAGTTTTTTTTTTTTTTTAAAATTTCATCTTTGAGGTTTTAAAAAGAGTTTAATTTCATCATTTAATATTTCGAAAAAAATTGATTTGATTTTTTAATTGAAATACTAATTAAAATTTTAAAAATTTAAATATAGTAACTCACATAGTAATTTGCATGTTCTTTCTGTTAATTTTTTTATTTTTATTTAAATTTTAATTTTTTTAAACAAGTTTTAATTTATTTATTAACATGATATATAAAACAAATAATGTCATATTAACATGTAGTATACTGGATTGTCACGCCAATATTATTTAAAAAATTAATATGTTAGTCAGAATTTTCGTTAAAGAAAAGCGATTACTCTTTTTAAAAGCTTAGTTATCAAATTTTACTAAAAAATATAAGGACCAAATTGACGAAAAATGAAAACGTTGAGTGCTAAATTTATTATTATGGTTAAATTAAATTTAACCATTGTTAAAGTTTTATTAAAAAGAATTTAGTCTAAACCTGTTCATGGGTCAAGCCACCTGGCATTGCCTGAAGGCCCGCCTGAAATGTGGGAGGGTTTGGGCAAAAATGTAGACCCGAAAAATGGGCTTATACAAAAAAATAAAGCCCATTTAAAAAATGGGCAAGGCCTCTATAAGGCATTTCTGGCCTGAGCTTAGCCCAAATTCACTAAAGGACAAAAAATCTGTAACACCCCTAACCTAAATCCGTCACCGGAACAGGGTTATGAAGTATTACTAGAATTTACAGATCAAATAACAAATATTCTACATTATACCGTATTCATGTCAAAAATCAAACATAAAGTCCCTTATATGATCCCTCGAGGTCCAAAACATGCATTAGAAACGAGTCGGAACTAAACTGGGTACTCAGAGAATTTTTTGCAAAATCTCAAAATTTTTCCTAGGTGCAGAGGTCACACGCCCGTGTGGTCAGGCCGTGTGAGTGACATGCCCATGTCTCAGGCCATGTGGCATATAAGGTAGAGCACGCGCTCGTGTCCTTAACCCGTGTAACTCTTTGACTTACAACATAATTAACTGCAAGGGTCACACGGCCAAGTCACACGCCTATGTGCCAAGTCGTGTGATAAATTCTGAGCATTCTGTTTTGAAATTTTAATATGCAGGGGACACATGGTCATGTCACATGCCCATGTACTAGGCCATGTGTTACACACGTCTGAGACACATGTTCGTGTCTCTACCCATGTAGACAAAATAAGACCATTTTCTAGCCTTATTTCTCACCCATTATTGTCTTTTACCTACACCAATACTTTAACTTATTAATAAGCCAATTTAAAACAATTAATTCAAGTCAAAACCTAATCTTATGCATGACATATCATCACATAAAACTAATGTACTCTTAATAATCTCAAATGACAATTTATCATCTTATAATAAAATTCACAAACTTACACAACCTATCAATTTCATTTATATGCATATTTTACTAAATATGCTCTAATCATCAATATGCAAATATGATATCTATTAACCAACCATTTAAGCATATACTAAACATGTTATATCCTCATTTATTCATATCAAAACATGTTCATTACAAGTCATTCCAATGGCTAGTTGTGACCAAAATACTTACTTGCCAACATGGGCTTATCAACCTATACATGCCATTATAACCGTAATTAATTTACTAAATATACCTAAATGGGCCAATGGATAGTGTGAGTGATCCCTGCCAAGTTTCCCAATCCAACGAGCTTCCAAATTTCTATAGAACAGGGAAAAATAAAACAGAGTACGCATATAATGCTTAGCAAGTTTTTATAATATGGTAATTAACTTACCATTCATTTATATTCAAGATAAACATACAAGGCACATTCAACCAATTTGATCACGAGCCCTAACACATATCGTCAATATCCTTATTAGTCATATAATTCATTCAAATATCAAGAAACATGTATGGCTCATTAATAACCAAATTTCTATATTCATATGCTTTTCATGCCATGTATTCATATAACTCATATACAAATCATATTCATGTATCTCAGGTACATTTTCATAATAATCCATACCGAGTTTAGATTATTTCATATCAATACTTTGCTCATTTAGTCATTTGAAATATCAAAGTTGCATGGGTAGTACACTCGAGGTGTACAATTCTATAATCATGGATGAACATATTCATCTAACAAATTCCATGTTCATATATCTTTATCCCATATTTTCATATATCATGTAGTATCATTTTCATGTATTTTAGGTAGATACGTGTAATAATTTATTTCATATTCTCTCATGTCAGGATTTTGCCCGTTGAGTTTATTTAAAATATTGATGGATACACTAGTAGTACACTTGAAGTATACAAAACTGTAATCTGTCAATTCATAATAGGGGTACTCATCAGAGTACAAAATCAGGAAGCACTCTCTTGAGCCATGTAAATAAGATGCTCACGTGAGCCATGTAACAGAAAGCTTATTCGGCCTTAATCAGGAATGCTCATAAAAGCCATGTAACAAGAAGTTCATAAAGAAATTTTAACCGGGAAGCTCATGAAGAGCCTATCAGGAATTCTCACAAAGAGCCATGTAATAAGAGCTCTGGATAGCCATATATCAAGGAGTTCAAGCGAGCCATGTCAGGAAGCTCATAAGAGCATTTATCAGGACGCTCACGAAGAGCTGCGTTTGTGTCCGCAACAAATGCTGGAACACAACCGATAGAATAACAAGACGCTCATAAAGATTCGCAACACATGCAAATCACTACCGATCAGGATGCTCGTAGAATTATATAACATGAATGCTTAAGAAGGCTTTTAACAGGATGCTCTTCTGAGCTATAATTTCCGCAACATATGCAGGACTACAATTAATACGGGAAAATCACGTATCTATCGAATTTTATTTATTTAAACGAGACTTAACTTTTTTCGGGTATTTACCAGATATGTGATCATTTCTTATATCTATGACATTTATAAAATTTACATATACATATTAATTAGAAATTCAATCAATTTCACATACATGGCAATTCTACAATTCACGTACAAAACATTCATATCAATTCAAACATATAATTACATATAATTACACAATTTAGTTACACGAACTTACCTCGACAAATGTTCGTGTATGTACAATCTACTAAACTGACCTTTTCTCTTTTTATCGTTCTAACTCTGAATTTAGTGTATCCGGATCTATACGAGTAAATTTAACATCAATACACATTCAGTTTAGTCCAATTTACATTCTAGGCAAAATTACCATTTTACCCCTATACTTTTAATTAATGATGATTTCGTCCTTAGGCTCAGAAAATGAAATTATTGCAAGTTAATCCTTATTTCAAGCCTAACCGGTTTTTATATGTCACAATAACAGCCCATGAATTTTACAAAAATCATAATTTTTTTGATAGATTTTACAGCTTTTCAATTTAGTCCTTAAATCATAATTTCATCAAAATTCTCTTTGTAAAAGTTGTTTATCTATCAACAACCTTTCATTTTCTACCATAAATTTCAAAATTTCAGCATTTACATCCATGAAAAAATTTCTATACTTTGATATCTTTACAAATTAGTCCTCAAAATAGATAGATTAAGTTATTACGATCTCAAAAATATAAATATTACTAAAAACGAGACTTGAATACTCACCTAATTGAGCCAAATAAGCTTATATTCCTTCAATTATCCATAGCTAGGGTTCCCATGTTTTATTTGGGAAAGATGATATAAAAATGATGATATTTTATTTTATTTTATTATTTATATCTTTATTTTCATCTTTCCAATTTTGTCCATTTCTTTATTTTATTTTTCATGGATGAATCATCATCCTTAACCACTAAGCATTTTTAAATGGTATATTTACCATATAAAGACCTCTACTTTAAAGTTCTATAGCTATTTAGTCCTTTTAGCTATTAGAACTCAACTGTTGCGCTTTGTGCAATTTAGTCCTTTATCAAAATAAACATGTAATCGGTAAAATTTCTTTACGAAGTTTTCATGTGACATTATTATCATACTGTAGATCATAAAATAATTTTAAAATAATTTTTTTTTGGAATCAGATTTATGGTCCCGAAATCACTGTTCCTATTTTTACCGAAAATGGGTTGTTACAAAATCTATTTTTTTCTTCTATTTCAATGTTATTTTCTTGTTGTTTTCTCCCTATTTTGCTACTATTTTACTATTATGTTGCTACTATTTTGTTGTTACTGTTTAAATATTGTATAATTATTATTTTATTGTTAGTTTTGTTACTATTTTAGAGGTAATTTTTAATTTTGTTGTTATTTTAGAGACATTTGCTTGTTAAGTTGTATCTATATTAGTGTTATTTAAGTATACATATTTTTTAAAATTTATTTTCAATTTTTTAGGAAATATTTATTTTGATTTTTTTAGTATTTTTTATGTATTATATATATTTAAAATTTATATAAAAATAATATAAAAAATTAATAAGGGCAAGCCAGGCCCGGGATTTAGCATTTTTATCTGGGTTGGGCTGGAGCAAAATTTTAGGCCTATTTTTTGGGTCGAGCCTAGCAAATTGGCCTAAACTTTTAGTTGCGCCCGACCCAGCCCATTAACACTTCTAATTTAGTCCAATTAAATTTTATAATACTATTTATTTTATTACTATGAATTGAAAGTTTTGGAAAACTGATTAAATTATCAATTTTCAATTCAACCAATTGGATTGCTTATTCAACTATTCAACAATAGAAAATAAAAATTAGACAAAGTAGAAAAAAATATTAACAATGTAAACTCAAGTAAACAAAATAACTAATCTCTATATCAGGGATGTAGCTAGGGGGCTGGTAGGGGCCCCGATTTCTTTAAAATGGAAAATTTTCTATTTAAGTCATTTAAATTTTTAAAAATTTTAAATTAGTAAAAGTAAAATTACATTTTGGCCCCCTAAAAATGATAATAAAAATTGATTTAATTCTTTAAAAATTATAAAGATATAGGCTATTCAAATGGTAAAATTATATTTTTACTATCACAAAAATTAAATCAAATTTCGGCCCCCTAAAAGAATTTCCTACCTTCTCCCCAGAGCTCTATGCTCGAGTGTCAAAATACATACAAAGCTATATATCATTTTAAGTAGTAAACACATTAACAAAGTCCCATATATACATACATACATACATACATACTCGTATTATACAACTGGTAATTAATGATTAATTAAACTAGAAACCTCAATTTTAACCTTTTTTAAAAAGTTTAAAAGCAAGTAATTAGGAGAAAGAATTGTATAAAAAATGTGTTTTGACGCCATTCCTATCCCTTTTAAATAGAAGCATGATAAATCAGATTTTTCCTCTTAATTTTTAGCTTTTTTCTCCTAAAAAATTCAAATCCAAGTAAAAATATTTAAAAAATTAGGAAGAAAATTTTGATTTGTCATGTTCCTATTTAAAAGGAAGAGAAATGACGTGAAATCATAGTTTCATATAATATTTTCTCAGTGATTAATAGGTTGAATTTACGAGTTAAAGATTAAACTTTAAACTTGTTGATCCTAAATCTATTGCCACTAATCTTAATCCCTTTCGGTCTCTTAACTCACTTCTAGATTTAGAATTCGCCACTAGATTGTAGCTCTCACTTGTAAAGTACTTAAACGAACTAGATTAGAATGGCTAATTAGAATCATCATCAATCATAAACATGCATTAAATTAACCAATCTAATCAAGTAACAACACAACCCTTCACAGCAAATTCATTACTTATCACCAATATTCATCACTAATTACATAACAAATTAGTTACACATGAATATAACACAAATAAAACATCTAACAATGGAAATCAATATTATAAATTACAAAATATAAAAAGATCAAGGTTTAAAAATGCTTAATTAAATCTAGATGTTGAAATCCTAAATTTAAAGTTTCGTTCAATGTGCATTTACCTCTAGTATAGTATGTTTAGCTTCTTTTTTTTTTTTTTTTTTTTTCACGCTACAATATAGTTACAGTATTTAATCTCACCGTCATTGTTGTTTATACACTAACCGCAAATAAACGTACCGCTCATCTAAAGAGACCCTTAAATCCTTCATAGACTTGACTTGTCAGACAATAATTGAGAATGAAGGTAAAAAAAAAACTTAAATCGTACTAATTACAATTCCGATTTAATGGAACTACAGATAAAAATTACAAATAATGGTTAAAGTAGAATTAACTAGAAATATGCAAAATTAACTAGAATTAAACAAATAACAGTATTCTATCTAATTCAAATATAAAATTAGGGGTAAGTATTTGATTAAATCGAGTGAAAATTTAACACGATTCAAACTCGAATTACTTATTCGAATTTATTCGAAAAAACCAAATAACTCGAATAATTCGATTCTATTTAATTCAAAATTCAAAAAAAATTCAATTTTTTTAATCAAATTAAATTTCTTTTACCCTATTTAAAATACTAAAACCAATATTAAAGTTATTGATTTCACCTGAAAACAAGCCAAAACTAAGTATAAATTTGATTACACTTTCTGTTACTGCTAGTACATCAAGTGAAAATGTTGTCAATAAATTAGGTGTATTTTATTTTTTATGTTTTCTAATTATAAGAGAAGGATAAAACTCTAATAGTAATTTGACTAGCGTAACTCGAACTCAAATTTCACCGAGAATGATGAGCACCCTAATCATCAAGCTAACACGTTTCTTTGACCTATCTCTTAATTAAAGTGATAAACAACTTTAACATGATTTTGAAATACCTCGTTTTAGATATCATATAGAAAGGAGTTGTTCGTAGCTGGTTTTGCTCGTTTAATACATTAAATTTCAAATTAGTGTGGGCTGGAACAGTTTAACTTTACTACAATCCAACTATAATAGGTGATCTTAACTCTCAAGAAAAAACTTTGTTTGAAATCGAATTCAAATTTTAATAAAAGATTTGATTCCAATTTTAATTCGATCTGATTTAAATATAATTTAAAATTAAATCTAAATTTTAATAAAAGACTTAATTTTGATTTTAATTTGACTCGACCTGAATATAATTTAATTATTTTATTTTAAAATAAATAAGATTGCATTTTTCTTTTAAGAAAGCAGAAAATTGAACAAGTAAGAAATACTACATAAGTAAGATTTACTACATAATTGCTCGAACTATAGCATGTCTGGCTCTATCATCCTACATCATAGGTAGCAGCTTCTTCGGTGGATGTTGCAACATTTGCGGTCCTAGTTCCTCCTTGTTTTATTTTATTTTTTTTTTATTTTGAAGCAAAAAGATTAAATTTTTTTAGTTTACACTTAACATTTTTATATATTTATTTATTAAAAATAAAATTTTAACATATATTATGACTATTTTTATAAATATTTTGAGATGAAATGGATTCGTCTCAAATTTGACCCACCTATTTTTTTTTTAATTTTACACGACACATCTTGAATCCAATTTTTTTTTTAAAAAATCTGGCCCTAATAAATTGAGTCAGATTGAAACTTGTTAGATTCGAATTTTGGTTTGCCATCCCCATTTTTGAAAATTACTTTCAAAACATCATCAACTAGATAAATAAAAATAATAATATTTAAATAAAAATCTCTATAACTGTTCTAAATTTTTTATTTACTCAAATTTAAATTAATATCAAACAAAACTTCAAGTCTTGACTTAGTGTTCATCTATGCTAAAAATAACTTGGGTTATATAGGATTATAGGTTATATACATTTTATAGATAGTGGCATTTGAAAAATAAAATAAGATGTGGATTAGGTTTTAACTTGATTGGTATGGGTATAGTTTTTAATGTACGATGATGTGAGTTTGAATGTACTGAAGCGCATTATCTTCTTATTTATAGTTAGGAGGGACTATGGGTAGTTCATTTACACTGATTACTGTAATTACTCCAAAAACCATAGGAAAACAAAACGTTAACCAATTATTTGAAACGTGGACACTTAATTGACACGTGAAATCATCATTTTCGTTCCTGGTTAAAATCCACCATAACTTCTTACACTCTTTATACATTTAGAATTTAGTCATTCTATTTTTATTTTTAGGAATTTAGTTCTTTTACTGTTTAGATTTCAAAATTCAAACCTAACTGTTAAGAAATATTTTATTAAATTTGGGTTCTTTACAACATCGATTTTTTAGTTACATGGGTTAGGGCTAAGCAAGAAAAACCAAAAAAACTGAAAACTAACCCGAATTGAGGTGTTTGAATGATTTGTGAAATGCAAATTTAAAAACTGCCCGAAATCAAATTGAATTCTATTTTTTATTTAATATATAACCAATTTTAATTATAATTATAATTAGTTTATATTTAGAATAGTAAAAATAATTTAAAATTTCTAGAAAAAATTATTTTTTTCGAAATATTTATGAAAAGGGTTTTAAAAATTTATTAAATAATATTTAAAAACAGTAACAAATCTTATTTTGTCAAAATAAGTCTAAGAATCAAAAACAAAAAAAAGAAGAAGAGAAAATTGAGAATCAAACCGGTTGGAACCAAATTATGATGAACGATTCAGGAAAATCCAGAAAATCCAACCAAATCGAGCCGATATCACCTTGAACATGGACACCAAGTGAGTTTTTTTCAAAATGTAATAAACCAATAAAAATACAAGAACTAAATTCTAATTTTGTGAAGAGTACGGGTACCTATGACATATTTTAACCAAGAAAAAAATATGACTCCACGTGTCAATTAAATATATAGTACACGTTCAAATAAAAGGTTAATTATAATAATAGATTAATTAAGCCGAAAGAGTTTCATGGAGTCCACAATAATCGGCTACAAAGGGAAGAAGAGAATTCCACAAGGCGGTGTCGCTGAACGGCGCCTGAGCCATTGAGTCATAAAGTGTCGTAATAAGTCATAAGCCCGTGCGCCATGTCAGCCGACCATGCCGCCCTCTCTGCTCTGGTCTTGGACCACATCTAGAGAAGTATAATTCTGTTCTTTGCATATTTGATATTTTAATTTAAAAATTTAAGTAACAATTTAGAAGGTATAATGTTTATTTGCCCTCTAATTTTATAAAAAAAATTATTTTAATCATTCATTTAATTTTTCGCTTTATTTAATTATTAAATTTATATTTTTTTATCAAATCACATCAAAATATATAAAAAAATTAAAAATATTATGTTGTTTTAGAATTAAAAGTAGAATAATTAGATTTGATTTCAAAAGATGATAATTCGTGACAATATAAGATAATTTTCCCATCAAATTGTTTCAGAAAGGCAATGGGAAAAACATGAATAAATCGTGGAAAAGAAAATGAAAGAAACAAAAAAGGGGTTTCTTTCTTAATTTCAACTGTTCCAACATTTTCCATTGATGACAAAAGCAATGTAAGTTATGTAACTTTCATGAAAGTTAGTGTTCTTTGTTTTGTAGGAGAAAAACAATGAAAAAGGAATCTGAATTTCCAAGATTTACTTCTATGGTGGGCTGCTGCTTTTTGCCATGATTAATGCACTATTCTTCTCAAATGTATAACCTTTGTCTTTTAAATATAATATTATTAGTCGGGAAGGGATGATTTCAGCTTTAATTTCTTATGACATATATCACATTCTATCTCAAATTCCATGCCTTCATGGATTTAAAAATGGGCTAATTTTGCCATCATTACCTCCAAAATCATAGGTGATCTTGAAATATGGTACTTCTACGGCTTTATGGTGTAGAATAAAACTGATAATGGGACGGGACGTACACTTGTCCAAGTATGAAGATTTGTTCAAAAAATAAAAAGATTTGAGTAAAAATATAGACTAGAAAAATGAGTTTGGATAAAAAATAAAATTCGTTTTTTAAATAGGTCGAGCATTGGGTAAGATTCTTTTACCCGGGTTCTGCCCGAATAAACTATTCTATTGTTGTTTTACTGTCATTTTATTATTATATTGCTATTGTTTTGTTTTATTATTTGGATATTGTATAACTATTGTTTTATTGTTAATTTTACTTTTATTTTAGAGGCATTTGCTTCTTAAGCTGCAATTATCTGAGTATTATTTAAGTATATAATTTTTTTTAAAAAAAATACAGACAAGTTGGGTTAGGCTCGGGTAAAATTTTAAGCCCATTTTTCGAATTGACTAAACTTAAGAAACAAGCTTAAAATTTTATATTAACTTGACCCTAACTTGACTCAACCGGCCATGATGAAATCTAATGTAGAATTAATAAGGATGATGTAATTAATGACACCATGTTTTTCTTAGGAAACGCTGAATAAAGATGAAATAAATGCAAAGCATAGGTTAGCATTTTGGTTCTAAATGGATCTCAAGTATCCTTAAAGCAATAAGGAAAAATAGATTATATTTCATAAAAAAAAAATTCTTTCGAGATCTATGATTGAATACAACGTTGCATTTTGTTATGTATTTATGATTCGGCGACCTAAAACTCAGATGAGGTTTGGATTGCTTACCCATGAATCTATGACCCGGTAGGACCCTACCAGTGGGATGCGCGTAAGTCTCATAGAGGGAGCTCGTCAAGAGAGCTCACAAGCATGGTTTGCAATCCCAATTTGCATATGCCAAAGAGTTTGCAGGTGAGGGCCACGTAGTGTAGCAGGCAGAACGATCGGTACACGTGTTCAGCATGCCTAGAGCTCGCTCAGAACGTCAGTTCTATGAACAATAACAACATGTATAAATACCTGATTGTTCCATTCAATAAGATGCGACGGAAAATTACTCAACACATTTAATTTTTATTTTTTACAATTTTATTTTTGGAAGAAGTAAATTACTATTACGCATATACTATAAGTAAATAATTATCGTAATTAGAATTTATGACATGAATTATAAAATAAACATCTATGACCAAAAGGCAAAACGCTAAAATTCAGGTTCATCTAACTCTTGTGATTATATTAAAAGGAATTGTATATAATCCATAAGTTTATACTTACGTAATATTAAGATACATGATTAATAAACTTATTTAAATTTCACTAGAAGTGAATATAATTGTTAAATTTTTTTAACGAGTGACATGTTATGATTGAATGATAATATCTATATTATATATTAACGGACTAGTTGAGATGGTGCCACCCGTTAACTTTTATTAGAAGTTCATTCGTTTTACAATAAAACAAATATTAGTTTGAAGATATTTATATATTTCTATATTTTAATAAATCTAGAAAAATGTATACGCAGAATGACAACCACTAGATTTAAACCTAATATATTATAATCTTAACCATCTTTATTTTGCCATTTCAACTAAAGTCACATTTGATTTTTATATCAATTTTTTTTAAATTTATTTAATTTTTTTTCATCCACATAATGAGTGTGCGATAGTCTAGATTAGGATTATACACCATTAGTACATCAAATGTAAATTTAGTTTTATTTTTTTATTGTTAATAAAAAATATGTAAAAACATCTTTTTGGCTCCTCTCAATTTCGATATTGAGCAAGTTGATCCCTCTAATAAAAATTTGAGCAATTCAATTCGTCAATTTCAAAAACGAGCAACTAAGGATAATTAATTATAACATTATGTACATTTGACGAAAAATATTAAAGTTGTAATTAATTATCTTTAATTGCTCACTCTTAAAATTGACAAAAATTAAATTAAAAAAAGATCAATTTACTCAATATCATGATTAAGAGGGACCAGAAATGTCTTTTTAACTAAAAATTACATATATTCTAAGCAAAGTCTTTTAAAAATAGTCTATTTTAGCTGAATGAGTTTTAGCTCGATTGGCATAGCTATTGTTGTCAATACAAAAGGATGTAGGTTCGAGTGCGCAAAAGCGCATTATCCTCCTATTTATGAGTTAGGGAAAGGCTATAGGTAATTCTAGATATTATGTCAAAAAGAACAAATATGACCAAGATTTATAATAATATTATTCAAAAATAATAATCTATTTTGCTCTGGTTACCCCCTTGGTTAAGTCACTATTGATTCATTCTATTGGCTAATTTCATCTTATTTTTCTATACTTCATCCATGAAATTTCCAAAAGTGGGGTTCTGATTTTCAACTCCAAAGAGTTACTCCATGAATTCTCTTTGCCAAAGCATGCGTGTTGACACCATCACCTTACCACTAACCAGACCATTTTTTCTCCTTAAGTTTCATATAATCTTTATTATAAGTGGCCTCTCAATCATTTTCATTCCTTTTGTCAAAAAACTATATTTTATATTTAAGAGATTTATTATAATTATCGATTAAATCTTAGTTCGATTGACACAGATATTATTGTCAATGCAAGAGGACATGAGTTTGAGTGCGCTGAAGTGTATTATCCTTTTATTTATGAGTTAAGGGGAGCTATGGATAATTCTAACATTATGTCAAAAAAGTAGCTACAATTATAATCTATAATGGATTATTTAAAAAAAATTATTACAATTCTTCCATTAAAATCCCATCACCATGGAACTTACTAGAGGTTGAAATAAATGTTGCAAGCTGACCCCAAATTGGCTAAAAATAGAGCTGATGTTGGTTGACTTGAAAATACAATGTTTCTAAGTTCAACTCTCCCTCTGGGAACACTATGCAAATGGAAATCTTTA
This sequence comes from Gossypium stocksii, assembly GCA_020496765.1. NCBI lineage: Eukaryota > Viridiplantae > Streptophyta > Magnoliopsida > Malvales > Malvaceae > Gossypium > Gossypium stocksii. The sequence goes on from CM035621.1 coordinate 113,844,307, forward strand.
GAAGTAATGGTTAGAATTTACACTTTGAAGTTGAAGTTTCATGATTGTATATGTGGGAAATTATGAAAAATTATTCAATGTATTGCGACCAAAAAAAAAAAAACATTTAAAAGGTAACATGTATTCTTTAAACAACATTTTCAACCATGGTCGTACAATAATTTTTTTTTACAATGGATTTAATATATATAAAGGTAAAATGAGAATTTTACATAAATGGGATGAGATGAGATAAATAATTATTATAATTGTTTCCGCCTGCATCCACTTTTTAAATAAAAAATACTAATCTATTTAGAGTGGGTCGATTCGGAATCCATTAGCTAATTTGAGTTTTGCTATTCCTAGCCACTTCGTTATCAAATTCTTTGGAAAATTAGGGTTTGAAGAACTTGCATATGAAACATTATATTACTTAAACGGTAAAAGTATTATGGAGGCTCTTGTATTAGGAGTTGGATTTCATTTTGTCCATTTTACTTTAAAATGGACAAATTAGTCTATGTACATCAAATCAAAGAGCAAATTAGTCATTCTATTAAAAATCTCAACCATTTCTACTGTTAAAAATTGGTCCATTGTACGTCAGCATGAGGTACATGTGGCATGCCACATGTGATAGTCTAGTTATGTCAATTTTTAACAATAAAAACAGATGACATTTTTAACAAAAATGACTTTTTAATCAACGTACAAGGACTAATTACTCATTTTTTGAATAAAAGAGGTAAAATATAATCTGACTCCTAATACAAGAGCATTCATCATACTTTTACCTTAATTGAACTCAAGTGCAAGTGTGAGATATATACATATTTTTGACATAAATATATTTAATTTATAGAGTTATTAAAGGATCATATTTCTATAATCGAATCTAAATACATGTCATATTCGAATATCATAAACATATACTTACATATTCAAAGTACAAGGAATGTACAAGTTAACTTCCTTATTTCTATAAAAGGGTTTTGCTTTATTACTTGAAAATGATAGATTCATTCCAAATAAGCAACAACAAAAGAAAAAAAAAACCCACTTATCCAACCAATCTCTCGTTATTACAAGCACAAATTAACCATAACAAGCTCTGGCAAGTAATGAAAATTTGCAGTTGGTGAATTACAAAATAAGGCATGAAGAAGACAAGACAAGAAAGAAAGAAAAGGTTGCTTTCATGCTTTACCGACCACATGACATATATAGAGAGATTAAACACGCATGTTGTTAAAGAAACGGCTGCAATGAAAATGGTGAATGTCTTGCATATGTAGAAATGGTCAACGACAGAGCCCCGTCCAAGGTGTCATGTGGTCAAAAACAGTTTTATTGGGTTTAGGAGTGGTCCTACAGGATCCAACTAGATCTTATGCTGTAAAAAGAACAAAGATGTGGTTTGGTCACAATCCACTTACCGTCCAAATGCAAAGAACTTAAGGAGTTTTAACCCCCCACAAAACTTAACGAGTAACTATCATGTTTCAGTTCCCAAGAGAGCAAGTTGTTTGCCTATGCCCATGTATATACATATAGCTATAGGGAAAATTATTCTAGATGTTGAAATATAAGTCCAAATAATAGTTCTTTTTAACTAATTTAACATGGATTCTTGGATTTGCATTTTATATTTTTATTTAAAAAATATATAAAAGTATGAAAAAGATAAATGTATTATAATAATAATATTAATTATAATTTAAAAGAATTGATATTTCTATAACTTCATAAAGTAAGAAAACACTAACTAAATAATGGAGAAAGAATTATATGAAACATGGGTGTCACATCATCCTATATCTCTTTTTATTAATGATATTTCAATAAAATTTTTCATGTCATTGGTATATAATTTTGATAATTTTTTAACCCGAACTTCAAACTCGAAATTTGGAACCCTAAACTCAAACCCAGAATCATGAACTTAAACCTTAAACCTTGAACTAAAATGTCAAATTTAGGGTTTATAGTCTAAAATTTAGAGTTTAGGACATGAGTTTAAGGTATAAAGTTCAATGTTTGAATTAGAGTTCAAATTTAAAAAATTAATAAAATTATGTATTAATTATATGAAAATAATTATTGAAAATGGATATAAAATTATAGAACAAGTTAATATGAAATGTTATTAAATAATTTGTAAGTATATTAAAAAAGTAATTATTTTTCATGAATTATAAAAGATGAAAGTTGTGGAAAAATAATGATTAAGGTATAGTGACTTCCCAAGTAGAGCTTACACACCAACAAAATCAACAAGTGGGGTCCAAAAGACAAAAAGCAAAAGGCATTTGGGGTGGTACTATTTTATACATTATAAGGGCATTGCCCACAAGCACATTCTTTTATATGTATATATATATATATATATACACAACCACCATTACACTTCAAAAGCACCCTCACACTTACAAACTTCAATAACTTTTCTTGTATATTATTGCAAGCAATCTACAAAAAGAAAAAAAGCCATGGGGAATTGCTTAGTTTTTGAAGAGAAAGTAGTCAGAGTGATGAAAACCGATGGCAAAATCCTAGAATACCGACAACCCATCAAAGTACAACAAGTTTTATCTGATTTCTCCGATCACGCCTTGTCGGAATCATTTTCTGGCTGCCGGAATCTTCATCCGGACACAAAGTTGTTACCGGGTATGTTATATTACCTTGTTCCGTCACCCTCGATAAAGAGTAAGAAAAAGAAGGTGAGGTTTTCGAGTACACCAGAGGTGAAGGATGAAGAAGAAGGAAGCCATGGTGTTGTGAGGATTAAATTGATAATCAGTAAAAAGGAACTAGAAAAGTTGGTTCAAAAAGATGGAGTTTCAGTTCATGAGATGGTGTCGAAGATACAAAGTAAACAAAGCATAAACGGAGTTGATGACGATGATGATGGTGATGATGATAGTTGCAGAAAGTGGAAGCCTGCATTAGAGAGTATAGCTGAAGTAAACTAGTAAAGAATACACATACATATCTCTCTCTCTCTATATATATATAGTACTGTAAGTCTGTAACAAATATGCTTGTTTTCATTTATGAAAATCTGCAGACAATAGATGCTTCAATTTCATTCCTTGTGAACGTCCATTAAATTTTCTTTTTCATGTTTTTTTCATCATTTAAATGGCATCTAACACTTAATTAAAGAAAGCAAAAATAAGCTAATAATTCAATAAACTAGAAACAGAAGTTTTAGGGTGAGTAAAATTTAATTCGATTCAAAAAAATTAAAAAATAATTTGAATTTTGAGTTAATCGATTTAAGTTATTCGAATTATTCGAGTCAATTCAAATAAGTAATTTGTATTTTGAGTTCGAATTGAGTTGAATTTTACAATTCGAATAACATATTGGTGTAAATACACTTTTAATTCCAATCAAGTTTAAAAATGAGCCAATTGGTCTTTCTCTCAACAAAAAGTAAAAAATAATTTTCAAAAATTCAAAATGATTTTTAAAATTCAAAATATTTATATTTTTTAAAAAATTCTAAAAAATTCTATAAAAGAAGTTAAAAAATTAAAAATTTTCAAAAATAATAATTTTGGGACCCAAATAAGTTAATTAATGATTCAAATTTATCATACTAAAGTATCTTTTTTTATTTGCTTTGAAAAAGTTTTCAAATATATATGGTTTGAAATTTATGTGCCCTCACATGGAATTAGTTATATTGTAACAAGATTTTAATTTGACATGTTTAATTTTTTAATTTAACTCGAACAATTTCACTCGATTCAACTCGACTTAATTCGAAAAAAATTCAAATCAAATTAGAATGATAAAATTTGACTCATCAACTCAAATTTTTTCTGTCAATTTGACCGAATGCTCACCCCTACTCCTAACTAGAGTTAATACAACAGTTACAATGAATAAAAGCCTTTGTTTCTTTTTCTTATTTATAAAAATACCTATAACCATTATTATTATTATTATTATTATTATTATTATTATTATTATTATTATTATTAGAAATTGATAACATTTAATGTGAGATTTTATTATATAGTGAGATTTCATTATATCTTTTTTAAATAAACAATTATGGTTAAAAGATAAAAATAAAGAGACTATAGTCGTTTAATCAAGTCATATTATCTAGAACTTACATTGGTTTTCTCTGGAAATCAATTTCATTTTTTTTAGTATTGAAATTAGTTGAATTAGTTAAAACGCATGTTTCTCAATGCAAATCCTATGCAGAATGATCAATCATGGATTGATGTTTTTTTTTTAATTAATTTCAACCATTAATTTAAAAGAATCTCATGAAATCCTATAAACTGATTTTTAAATAGATGTCATCGCTGAAATTATTACAAATTGAGATAAAAATTGGTGAAATCGAAATTTTTATTTTTTCAGTAAAAATTGAAACTTTTATTAATATTGGATTTTTCAAAAAAAATTATTATTTTTAAATTGTGTTTTGATTCTTTTTCCTCCTTAATTTTGTCAAAATACTTTTAAAAAATTGTGAATTTTTCTTAATTATTATTTTATGTTTTTAGAATTTTCAATATAATTAAATCTATCGGGTTCAACCATTTAGACGTTAAATCGGAAGTTCAACCAATTTGATCTCTAGTTCAGTAGGGGTGAAGGGAGGAGGTTTGCAGGTTCGGCCTTAAAATGAAAATTTTCTATTTTAGTCCTTAAAATTTATAAAATTTTAAGTTAATATATGATAGAATTATAGTTTGGCCTCTTAAAAATGCTAGAATTTCGATTTAATCATTTTAAAAATTATAAAAATATGAGTCAATACAAAAATAAAATTATATTTTAACTCTCATAAAAATATATAACTTAATCTCGACCCTTAATAAAATTTTTAACTTCGCCCCACAACTCAATCTTTTCAAATCTTTTGCCTCATCTACAAATTAATACGAGCAAAAGGATATTACCCTTCAAAAGCATTTTTTATTTAAAAAATAAATCTAAACATGTTTAAATTCAATTTTTTTATTTTTTAATGTATTTACTGTAACGAGCTGAATAATAATTAATTTTTTACATTTTGTAAGTTCATTAAGGGATAGATACTGACAACAAATTTTAAAACTACTCCATATCTAATGTGGAAATTAAACCCTCGATCATTAATTAAGATAATAAATTTTTTTGCCATCTTATCACTTCCTATATTTAAATTTAAATATTTAATCACATTAAAAAGACTTATAATAGTAAAGAAAATATAATTATAGTTTGCATGTGTAATTATTAGGTTCATATTGGTGCCATTTTACTGCTCCACCCATCACAATAATGGTGGCTTATGGCTCATAATTAATACCCAATATTATTGTATAAACTGATAAGACAAAGTCCACTTTGACTCAGTAAAAAAATGTTCATAGCAAATGGTTAAGCTTTGGTGTGTCTCACGCATGAATCTTCATATTCTGACGATGTTAATGGATAAATATTAAATTTATATATCAACTTTATTTTAATATATAATTTGATATATATGAATTTTGATTTAATATAATTATATATATTAAATTTAAATTGTGTGGTTTGTAAATGAAATTTTAATTTGATTTTTTATACATATTTAAAGAATTGAATATATATATATATATTTTTTTTCATATTGGATTAATAAAATAGTTTATGTATGCAATATAACCAGGGTGAAGTTAGAAAATTTTTTTAGGGGGCCGAAATTAAAATTTAAATTTTAATAGTCTATATCTTTATAATTTTTAAAGGATTAAATAAAATTTTTATCATTTTTAGGGGGCTAAAGTGTAATTTTACCTTTACTAATTTAAAATTTCTAAAGGCCTAAATGGACAATTTTCTATTTTAGGGGGGTCAGGGCTTGCCAGCCCCCTAGATACGCCACTGAATATAACAACGTAAAATGGTACTAATTTGATAATGTTGTTAGTGGTTTCTGACAATTGAATCAAATCAAAATTTCATGTATAAAATCATACAAAAACAAAGTTAATGTATGACATTACACATTGGATCAAAGCTAACGTATAGTTTTGATATTTATACCTAAATTATTCCAAGCAAAAATATAGGTTTAATTCTCTGTCTCTAGTCCCTATACTCTTTTGATTTTAAAAAAAATATCTACTTCTAATTCTAGAAATTTAATTCGTTTACTTGTTTAATTTAAGTAATTAAAATTCAATTGATAACATTATTAATGAATTTCTATTAAATTTAAATATTCTTCATTTAAAGCCCAACTCACAACATATATTCAAATTTAACATAAGTATATACCAACTGAATTCCCAAAATTATTAACTTCAAAATAATTCCTTTAAGTTAAAAGTGAAAGGAAATTTCAAATTTTCAAAGAATACAAGAACTGAGAGCAGAATTTGACCCAAATAATATATAATTCCAACAACAATCAAAATCTCAATTTGCTTGTTAGAATCTAAAACCATATATTTTGAGATGGGAAATATAAAAGCAAAGTTAAATTTGAATTTATCACATTATATGTGTTCCATGTCATTGCCACTCTTAAGGAAGTTTCATAGATAGAATCATTTCAATTCATCATAGCTTTTAGAAAATAATATTTAATTCAAAATTATCTTTTTAAATATATATATATATATATATATATATCGAACTTGTATTAAGCATAAATTGTTTTAGGTCAAATTATGATCATGATCTCTTTTTTATGTTTAAATTTAGGGTTTGGTATCTATACTTTAATTTGACATAGTTTAATTTTTTTACTTTTATAATATCATCAGTTTGTTTAAATAGTTAGTACCCTTAATTGTTTTGATTAAAATATTGAAGTCAATTTGTTTTCTTAAAAACTAGTTTCGACTTATTATGTCGAAATAGTTTTCTTTTTGTGTTAGAAAAGTGTTTTAAATAAAATTTTACATCTAAGGGTGCTAACTATTTCGATTAAATAATGTAATTATAAAAGTAAACGATCAAATTATGTCAAATTATAATATAAAGATTAAATCCCAAATGTAAGCATATAAAAGATCACAATGCAGTTTAGCCATTATCTTATAATAGCCTTTAATATATAAGTCAAGTTAATCCTCTTTATAATAGTCTTATTTGTCTGTTAATATTTTGTCTATTATAAAGAGGCGGTTGTTCTACACTTTAGCAACATACTATTATATCCATGTTCGAGGTTCATGACTACCCCCCTTCTAACAATGTCGACTTTATTTTATAAAATAACTATAATTTTACTTAAAATTTTAGACAATATATTGTTATAAAGAATCTACTTTATCATCACAATTATTGTTGTTACAAGTGACAAATTGTTATAAAAGATTAAACTAAATATAAAAAACCAATACCACTAGAAACTTAACTGTTATAGCGGACAGTTGTTATAAACAGCGCTGATTTTATATATAAAATATGTATTGAACGATTATCATATTTTTGTATTGGTAAATTTAATATTCTACATTAATTATTTTTTGTTTTACTAAATTGCTTTAAAAAGTTATATTTCAAAAAAATTATCAATTAGTAGAAAATATTTTACGCAAAATCATTTAATACAAAAAATGTATATGCTTTTTCAAAATTTAATTTATTTTTTAAAATAAATTTTCGATAGTTGTTTTCAATAAAATAAATATGCTCTTTATTATGTTTTTGGCTACACAGTTGGTATGTAGTATTTCAGTAAAAAAAATTAGAATAGTCAACTTTATTATGTCATATAATTACAATTTGATCCCTTGATCTTTGATTAATTGTGATTATACCCTTTCTCAGAGGTTGTAATTGCAACTTCAATGGAGCAAGAAAGAACCGGCGGAACGTGCGTCTTTGGGTGGTCTAAGTTCGTCTTTGACACAAAACATATTTACCCTTTGTTTTTAGTCCCTATACTATTTAAAATTTAAAATTTAAAATTTTAGTCCGTATACTAATTTGAAAATTAAAGCAATAGCTAAGGTCTGTTAAGAGATTTCTATTAAAATTGAATATTTTGTATTTTAATATTCAAATGATTAATTTAAAAATCAAAATCTAATTGAAAACGTATATTTCAATTTAACATAAATTAATTTACGACTTTAATTTTTAAATTAAACAAGTAGAGAAACTAAATTCTTAAACTTCAAAAAAAAAAAAGATTTCGATTCTTTGCATATAAATAGTGTCCCAAACACATTCATGTCTAAACTAATTGCGATTTGATGTGCTCTTATATTTAGGGGTGTTCAAATGATTAATTAAATTGAACTATTATTAATTGAATTAATCGAACTTTTTAATCCTTTAACCGTTAATTGCACCGAAATTTATATTTTTTTGTTAAAACAAGTATAAAGCATATAAAAAATAAATAAATTGATAATGTTCACTTGACCAAATTATCCGAATTAGTAATAGTCTAATACATATAATATATAATATTATTTATTAAGTTCGGTTAATTCAGTAAATTATCCGATTTCGAACCAAATTAACTGTTAACTGAAATTTCAAAAAATCTTTAACTGGCCTTCGACCAAACTAGATCAATTAACTGACCGATTAACCGAATTAGATAAATTCATTCGGTTAATTCAGTTTTAACTGAAGTTTTAACACCTCTACTTATGCCCTACCCAAATTCAACTAGGTCGATTTGGGGCATGGAAAAAAAGATTTTTTTACGATTCAATCTATATCATTTTAGCAAATAAAATTGGGTTTATATTGTTTTAGTAAAAAACTCTTAAAAAAAATAAAAAGATTAATTTTAAAGGCATAAAAGAGTACAGGGGTCGAAAGCAGAATTAAACCTATTTACTCATCTTCCCCCAAGCTTAGCTTTTAAGCCATTAAACCATGACATTTGATCAGTAAATAAACAACAGGAAAATCAAATTTCCCATGTCGAGATCATTGATTCGACGATTTTGTCCAATTTTCATAGCTCGAATCAAACAAAACCATAAAATTCTAAAGTCTTCTTTATATTCTTCTTCTTCTTCAGCTCTTCATGAGGTTTCTTCTGAATCTTCTCCTTCTCTCGATTCTATCCATATGACCGATAATTGCGTTAAGGTAAATGAATTCAAATTAAAAAAACCCTCTTTTTTTTCTATGTGGGATTTATACTGCTCTCTGAGTATTGTTTATGGAATCTATGGTAATACAGCATTCTTGGTTTGTTTGTCTTTTTTTTTTTTGCTTGCAAGTGTTCTGTAATTTGATTGCGGGTTGGGGAAAGGTGGTTCTGCCGTTCCGTTTGGGTGCTGAGAAAGTGCAGGAAAAGATGTGTTTTGTTTTTTTAATTATCTTGATTTCATTTTAAGTAATATAGCTATATTTTGGAATACCATCAAATACATTCATTTAATTTCATAATTTAATCTAAAGTTATGTAACTCTATCTGTATTTTCTTTTGTAAATGAAACGAAATATTATGGAAAAAGTTGGCTTTTTTTTTTTTTTTTTTTTTGTCTTTCTGTAAAGATTGTTGAATGAATTGTCTGATATTCTGTGACAAAGTTGCAGAATTTATGGAGCAATATAAAGAACAAATCTTATACCTTTTTATGCATTGCAATGAAATTTGAATGAAGAACCTTTCTTCATCTCTCTGAATTAGTGTTATTGATGGTTTGCGATCAATATTATTGAGGGGTCAACTCCTTTAATAGAAGTCTTCGAACTATAGTCCGCAGGCACTCGGTCGAGTTTTCAATAATTGAAGTTATTGTCCCTTAGGAGAGTTTTGTCTCTTAAGCTCTATTGAGAGCCTTCCTGCCGTAAGTGGATGCCCTGAGTGCTTGGTTCATAAAGCTAGGAGCACCTCAACCATATGTGGGTGCACGGCCACCCACCAAAGGGACGTTAGTGTCTCACCCTTAATGGGGTTTGAACCCTTGGCCTATATAGGTCACCTTTTAGGGAAAGAAGTACCGCTTGAGCCAGTTGAGGCACTCCTGGATTTGTGAACTAGCCCTTAGGGCAGCTGCTGAGGGCACATTAGCTCTCGGCAAAGCACTAGAAGCAAAACCTTTCTTGGGGGACAATACTTTCAATTTTTGGAGGACCAATCGACTGCCTAATGAATGACACTTAGAAGACTTATTCGGAAAGAGACAACCCCCCTCAACAGATATGTTGCCCAAAATAATTGAAGGAATCTACATTTGGTTGTTGTTTGATAATTGCCTCATTAACATTAGGGATATGCTTTGCAGAGAATCAAAGAACTGCAAGCAAGTAAAGAATTATCCGAGGAAAAGATGCTCCGGTTGAGCGTGGAAACAGGCGGATGTTCTGGGTTCCAATACGTTTTCGATCTGGATGACAAAACCAACCAGGATGACAGGTTTCATCTCCTCTATTGCCATTCTTCAATTTTCTTTTGGCGAAAACTATGCATAATGCTTTCTCTCAGACTACCATAACCCTTTGTTTCTTGCATTTGATTCCATTTGCAGGGTCTTTGAAAGGGGTGGAGTAAAACTGATAGTTGATAACATATCCTATGATTTTGTAAAAGGAGCAACAGTCGATTACATTGAGGAGTTAATTCGTTCGGCATTCCTCGTAAGCTATCTTTGTTTGATATATAAACATATCTCCGATTTAAGTCATAGAATGTTAATCATCAAAATATATTGCAGCTTTATGTTGTTATGCACTTTCCATGTTTTTTTTCATTACAGTGGATTACTAATACTGTGCTAGTAAGACGATAGGGTGAGTGTGGGATGCGGATATGTGTCCCGGGCACTAGTAAACTCAAATTTTTTAAGGTTTTCCATTATATGTTAGACATGGGTGAATATATACATGCATTCTTCCAAGCTATGTTAAACCGATCTCTTCATTTCATTAAAATACTTATCTGGTATCTGTGTCCAACACATATTTGTCAATGGATATATACATGCATCCAACACTTGAAAAGAAAATTCAATGTAATCGGATATATATACATGCATCCAATACTTATTTGTGTGGGCAGTGGGTGAATTTTCGACCTTATTGTGCAGGTAACAACAAACCCAAGTGCAGTTGGAGGGTGCAGTTGTAAAAGTTCATTCATGGTCAAACAGTAGCCTGTGATTTTCAGCTTTGCCAAACCAGTTAGTAAATCACTTTTCTACCATTTTTCTATATGGTCATAACAAATTATTTTGATTCAAAGATTGTAACATCATAATGTACTGAGGTACTGCTGCTACTGCTTAATTTGTTAGGAGTATTGAATATCTGCAAATTTTGGTACTTTTAAATACTCGAATCTGTATAGTATTCATTTGTACTGACAGTTTTTTAATCCCATTTGTAATATTAAAAATCTCTACCATCAATGTACTAAATGATTATACCTATCAAAATATTACTATCCAAAACAGTATCTAGTTCAAGATATCCAAATCTGGTATTTTTTGGTGATGCAATAAGTAGATCAGTATACATTGCATATAATCCACGATTCTGAATCATTCAATATTTTCAAAGACAATCAATCGACTCATTGTTAATAAAGATGTATGTTCCCCCCCCCCCCCAAAAAAAAAAAGTGACATTTTATTGCAACAATGAGCATTGCTACATCATAGATATATGCTCATACCCATTCCTCAAATAAAAACTTCAAAACATCCAAAAAGAGAAAGAAAAGGATGAGTTCATTCCTCTGATTGCCTCTGTCCTAGCACAGAAATGTCTTCGTATCGTTTCTGTTGTATTGCAAACAAAATCAAATATACAAATTAGTAGAAAAACCTCATAAGCTCGATTACTGCAGCAAATATGAACGATTTTTGAGGGTGAATTGAATTAGATTAGCTAATGGACAGTGGTTAATCATTACGAAATTGATAGTATCTCGACACTTGCAAGAAGAGAAAATCATAGCTTTAGAGAAAGCTAGATTATATCACATTGTTTAAGGGTGGAGGAAAGGACACAAAGAAGCAAAAATGCTTTGCTTTGCACTAAACTTAACTATGCACACAACTGAGAGAAGAAATATGTCAATGCACCCAAGTGATTGAAAATGTAGCGTATAACAAGTTACATCACCCGAAATTCGATAACACCAATATAAAGAGCTGCAATTATGGAACAGGTGTTGTAGCCTTCTATGTAAATGAGATATTATTGCATTGTACAGCCAAAATTTTCCAAGTTCAATTCTTCCTAGATCCTTTTTCAATAAAGCCAATCACAAAATAAACGAGATCAAACATATTCCCAATCCTTTCTCAATCGCTAGCAAGACTATAGAAGTGTAATGATGTCATAATTTTAACAAAAACTGAAAATACCTAAAGATTACAGATACTTCACAAAGTCCACCATGGAATGTACTTAGTTGTAAAATACCATTAAAAAAAAAAAGACGGGTAGGAGTATTATAGCCTATGTTACTTGCACTTAAGAAAGGGTATCGGATATGGGTATGCGTTCAACATAGGTAAGTTCAATTTTTATAAAGTTTTTTGACAAATTTGGAGATCCTTGGAGGATCATATATCTGCAGTCGTATAAGAATAGGTGTTGGATACTGGTGCTTCAATAAAAATGAAGAGGCGAAGCAAACATAGATAATAATTAGATTGGAATGAGCCAATAAAAATGTATCGCCGCCGGCAGTCTTAATTACTATAAAGGTTTAAACATCTTGACAAACAGAGAAAAGGGGCTATCGTCTCTTCAATACATTCAGATACAAATCCCAGTGTGCTTGTGCAAAGTGACAGTGAAATAATAACTACCGAATATGCAAATCAGAGTCCAAACAATCCGCAAATAAATAAGCAACTGTGAAGTAAAATACAAAATAAAAACTGGTATTCTTAGAATTAGAAATTTACCCCAACATTGTTGTATTCCCAGAGCTTATGAACTCCATAATCCACAGCCTAAAGAAGTCAAATCAATTACAATAAAACACATTAAAAAATTAATAGTAAAATTAATAGAAAAAACCGTCACTTACAATAAAAAAACAAGTAATCAATAACAATTAACAATCCCTGACAAAGTATATTCCAATCAGTACGTTAAAAAAATTATTTTTCCCTAAAATCAACAATAAAATTCAATTCGACAAAGTGGATGAAGGGTGGAAATAAGAGAGATTCAATCGGGAAAACAAAGAGTTAGAACATACCCGTTCTCCGAGGAAAGCGCCGGCGATGACAAATGTGACGTAGACGGAGTTACGGCGCATGATGACTCTGTAGAGACCTTCCAATAGGCCTCCTTGACTTCTTCGAGAAGCGTAGTCCATGGCGATTCTTAAGGTAGAGAGAGTGGCTCTTGCTGGGATCTGCGATTAGGGTTTGCAGAGAAGATAAAAAAAATTGGGGAATTTTGTGTTTTGTAACAGAGAAATTTACAGAAAGGGTTTTCGGGTCGAACCGAAATGTATTGATTTTGTTTATGGGCCCAATAGGTCAGTTTTTGGGCCTTATCTTTGTCAATGCCCTTTTACCATTTAAGACAAGTTTTTCAGAACTAGTGGTGATCGAATTGGTCAGGTCACTAATTTATTAGTTCAATTGGTTCGATTAATTTGATCAGTTCAAACGATTTGATTAAATAAATTATTAATATATATATATATATATATTAAAATCAGTTCAATCACTAGTTCAATTATTTTTTAACTCGATTGAATCGATTCATATTCGTTTTCGATTCAATTGATTTAAAAGCTTTCTCTAAATTAGTACTCCAATTGATCTGATTTGGTTCAGATAATCCTGCTAGTTTACTTCCTATTTTTGTATGTTTTTAAAGAAATACGCCCTACAAACTCATAAATGCCCTTGTTTGCAAAATAAGCTCAATAAAAAGGACAATAACTAGATTATAATTTGATCATATAATTCAGCTTAATATTAGTTAAATATTAGCTATACTACTTTCTTACTTATTCTGCTTTACATGAAAAAAACATCGTATAAAGAATATTAAATAACCATATAGAAATAATTTATAAGTAGACAATGCGAAGTCATTGCGTAAAATGCACAAATTCTAACAATCTCGCACTTACTTTAGTGAAGTAAGTAAGTTATGTATTGCATTCCTATACCTCAACATGTTTCTAAACACGCTTAGTTTAAGTAAATCCTAGAAGCACAAGATTACTTAGAAGCACATTTTACTCAATTGTTATTGTTATAAAATATTTTTTTTAACAAGTTTAGCTCGTTTAATATTTTTTATTCTCAATTTCCATAAAATTATGATAATTTATTACAATTTATATTGTAATAAGTAAATATATTATATATAAATAAATTTATAAATTATAATTACAATAATTCATGAAAAGTAATTGCAACACTAACCATAATTATGATTATAATCATATATGATATCTACCAGTTCACTATTAATAAAAAATATTTTTAATTAGTTTTAAACTTTATTTAAAAAAATTGTAAATTGATTAGAATAAAAAAATGTTTTGTAAAAAAGGACAAATATCGTGAATTTTGATGCAATATGCAATTTGATACATGGATATTGATCTAGTGCAATTATATAGATGAAAATTTGTGGTTCATATGTAGAGATAAAACTTTAATTTTGATTCAATCATATGCATTTAAAAAAAAAATACATTGATTTAATTTTATAATGGATAAATATAATTATATAAACATAAAACGAAGCAATGTTAATATTTACGTTAAATAATTTACGAGAATTGGAGCAAATTAAGATTTCATTTCTAAAATTATTCTAAATTAAAATTCATGTATAAAATTATACATTAAACGAAGGGTAACGTATAATTTTAAGATTTATCTGATAAGAGATTAAATTATATTAAATTAAAACATAAAAACTATATTCTTAAATTAAGCATAATGGTAGGATGAAAATCCTAATTTGACCTTAAAATAGTTGCCACGAGCACGCCACGGCCATCCGGTAATCACGGTTCTGAAGGCTGCGCGCGTGTCAAACACCTTCCTTTTTCTTTTTTCACCGAAAAACCTAAAAGAAAAAAAGAGAGAAGGAGGAGAAAACTTTGAACTTCCGCTTCGCCGATTCCACACTTTTACTCTCTCAACTTCAAATCCCTCACTCAAACAAAAAAGACTCAAATCGAATCGATTTAAATTAAAAGCATACTTTTTTTTCTTTGAATTATTACTATTAATTTGTTTTCTCAGATATTTGATTGAAATGGAGTTGTTAGATGGAAACTTAGAGCTCAAAGAGATTCAAAAGCTTCAAGGTCATACCGATAGGGTTTGGAGCCTCGCCTGGAATCCCGCCACCGCCGCTGCCGATGTTCCCAAGGTTTTCGCTTCTTGTAGCGGCGATAAGACCGTTCGAATCTGGGAAGAGAGCCCCTCTACTCGCTCCTGGGACTGCAAGGTTAACTCTATTTTTCTGGTTTTTGTTTTTGCTGAAAAAGAATGCAAAGAAAAAGTAAAAAATGATTTAAGTTAGGTCGCTGCAACTTATAAAATTTGAATCTTTGTTGCCTTTTATATTTGAAGTTAACATAAATAGAAAAAAAATAATTGATGAAGTCATTTGAAGTTTACTGTAAGTCTTTTTTTTTTTTTCAATGTGGAAAAATCTCTATCTTTTTCAATTAAAAAAAAAGTGTCGAAATATTAGCTCAAGTGATGTTAGAGTGCACTCTTTTGCAGGCTGTTTTGGAAGAAACACACACTAGAACCGTCCGATCCTGTGCTTGGTCACCATCTGGGAGATTGTTGGCCACTGCTAGCTTTGATGCAACCACTGCCATATGGGAAAATGTTGGGGGTGACTTTGAATGTGTTTCTACTTTGGAGGTATATTTTTATTCTTTTATTGCTTTCTTTTCATTTCTTAAGATTTTTCAGTCTGTTTTAAGCAAAATTATAGTTACATTGAACTTATGAGTTAATGGAAATGGTTTACCATGTAGAAGTGGATTGAGCATAAACAATGTAGTGCTTCTTGCATTCAGAGAGATATCAAATATGCCATTTATTAGTATTTAGTTTAATTTTTCTTTAATATCTGGTTCATATGATAAAACATTGGAATCATTTATTTATTTGTTTTCTGCGTTTTATAGGGTCATGAAAATGAAGTGAAAAGTGTGTCTTGGAATGCATCAGGTTCTCTTCTTGCAACATGTGGGCGAGATAAAACTGTTTGGATATGGGAAGTGATGCCTGGGAATGAATTTGAGTGTATGCAAGTTTTGCAAGGTCATACTCAAGATGTTAAAATGGTTGAGTGGCATCCGACTATGGATATTTTGTTTTCCTGTAGTTACGATAACACTGTGAAGGTACTGTTTCGGCTAAACTGAGCTCTGTGTCCTATCAAGAGAATAGAAATCCTTGTTCTTTTGCTAATTCCATTGTACACCAACAAGATTGAGAAATGTAATGAAGTTGTAATACTTTTGCTTTTACTTGTAGGTATGGTGGTCAGATGATGCTGATGGTGATTGGAGCTGTGTACAAACTTTAGGTGAATCTAGCAAGTACTATGCCTAAAACTCTTCTATCTTTGCTGTTTCAGCTTATTTTCTTGTTCATTATATTGCCTGACTTGTACTTGTTCTTTATATCATCCTATGAAGTATTGTGATGATGTCTTTTAAATTTTATAGACCTTGAAGATTTCTTTCGAATTGTTTATGAAATTGTCAGACTATTAAGAACTCCTTATTTCAATATCTTGTGGGCAGTGGTCATTCTTCCACCGTCTGGTCGCTTGCTTTTAATGCTAAGGGAGACAAATTGGTGACTTGTAGGTATGATAACAAAATTTTCCTTATAGCCTGCAGTAACTGGAATTTTAGTATTCGCTGATTGCATCACAGAAAAATTACATTCAAACACACATGCACGCTCACAAAGTTGCAGAAGAAGGGCTGAAAATTATGGCTGATTTTGCAGTGATGATCTTACCATGAAGATATGGGAAGCAGACATCATAAGGATGCAGTCTGGTGATGGTTATGCACCTTGGTGAGAAATATGCTGTCCCTTCTTTTTTTCTATGTTGAATTTTTCCAATTGCTAGCTCTTGGTCATCATATCAAATCTATCTCTAGGCTCCTTTGTATATATCAGGACATAGATGTTTGGTTAATGTCCTTGAATCTCGTTTCTCCATTTTTTTATGATGTGTAGAACTTCCTCTGGCTATTTGCAATAGTTGCTTGCACAATGGAAAATCAGTTGAAGATAATTTCATGGCCTGTGATATTCCATGGAAAGCTATTAATGCACATTTTAATGTCAAGAGACTCATTTTTGCTGTTAGAAACTTAAGAACATCAAGTCTTGGCTTGGTATTACTGCTCTCCTAGCAAAGAAATAGCAGCCAAATTATTGTCACTAACATGCATGATCTTTGTGAACTGAACAATGCATAAAATATTTAGTTGATCAAAAGTAACGTATTCAGCATTTGCATATGGTATTTTGTTTATTTTATTCTTGTTTAAGACCCTGCAATGCATAAAATAATGCGATCCACGTCAACGGTTGTCCAGGAATCATCTGTGCACACTCTCAGGTTATCATGATAGAACCATCTTTTCAGTTCACTGGTCAAGGTATTAACTTTGTTTTATTGTAATAGCTATTTTCTCCTTGGGTTTTCTAGCATTTATCCTTTTATTTTCTGTGTCTAAATGGTTGAAAGTTCTAATTACAACTAAACTGCTTCTATGTTATTTTTGTTGGGATACACTAGTGCTTACCTATTTGTTATTTTTCTCATAAAAAAAAAGAAATTAGATGATACTTGTATATACAAAGAAAGATCTGAAGGGCAGATTAACTTGATTTGCATCATCAGTATCATTTTCTGATGGCTGAAAATGTTCTAAAGCTTAAATGTCCAAGTGACCTGGACCTGGACATTAGCTATAGTCATGATCTCAAGGAAATGGCTCTTGTGCTGATTATTAACTCATCAGCATGCTTATACTTTTAGCTTTCTGTCTTCAAGAATTTAGTAGCAACTTTGTGAGAGAACCTATGTCAGATGGAATCTAATAGCACTCAGTTTGAAATTTGAAAAATTATTTAAGTGATATAACTACCATTTGACTGAAGTAGTGAAGTGTGTTCCAGTAAAAAAATGTATGTTACTATTGTAATTGTTAGGTCTGATTTTTGTTAAAATGAGGTTGATTTTGTTGCCTATCTGGTTCTACTTTATAAGTGTTAGTTAATGTCAGAAAACAAGTAGCTCCAGCCCTCTACTTTTGATATTTTTTACAGTATGAATCTCTTTTTTCTTTCAATTTTTATCTAAAACTTATTGTTTGGCTTATCATGTTACAGAGAGGGCATTATTGCCAGTGGAGCTGCTGATGATGCTGTAAGATTGTTTGTAGAGAGCAAAGATGGTTCGGTATGTAATTCTTTCTGGGGTGAAATGCATGACCCTCCTTAACCATCTAACCCATTAGTCAACCACCATTTCTCCTTTTAGACCCTGCAGCCATGTCACTTTAAAAGTGGGCCAATTATTATTTCATTTCTTGCATATAAGATTATCCACATCATTCCCTGCCGATGTCATCAGTAAGTACATTAAAAGTCTTAAAGATTCCAATGATCTTGTATTCAAGTTGGGTGCTCCGCCTATAACCAATTGGTTTTAGTTTGAATGCTTAACTTGGTGTCGAAATCCAAGTTTTGTTATGTTAATTGCTTGTGGTCTTATGTTCAAGTTTAATCTCTCCACCTATTGCCATTGGATGCTTAACGCAGTATTAGAGTCCAAATTTCGTTATATTGTTACCCTCTGAGGTTGTTCATCGTCATATATTGTACATCTATATGGGCGTATATGGTTTAAGTCCTGGTGATTTTTTGTGGATTTCTTCTTGTGTTAAATATATATTATCTTAAGCAAATTCTTATGCTGGTTAGGTTTTGAAAGTGGCAAATATTTATCAATTGTTGTGGTTTTACAATAGATGAATGGATCTTCTTATCAATTGCTATTGAAGAAGGAGAAGGCTCATGACATGGATGTAAATTCAGTACAATGGTGCCCTGGGGTAAGATTCCCTTTCTTGGAATTTAATGGGGATTATTATATGTGCTTGCATTCACATGCAGTACATAAAAGCAGAAATGAATATAATATGACAAATACAAATAGTTTCTTTATTCCTAGTAGAGTCGTGGTTGGCTAAGTTATTGGTTTCTTTCTGTCTTTATTCGGGACCGATAAGATTGATTTGCTAGTCTTTGCTTTAACCGGTGACAATACCCCTTAAGAAGGATTCATAATAAATGTAGAAATTGTAGTTTCATGTCCATATCATTAGCCTTATACTATGTTTGGTAGGAAGGAAAAGATGATAGAAGAGAAAAGTGAAAACTATTTTCTTTCGGTAAATGCGCTTGGAAGGTCTCTCTATTTTAAGAACTGGATCAATTTAGTCCTTGTACTATAAAAAAAAAAAAATCAAATGAGGTCAAATTTCAACAGAGTTAAATATTTACAGTAAAAAAATGTCATTTGTTGTTTAATAGAGAGTTATATTTTGAAAGCTTCTTATGATTCTGCAAATAAAATATTTTGTTCGGTGTTGAACTGTAAATGGAAAATAATAATTTTCATGTATTTTTTTAACAGTAATTGTTAACTATGTTCCATTTTGCCTTATTTGATTATTTTTAATAGTACAAGAACTAAATTGGTCCATTTAATAGTAGAGGGATTAAATTGTCCTTATATTGTACATTTAGTCGTTCTAAATCTAGTTCCAATCAATTGGACCATGCATGACACTTAGCCTTAGCAACCTTTAACTACTTTGTTGAGCTAGAATTTTCCTATAATTTTCACATTTTCGCCTGAATTACTGCATCTCACTTTATTTATTTTCTCGAGATTTTTCCTTTGACTTTAGCTAACATATTTGGCTTCCGGTGTTGTCGAAAATAACAGGAGAAACGTCTACTTGCTTCAGCAAGTGATGATGGAACCATAAAGATATGGGAGGTGGGAACTTTGCTTTGATCATAACTTTTGACTTTAGCTAACCTTGGGGATTTTACTTTTTCTATGGTTTCAGAAATTTGTTTTAAGTTGGGTTGTTGCTTTGTGAAATCATGAATTAAAATATTATATAGGAAACTTAGTTGAAATAATTGTCAAGCAGAAGCTGCTGTGTATAATTTTTAAGAGCAAAAATGAAATTCTTGATGAGCTTGGATTCTTACTCTGTTGGTTCCTGTAATTCTTTAAACTGTATACATTTGTTTATTTTATAAACAAAAGAAATGAAATGAAAGAAAGCACTCATTAAGGCTCAACTTTAAAAAATTACAAAATTAACACTAAATTAGTCGAAAGTTTTTATTTAAGTTATTAGTAGGGGTGAGTGTTCGATTGAATCGAATTGAATATAAAAATTTTCGAGTTAATCGAGTTGATGAATCATATTTTATCATCTTAATTTGATTTGAAATTTTTTCCAATCGAGTTGAGTGAAATGGAATTTGAATCGAATGGAATATATTTGTTCAAGTTAAATTTTAAAAAATAATTTTGGGTCTTTATAACTATTGTCATTCATCATAATAAAATTTGTCTACCGTAATTAAAATTTTTATTAACTTTCATCACCTCATAATTTATTTATTTATTAATTTTTTATATACGAGTTAGTTTTTTTGTTTGATTAGTTGTTTCAATTATTTTAAAGATAAAATGTGAAATTGATACCAATATAAAATTTTAACACGAATATTTTATGACATCATTAATAATTTAATTTTAATATAAATATCCAATATATTGAACAATTTAATAATATAAATAATATAAAATGTGAAATTTAATTTAATAATATAAATAGTAGATATAAATAATATTATTACTATTTATGTTTAGGGGTTTTTTTTTTGGATAATTTTAATTTTTTTTATTTGGAGTAAATAGTGAGAAGTAAAAGTTAAGGGAGAAAATAAAAAGTTTTGGGAAATAAAAATTTGAGGGAAAGTAAATAGGAGGAGTAATATTTTGGAGGAAAAATATTAACAAAAATTGGAAGGATGGGTCTGGGGTAGATGGGGGTGGGATGGGAATGGAGTAAAAGTTTTAAGTGGAAAGTTGGAAGGAGTAACAATTTTGAGGGAAAATAAAAAGTTTT
The DNA here is from genome assembly GCA_020496765.1 of Gossypium stocksii. Lineage (NCBI taxonomy): Eukaryota > Viridiplantae > Streptophyta > Magnoliopsida > Malvales > Malvaceae > Gossypium > Gossypium stocksii. The sequence goes on from CM035621.1 coordinate 113,865,429, forward strand.
GAGGGTTTTTAGGAATAAAATTTTGAGGAAAAGTAAATAGAAGAATAAAATTTTGTTGAGAAATGGATTTTAAGTAGATGGGGGTTGGAATGGAAAGAGAGTAAAAGTTTGAGGGGGAAAGTGGAAAGGAGTAAAAGTTTTGAGGGAAAAGTAAAAAAGTATGAGTGTTTGGGGTAAAAATGTAAAATATTATAGTTTGATATTCGATTTATTCGAGTTATTCGAATTTGAAAACTCAACTCGATTCAAACTCGAAATTCGAAAAAAAATTAATTTGACTCGAATAACTCGATTCGTTTAACTCAAAATTCAATTTTTTTTTTTATTTTTTCGAGTTGAATCGAATGTTGCTCACATTTAATTATTAGAGTTCTATTTATACTGCTTGAACTAATCAAAAGTTTTATTTCTTTTTTTTTTTTTTACTGTTTAGTTTCTCTTTAATGATAGAACTTTACAAAGAACATAGGATTTAAACAAATTTTTTCTTTGATCTTTAATATTAATTGTCGAATTTAAAATATATAATTTTTACTCATTTAATAAATGAGCATTGATATACAGTACACTTAAATTTTAAGTCGAATATTAATTTAGTGATTTAAATGAAAACATACAAATGCTAAATTAAAATATTGAGGTGAAAATAGTTGTATGAAATATAATAAATACATGGCGAAAAACCATATAATTAAAACCATTAGATAAAGAAATGATGATAACTATTCAACACCTGTTTTCTATTCTAACCCGGTCAGAACCTGTTCTTCTTCCTTCTTCAACCAAAGCTTCACGAGCTAACATAATCCCACTAGGCACCAAACAAGTATCAAACCCAGAGCAATCAATCCAATCCTTCAAAAGTTCTTCTTGACCCCATATATCCGGTATCCAAACCTTACTTTTTCCCATTTCAACCCTATGCTTCTTCAATCTCTCTCGGCCATTATCTTCTTCCATTAACTTTTCAACCCCCCTCACCTTTCCTTCTTTAGCAACTTCATCAACTCTGGCCGAACACCGACGCTTTAACGAGCTTTCTTCGTCAGGCTGCTGAGTCTCATTAGCTTGCTCTAAACACTGGGATGGATTTTGATGATGGGTGGTGGTCATTTTTGTTGGTTCTACATTCATGTTGATAAAAAAAAAAAAAGGGCAAATGAAAAGCTTTTTTTTTGCTTCAATGGTTGAGCCCTTTCAAGATTGAAGATTGTATTGAAGATGGAGAGATTTAAAAAGGGTTTATTAAGTGTGGGAGAAGGAATTACAAAAGAAGGTGATGATGAAAGATTTAAAAAGAACATATGGTTTAGAAAACATTTGGGGTTGGTTTGGTTTGTATGGTAAGTGAGAAAAGTACGTGTTTTCTATGTCTGTGTGTGGCATTCTGTGGTTTTTAATTGAAAGTTTTGATAATATTAATACCCAAAAGAAAAAATAAACCCAAAACAAAAAATGAAGAGTTTTTTTCTTTATTCAAAGAAAATCAATGAATTTGTCGAGTGTGTCTTAGCTCGGTTGATTGGACATTGTTGCTGATGCAGAAGGATATAAGTTCGAGTGCGTTAAAGTACATTATCCTCTTATTTATGGGTTTAGAAAGACTATGAGTAATTCTAAATATTGTGTAAAAAAAACAAATATGATCAGAAACTATGATTTCATTTGGGTGGATCTTTTATAAAGATTGTGAGGTTGATGTGATGTTTCTTTTTGGATTAAAATAGTAACCTTTTAGGTGGAAGCATAGGTGGAGTAATGATAAATTTTTAAGGGTAAATTACATTAGTAGTCAGCTAAAATGATCACTCGACTATTTTATTTTATTTTTTTTTGTCACTCAATTATCTTGAGTTTTTTAGTATTTTTATTTTTACATTAGTCAGCTGGTGACTAAAAAAGACAAAATTAAATAGCCGAGTGACTGTTTTATAACTTTTTATAATTAAATGACCAGAAAAGAAATTGACTAATAATTGAGTGGCCATTTTGTAACTTTTAATTATTAGATGAACTATATCATAGTTTAACTTTTTTTTTAAAGAAACCAATAGACTTGTGTTTAAATCTTTAGTTGACCCTGATTTTAGATTCCATCTTATGAGAACTCTTGTCCTTTATCCAAAAAGCTTTGCCTATAAAAAAAACCTATAAAATTCTAAAATTAATATAAAATTTTATAATTCTAACTTCTTCTTGAAAATTTCTATCTCCATTACATCAATACAATATATCACTCAATAACTAACTATAATTAATAAATCATAGTATTTTCAACTACTCTTATTGACATAAACCAAACTATTTAAAATTTAATTAAAAAATAAAGAGTAATTATTTTTGTTTTTATTTTTTTTAATTTCCTCCTTAAAAAATATAACCCAAGTCAAGAAAAACATATACATCAAACCTAAGTAAATTAGCAAAATCAAAAGCCTAAGCTCTATAAGAAGTTAGTTAGTGCATACTATGCAAGCAATAAGTCATTATCAAATAAAAAAAATGGTACTTACTATAGGTTAGAGGCAATGATTGCTAAAGAGTTGAGAAACACAATTTTCTAACCGAATACAAGAAATGGCTTCCACCCTAGATGCACTTTCATGTAATAAACACCCCAAGGATGCAAAAAGACCCTAGTATATAGGGTTCAATATAGTAATAACCTCGAGGTCCGTCCACAAGAACCACATCACTTTGATAAAATATTCTCTTAAGTTATCATCACTTATTCCTTCACTAGTATAAGCATCAAAAAGTGTCTCGAAGCATAAACTCCAACACCTCGTAAATTTTCCTTTGTCTTGTAAGCCTAAAACCCTTACCAGTTGAAAGCTAGCTCTTAACCTATTCTCCCCTCAATGACATAAACATTTGGCATTCGCTGCAAGAACTAAGCGAAAAGCCTTAGGTCTTACCATTGAGAGCAAAGATACCAATATCTAAATCAACCCTATCAACAAAGAGAAAAACCCTTTGAGCATTGAAACTAACCGACTTAACATCATAGGAAATCCTCATGAAACTAAAAACTTTAGATCCAACATTACTATTGTTAATGTCGTCGAAACTAGCCATATTGCTCCTATGATGCTGAAACCCCTAATGTGCTATAGGATCTAGCTTGAACATTCCCAACTTGTCCACACACATCAACTTAGCTCACTAACCCCTCAGCGCTACGTCTACTTCCATCGTTGTTAGCCACCTCCCACTCTTACTTATTATTATAACCCTTAAAGCTCCTTTCATACTCTTAATTTCACAAAATTACTGAAAATTTCCCTTCAAGCTAAAAATTAATTGTGACATCAACTAGGCCCTACTTGCTTTATAACAAGTTTCGAACCTAAAGAGATGTACTGTTGTACTAGCCTTAGAAAATATAACCCAAACTTAGGAAAATATACCTTAAAGCTAAGTAAATCGGCAAAATACAAAGCCCAAACTTTATAAAGTAAGCCAACTGGAGTGTAGTATGCAAGTAAAAGGTTACTGTCAAATCAACAAATAGTACCTCTCATAAGTCATAAGGCAAGATCAACAAAAGGCCTACACGTGTACTCTCATGCAATCAACATCGCGAGGATGAAAAAAGGCCCAATTATAATCACTTGCTTCTTTAGTAACTTAAGTATAGAAGAGCATCCCAAAGTGCAATCTTTGACGCCCTCATAAATTTTCCTTTATCTTGTAGGCAGGAAGTCCTTATTGACCAAAAACCAACCCTCACCCTACACTCCTCTCAATGAGGTAAACAAATATATTTCATGAGAAAATATTTGGTATACTGTCAGTGAAGTTTTTAGACTTTACAAGTAGAGTTAGGGGGTTAACAAGTTTTCTAAGGGGTATAGTAAAATATTAAAAAATAAATATTTTAAAAAGGGTTAGTATTTGGTAAAGTGATAGTGTACCTTTTTTTTTTATTCCACAAGTAACCCTAAAAAATTTGTTATATGACTTTTTTTTAATATTTTACTATGCCCTTATAAGACACTTGTTAACACTCTGATCCTGCTTGTGAAGTCTAAAAACTCCACTGACAGTGTACCAAATATTTTCTTTTTTAAAAAAAGAGAGACACGTGACAAATTTTTAAGGCTGCTTGCGTAATAAAAAAGTACACTGTCAGTGTACCAAATACTAACTCATATTTTATTTTAGGGTTAGTATTTGGTACATTGGTAGTAAACTTTTTTATTCCACAAACAACCTTAAAAAATTTACCATGTGTCTTTTTTTAAAAAAATGTTTTACTATACCCTTATAGGACATTTAGTGATCTCTTAACTTTATTTGTGGAGTTCAAAAACTTCGCTGATAGTCTATTAAATATTTTTTCTTTATTGTATATTATTAATAATATTTATTTACTGCTACAGTTATTTTTAGATAAATTAATTTTGAAGAAAATAAACTCCATACCAATAAATTACATTTTAGAGTAATTTACTTCTAGGAATTCAATACATATTTTTTATATTCCTTCAATCCAGAAAACAATCCTTTTTTATCTCATAATTTTTTATAGTCAAATTTCTTTAAAAAAAAGTTTATTTATAAAATTATTGTTGAATTTCAAATCGATGCATTTAAATTTTTTTTATTAAATATTAGAATTTTCAAATTTCTTATAAAAAATCCTTGATTTTTGGGATATAGCATTAGCCAATCATGTAGTTGGTTTTGATTTGATTAAATAAAATAAAATCTATAAATAAATAAAATTTAAAAATTAGTACTATTATTCTTTTCATTTAATGAGATATAGACTTTTTTTCTAAAGATCTTTTTTTCCTTGGTGTTATTACCTTCTCCTCTTCTTTTGTTTGTGTCCTCACTTTCATTTCCCTTCAAAAAAAAAAAAAAAAAATCCCAAGTTTCATTTATTTATATATATATATATATAGTGTACACATTATCTCATTATAGATTCTGATTATATTAATTTTTTTTTGTGACACAATACTTAAAGAACTATCCATAACCTCTCCCTAACCCATAAATAAGAAGATAATGCAGTTTAACGCATTCGAACCGATATCTTTCTGCATTGACAAAAATACTCATATCAATCGAGTTAAGATTCAATCGATTATGTAAGTAAGTATTTTATGAAACAAAACACAAAATTGACAAGACACTAATTAATTTTATTGAATAAGACCTTCTACACTTTGGGATATTATGGAGCTTTCTTCAAAATTTAGCGTACACTTATTTTTTTGGATTTATCAATAATTTTAATTTTTTAATAATATTTTATTTAAATTTTATATATATATATATATATATATGAACAATTTTAACATCTTTGGTAGAAGACATTTTCGCCCCTTAATTTTAATATTAAACAAATTAATCCTTTAAAAAAATCAAAATAATTTAATTATTGTGAATTTAAAAAAACGAGTGGTTAAAGAATATTAATCTTTTTGTCAATTTTTACTAATAACTTTTATAAAAAAAATTATTTCTTTGTTGTAGTTAAAATTGTTTAATTAAATGTTTGATTTATTAGATAATTGGGTTTATATCCGATATATTATCAATGTATAAATTTATATATTAGTGAATCAAATAAACATTTTTTGGGTAAAACATAATACCAATTTATTAATAATAAATATATTTATATTTAAAAACTTAATATATTGTGTTTGGTTACTAATAGGGGTGAGCGTTCAATCGAATCAAATCCAATGAAAAATTTCGAGTTAATCGAGTTGACGAATCGTATTTTATCATCCTAATTTGATTTGAAATTTTCTCAAATCAAGTCGAGTGAAATGGGATTCGAATCAAATCAAATCGAATATATTTGTTCGAGTTAAATTTTAAAAAATAATTCTGGGTCCTTGTAACCACTGTCACCCATGGTAATAAAATTTTTCCACCATAACCAAATTTTTTATTAACTTTCATCACTTCATAATTTATTTATTAATCTTTTATATACGGGTTAGCTTTTTTGCTTGCTTAGTTGTTTCAATTATCTTCAGATTCTTGTCACTATGTATTTTGGAATTAAAAAATATATTAAATATAAAAATATGACTTTTTAATAAAAGTTATTTTAAAGATAATATGTGAAATTGATACTAATATAAAATTTTAACATGAATATTTTATAGCATCATTAATAATTCAATTTTAATATAAATATTCAATAAGACTAAACAATTCAATAATATAAATAATATAAAGTGTGAATTTTAATTTAATAATATAAATAGTAGATATAAATAAAATTAATACTATTTATGTTTATGAGTTTTTTTTGGATAATTTTGATTTTTTAATTAGAAGTAAATGGTGAGGAGTAAAAGTTTAGGGGGAAAATAAAAAGTTTTAGGAGTAAAAGTTTGAGGGAAAGTAAATAAGGGGAGTAAAATTTTGGAGAGAAAATATTAAAAAAATTGGGGGTGGGGGGATGGGTTTGGAGTAGATGGGGGTCGGATGGGAAATGAGTAAAAGTTTTAAAGGAAAAGTGGGAGAGAGTAAAAATTTTTGGGTAAAATAAAAAGTTTTGAGAGTTTTTAGGAGTAAAATTTTGAAGAAAAGTAAATAGGAGAGTAAATTCGAAAAAATCGAAAAAAATAGGAGGATAATAACATTAGTTTAGTCATTCAATAATTACTAAGTTGGTTTATATATATATATATATATATATATATTTATATAAGTTCCTCACTTGATTCCCAATAAATGTGGGACTAATGTTTTTCATTTTCCTCAACATAATTTATAAGTAACTTACTTTGTCTATCAAATTTATGATTCAACTCTCCACCTTTACCAATCAAGAATATGCCTCAAAGTTTTTAAAAATACATTTTTTTCCAGCACATTTATCATAGGATATTGTAAGAACATTGGTTAGTAAAACTTATGTATAAAATTAAAATTAAAATTAAAATTATTAAAAATATTTTTTTGAAAAATAAAAAAATTATAAGTATAATCACAAATGATAAATATTCGAATAACTATAATCAAAATCAAATCAGTATAATATAAGAATAAACTAACAACCAAAATATATTCAGACTTAAACCAAAATAAATTTTGATAAAATCCACTATTCAATTTCAAATTTTCGAACTCAAAACCACAACCATTGTTTTATCAAATACCAATTAAATTAAAATACAAAAAAATTAAAATTCTTTTTACATATTTTTTGAACCCTAAAATTAGAGAGAAAAAGGCAAGAAGTGATTTTCTTTTGTCACATAAAAGTGGTAGGCCTTGTTCTTCATGTGGGTATGTCTCTTAATTTTGTACCTAGTCTTGTCTTATCAAATAAAATTATTTAGATTTAATGGCTTATATAATCACTTTCAAAACAATAATATTTTAATAAAATTTAAAATTTAAATATTTTAAATTATAAATTTTTATTAAAATCAACTGATATGAATAATATTGTCAATATAAGATAATATATGTTTGAATACGTTGAAGTGCATCATCTTAAGTTAGAAAAAAACTATGAATAACTTTAATTATTGCGGAAAAAAAGAGAATATAATCGAAATTATTAAGAAAAAAAACTCATGTGGGTTAAGTTACTCCAAAATAATGATTTGATTGTTGAAACTTGTTCTTGGAAAAATTTAGGGAACAAAAACCACCATTGCAAATGTTGTGGGCTATGTTATGTGACAATCACATTTCATTATAAGTTAGCCCTTTCCCTGTGACTAAGATGGGCCAACTCCCCCCTTTTTCTACTTATTTTCAATTATGGTTGGCTTTATTAATATTATTAAAAAAAATAAGATAAACTGTATCATTAATCACTAAATTATAGATAAGTTTTATTTTGATCATTGAATTATTCAAAAGTTTTTATTTAATTCACTGAGTTGGTAAGTTTCTCTTTAAGTTCCGCCAGTGAGCTCGAAGCGACAATTTGACAATTGGTACTATGGATCAGTATCCATTGATGAGTAGAAGAGCATACCTTAGACTAAGTTGGTCTGATGGTCAATATTGGAGATCGGAGAAAAAGATTGTTTAAATTTTGATTCACAGATTTCTGATGTTTAAATTTATTTCATGAAAAAAAAAACTAAACTATAGAAGAGAAGAGAAAAGAGAGCTTTTGATAGGTGCTAGTAGTACAAATAGAAAAAGCCATATAACATTGATTTTAACAGCTTAATGACTTAAATAAAAACTTTTGAATAATTCAGTGATCAAATTGTAACTTTTTTTTAGTTAAGTGACCAAAACGAAAACATACCCATAGTTTAGTGACTAATAGTGTAGTTCACCCAAAAAAAACTTTTGCCTTTTTTTTTGTAGTTTTTTAGGGATAAATCTCAAAATTATACATGAATTTTGATTTGTTGTGTAATTTGATATATGAATTTTGATTTGATGCAATTGCACGCATGAAACTTTGATTGTGGTTCAAGTGTACACATTAAACTTTAGTTTTGATTTAATCATACACATTTAACAAAATAAATATCAATTTATTTTTATATTCGATAAATTGTAATAAATAAAACATAAACTGATGTTATATTAATAATTGTGTTAATAATTTGGGCTTTTTTATTAAAATAACCTAAAAATTTTAATTAAATACCAAAATGACCCATTTTTTAATTAAATACCAAAATGACCTAAAATCTATAGTAAAAGTTGGTGCGGCCAAATAATTTGGCTCCACCAACTTGCCACGTCAGCAACCTGAAAAAAAATAATTTTTTGGTGGAGCCATGTAGAATGGTGCCACCTGTATAAATACAAGGGAAATACTATAATTTTTGAAAATATGGAGGGCCTTAAAAAAATTAACCATTTTCTGGTAGAGCCAATTAATTTGGCGCCACCAGATTACACCTGCGCTTTTTTTTTTTTACTTTTTAACTTTTGTTTTTTATTTACTTTTTTAATCCTTATTTATTTTATTTATTATTAATTTTAAAATTTGTCTTTATCCTTATTTATTTTATTTATTTTTTTATTCTTAATTTTAAAAAACTTTAAATGTATATGAGAAAAGTTTTATAATATATTTTTTAAAATTTTAAATATATATTTTTAAAATTATTTTTTTAAAGTTTAAATATTATTTTTAAATATTAAATATATTATTTAATAATATAAAACATTTAAATATTTTGAAGATACGACCTTTCAAATTTATTATTAGTTTTATAATATTTTAAATGTATATTTTAAATTTTAAAATTTTTGATTTATTTTTAAATATAAAATATATTAAATTTATTTTGATTATTAATTTAAAAAAAACTTGAAATGTGTATTTGAAATATTTTATAATATATATTTTTAAAATTTAAAATATATATTTGAAATATATATTATTTTTTAAAATTTTAAATATTATTTTTTAAATGTTAAATATATTTTTTTACTAATATAAGACATTTAATTTTATATGTTAAATATACATTTAAAATATTATAAAACTAATAATAAATTTGAAAGGTAATATCTTTAAAATATTTAAATGTTTTATATTATTTAAAAATATATTTAATATTTAAAAAATAATATTTAAACTTTAAAAAAATAATTTCAAAGATATATATATCTTTAAAATATATTATAAAACTTTTCTCATATACATTTAAAGTTTTTTAAAATTAAGAATAAAAAAATAAATAAAATAAATAAGGATAAAGATAAAATTTAAAATTAATAATAAATAAAATAAATAAGGATTAAAAAAGTCAATAAAAAAACAAAAGTAAAAAAAGAAGAAAGAAAGAAAGGCACATGTCTCGGAATTTGGTGGCACCAAATTAATTGGCTCCACTAGAAAATGGTTAATTTTTTTAAGGCCCTCCATATTTTAAAAAATTATAGTATTTCCTTTGTATTTATACAGGTGTCGCCATTCTATATGGTTTCACCAAAAAAATATTTTTTTTCTAGGTTGCTGATGTGGCAAGTTGGTGGCGCCAAATTATTTGGCTCCATCAACTTTTACTGTAGATTTTAGGTTATTTTAGTATTTAATTAAAAAAATGGGTCATTTTGGTATTTAATTAAAATTTTTAGGTTATTTTAATAAAAAAGTCTAATAATTTGTGAGAATTGGATCGAATTAAAATTTCATGTATACAATTACACAAACTTAAAGTTCATGAGTAAAATTGCACATTAACTAAAGTTCGTGTACTGTTTTGAGATTTATCCATTTTTTGATAAGATTACCTTTTTTAATTGAATTGGTACTCAAATTTGAATTATATCACACTTTGATACTTTTTTTTTTTTTGCAATATTGTTAAAATATGATGATGTAGCACCGACAACCAATAATATGATGACTCGTGCTAGTTTTGTATTATGATACATGATATGCATTAATAAAAAAATAAAATTCTATTTTTTTAAAGAAATATAATTTTATAAAAAAATTAAAAAAATTATTTCACATTTAGAATGAACACAAACAAATAGATATCTAAATTCAAATGAACTTATACATTATTTTACGCAAATTTATTCCGAATGTATTATCTAGTAATTTTAAATATTTTAAATTATTTATAAAATATCATGTTGTTATATTATTATTTTAAATTAAAAATATAAGATATATTTATTTAAATCATTTTTAAATAAAAAATAAAAATATATAATACAATCATGTTTATATTCATTGTGGACGTATTTAGATTATTCAGTCAAACTAAATTTAAATCAAATAAATTTTAATATATTGATTCAAATTTAATTATAAAACATATAAATATAAAATATTTTATTATTTTTAAAATAATAATATGAACTTTTTGAATTGTTGAAGCTAGATTAAGTCCAAATCTAGAACTTTCTTTTTTAAAATTGGTCCTCAACTTGCGGATCATAAATACTAAATACTTCAAAATATAATTAAATAGAGAAAGTATTAAATTTAATATTAAATTTTAAAATATTTTGAAAGAGTAATTATTTGATTCACTCTCAACTCCACAAATAAGTTGAGTATATATCAAATAATTTTCCATTTTGAAAATACTAATTTATGTTTTTGTAGTTAAGAAATTAAAAATGTGAAGAAGACCTAAACATTTTGGTATAAGTTTTTATTTATTTATTGAAGTACAATAATATTTTAGAAATCTGAATAATAAATATCATTACGTGACTCAAATTCAGATCACACTTAAAACAATAAATACTCTTAACCATCGGGTGAGGATTAATACTAAGTTTTTGAAAAAGCTAATGAAGTATGTTGTGAAAAGTTTTAAATTTTAATTCTCCCCCATGAACTTTCAAAAGCCATGCACTTTTGCCAGGCTCATGCTGAGACTAAAGGACTCAAAGTCCGTAGCAAAAATAATTCAAAACTTAGCCCAAACTAGACAATTACTTCAAGGAAAACAACTTCATTCTCAGCTGATCTCATCTGGGTATCCATTATGCACTTTTTTAACCAACCATCTTCTTAACATGTACTCAAAATGTGGTCAATTAGATTACTCAGTTAAACTGTTTGATAAAATGTCTCAAAGAAACTTAGTTTCTTGGACTGCCATGGTTACTGGGTTTTCTCAGAATTTACATTATTTTGAAGCCATATCTACTTTTTGTGAAATGAGAATTGCTGGGGAAAATCCGACCCAGTTTGCTTTTTCGAGTGTTATTAAGGCTTGTGCTTCTGTTGGGTTGGTTGAGTTTGGAGAGCAAATTCATTGCCTCGCATTGAAATTTGGGTTTGGGTCTGATATTTTTGTTGTTAGCAATTTGGTTGACATGTATTCAAAGTGTGGAGTTATGGTTAATGCTTATAATGTTTTCCAAGAAATGGAGTGTAAAGATGAGGTCTTGTGGACTGCTTTGATTGATGGATATGCAAAGAATGGTCCTTTCGAGAATGCATTGTCAGCTTATAAGAATATGGTTAAAGAGGGAATTGGTATTGATAAGTTTGTTCTTTGTAGCACTTTAAGTGCTTGTGCAGCATTAAAGGCTTTAAATTTTGGGAAATGTCTCCATTCAGTTATGGTGAAGAAGGGATTTGAGTTGGAGATTTCTGTGGGAAATGCTCTTACTGATATGTACTCAAAAGTGGGAGATATGGAAAGCGCCTCAAATGTGTTTGGAATTGACTCTGATTGTAGAAATATTGTGTCTTGTTCTTCATTGATTGATGGATATGTTGAAATGGATCGAATGGAGGATGCTTTAAGTGTTTATGTTCAGCTCCGGAGGCAAGGAATTGAACCTAATGAATTCACTTTCTCGAGCTTGATCAAGGCTTGTTCCAGTCAAGCCGCACTTGAGCAAGGTACACAGCTTCATGCTGAAGTGATTAAATTCAATTTTGGTAGTAACCCTTTTGTTTCTTCGGTTCTTGTTGATATGTATGGAAAATGCGGGTTGCTTGATGACTCTATTCGAGTATTTGATGAGATTGAAAACGCAACTGAATTTGCATGGAATTCAATGTTAAGCGTGTTTGCTCAACATGGTTTAGGAAAATATGCTATTCAACTATTTAACAGGATGAAGAACGAAGGAGTGGAACCAAATGCGATAACGTTTGTCAGTCTTTTAAGAGGCTGTAGTCATTCTGGTTTAGTGGAGGAAGGGTTAAGCTTTTTTAAAGCTATGGAGAAGACTTATGGAGTTGTGCCTAGAGAAGAGCATTATTCTTGTGTTATTGACTTACTTGGTCGTGCTGGACAGCTTAAAGAAGCTGAAGATTTTATAAACAAGATGCCATTTGAACCAAATGCTTTTGGATGGTGTTCTTTCCTTGGAGCTTGCAAAATCTATGGTGATAAAGAAAGAGGTAAACTTGCAGCTGAAAAATTGATGCAACTTGAACCTGAAAATAGTGGAGCTCCTGTTTTGCTTTCAAATATTTATGCTAAGGAGCAACAATGGGAAGATGTGAGAACATTGAGGAAGATGATGCAAGATTTTAATGTTAAGAAACTACCAGGTTATAGCTGGGTTGATGTTGGAAACAAAACCCATATTTTTGGTGTTGAAGACTGGTCTCATCCTCAAATGAAAGCAATTTATGATAAGCTTGATGCTCTTTCGGGTCAGATAAAGGCGGCCGGATATGTCCCTTGCACAGATTCCATTCCCTTAGATGTGGATGTTAGTGTTAAAGAGAAGATACTCCAACATCACAGTGAGAGACTTGCCATTGCATTTGCACTAATAAGCATTCCAAGTGGGAAGCCAATTATTGTAAAGAAAAATTTAAGGGTCTGCTCGGATTGTCACTCTGCAATTAAGTACATATCAAAGGTGATTGGAAGAAAAATTATTGTCAGGGACAACAGTAGATTCCATCATTTCTCAAATGGCTTGTGTTCTTGTGGAGATTTTTGGTAAGGTTTTTGACCTCTTAAAGTTAACATTAAGGAAATATATATATTTCATCACTTCTTAGAGGTGAACAGTTTTGGATGCTGGAAAATCTGCAGAAGAGCTTGAAGGTACATGCCATTGCAAATTCTTTAAACTTCAAACAGTGTGCCTGTCTATCATTAAGAAATGGGAACATCTTGCATATTCCTGTTACATTTTTCTGTATTAATCTGCTTACCGAAGTTTGGTTTCATGTATTCTTTGACGGTATTCGTCTGCATGTTGCTGTTGTTCTTTGCCACATTATAAGCTTACGGATGCTCGGTTTCATGTTTTTCTTTGACAGCATTCTACTGCATTGCATTGCTAATATGCAATATCAAATTTAATTCTTCAGTTAACATTACCACTGAATAAAACAAATCGAGTAAACTCATCTTTACTTATCATCAAATGCACTCTGTACAAGCTAAGTTTTATTTAAACATCGGGGGAACTGAAACAAGTTCTATCCTAAATTTGTGAAATTTACACAACTTCTTGAAGGGGGGGATGTGTAGCTGCTTGCATTCTAAGGCAACAAACTATATATAGAACCAACTACTAGCATTCTCTATTTTCGAACAAGCATTTGCAGTAATATCCAGAAATGGAAACCAGTATGTGAAACTAAGCAGTGCCTTCAGAGTGAAGCATAAGTACATTGGTTGAGACACTGCAGAAAATCATTCAAGCTCTCGGATAGCGTGAATGGCCTTTCTTCTTCAGGAACTCAGGGATGTCCACTGAACCACCTTCACTGAAAGAAGGCCGCCGATTAATTCCAAGACCAGTATCTCCCTGTGCTAGTTGACCTGCCTGCATTTTAATGGAAATCTAGTAAAAACAGGCATATATGTGTGTGCATGAGTGCGTGTGAGAGAGAGAGAGCAAGAGAGTTACCTGAGACCTTTCACCTTCTTCTTGATTTTTAAATCCTGTGGCGATTAGAGTTATACTGACCTAAAAGAAAGACCATAGTGATGATTGCCATAAAATTAGTGATTCATACTTAGGACCTTGAATGATGTTTACCAGGCAATGTGTAAACATGACCTTGTTTATTACCTAAATGAAGAACCAAGGGAGAAGACCGGCCTATATGGTTTTCATTGTTAATTCAAGAGCTTGAATTAAAATCATTGTGCAGTCTATCTAAATTTGACCTTATTCTCCATACCTTAAATATCAAGAAGAAACGAATTACTAAATAAGCCAGGGTAGCAGAGATGCAATCCCATTGCCAATCTCATTGCTGAGATACTTCGCTAGGAAACACGAATTAGATACATTAGAACTAGCCAATAGCCACTGACATTAAACACAAAGGCAAGGCATCTCTTATAGGACCAACATGTTACCTGCTTTTCTGAATGTTTAAATAATTTCATTGTTATTCTTATAACATATGCTTTCATTATAATTACAGTTAGACAGAAGGCGTATGCAAAGTAATGCGTACACAGTAAAGTTCACCAATAAATCCAGATTTTAGCCCTACTTCTCAGAATGTTAATTCAATGAAGGTATTGGAGGAAGAACGCAAGCACGAACAAGAGTACATCTCTTTATTTTGTGACAGTCAGAGTGCCTTGCATCTTGTAAGAATCCTGCTTTTCACTCAAGAACGAAACACATCCGGGTCCAGTATCACTTCGTTCATGAGAAAGTGGAACGGTAGATATACAGAAAATTTATACCAAAGACAACATAGCAGATTTCATGACAAAGGTAATGAATACTGGTAAGTTTGTTTGGCGTCAATCCTCTTTTGGCCTGATAGAGACGAGAGCAACATGAAAAGTGCAAGGTAGGAAGAATGAAGACATGATTATCCCAATCAAATCTTCAAGTGGGAGATTGTGGTTGATTAATGCCAAGTAAAAAGTTGGTTGCATTGAAAGCCGCCAAATTAGGCTAGTAGTTGCCAGTTGGAAACTTATTAAAGAGATAATTGTTGTTTTAGTCTCTTACATTAATGGGTTATTTATAGTTTGGTCCTTGAAGCTCAACTATTAATAGCCTAACCATTTTAGCATTTAATATCATCCCAAAATCAGATTAGTTAAGAGAGTGTTGTTTCTCCTTTTATCAAAAGAGAATTTTCATTATTTTCTCCTTGTTAAAGTGAGAGAAGTTGTAATTCCTAATTTTCCCATAGTGAAATTCTTCTATCCTTGCCCATGGTGTTTTTTGCCTATATTAATTAGGGAGTTTTCCACGTAAAATCTCTGTCTTCTTTATTCTTGCTGTTATTCTTTCACAATTTCCCTCTACTCGGCGACCGTATTCGCAACAAGTGGTATCAGACCAAGTTTGGATGTGTATATCTACTTATCACATTCTCTGTGGTTGCCACTAAAAGGTGGATCCTCCACAACAGAAGGTAAGTTAGATTATTACTTGCTCACCAAAGGTGTTAGGCACTATTCACATCAAATAGTGAAATAGTGGGAGCTATTTGTTATAGAAGCAATGGAAACAAAATTTGAGATTGAAAGTTAGAGAGTTTTAGAGAATGTTGTTTCCATTGCTTCTATAATAGATAACTCCCACTATTTGATGTGAATAGTGCCCAACAACTACGGTGAGTAAGTAATAATCTAACTTATGTTCTATTGTGGAGGATCCACCTTTCAGTGGCAACCACAAAGAATAGGATAAGTAGATATACACACCCAAACCTGGCTCTGATACTATTTGTTGTGAATTAAACAAATTTGCAACTGAAAATTTGAGAGAATAAAGAAGACACAAATTTTACGTGGAAAACCCTAATTAATATAGGAGGAAAAAACCATGAGCAAGGATAGAAGAATTTCACTATGAGAAAACTAGGAATTACAACTTTTCTCACTTTAACAAGGAGAAAACAATGAAAATTCTCTCTTGATAAAAGGAAAAACAACACTCTCTTAACTTCTATGGCTATGGAATGATTTTCGGATTGTGATGATCTTAAATAATAAAATGGTTAGGCAATTTATAGTTGAACTTCAGGGATCAAACTATAAATAACCCATTAATGTAAGAGACTAAAACAATAATTATCCCTTAAATAATTTTCCAACTTGCAACTACTAGCCTATTTTAGTGGCTTTTTTGATGGCTTTCAATGCAACCAACTTTGACTTGGCATTAATCAACAACAATGCTGTTATGGCATACTCTTGATTAGAACTACAGTGAAGTGGATGACATACTTAGATTATGGTGATCAAACTATAGGTATGCAAATGACTGTTACCAAGTCTAAAACTTTGGTATCACTAAATTAGAACAAGTATGAACTTACTTGGCCACTAAGTGATGGATCTATCACTGCTCCAAATATTAAGTTGGCAGCAGGATCCACAAGATCATATATAACCTCAGCTGCAGCATTGACCTACAGAAAAAAAAAAAAGAACACATGTCAAATGATGCATACGAGAAGAGAAATAAAATAACTCACTTGTATTGCTTGACTGAGAGAGTTAGTAGCAAAGGAGTACCTCAAACAATGTTAGATCACTTCCACCAGTTATGTTCCAAACGATTCCAGTGGCTCTTTCTATACCAAGGTCTAACAAAGGTGACTGGATTGCATTTAGTGCAGCATCTCTTGCCCTTGTTTTTCCTACAAACCAGACAAAGTAACTTGTCAACAGAAAGGCAATTTAGGTACATAATTACCAACAAATAAACTAAAGTGTTGCAATGGGAAGAGATCACGACCATATGACATGAAAAATCATCAATAAGTATTGCCAATAAAGGAAAAAGAAAAGAAAATGGATAATTTACAATCACTTGTATTTTGTTGCATGGCGAAAAGAAAAGAGGTAGAAACTTCATGCATTCATAGTCAAAACTTTGGTGCATTATCTTCTGAGAAAAAAGAAAGTCCAATCTGTACTGTCTTTTATCATTTATGAAACACAACTGAGAAACATGTAACATGATGGTGGTCCAAGTTCTTTGCATTAAGGTATGAATGAACCATGCAATAAGCTTGAGAAACCTCTATTTTTTTCTCCTCTTTTCTCCCTACTTCAACATTATAAACGCTAATGATCTCTTTGAATTACCAGTTGCAGTTCCTATCCCCATTAGTGAAGAACCTGCATTTGCCATTATAGTTCGCACATCAGCAAAGTCCACATTCACTAGCCCCGGAATCTGCAATGAGGAGATTCAAAAGCAATTAGGGTCCAGAAGTATGGTTCCAAGCTTCTAATACTTCAACTTCTGTGCCGTCCAAAAAATTTCACATATGAATGTTGGATTGGGAGGTTTGCATACCGTAATTATATCAGAGATACCACGAACACCTTGTCGAAGAATATCATCAGCCAGATTAAATGCTTCTGTTACTGGAGTAGATGGGGAAACTGCAGTCAACAACTTGTCGTTTGGAATAACAATTAGCGTGTCAACATTTTCTCTTAGAGCTGCAATTCCTTCCTGTGCTTGAACAGTCCTTCGTCTTCCTTCAAAAGAAAAAGGGGTAGTGGCAATACCGACAGTTAATATACCCATGGACTTCGCAAGCCCCGCAATTACAGGAGCTCCCCCGGTTCCAGTTCCTCCGCCCATTCCAGCCTGCAAATGCAAACTTGAAATCCTATGTAAAATGTTAAAGAAAGATACTAGAAAACAAATGAAAGCCAAGATCCCAAGTATTGATCCTAACTTTGAACTAATATGAATTTATCACGACCCCATGTGTAACATTACCAGAAGAAACGATTTTTCCAATGGAAAATTAGAGAACAACTAGTTTTATGAACTAATATGAACCATCAAATATAAGACAGATCAGACTCTAGGAAACAGTATGATCAGATATACGACAAAAGTTTTATGGATTTTTACCTTAAATGCTAGCTAACAGATATTGGGTGCTCACCTCATAATAACAACTTTAGCTAGGGTAAAAGTACCGTGAAGGCCCCTGTATTAAGAGTCAGATTGCATTTTGCTCCCTTTACTTAAAAAATGGGCAAATTAGTTCATTTATATTAGATCAAAGAGTAAACTACATTCTGTTAAAATTTTTATCCATTTCTGCAAATTGTTAAAAACTGGCGTGGCTAATGGAATAACCAGATAGTTACATGTGACGTGCCACTTGCACCTCATGCTGACGTATAGGGATCAAATTTTAACAGTAAAAGTGGATGGAATTTTTAACAAAAGAACCAGCTTGCTCTTTGATCCAATGTATGGCGACTAGTTTGCCTATTTTTTGAGTAGAGGAGGCAAAATGCAATTTGGCTCCTAGTATAAGGGCTCCCATGGTACTTTTACCGTTAAGCTAGCTCCCGGAGAAATAATATATAATTCTTACACACCTTGACACTAGACTTCGAGGATATTCATTAACGATTCAATTGATTCAATGGATTTCATGAAACAAGAAACCATGTATCAGCAGCCAAATTGTATTTATTATATGATTAATGCATATCACTTTAATTAGGATGATAGGAATATTTTCTTCAAGGAATATCCTTCACTAGTCTCCACGAGGAGTCCGGTTAAAAGTAGTAAACAGAACATAAAATTGTTGCATAGCATATTTTGCTCAATTTTGCATACTATTATAAACAAAAGCAACAAAATGGTGACGGTTTAGATTCAAGACACTCATGAAATCAGATTAGTAACACTAACAGTAATAATCCAAACTCTACTCAAATGATTAAAACTGTAGATTGGGAACTTACAGTTACAAAAACCATATCAGCACCATAAAGAGCCTCTTCTATTGACTCTTTGCTCTCTTTCGCAGCATTCATGCCAATTTCTGGATTACCACCAGCACCAAGACCCCTAGTTAGCTCCTGACCGATTTGCAAACGACGCTTGGGGAAGACAGGTGACATTTTCATAGCTTGAACATCAGTGTTAACAATCCAAAATTCTACACCCTGCATTTCGCTCTCTATCATACGATTAACAGCATTTGACCCACCACCACCAACGCCGATAACTTTGATCTTAGCTTCATTGTTATTATTTGAACTATTCAAGTCCCCTAAGATCTCAGTGACACTTCCACTAGAACTCTCTTTTCTTGGATTGGTTATCATATTGTTCCCTTCACCTCTGAGCATTGGAACCTCATGATGTAGGTTTAGAAACCGGTCTTTGTTTTGATACGGACTGACACTGTGAGAATTGGTGGAACATCTAAGATGAGGCATGATAGACCTTAGGCCGGCACTTGAAAACCCAATTTTCCCATCACAGAGCTTAAGGCAGCTAAGTCTACCTGTAGGATTTTCCAATAACACCCTCCCTCCAAGAACATTAAGTACCCCCATTGGTCTAATATCAGAAGCAGTTGCCATTTTATAAGGCAGCACTAGGAATCAAATTTATGATACAAGCCAGATAATTTAGATGCCTAAATAGCTTAAATATCAAGTTTGCAACTCAATTTTCATTCAATACCTGCATAAAATCCACAATTAAATCAAAATTATATTCCCAAACACCTAGTAAAACCCATTAGCTAAAACACTATCAGTGTCCATTTTGCAGATTGACCTTAAAACTAAAAGTAATCACTAAAGGGCTATAATTTTCTCAAATGAAGAGCACAAAAGTGAAGTATAACATCAAACAAGTTGCCAATATACATTCAGAAATTACACCATATGCACACGCACACTACCTAAAATGCCTCAACTTTGAAGTTCACAGCAAACCAAATTTACAATTCAAAGTAAAAGGTTCAAAGATAAAGTGTACAAACAAGACAAAATGCATCAATGATTTTATCTGGGTATTAATTAAAAGGAGAAAAGAAAGAACCTGAAAGAGATTCAGAGTGGACTAAACCAGAAACAGCAAAGTTCCCTCAGGGCATTTGAGTGGCTGAAAAGCCCAAAGATTGTGGAAATGGGCGAAGGTTTTTTCTTTTTTGGATTTTAGCAATGCGGTTTCCTTTGCCAGGTTGTTGTTAAAAAATAATAGTACAAACCCCAACATAAAGAAAATATCTTGTGAAGTAAAGAGAAGAAGGCCAGAATTTATGAGAAATATGAATAGTGCCCTTATCGGCCAGGGTTTAAGTGTAGCCCTTAAAAATGGTTAAACCCTTTTTTGTTTTTTGTCTTGATTGTCACTGGTGGGACTGGGGGCTCGTCACAAACAAAAGTTCTTTTGTTTCTCTGGATGGAAGAAATGAAAGAATAAGACGTTTCATTTAAGTGGGGATAATAGCCCAAGTTTCCATTTTTAATTTTCTCACAATCCAAACAAAGGTCTGAGTTTCCAATAGTCGACATCAAAGGCCTCTCTCCCAATTCCCGACCCAATCTTTGCTTTTTCCATTTTCACTAGCTTGTTGTAATATTAGTTGTGGATTTCAAGACCCTTTGTGATAAGATTCTAGCCCACGAATTGATGCTTCCTTACTCAAATTAACCCCTCAAAATATACTTAGATCATATTAATTCCATCAATACCACTTTATCCGATTTAATCAAATAAATAAAGTTTATATCTATTCATAAATCATCCTTTATTCGAACCAATACTTCAAATATTTTTTAATCAATCCAATTAACTAATCCGTTCTAAAATTATACCATAAAGTTTAAATCAAGAAAAAAATATTTAACAAATCTTTTACTTTTGCCTCTCGTGATCAATTTGTGACTTAATTCAATCATTAATAATGTATAAAACTTTTTTAAAAAATCAATTCGTGCTGATCCAACAATTATATTTTATTATGTTATATGATTATATGATTTCAAGGTGTTGAATTCTGAACTTTCTGTGTACTTACATTCTCAAAAATTAAGAATCGATGAAACAATTTATCGCCCCACGAAAATCTTGGGGGGGCCAAATTTGAGACTAATATGATATACAAGCAACGACATACCTTGTGTGAACACTAAAACCGTATACATATATCATTAGTTTAGACTTCAGAAATTTGATTATTCATAAAAATCATAATCCCAAAAGTCTTCTTTATAAATATCCACCAACTATCATGTGTCTAAAGGTGTTTGATGATGTTCTTCGGCTTGAGGTTATGTCATTGGTTTTGAGAGCTTCCACCATCAATGCCTGCATCATATTCCATGGATTTTTACATTTTGTAGCATAAGCATTGCAATTACTGATATAAGATGATAAGGGAAACAAATAGAAAAGAGAAGGGTAAATATCCATTTTCGTACCTGAACAAGGTTTAAATTGGTACCTAAGATTTGCTTCAAGGTTCAATTTAGTACCTAAACTATTTTGGCCCAATTAAATACCTGAACTTCGCTTTATAGTTCATGTTGGTCCAAATAAGACATTTACAGTCGGTACCAATTCAAACTAAAAAGCCAAGTTTAGGTACCAAATTGAACCTTAAAGCCAAGTTTAAGTACCTAATTGGAACCAAAAAAACCTTAGGAACATTGAAGCAAAGTTTAGGTACCTAAATGTATATTTACCCAAAAAAGAAATAAAAGAATAACTAAAATACTTGCCTTGAGCATGCATCTTTTCTGGCTCATAATGGACCACTTAGATTTCTTCTCATTACTCTTAGTTTCTCTTTAGCTTTCTGGGCTTTGGTTTGTGTTTTCATTGACCATTCCTCAAAGTACTGCAAGGACAAAAAAAAAAAAAAAAACCACCAAAAATAGGATGAACAAAGCAAAAAAATGAATCTAGTATGATGCTTGTAGCCATCAATGCTTATATTTCCTACTCTTATGCATGTTGCCCCCATCATAAAGTTCTATAACTATGCCCCTTCTGATCATCTTTTTTTATTCTCGACTTGATATGGTGCATTGTAAAGCACATAGAATCAGTTGAATGATTTACCCGTTGCTTTCTTTTCCTCTCGAGTTCCACCTGTTGAAATGCAAGTAAAATGAGATTAAGCTGCCATATTATATATGATAAAAGCTACATCAAGATCTGAAATTTCGATAAATGCAAAAAGTAATAAGAATGTTACCAAAGCCTGCTTGAGGTGAGTATTCTCTTGTTTCAATTGGTTCAATTCTGCTTCTAGCTCAACTGTATATGCCTGTTAAATATAACCAACCTTGTAAGAATTGAAGTATTATGCCTATATACTAATGACCTACACAATAGAAGATTATTTCTTTACCAGTAAATATATATGTATAGTTGTATACGCATAAATATATATGCATTCACTTCCAGCAAACAGTAGTTGTATGTAGTACCTGTTTTCTAGCTCTAGACCTTGCAGCTGATTCCCTATTCTTAATCATCCTGCGTTGCCTTCTCTCGACTACTTTTTCTATTGGACCATCAATGATTCTTTTCCTTCCTCGTAGTCCACCTATCTCTATCCCAAATTGAGTGGCTGCATTATCAACTTGATTGGTACATATCCCATCTGGTGATACCGGACTTATTGGTGATACCACTCCCATTGCCTGTCCCGGTCCATAGCCACCAGCTGCACCTACTTTTCCATTATAACAGATAGCTGTTGACGGTGGGGGAGCAGTTGACTGGTAGCCGCCACCCCCCTTACCATCATTAAGATAGCCTGATGAATCACCAAGGACTCCACTTGGAGGCATTGTTTGATATGTACTCCCACCAAAGCCACCACTGCCACCCATTCCCATAATTGGCCTGGGAACAAAACTCGGACCCACTGCAGGGTTATTGCTAGCCTGATGCAACCCGAACTGTTGTTGATGTTGTGAATGCGGCAGTACTGCCGGTGGTACGCATGGTTCCCTAACTACACCTGCCTTAACCAAGAAATCCTCCAAGGTCATTTCCCCAAAAGTCGGTTGTCGAGTACTAGTATTCTCGGCATTCTGCACATTGCTATTGTTACTCTGTCCTTGTCCTTGCTGCACTTTATGTATCTCAGACCAAACTTCATCGACAGTTTTCCGACACAATGGTGCCGGAAGTGAAAGCGAGCCTTGTCGAGGCAAGCTAGACTGCCTAGCTACACCTCTACTGCTTGCTGTTTCATTCAAAGATAAGTTAACATGGTTGCTAACCTGTTCATTTACACCATTGTTGTGATGATTGTTATTAATGGAGTTTGTAGCTTGGTTTTCTTCAGCATTCCAAATGCTGGTAAGGAACTCATCCATGTTCATCGACCCAAAGTTCTTCCCACATAACGTGTGCTGGAACTCATCGAGAGTGAGGGAATAGATTGAGGATTGTCTTCCAAGGGCCGATAATGGATGATTCTTTAGCTGCTGGTCCACCTCCTTCAATGTGGACTCGACCTCACCAACCTCAGAGTCCTCAACCACCATTTTTGCGATGAAATCTTGCTTTAAACTATCAAAAACGAGATTATAATCTATAAATAAGTATTGCAGCAGATTGTAAAGGTGGGGTCAAAGCATGATTCTTGAATATCAACCCAACATGTAAGCAAAAAGTAAAATTTAAGGGGAAAAAAAAGATAAGTTCATACAAAAGGGTGCATTAGACTTTCAATTAGAACAGTCAAGTAAATAAATTGAAGTACATAATGGACATTAATGGGAGTTTAAATTCAGTAAAGTTGATTTAGCAATGGAGGAAATAGAATAATAAATAAGAAAAAAGATAAATTGTGGTAGTGTATTTTTTTAATGTAAAAGATAAAAAGCTTCAAAAGTAGGTGAACAATGGGAATCTATTAGCTTATCTTGTTTCACTCCACCATCCTCCATGAATTGAAATAAATATTGTTTATCATGTCAGAAGATATTACAAATGCTTTATATATTCGATATTTATTTAAAATTTTTATGTCAATTTTCTTTTGATGCTATATCAATTGTGATTAGTTTAATATTAACTCACATGTAGAAAAATTAATAATTATAAGTAAATATAATTTTAAAACTAGAACAATAATGGTACCTACCAATACAAATTATGGTCATGTTTCCAAATGTTATAATAAAAAGGAGATCTAAAGTACAAAGATACCATCTATGACCTATCTAGACATCAGGTCAGGCTACAATTAAATAATAATAAAAATATTTAAAATTAATTATAAAATATATATTATTTTATCTATCTAAATTATTAATTAAATCTTTAATTGAGTTAATTCCACAAATAATTTGGACACCAATTAAGCTAAAAAAATAATTAAGCTACATTAGTAATACTAAAGATATATAATTAATTTAATTTTAAAAAAAATTAAAATTCCTATTTTTCTTTCACCTTTCTATTCAATTTTTATCATTTTTATTTAAACTATTCGCATTTTTTATTTCTTTATTGATAATTATTTGCAATTATTAATTTCTTTAATAATAATGATTTTTAAAAGGTAGTTATTACTTAACTAATAATTTCAATGATTTTTAGGTTATTGTGATTTTTCACCTAATCTTTAAAAAAAAATATTCACCCACAATAATTGAACTCAAATCTAAACATGAAACCTTTTTAAGATTCAAGCTGTGACTCCTAACCATGAATTCCTTTACACCTAATTGATTTCTAAATTTTTCATAATGGTTAAAAGATAATATTCAATATTCAATATAAAAATTATATTTTATATAAATATAAAATATTTTAAATACAAAAAAATATAGCAGGAGCAGAACCAAAGAAGATGATCTTTGTATAGTGGAGCAAAGAAATTGGTGGGCCAAGAAGGGAGCTACAAAGAATCTTTCCTATTATGGAAAAGATGATAACATCCATTGACTAATCAAATACCGCTAAATTAAAATTAAATCCTTTTTTTATCTTCTCATAAGATGATAAAAAAAGGGCTAGCTACCCAACAAAAATACCTACTATTCTGCAGTTTTAAATATTTTTCATATTCGAAGTACGTGAATGTTTTTTAGAATAATGTCTTCTCTAAAGTGTAAATATGTATTTGAACAATTTTCTTTTGGATATGTCTTACCATTACATCGACTTTTGTTGGTGTAATGATAAGATAAGTTTAAATCTAATAAGATTAATATATATATGTATATAGTATTACACGACTGGGAAAAAAAATGTTGCATGCTATATAGATAATTGAACGACATATGGATCAGGCAAAGTGAATGATACATAAAGGAGCTAAAAGGCTCACCCTAAGTTAAATTAATGACTAAGTAATTGAGTTGATAAATAAATAGGGTGACAGTAGTGTTTGATGTATGTAGTGACAAGTGATTTTTGTTTATTATTAAGATAAATCTTATGTTCATGTCTTCTCTAACCCTTATCGAAACATATATATATGCATGGAATGGGACATGCCATAGAGGGAATATAGCTTCAAAACAAGGATTGAAAGAACACATAAAGGGATCCCTATTAACGCATTTCTTGAACCATAAAAGAAGCAAAGAAAGAAACTGAAGAAGCATGTATGAACATACCTGGTTTCAACAAAGGAAAAGAGATATAATTGGAGCTGAAACAAGATGAGAAAATAGGAGGGTTATTGTGGTTGAAGAAGATGGTTAGGCAGTGGGGAATATAAACAAACACGTAGAGGGTGTAAAAGTGAGTTTAAAGTTTCCCGGCGCAGTGGGGTCCAAAAAAGTCAATTGGAATCGACCCAAAGGAAGGGAAAACTCTATAAAAATTGGGTAATTGTGCTGTCTCCCCAGTTCCAAAATGGTATCGGCGTTGCTTTGATCGACACGTTTCGGCCATGTGGCTTGCTGTGCTTTGCTTTACTGCTCTTAGCTCAACGCGTGTGCTGCTGCTGCTGCCTCTTTTGCTCATCTTTAGTCGACGGAAACTAAAACCCTTCTCCGTCAGCAATCTAAACCTCCCATTTTACTACTTCTTCGCTTGTGTCTATTGGTATTAAAATATTCCTATTCTACATCAAATACAGGAAGGAATGCTTTTGAAACAAGAGCATAGGTTAAATCCATCATATTACTAATTTGATTAGTCAATCGGTTCATATGACTCTAATCAAATAAATTATAAAATTTTACAAAATTAGAAAAAATAAAAAATTTTAAAATCGGATTCAATCAAATTTTTAACGAGTTTCATACTAGTTGCAATCGTTTCTGTCTCTCATATGATTCTGGATCGTATTTCAAACTTATTTCCAATTCAATCGGTTTAGTTCAAATATGAAAACACTGAAAAGACTGGTTAGTCGGATCGATTGGATCGAGAACTGACAGGGAAATTAATCTAAAAATGGCTTTAAACTAGTTTGGCCAAAAATTGATACGGAACCAGTTAAAAACCGATTGAAACAACTTTTTTTTTAAAAAATTTTAAATTTTTTTAATTAACCGTTATAAAAAATATTGATTAAAATTAACATAAAATTACTTAGAATCGAACTTAAAATATCATACTTATAATATAATATTCTTGCTACTAATCGAAGTTAGATGACATAAATATGCATGCAGTTATAATATTTGAAATCAATATTTCAAAAACTAAAAAGACTAAAAATGATAAAAGAGATCAAATCCGCAAAACATTTTTTTTTATGCATACAAATATATATATATATATATATATATATTTCTTTTTAATTATTCCATATTTTCTTATATCATTAGGTTATACATACAAACCCACTGAGGACATATTAGTGTAGAGATAATTGATGAAAATTGTATATTTCCATAAAGTAATTAGTTTGATTATTTCAATAATTGATGAAATTGATGTACTTAGGATACAAAAACCAAATACTCATCTTCTTGCTTACAAATATATATATATATATATAAAGCTACCGACGTCCATCAAGAAGATTAACTTGTCGTATACAAATTAAAATCTTGTTTTGACATAAAATTACTTTTATTTATAATTATTTTTCAATCTTTAAATTAGAGGAAAACATATTTAATCGTATTTAAACAATATATTTTAGATTGTTACAATAATAATAATACTAATTGAGTTATATTAATATATTTTACTCTATTGTTGAATGAGTCTTAACTCGATTAAAATGGGTATTATCGTCAATGTAAGAAGACGTAGATTCAAGTGCGTTGAAATGCATTATATTCTTATTTATAAATTAGAGAGGAGCTATGAGTAATTTTAAATATTATTTTTAAAAATAACAGATATGGTCAGAAGATTATTCAAATATATATATTAGCCTGTTACATTAATATTTAATATATTTCCAAAAAAAAAATTTAAAATGTATTCAAATGTGATACTACAAAGTTATGGTTAGACATGTGAGGCACGTGCACTTTTTTTTTTTTGGGACAGTGTGAAAAGTGAGTGATGAAAATATGGGTTTAGAATTTAAAAGGATGAAAACATCATGGGTGGATTCGTTGGAATATGGGAATGGGATGGGCAAGGTCGCTGCTTTTGGCTATTTTTGCATTCATTTTATGATTTAAGTTTAATTTTATTGAATTTGGAACAACATTTAAATAAAATTCTCTCATTATGTCGGCTTAAAGATTTGAATTTAATTAAGATGTTTGAGGCAAAAATTCACTTCCACTTCTTTGAAAATATAAATCGAACCACCCTCAAATGCATCCTTCATTTGAATATAGTAGTAAGTATGTTTGAAGCTAACAACGAATGTTGCACTGTTGATAGCAATGGTGAGATACATTGTGCTTCCAAGAAAACATAAATTCGAACTTTAAAAGACAATATTATTA
Organism: Gossypium stocksii; assembly: GCA_020496765.1. Classification (NCBI taxonomy): domain Eukaryota; kingdom Viridiplantae; phylum Streptophyta; class Magnoliopsida; order Malvales; family Malvaceae; genus Gossypium; species Gossypium stocksii. The sequence goes on from CM035621.1 coordinate 113,893,409, forward strand.
AAAAGGATAGTCACGAACCTTGAACATAAACTGTAAAACGAACATGTTGAATACTAAGATGAAAAGTATGTTTAAAGCGAGTCATTGATTTAGCCTCTTTCTCTGAATTAGTGTATCAATCAATTCTTTATTCAAGAGATCCGGCCAATCGTTCTAATTCCAACAACCTTGAGAAAAGGGAATTTGCAGCTCTTTCATTTCTTTTTGGCCATTTACAAAGATGAATGTATATATTTTGTAGTGCTCCTATCAGTACATTCTAGAATTTAATAAAAAAGTTTTTTCTAAAGTTCCAACACTTGTTAGAGATTTGTTGATGTTGCTTAAGTGGGAAGAGAGAGAAACAAAAAAGGAGGGAAAGATCAATGTTTTTAAACCAAATCGGTGATCGAACCGATTAGGTCATTGGTTCAATTACAAATTATTAAAAATTAAAAAAATTAAAAAATCTCGATTCAACCGATATTTTAATCGATTCAATTGGCTCTTGATCTAATCGGTTCAAAGATACTTTTTAAATGATTCCTCGATCAATTCTCGGTTTAACTAATCTGATTCGGTTCAAACAACACTGGAAGACATGATTAAGAAAATGATGGGAAGTTCACACTATAGGGTGTCGAACGTCTTATTCCTTAAGATAGTCTCTTACTTTTAATGAGTGGGAGCTAGTTATGCATATTTTAGACGATTATTCTTTTCTTGATGTTCATAGGATGTGTCAGTGACTTCGCTAAAGCGTGAGCTAGTATATTTCCCTTAAGTCACGTATCACCTCGTCGAGTCTTTAAAATCTTTACAGTGATAAATTAATTTACCTTACAAGTGACATATGAGGTATGGGGAGATCTTTACTATTGATAAGGCAGAGTTAGGTGGTGTACATTATAGAAGCTAAGAAAACCTTTCTCTATGGAAAAGAAAGAGAGATTGCCAAATTGGTTATACCAATAATCCTTAAGGGATGTATTTGTTAATATCCCTTATTGTGATCTTTGATTCTATTAAACAAAAGAGGACCACTAGTTTTCTTGAAGAATAACTACATAAAATATTACACTTTGCTTTATTCCAAAATGTGGGATTAAGGGAATAAGATGGATAAATTACAATGACCATAAATGAAGGAAAGTATTGATGAGATGCCATAATTATTTTAAAAGTAAAGTATATTCAAGGCTAATTAACTATTAATAAGTTTGTGTTTAAGTCACTTAAACTATTCAAAAGTTTTTATTTAATCATTAGGATGTTAGGGTTTTTTTTTTAAATCCGAGTAATGAGTTCTAACCAATGATTCAACAATTCATAGAGTGGATCAATATCCATTGATGAATAGAACAACCTTAGATCCAAGTTGATCTAACAGTCAGTGTTAGATATAAGAGAAGAAAGTTGTTTATAGATTCGTGACTTTTAAAGTTGTTTCAAGAAGAAAAAAAAGAATTGTGGAAGAGAAGGAGAAGAAGAACTTCCGATTAATGCAGACAACACAAATAGAGAAGGTCATACAACAACAATTTTAACAATCCATTAACTTAAATGAAAACTTTCGAATAGTTCAATAATCATTTTATAACTTTTTAAAATTGAGCGACTAGAGCATAAACTTACTAATAATTTACTGAATTCGGATGTAATTTACCCTTATTTTAATCAGCTTTGGGTGCAAAGGCCAAAACTTGTAAGAAAATAATTTGAAAAAATGGCCAAAATCTATTGTTTGTATTGAAGTCCGTAAGTTAATAACTACATCATCTAATTCAACCATGTAGAAACTACAAAAGAACCATGTAGGAACTGACAAACAATCACATTACAAACACACCAATATTTGGATATAAAGCTCCATAAATTAGATCCTTAAAAATGAAACCCTTCCCTGCATGAAATTATATAGGTCAACTCAATCCATCACCTTGGAACATGTGGTACAAGCATTAGATGATACCATAGGAATTGCAGTGGAAAGATCAGATATAGGTAACAAGCAATTAGCAAGTAAAGCATTGCTAGTTGCAGTGAAAAAAGCTTCCCAATAATGTGGTGGAGGGATACTATTAACAGCTTCGATATTGATCTCGAAAAGCTCTTCTTCTCCTTCTTCATCTTCATTTTTCATCTTTGTTATAATCTGGGTTTCGCTGCTCTTTCCTCCATTATCTACAATTTCATCTTTGATACTGAACGAAGCCATTGATTTCAGTGTTGAGTTTGTGAAAGTTCGGAGCATCCAGTTTGGGTTTAAATACGTGGAGATGGGGGGTTTGGGGTTAGTGGGGTTGAGGGAATAGGTGGTAAGTAGAACGCTCTTCAACAAATTCACAACAAAGTTTGGTCAAAACAAGCGACAAAATCAAACATCACTTTTCGGACTCTTGACGTTGCTTTTCCCATGGGTAAAAGTACCATTTAGTAAAATTATATTTTATCATCTTTAATAGAAAAATGAATAAATTAATTCTTATGCATTATATTATAGAGTAAATTAATTCTTTATGTTTAAATTTTCATTCACTATTATTAAAAATTGGCGTGATTAATAGAATAATTAGATAGTAACACGTGACATGCCATGAGTAAAAAGGCTGATGTACAAAGACTAATTTATTTCATATAATGAAGGTATTTTTTATATCTGTTTTACAATTTACGAAGATTAATCATTTCAAATTAGCTTTTCCAATAATGTCATGTTGAAGGCTCAAATCCGAGTTCTCTCAGAAAGTGCAACGTGACTTACCATTATATTTGCTGCATGTTGATGTATTTAAGCTTCCTTAAACAACTACATTTACCATTGCAATTTCTTTTGGATAATTATTAATTTGATACACGAACTTTAATTTGGTGTAATTATACACATGAAACGTAAATTATGTTTCATATTTATGTATGAAACTTTAATTTTGAATTTAATCATACAAATTTAAAGAAATGAATACACACGTTTATTTTCATATTAAATTAATATAATAAAACCATGCCAATTCGATAATATTATTAATAATTTGTGAAAAATAAATTAAATCAAAATTTTATATATAAAATTATACAAAATCAAACTTCTTATATAATTTTAATATTTATCCTACTTCTTGTCTCTAATCTCATTTTTTTCACTAAAAGTAAATATTTAAATTATTTAACATAAAAGGTGGAAAAAATATTTTTTCCCTAAAAGAAATTGTATAAAAGAAGAAATGTTGTGTCAGTTAAACTTGGGGTTTGGTATCCTAATTAACTGTTCTTGATATGACATACATGTAATCCATACTGAATAAATATTCTGTCATTATTTTTACAAATTAGTTTTCCTATAACTTCCTAAGTTAGGACTGAAAAAGAAAGTAGAGATTTGTTGTTCCTATTTTATTGGATAAAATAAACATTCCAATGCTAAAAAAACAAAGGATGTTGGACAAATTAGGAACTTCGTAAAGTCAAACTCAAATCGTATGATCTCATTGTACTATTCCAACACAATGGATATGTCATTCTACACCTAAGTTACTAAATCATTTTGGTAGTTTAATTTTAAAAAATTATAAAATCGTTAAACTATTTAAAAATATTCATTCAAGTCGTTACGCTGTTAAAATAATTATTACATAGCATTCTTTGTTTGTACCGTCTACGTCAATCGAAAACTCTCCTTTCTTTTTTTCTTATATAGTTCGATTTTTTTCATAAAATAACTTTAATGTCACAGATTTTTAAACCTAAGAAGTAACTTTCTTTTTTGATTTTCAAAACTAACTATTAAACTGATTTGAACCTAATGCATGTTTTACTTGTTGACAGGCACTAATCCATCGTACCGGTCATTGTATTGTCGTTTGGAGTTGGCTGAGAGATGTTGAATCCACCACCGCTCCACAACTGGCATACTATAGTTCACAACCAACTTTCCTCCACTATGGACCTGCTCTACTCCGTTTGAATTTAATTTTTGCTACTCTTAAAACATTTTTAATTTTTTACAGGTAAGTAAATATTTAAATATAAAACATGTGAATTTTTCTATACCACAGTATTACATTTCTACTCTTTTAATTATTATATATATACAAGGATAAAATGTTCATATAGTAAACTCTATGTAATAGCCTAATGGTTAGAGTGTTTACTACTCTCGACGTGACCTAAATTCAAGTCACACTAATCGTGATTATTTGTTGGAAATTTACCTTGTTCTTATATTCCAAAAAAAAAAAAAATCATATAATAGAATAAAATGAGGTGAAACAAATAATTACCATCATATCTACTATAAAAAAAAATCTATTCACCCCATCCCATCCCATCCCACCCCACCTCCACTTTCTAAAAAACACTCAATTCAGAATCTGTCCAACCGTTTGGATTTTGTCATCCAATAGAATTGGATTCAACTTGAAATAAATTATTTTTAATTTAAATTAGTTTTAATAGAGTTAATTAATAAATTTAATCATTACAAAGATTATTATCGTCATCAATTATACTGATTATCAATATTTTTAACTCTTATTTTTTAATCGTACAATATTGTTTTAAAATGATAAAACTTGTCAAAGTGAAGTGATGGGTTTGAGAAGTAGAGCCAACTGCTACAACACAAGATATTGAAATATTTTTCTTTAATCGAAAAAGGGAAAGGAAACAATTAGAAAATAGAAAGCAACATTTAAGAAATCCAATTCTCTCAACAACCAAACTCAAAAACAGCATTTCTTTGTTTAGTTCAATGGTAGTTGTGCTTTTAAGGAAAATTAAAGGTATACAACCAATTAATAATAATTTATTTTATTATTAAATCTTTTTTAAGACTAGAATTAGTCCTTCATGGTCTTATTGGCCAACTAACAAAATCAACAATCATATAATTTTATACGCTTATCAATTAATCAGGTGATGATGAAACATGATCAAAATGTTTTTAATTCAATAAAATCTTGAAAAAGACTTCAGCTTCAGCTTGGGCATACCACATACATGCTCTAGGACCCTTGGTGCTTAAAAAGAATTGAATATTAAACCTATATATCACCTATAGTTAAACGATGAAAGGGATTATTTCCCTTGTGCAAATTGAAATAGTAATACATAATTTACACATCCCACCAAAAATAAGAATGCAGGTAAAAGAAAAGGGTAAATTTGCAGCTTGCAGATGTAATCTACGCATCTGGCAGTTTTGAAGGGCACTATTAGAACTAGAAGTTATGCTATTAAGTTCCCTGCCTACTATAGAAACCTGCAGTCCGACCTACGCGCTCTTAAAATTCTATACTTAAAGCCTGTAATATATCCAAGATTGAAAACCTGTGAAAGTATTGTAACAACATTAAGCGCTAATGCCCGGAGTAAAGACCCTTTGAACTAAAAGTTATGCTTTTCGGGCCCATGCCTACCCTAGAAACCTGCATGTCTTGCGTATGTACTCTGAGAATTCAATACTTAAAAGGAGTCATACAAAGTAATCCGTATTCCAAGATTCAGAACTTATGAATGCAACGTGGCAACGTCCCACATTAGAAACGAGCAAGATATATAATGTTTAAGGAAGAAAACAGCAACAATCAAGAGAATTAGGTTTGTAAAACTAGTTAGAAAAAAGTCGGGACAGCATATATATACATACATTTATAAAAGACTTTCTTGCAAGCGAAGTTACTAGACTTTCCTGCAAATAAAATTTTATTTTTAACCCTAAACCCTGAAGAAAACTAATAATCTTTGCTGTCTAAAATGAATCTGTAGGTAACTCAATCACATTAGAATCAGAGCTTACTAAATTTGTAGGGAACCCAATAACACAAGTCAGAAACATTAAAAACTGGACTAATATGCAAATCTGTTGGCAACTCAATCACATAAGCACTAGAGTTCATTTTCTTTAACATCTTACATGACCTAAACTTCTTTGGCTTCAATTTGTGATGAGTTCCCTAAAACTGAACTTAATTTATATTTAGCCTAATGATGTAAATACAAGCACTAAAGCACAGAGTCTATATTATAAAATGATACCTCAAATTCTTGGCTTCAAGTTTAAAAGCCTACTAAACTTCCACACCAAAAAACTGATCTAAATTTATATTTAGCCTGTAAAACTGTAAAAAGAGATAAAAATCATCATTATTCTCAAGAGAATCAAGGACCCAAAGTGAAAAACAATCTTTCCTCAGGCCCAAAGAGATGTTTTCTCCTTATTGCCTTAATATGCTTTGCCAGGATGAGTAAATAGTTTTATTGAAGAGAATGGCTAACACCAAGGATCTCTCAGAACCCACCTCCAACAATATAGTACTTGATAAAACAGAATGATCAGAGTAACTTGATCATGAATTATATCTCATATTGAAGCAAATAGATAACAATGAAGAAGGTAAAATCCTATTTCAAGGCCTCAAACAAGTTTATCTTCTATCTTATGCAGACCCACGATTCAGATATGTGTTTCTACTCAATAAAATGAACCATTGGACAGCTTGATAATGAATTAAATCTAATAGTCAAGCGAAGAGATAATAATGAAGAAGGAAAAAGCCTATTTCAAGTCCTCAAACAAGTTTATCTTCTTCTATCTTAAGTGGACTCTTGATTAGTATACATGATTGTAATAAAAAAAACAAAATCATCTGACTAGCTTGATCATTAATGAAATCAAATATTCATGCAGATAGGTGACGATGAAGAAGGTAAAATCCCATTTCAAGCCCTCAAACAAGTTTATATTATCTTATGTGGACCCATGATTCAAGTCCGTGTTTCTATTCAGTAAAACAGAACCATCTGAATAGCTTGATAATGAATTAAATCTAATAGTCATGCGGAGAGATGACAATGAAGAAGGAAAAAGCCTATTTCAAGTCCTCAAACAACTACCTTGAGTGGATTTGTAATTAGGGTACATGTTTGTACTCGATAAAGTGGAACCATCCAAATAGGTAGATCATGAATAAAATCAAATATTCATGCAAATAGGTGATGATGAAGAAGGTAAATTCCCATTTCATGTCCTCAAACAAGTTTATCTTCTTCTATCTTACTCAGGCTCAAGATTCGGGTAGCTTGATCATGAATTAAGTCCAAAATTCACGTGAACGAATAATAATGAAGCAGGTAAAAGCCTATTTCAAGTCCTCAAACAAGTTTATATTTTTCTATATTAGTCGAACTTGGGATTCGGGTTCATGTCAAACACAAATATGCTCAATAATTTTTTCTAAAAAACTTAGGATACATTTGAAAGATCATATCGATATCCATGTCAAGTGAAAAAGAGCTCAATACAAACCGAGTAATAACTTTGAGATAGAAAAGGCAAATTTCCATGAAATTTCAGTTCAGTTCAACATTGTAGATATCAAAATTCAACCAAAAAAAGGAAAGAAAAGAAAAGAAAACCTCTTTAGAATACATAGCAATTAGTATCCACTAAAAGAACCTAACCCTAGTTACAAGCAAATTGTAATTCAATTAAAATATAACAAGAAGCGAAAACAAAGTGTAGATCAAGAAACAAGCGTACGATATAAGGCCGCGATGTTCTTCACCTCCATCAGCAAGTGCCACCATTAAATTGGTGCAAGCCCTAGTGGCCCAAACAACGAAAATCCCCGCCACAGCGTACCTAGCAACGCTAGTCCCCTGGGGAATAAAAAGCGATGCTGCCGAGAAGATAACCACCGGTAACATACAATAACCAACCACGCTCGTACACGTATGAAGATCTAGGTTACCGTTGCGACCCGCTAACATATTGAAAACGACATAGAGGAAAATCGAGGAGACGACGATCCAGCCAAGGATGACGCCGAATTGGATCTTGCCAGCGAGGAGTTGGAATAAGCAGAGGGATAAGTAGAGGAAGATAGGGCCTGATAAGTCGGAATCTTTATGGGCCGTCGGGTTCACCCGGAGAGGGTTGAGGATGGATCTGGTTTTATACCAGATTTGATCTGGGTGGATACCGAGTTCATCGAGAAGGGGCTCTTCGTCTTCGAATGAAGCGGATCCGATTGCTGCGGAGGAGGAGATTGAACCGCCTAAGGATACCGACGACGATGTGGCCGAACCCATATCGAAAGACATGAAGGGTAAAGCGGAAGAGGAGGAAGGAGGGCGTGAGGGTTGGAATGGAGCAGTGGGTACTCGGCGTTGGTTGATGTTTCCAACGGAAGGGTTGACTCCGCTGCCGGAGGGAAAGACCACCGGCGGCACCGTGAATTCTTTCGCCATTTCTTGTTAAAGCTACAGAGACTGGTTTTGTGAATATCTAGAAATTACTATGTTTTTTCCGTGGAATCTTTTCGTGTTTCCAATTTTTAAACTTCTTAATGGATTTTATTGGGCGCTCATTGGACCCGGCCCGGCCTGCCGGGTTTTCGGTAATTTAATAAACATTTGTATTAAATTTTAATTATAAAAACATATTTATAAAATATTTACTACACCACGAGTAAAGTTTTTAGACTTGACAAGTAGTGCTAGAGGGTGAGCGTACATTGTCAATGTACCAAATGAGATATACTATTCTTTTTTTTTTTTTGTATTCTTCATATCTATTTCATAGTTTATATTCAGGATTCGTAACTATTCCTCCCAGCAATTTCATTTCTAGAGGTGAGCATTTAATCGAATTAAATGAAAAAGTTTCGAGTTAATTGAGCTGATTGAAGAGAAGTTTCTAAACCCTTAATTTATTCATGAAAAGCTGTATACTTCATTTTAGGAACAACAAGGTCGTTGTAGTATAGTGGTAAGTATTCCCGCCTGTCACCCGGGTGACCCGGGTTCGATCCCCGGCAACGGCGAATATTTTTTCAAAACTCGATTTCTGAGAAAGAGCGATGAAGAAGCTGTACTTCCAAATTATGTCTTGATTATTACTTTTTCGGTATCGTCTCCATTTTCAAATCTATTCATGAAGATAGTTGAGTTGTTAGTCCAGAACATAGTGTTCTATGATAATTTAATGAAACTCACTAGTAACTCGTAGTGATTCTGAACCATTAAGTTTGTTTTCCCCCCCTGTAAACTATCAACATTAATGGATCCATTATCCAGCTAAAGAGAGAACAATGATAATATATACTATATGACAAAGATGATGGAAATAGGAAGAACTTGGGTCCATGTCCGGGGTCTTGATGTCTATATATCCTGCTGGATCAGGATTCGCCATTGTTATAATAGGAAGAACTTGGGTTAGAATTGAAGCTGAGGTTGAGCTGGTCAATAATGGTAATGGCTGAATTTTTTGGCTTAGAGTAGGTGGGGTTGGAGAATTTTTGGTTAAGCTCAGGTAATAGGGCTTGATTCTCCTCGTTGAGAAGCTTTGCTTTCTTCCTCAACCTCTCATTCTCTCAGTATGCAACAGTTCTTCATGTATAGCTCTAAGTTCAGCTTTTCCATGACTATCAAAACTTCCTTCAACTTGCCTGTAATGCCACCCTGAAACCCAGTTTAAAAACAAATGGGGTATTTGGATAAAAGAAACCACTGTAATTGACACAAATTATATGTATGTATTTACGTACGCATGGCATTAAAGATCACTAATTGAACAGAAACTTACACTATAAAACTGGTTATCTTATAAGTGGAGAAACAAGCAGGTGGATGATGGCAAATGATACTTGTTTTGTGAGTAATATTTTGTAGGAGCAACCCTAAATGGTCTATATATAGGGGGTTATAATTAGGGCAATAGCTGTCCAAGACTCTTTCGGCTGGCCTATACATGAAAGAAAGGGAGAAAGGTTATTACAAGGTCGACTGCAGATTGAACATGTTGGTTACTACTACATGTGCTTATGTTATTCTTAGACATAGATTTGTCCTTTTTGGCTTTGTATTCAAGTAGAATGATGGTTCCAGTTGGTATAAAAGAAGGGGCCGAAAGTAGTTAAAAGGGGAAAAAAAACAGATAAAGAAGACAAGTTCAGACATACCCGGGGGGCGGGGCTTAAAAACAAAGAATAAAGGACAAGGCTTTAGAAACTACTCTGCTAATTCAATTGCGTTAAATAGTAAAGAGACATTAGTGATCTTTATAATGAAAAGATGAAAATGTAATTTTTTTCGCATTATAAAATAATAAAAAATAAAATAAAATTTTTATGTTTATATGGATTTAAATTAACTCTAAAGATTTAATATTTAAATATGCTTGTGTGTATTGGGACTTTAGTTGTCTTTGTATCTGAAGTTTCTCTTCATGTTTGAACAGCTTCTTGAATTGCATGTTTGGTCACCATGCTCTATCCCTTATTCAGGCAGCTGTCTAGATAGGCCTTTCAATAGCTGTTTAGGCATGCTTTCAAGATAGATTAAATGTAATATAGAATTTACATTTTTTACTTTAATTTTTATGATGTGTTAAATTATAATAAATGATCTTCAGGTTATGTTTTATCTCTCACTAACCGACGATGATCGAATTTAGATAAAGAAGAGAAGAAATGATTGATAATCTCATCTCGTGCAAATGATCTTTAGGCTATTGATCCTGTTTGAAGAGGGCCTATAATACCATGCTTGTTGGGGACAGTTTTTAATTTTTGTAAATAATTTCTTCGTGCTTTCATTTGTAATATCAAGAAATAAGAACTGAGACTACAAAATAAGACCTGACTTATGCTTTTTCGGTATGAATCCGAATTAGTATCAATTCATCAAAGGGATTTTCAACTTTTTCAATTTTACAAAATAATTTTAGTGAAAACAATGAATCGCAATGCATACAAACATATTGTATATATATATATATATATACGAACAATCGAAGTTCAAGAATCGGCTCTACACTTGTCATTTGCTGCAAGTGTATTGAGAAATATCATGGCCTAAGCATTCCTTGCATCTCCTTTTAACAATGATCTTCTTCATCTCTCAAACCTTGTACACATTACAAATCCATTATATTCGATATCCTCCTCGACAATTAATCAACACTCCGCATCGTCAATCCAAATCTGACCTTTAACAGGTTGATATTATCTATTATTCATTATTTTCTCATTGTTTTTTCATATATTAATTTTTTTTTCTTTTTTTTCTAGGTACATATTTCTTTGACAGGCAAAGATTATATAAGGGTGACTTGGGTAACGGAAGATAAAGAAGTACTATCAATAGTAAAATATGGGAAGATTTTTAGGAAATACGACACTATTGAGAAAGATAATATTCAGTATTGATATTTCTTTTACAGTTCAGAAATGATACATCATGTTAAGATTAGACCATGAGAGCCATCAACAATGTATTATTATAAGTGCGGTGGATATGGTCCTGAGTTTTCCTTCAAGACACCTCCTTCAACTTTTCCTATTGAATTTGTTGTGGTTGGGAAGTAAAGATTTTTCTATATGGTTAAATAAAAGTAAAAATATGTTTTCGTTCTTTAGATTTCAGTTTAAATTTTACATTTTATTTAATTTAAAAATTTTATTCTTTTTATTAATATTATTAGTATATTTCCTCTAAGTCCACTTCTATTAAATTTGTGTAATGAGTTTATAATGATTTACTTATAAAATTAGTACGTAAAGGTAGCAAATTTTGATGGGTTGAATTAAATTTTTTAAAATTGAAAAAACTGTAAAATTAAATTTAAAACTTTATCCAACAATGATGACATATTTTAACTTGAAATAATTTATATAAAGCAAAGCAATGATTGCTGCTAATATCTTATTTGGATTTGATTGAGAATTAAATGCGAATATATTTAAAATTTAAAATTCGAAAGGTGTAATGATGATTTAAACTCAAGATATTTGTGAGAAAAAATATTAATTTATTTATATATATATATATATATATATATATAAAAGAATATAGCTTATATTCTTATAAGAATATATTTCATAAATATATCTATTTAAAAGAATGAGTCCAAAATTAAAACATTACTAATCATTTTGATAAAAGAGAAAATAATGGATTAACGTTATTTTTCTTTTTTTCCTTTTAAAGGTTTATATTGAGAGGATGTTTTTCTTTTTTGAATAATCTCATTATAGATTTTAATTATATCTACTCTTTTGATATAATACTTAGAATTGCTCATAACCCCTTCTTAACCCATAAATAGGAGAATAATGTGTTTTAGCGCACTCAAATCCACCTTCTTCTACATTGACAACCAATATCAATCGAATTAAGACTCAATCGGCGAGAAAGAATGTTTGTAGACACTCAATTTTGCCCGGGCCCAGAAATAAGTCCAAAAACAAAAATAATAAACCTAAAAAAAAAAAAACGAAGTCCAAGTCCAGTCCAGAATTACAAATATAATTTGGCCCGATCGGAATGGCCCATTACTTGAAAAGATTTAAGGCCCATCTACAAGCTTGACTCATATGGAAATATAATCTTCAAGGATATGCAATCTTAGATATGATATGCAATCTTAGATATGATACAATCTTAGATATGATTGCAATCTTAGATATGATATGCAATCTTAGAAGATATGATTTTGTAATCTTAGAGATTTAATTTGTAGATACCCTTTAATCTTAACCGTTGATGTAATTGATCTGTACCGTTAGATTTGAGGAGGCTCAACTATAAATAGAGGCCTCTCCTTCATTGTAAAAGACACTTGAGTTTTGGGAAGCAACAAAAATTCTTGAGAGCTTTCACCCAAATTTCTCTCCCTCTTACGTTCTTATTTTCTGCGGTTTGTTCTTATTTTATTCTTTGTTCATCTTTGTTTTTCAACCTTTTTTTATTTTGATTTAATCCATGTTTCCCTAATTTTTTTATATTTTTTAATAATTTTAGTATCATATCAAACTATTTTATTTTTTTAAATATTTTTTTAAAATATTACTCTTAGTAAATTATTTTTTAAATTTTACTCAAATCATTGTTTTAAAAATATATATTTCATTTAATTGTTATTTTTATCCAAAAATTATTTTTTTTAATTAAAGGCAATATTTGGCATTTAGGATTTTCGAGAAAAGTAGTGCCCTAACTTACTGGGTTGCGATTTTTCTCGTCAAATTCGAATATCCAAGTACCCTTCTAAATGTTTTGAGTTTTAAAATATAAACAACTATTCTTGAGATTTCAAAACGTTGTGTCCTAACTTACTGGATATGGCGTTTTGTTGTTTCAAGATAGAAATTTTCCAAAGGCAAGCTTAGCTTCGAAGATTTTGAAATATTGCGTCCTAACTTACTGGATGTGATGTTTTGATTCGTTTGAGATAAGTGAGTCTTAGTTTTCAAGTTCGAGGCATTCAAATAATTTTCTTTCAAAAGAGGATTGCATTTTAAAACTTTCAAATTTCCGACATAAAAGACTTCCAATAATCAATTAGGTACCAATTTTTGGGCGTTACGAGGGTGCTAACCCTTTCTCGTACGTAACCGACTCCCGAACCCGTTTTCTGATTTCGTAGACCAAAACTAATGATTTTAAAACAAAATGTTTTAAAGGTGATCCAATCACACCTAAAAAGATTGGTGGCGACTCCCGTTTTAGTTTTTAAAGTCGACCCCGTTTTTCAAACCCGTAAAAAATGGTTTCGACAGCTTGGCGACTCCGCTGGGGACCAATAAGAGAGTCAAGCCGTATAATTTATTATTTTTTGTCTTAATGTCGGAAATTTGAAAAATTTTGAAATACAATCCTCTTTCATTACATGTGTTTGAATTACTACTGCATATGTTTGTTATATTTTGGCGTGCATTGCATTTGCATGACCGTTGTGGTTACACCCTTAAATGGGAGTGAGAAACTACGCCTTCGTGAGGTTTTCACCTCCGTGTAGGATAGTGGATCGCTTCCGGAATACATCCGTACCTATGTCTTTGTGAGATTTTCATCTCTGTGCAGCCATAGGGAAATGTATTCCCCTGAACTGAACTCGGTCCGTATGAGCCTGTAATGGGTGAGGATCGAGGAATTTGCTGGTTCAGGTACCTCAACTTTAGAGCTAAACCACATATAGAAGACATAGGTATCCACCCCAGGTAGAACTATACCAAACCTTAGTAATCACCCTGATAGGTGTTTGCTTATTTTATTTGCCTTATGATCTATTTTGTGACACTAACTTGTTGTGTTTTATTGCATATCATCTTATATTTTAAAAGGTATCGATTCACGGTCAGTTTCTAAGTTAGAGAGTTTTATTATGGAGAACGGACTTCTTGATAGAGTGGAAGGCAACGTTAACATCCATATATGGTCAGAGCAAACTCAATTAGTAAAGGGAGACAGTCCAGCTGTGGGATATGTGTCAGAGCTGTCAGACTATACTCGTATCAGTGTCACACAGAATAATCACCATGAGTTAAAGGAAATATGGGATCAATGGAGCAGCGAAGCCAAGCAGTTGGGAACTTGCAGTACTTGTTTGACTTGAAAATATACAAGATTCTATTTCAGACCATCATCGGAATCTTGTATATAGTGGCTTTACGTTTGGAAAAATCGATATAGTACCCGTGGGGAGGAATATTTGGTTTTGAAAGACTCAAGTTGATAAAGTTTACTCAAGGGCTGACTTTATTCCAACTTTTGTGAGGAAATTGTGAACTTCATAGGGAGAAGGAGCGAGCTAAAAAGGAAAGAGCAAGAGGAAATGGGGCAACGTTGGAATTCCGGCCTCTTCCACCACTGGTGCTTCCTAATGTTGTTCCAATCAAAGCAGAATTGGATACGATGTAGATTGATTGACACCCTATGGCAAGGCGTGCTAAGGGGCAGAAGGTAATGTACTCATTAATAACTTCAAAGTGAACAAGAAGAGCATGGATGTACACTTCTACCATTACAGCATTTCTCTTTCATATGAAGATGGTCGATGGTAAGAGTGTTGGAAGGAAAGTGATTAACAGAATGCATGAGACCTACAAAAGTGAGTTGGATGGAAAAATTAGGCCTATGATGGTAAAAGGTTTATTTACTATAGGACCGCTACCAAATGACAAGCATGAGTTTACTATGTTACACCTATCAAAAATAATGGAAATACAAGCCATGATGGCCGGGATAACCCAAACAAGCGTGAAAGAAAGAGATTAAAGAAGACCGTATCGTTCAAAGACCTTTAAAGTAGAGATTAGCTATGCTGTGAAGATACACATGTAGGCATTTCAAAATGCTTTGCGTGGATAGGAATCTGAAAGCTCTGAAGGTGCTGGATATCATTTTAAGGCAGCATGCTGTGAAACATGAATGCTTCTTTGTTCACCAATATTTCTTTCAAGATAATCAGCACAACTTCACAGACATTGGAAGAGGTGTCCATGGCTATAGGGATTATCTCATAGGTGAAGCCATAGCTCAAATTCGAGATGGTAGTAGATCATTTATGGACCCTGAAGGTATAAGCTGATACATCAAGTGCGAAATACGAGCTACAGTCAGATCGTGGTCAAGAGTTACTTTTGTCGTTTAGGAGAGTTAAAGCTTTGGGCTATAGGGTGAAGGCGTAATTGTAATCCATTCATATGTAAAGATATTCTTTTTCTAAATAAAGTTTTCTAAATAAAATTAAATCGAGATCGATACCTTTTTGCATTCATGCATTTGCATTACATTACATCAAAGAAAAGAAGGTGTTGATTCGAAATTCAATTCCTAAACAGAATAGTTTGTCATAAGGAAATGAATTTATTGATAAAGTAGATTATAGTACGATCGTCTGAATATAGTCCAAGTAAACACGACGAGAGAAAGCTGGTAGTCCATGGAGGAATACATGATTTAATTGCCAGAGAAAGTTATCCAAGAGCATGACGAGAGAAAGCCGAAAGTCCACGAAGGAATACATAACTTGATTTAATTGCCAAAGATTCAAGCCAACAAGATTATCCAAGAGCCGGCACTTTTTGATGAGTATCATGGAGATAAGCGAGCAAGAGATCGAGGCTCAGATCAAGTAGCAAGGAGCTAGCAAAAGCATCTTTTGGAGAATTTACAAGATTCGACCATGAAGAAAAGATCAGTGTTTACTTGGACTATGAAGGGCAAGACCACATATGTAATCTATTTTCAGAAATCTGTTTTCTAGAAAGATTATTCTAATGGAATTGAATTCATGATCAACATCTCCTTTTCTTTTGCATTCATGCACTTGCATTGCATCACATGCATTTAAATCCATAAAAAGACCCTAATTAGTTAAGGTTAAAAAGAGAAAGGAAAAGAGAGAGAGAGAAGAGGGTCACGGCTGAGTGGAAAAGAAGACGTTCCCTTACGTATCCCAAACTTTTGTATCCGGAGAGATAGCTTACCCGGAGACGGGGGTGTTTTGAAATGAAAATCGTTCCATCAATGCCACACATAAAGAAGGGACTGATTAAGGAAATTTAGAGGGCATCCGTTCTTACGAATCAGGAAAGTCCTTAAACAACTGGACTGCGGAAGAACTTCCTGTAGTCTTTAGAAATTATATAGAGTAATCTGTAGAACACTCTTGTTACTCTAAAGCCTAAGAGTAACAAGATTGCATTTGTGAAATAGGCTCGTGTTCAGACATTGTTGTTTCAATAAAACATATCTTTCATGATTAATTTGGACAAATGTTCCCTCATTCTTTATTCTTTGATTTTCTAATTTTCATCAAATTTCTTCATTCACAACATGTAAATAGTCATTCTTGAATTCATACCTTGTACATTCTTTTGTACCTATCATAGGTCCCTAGATATCAATGACAGGGGCAACAATACTACAGATTCAGAGTTCCTTTTGAGTGCGACATGTGTTTAAAGGAATCTTAGTACTTTGAAGATGATAGAAATTGTAACCTTGTTTCTGAATTTGTTAAAAATAGTAAGGCAAGAAGAAGCAAATTTTACGCCATGAAGAGATGGAAGAAAATTTAGCCTTAGAGAAAGGAAATGTTGGAACGCAAAATAAGACCTTGTAGAGGCTATTTTGGGAATTCAAAGACGTTGTCAAGGTTAAAAGAGGTCTAAAAGAATATCAGAAAGACACATGCAGGAGGATTCATAGTGACCAGGACGAGCATGAGGTTTGGGCACTGTTGGTCTACCATGGAAGGAGACCGCGTCAGTATACCATAAATACCGAATCGAAGGAGTCAAGACTTATGTGCCTCCTTCTTTTCTTCGCAAAATTTCTATATATGGGGCATATATGTTATGGGCCCGAGCTCGTCAAAATTTTAGGATGACAATGGTTCATCTTTGAGGTCATCGACTGCTCCATTAAGAGGGTGAGAGTAGCTTCATATGCCAATATTACAAAGTCAATAGTTATCTATTTCGCAAAAAAAAGAAAGAAAGAAAGAAAGAAAAAAGATCATATCCAACTGCACAATGTCAAAAGTTTGCAGTCTGTTCAAATAAGGCGCCATATCACAGTACATCAAAGGTGGCCAAAAGGAAAAAATCAACAACGAGTACAGAAGATGACTGAGACTTTGTAAAAATTGGCATAAGAAACTACCGTTTACTCTCTATGCTTACGCTGGGGCGAACACCTTCAATTCCAGTTGTTTCAAAGGTTCTAACCATCATCCTTGGAATGAATGCATTGTATGGTTCTCCTAAGCAGTCTGATGTGCCGTCAATAGCTGCGGTGGTTAGCTCTAAGCAGTGGCTATTGATTTTCAGCTATAGGGCATCATGGTCGTACACAGTCTCTGAAGCTTGAAATGATAGATTCTCTCTTCAAACCAGTTTCTGATAAAATGGGTGAGGGTATCATGAAGGAGGCTCTCTTAGACTTCTATACAAGTTCAGGGAAGAGGAAGCCTGATCAGCTCATTATCGTCAAGGATGGAGTTAGCTAGTCTCAATTCAATCAGATTTTGAACAAAGAATTTAATCAGGTTCCTTGACGAGAATTGGAACCCCAAGTTTATGGTCATTGTGGCATAGAAAAACCATTATACTAAGATTTTCAGTGGGGATCTCTTGACAAAGTCTTGCCTGAAACCATTATAGACAACAAAATCTATCATCTTAAGAACAACGACTTCTACCTTTGTGCTCATGCTGGAATGATAGGAACCACAAGGCCGACTTATTATCAAGTTCTCTTAGATCAGATTAGTTTTCTGGTCGATGATCTGCAGGAACTAGTCTATGCTCTATCCTACGTGTATCAAAGGAACACCACAGCCATGTTTGTTGTGGCCCCTATTTGTTATGCCCATTTGGCAACTTCACAGTTGGGGCAATTTATAAAGTTTGAGGATGCTTCAGAGACATCATTGAGCCATGATGGAGTAACAACTCCGAGAGCAGTTCCTGTACCTCAGCCTTGCAGGTTGAAGAATAATGTCAACAGCTCTATTTTCATCTACTGAGAATCATTGAACCATCTTTTTGTGTAGAGCTTTTGGATTTTAGCTACCATATGCTCTCTATGCTTGTCAAACGTCAGCCAAGACTTTTGCTGGGGCAACACTTTTCTCATGGGTTTAAGAATCAATATCTTTTCCTCCAAGCTTCGATGGAGTCAAGAATTGAATACCTCCAGTGAACTTAACTTGAAAGTATCCATCCTAATCAAATGTACTAAGAATGGATGACACAGACTTATGACAAAGAGGGTTCCTCCAAAAAAATTTCTCACGGAAGCCAAGGTGAAAACCCGCAAAGGGCGCTTTGAGACTTCTATTCCAAAAAAAGAAAAGGAAAAAAAAGAAAAAGAAGAAAAAAGAAAAAAAGAAAAAAAGAAAAAAGAAAAAAGAAAATGGAGAGGCCAAGGTGAAAACCCGCAAAGGGCGCCTTGAGACCAAAGGGGGTTTTGAGTTGAAAACCCGAAAGGGCGGCTCAAATTTTGAAAGGCATGTAGTGAACTTGTTATACCTGATTCGACAAGAAGCGGAGTATGTTACATACCGGGGCATCAACAAAGTACTTTAGGTCTTCTAAACACATGTTAAACTCAAAGCAGTCTTCATGGAATTTGTATATGGAAGCCCAAGCTGCGATATCTAGGGCATCTGATTTTTTGTGCTGTTTACTATCTTTGAATTCTCTTTCTTCACAAAGATAGATTCCTAGATTAACTTCCATTTTTTTGATAAATCTTTCAAACTCTAATTATCCTCAAAGATCAATTTATCTGTTGTCCATTATTCATAAAGTATGTTGCATTGAAACAATGATTGATGAACTAAAATATTTTCACAAACAAAGTTTTACATATTGCTCTGGAAATTACTGGATAATACAAGAAACTGAAACATGACAATTGTTTAAGGAATTCCCATTGAGTAAGGATCGGAGGTCCTTGAGAGAATTTCTTCTTCAGTCCAAATGATGATTGGACAATTTCAAACGATTCAATCCTAAGAGAGGATCACTTCACAAACATCTCCAGTGGGTCGTAACATTTGATAATGGTACAGTGGACAAAATTGAAGGAGAAGATTCTAAGCATACGAGCAAAATAGGATTGGTACTTTAAGATGAAACTTGAATGAATCAAGACGTCCGAAATAGGAGTCATTTTCATTTTGCATCATAAATATGTCTAATTAGGAATATTTGACTCATTTTAATTATGGCATCCTAATCATCAGGCATAATCACACACGCATTCTACAGGTTATGTAGATCAAAGACGACGCGCCTTAACTCCCTAAATGGTAGGGTAACAGGCTAAAATAGCAGATCCTATCTCCTTGAGCAGTAGTGGAGTGGATCAAAGACTTGCCTTAACTCCCTAAGCGATAGGGTAACATGCTAAAATAGCAGATCCTATCTCTCTGAACAGTAGTGGAGTGGATCGAAGACTCACCTTAATCCCCTAAGCAGTAGGGTAACAGGCCACAACATAGCAGATCTGGCGTTCAGGTGTTTATATTGAAGCAGATCCAAGATGGTTTGGCATCCTTGTTTTACAAGGAGCAAATTGAAGACATAGCTGATTTGGCTTTCGCGTGCCTACGCTGAGGCAAATCTAAGATGATTTGGCGTCTCTGTACTAGCGGAGAGCAAATCAAAGTTTGGCATCTCTGTATTCGGCAGAGAATAGACACATAGCAGATCTGGCATTCAGATGTTTATACTGAAGCAGATCCAAGATAATTTGGCATCCTTGTACTGGCGAGGAGCAAATCGAAGAAATAGCTGATTTAGCTTTTGCGTGTTTACGTTGAAGCAAATCTAAGATGATTTGGCATCTCTGTATTGGCGGAGAGCAAATTGAAGTTTGGCGCCTCTGTATTCGGCGGAGGGCAGACACATAGCAGATCTGGCATTCAGATGTTTATACTGAAGCAGATCTAAGATGGTTTGGCATCCTTGTACTGGCGAGGAGCAAATCGAAGACATAGCTGATTTGGCTTTCGCGTGTTTACGTTGAAGCAAATCTAAGATGATTTGGCGTCTCTGTATTGGCGGAGAGCAAATCGAAGTCTGGCATCTCCATATTCGACGGAGGGCAGACACATAATAGATCTGGCATTCAGATATTTATACTGAAGCAGATCCAAGATGGTTTGGCATCCTTGTACTGGCGAGAAGAAAATTGAAGACATAGCTGATTTGGCTTTCGCGTGTTTACGTTGAAGTAAATCTAAGATGATTTGGCGTCTCTGTATTGGCAAAGAGCAAATCGAAGTCTGGCATCTCCATATTTGACGGAGGGCAGACACATAACAGATCTGGCATTCAGATGTTTATACTGAAGCAGATCCAAGATGGTTTGGCATCCTTATACTGGCGAGGAGCAAATCGAAGACATAACTGATTTGGCTTTCGCGTGTTTACGTTGAAGCAAATCTAAGATGATTTGGCGTCTCTGTACTGGCGGAGAGCAAATCGAAATCTGGCATCTTCATATTCGATGGAGGGCAGACACATAGCAGATCTAGCATTCAGATGTTTATACTGAAGCAGATCCAAGATGGTTTGGCATCCTCGTACTAGCGAGGAGCAAATCGAAGACATAGCTGATTTGGCTTTCGCGTGTTTACGTTGAAGCAAATCTAAGATGATTTGGCGTCTCTGTACTAACGGAGAGCAAATCGAAGTCTGGCATCTCCATATTCGATGGAGGGCAGACACATAGCAGATCTGGCATTCAGATGTTTATACTGAAGCAGATCCAAGATGGTTTGGCGTCCTTGTACTGGCGAGGAGCAAATCGAAGACATAGCTGATTTGGCTTTCGCGTGTTTACGTTGAAGCAAATCTAAGATGATTTGGCGTCTCTGTACTGGCGGAGAGCAAATCGAAGTCTGGCATCTCCATATTCGATGGAGGGCAGACACATAGCAGATCTGGCATTCAGATATTTATACTGAAGCAGATCCAAGATGGTTTGGCATCCTTGTACTGGCGAGGAGCAAATCAAAGACATAGCTGATTTGGCTTTCAGATATTTACGCTGAAACAAATCTAAGATGATTTGGCATCCCTGTATTGGCGGGGAGCAGATCGAAGATAGTAGATTTGGCATGTCTGTATTGGCGGGAAGCAAATGAAGATAGCAAATTTGGTATCCCTGTATTGGCGGGGAGCAGATCGAAGATAGTAGATTTGGCATTCCTGTATTGGCGGGAAGCAGATCGAAGATAGCAGATTTGGAATCCCTGTATTGGCAAAGAGCAAATCGAAGACATAGCTGATTTGGCTTTCACATGTTTAAGTTGAAGCAAATCTAAGATGATTCGGCATCTCTATATTGTAAGAGAGCAGATCGAAGGTACCAGCATGACAATCATAAAATAGCAATGGACAGACTGAGGACCATGATAGGACCGGTCAAATTTGGTCTTTCTATAAGTCTTTGCTCAATTCCCGTTACATAGCAATGAGCAAAGAGGGGCAGCTGTAATAGCCCAAATTTGACCGGGCTTTATAAATTAAATTTTTTAAAAAATATATATATATAATAAAAACCAAAAATAAAATGTCCCTTATTTACAGTCCAAATACAGTAGCCCACTTACACCCAAACTTGTTTGCTATACCCGTGACTCAATGACCTAGAAACCCACTACAAGACTCGTAGCCTAACAACTAGAAGCCCAAATTTTAACCTAACCCCAAAGCCCAAACACACAGGTCCAACAAGGCTCAAACACCCGAATACCAAAACAGCAGCTAGGGTTTCGGCAAATCCTAGCGCCGCAAGCAACAAACAGTAACTCCTCGCATCACGCCCTTTGTCAAGCCACAAGTCATGCCTTTGTTACCGGAGTTTTCGTCGTTGACCTACGAAAGAAGGAAAGAAAATCAAGGAAAGGACAGTAGATATGGCAAGAGAGTTTACTTTCTATACTTGTAATCGGTTATAAAACCGAATCTAGAGAATAAAAAGGGGGGCTCATTTTGTATGCTTCGAGATAGATACAAAAGAAATAAACAGAAAAATATACCCACATATACAGAGATATATACAAGCAATACAAGAAAAAAGCAGATTTTTTTAGTTATATTCATTTTATATTTCGAATTTTCAAGTTGTATTTTGTTTTTTATTTATTTTCGAAGATACAAAAGGGAATACGAAAAATTCCCTTGCGTAATCTCCTCGTCGGAGGTATCTCCGTTTGGCGCTAAAATTGAACTAAGGAGGGGGAGGACCTCTCTTTCGGAGTTCGCAAGGAATCGGGCATGGGGCCTCCGAGTGTACCTTGAAATAGGGCTCAAAACCCATTTCCGAGCCTCGTCGTCCACCTTGCAAGGTGGTGGTACAGCGGAGTGTTGGGGAAGGTTTAACCACCGGAGAGAAGAAATGGGAAGAGGAAAAGGGACTTACCTCGAAGTGGCGTAGTCGAAATCGTGTCCTCTCCACCGGATCCGTAGTCTGAAGAGGCCTTTGTGCTCACCACCGGCCATCGATTTCGATGGTGGTTTGAGGGTGGGGTTCTATAGTTCGGCCGAATGGGAGAGGGAGAATAGGTTTTAGTTTTTAGTGTTTTTTTTTTTATCTGTTAAATCTTAGTTTTAGGTTTTAACCTTGTTTTAATATGAAAAACGGTGATGTTTTACATTGGAAAGCCTTGTGCAATGACCCAATGGGTAAATTACACGATTAGTCCTCCCTTCTTGCGCCGCCCTTTAATCGTACCCTTTGTCCAGGCTTTTAAAAACTTCAATTTCGCCCCGAATTTTTACGTGCCGCTTCAATTTAGCCCATATGCAGGCATTACGTTTTAACGCTTGGGATATTTTCACCTTTGATCCCTATTTATTAATGCGCCATGCAATTCAGTCCTTTCCTCTTCTTCTTTATTTAAAATCTGTCCCAAGAGTTCCGTTTTGGTTCTAATTAGGTCCTCCTTCATTATTTTTGCCATTTATTTCAAAAATATATTTATATTATTATTATATATTTACATTAGTTTTATATTATAGTATTTATCATTATATTTTACCATATTATTTATTATATTATTTCATTTCATCTTTTATTACCTATTATATTTAATATTATTATAATATGTAAATTTTTATTAGTTTTTTTACTCATCATATGATTTATTATATTGTTTTATATACATTGTTATTATTTTATATTATTATATTCATATATATTATTGTTATTTAATATTATATTTTTAACTTGTACTATATACTTATTTTATTAACAATTTATTTGTATACGTATTACTTTACTTTAACCTACATACTTTTATATCATATATTATAATTATTTTATATATCATTTTGTATATTATTATTCTTACTATACGTTATTTATTTTGTAATTATTATTCGTATCATATGTTTATTTTATTATTAGTTACTTATTTTTTACATTATATATTATTTTATTCTAAACTCACATCTTTATATAATTATTTTTATTATATGTTAATCCTCTTATATTATTATTAATTATACACACTAAATACTATTTTGAAATTATTATTAGATACCATATCTTATCATTAATTATATATTTTATATTATATATATTTTAAGCCTACATATTCTTCGTAAATATTGTGCTATATATTTTTATATATTATTTTTATTATATATTCTTTATTATATATGTTATATATTATTTTGAAACTATTAATGTTGTATTTTTAAACTTGTATTATTTATTACATTATTACATATCTATTATTATTATTTTTTATTTACTAAATATTAGCTAAAAATTTTATCATTATATGTTATGTTCTTAATTTGTTTTAAAATCAGTATATCATTATCATATCATGTATTAATGCATTGTTTTTCTAGATGATTTTCAACGACATATTTCATATGCACGTACATATATTATATTATCGTTTTTTATGTATATTGAACTATTGCATCATATTTTTACAATTTGTAAATATTCTATTTATTCCTTGTTAATGCATATCACCTATCTTTGTTTGCACAAGTTTTCATTTTAAGATTTGTCATGTTTTTCAAAAAAAAATCAATAAATAAAAAGGCAATGTTTGGTATTCGGAAGCTTTGAGAAAGGTAGTGCCCTAACTTACTGGGTTACAACTTTTCTCGTCGAGTTCGAATAGTCTAGCACCCTTCTAAACGTTTTTGAGATTTTCAAAGTAAAACAACTGTTTTGAAATTTTAAAACATTGTGTCTTAACTTACTGGACATGGTGTTTTGTAGTTTCGGAATAGAAATTTTCAAAAGATTAAGCTTAGCTTCAAAGGTCTTGAAAATATTGCATCCTAACTTACTGGACGTGATGTTTTGATTCGTTTGAGATAAGTGAATCTTAGTTTTCAAAATCAAAATATTTTAAAGAGGATTGCATTTTAAAAACTTTTAAATTTCCGACATTAAAGACACTTGATAATCAATTAGGTACCAATTTTTGGGCGTTACGAGGGTGCTAACCCTTCCTCATACGTAACCGACTCCCGAACCCGTTTTCTGATTTCGTAGACGAAAACTAATGATTTTAAAACAAAATGTTTTAAAGGTGATCCAATCACACCTAAAAAGATTGGTGACGACTCCCGTTTTAGTTTTTTAAAGTCGAACCCCGTTTTCCAAAACCTCTTAAAAAATGGTTTCGACAATGTTCTTCTTATAATTTTGGTCTAAATTAGTGGGTGAAAGCAAATTCCTATTAAGGAAGGAAATCCAAAGGTGCACACATTGGTCATTATTAGATTTTTGACTAACTAGGTAGATAAATAATTAGGAGTAGTAATAACTTGGGAAACCTATTTCTCCTATGATTGCATTGGCTTGCCTTGTTTTGAGTTTTCTTTTATGGGTACACTACTACAAATCAAGCAATATATATATTGGGTGTTCCTTCGGTTAATTGACTTGAAACACCATTAGCCAAATTAACTGACCTTTCAAAAATTTTAACCGTTAACTGAACCTAAATTTTTTCAGTTAATTTGGTCGGTTAACCAAATTAACCGAAAATTATATATTTTTTATTTTTATTTATTAAATTATTTGTAATTTTTATGATTGGGTTGGGTAATTGGGTTGGGTAATTAATTTTAGTTTGATTGAGTTTATGTTGGATTGGGTTTGAGTGAATAGTGGGCTATTTATATATTATAATTTTATTTATTAATTTTTTCGGTAAAACCGAAAAAATTCGGTTAACCGACCGGTTTCGAACCGAATTAACTGTTAATAAAAACTCAAAAAATATTAACCGACCTCCGACCAAAAAAATTTGGTTAACCGACCGATAAACCAAATTCGATCGGTTAACTGAATTTTTTCAATTTTACCGAATTTTGCACACCCCTATATATATATATATATATATATATATGTATGTATATATTTAACACTTCTTTTGCTTCTTTAAAAAGTTAAAGTTGCCATACAAATATTGCAAAAATGAAAGACCCATCAAAGTTTCACGTACAAAAACAAAAGTATTTAGTTTTAGAAAGATTCAAACTTTTAAGTACGAAACACTAGTTTGTCAAAGTTATATGTTAAAAAGTATAAAATGGGCTTAATGCAATATTTGCGCTTGAACTTCACAATTGATACTATATTGGGGTTTGAATTTTTTTTGTATTCAAATTAGTCTTGAACTTGGTACTTGCTTTCATATCTGGACTTGAGTTTTTTTTTGTCCAATTTAATACCTGAACTTGACTATTATTTTCACATTGAGGCCTGAACCTTTTTTTGTTCAAGTTAGCCCCTGAACTTAATGACTGTTCTATATTGGGGTCTAAACTTTTTTGTTTCAAGTTAGTCCCTGAACATGGAAATTATTCTCTTATTGGGGCTTAAACTTTTTTTTGTCTAAGTTAGTCTTTGGTATTTCCTTAACAAAAAGTTGGACCTAAAAAATATTTAGGACACAATATCGGAACAATTGTCAAGTTCAGGAACAAACAAAAAAAAAAGTTTAAGGCCCCAATGTGGGAACTGTACAAGCCCATATTTGCTCGGACCCATTAAACTTAAACCAATAAATCAAATTTAACTACCATTACAACCCAAGCCTAAAACCTAGCCCAACCACCCAACAAACAACCCACTACCCTATACCCAACGGGCCCAATGTAGCCCAAAATAGATACCCGAATTAAAGCCCAAAGTGCTAACATGTTCTGAGACCTAGGGTTGCCTAGCGCTATACCCTCCACGTGATCTGCAGCGCATCCGTCGCCCGATGGGACTTCCCTTTTCACCATCAATCAACCCTTACCTCGTTGACTCCTCTATGAGCCTACAAGCAAAGCGCAAGAATAAAAACAAAGAAACAAGAGCCAAACAGTGGCAATATAATATTGTATTTCATTTGGCTATAAAGCCACCGCAAACACAGATGTATCTTTACACACAGAGATTGAAATACAACAAAAGAAATAGAGAACAATCGGAAGAAACTTTAAAAGGTGCTTTTTTTATATATTCGTTTTTATTTTCGAAATAATCTGTAAATAAATAATAAAACTTACCTTTGATTCATTGCTCCTTGTCGTCGAAGTCTCCGGAAACCCAAAAGTAGTGAATCCTATTCAGATTCCAACAAGGGTCGGAAGAACAATGACAGAGGCTCATGGCGATTTGTTTTTTTTTCCTCTTTTTTCTTCTTTCTATTCATCTAATTTATTTTTCTATTTGTAGATCCAGGTTTTCTAAATATATATATAAAAAGGAAACAAAAAAAGAGGACTAAAGGAGTCGGAAATGGCCGTTTCCACGAGACATCAACCACCACCCACAGCGGCGTCACAACGACGGCGGCGATGATGGGTTTCAAACCCTAGCATAGCAGCAGAGAAAAAACTGAAGGAGGGGTTATTTTTTTGTTTTGTTTTGAAAAAAATAAGGGATAACAAATAAAAAAAACATTTGGTTTTATAAAGAATATTAAACGAAACCGTTTAGGGCCTTCTTCAGTGGCCCTAAAACGGTGTCGTATAGGACCCCTGATCCGCTCGACCCGACCCGTACCCAGAGGGATCCACGTGTTTCCACGAAATGGGCAATTTGCCCTTTCGGTCCTTCCGTATTTTCCTTTTCTATTTGGTCCGATTTTGCTTTTCTATTATTTGAAATTTGCCCCCATAATTTATCTGCTGCTTTATCTCGGCCCCCCTAGACGCTGCGCATGAGGGGCCTAGGATATTTGCTCTTTCGGTCTCTGTTCCCTTGCGCGTGTTCTAATATGGTCCCTTTATTCAAATTAAAATTGCACATTTACTCGGGGTTTGGGTTATTGTTCCGATTAATCCCCTGATATTTTAGCGTGTTTCAAATCAGTCCCTGGCAGCTATTAGTATTTATAATTTTTACTTCATTTTTTTTATTCTGATTTCAATTCAACCCTTAACCCATTTTATTTCAAATTGTTTCATTATATATTAATGCATTATTTCATTTATCATCTTCTTTAAAATTTTGTGTATATATTATTTAGCTAAAGCTGTTTTATATTATGTTATTTCAAATATTTTATGTGCTATTTATTTAGATTATTTATATATCATTTATGAATAACTTGTTTATGTATCGTTTTTTACTAAATTGTTTTCTTATGTGTTTTAAATGGCTTTATATTTTTTATTTTTATTTTAAACTGATTATTACCATTTTAAATGTTTTACCTTTTATTTATTTTATTTTTATTTGCTTTATATTATTTATTTTTCAAATTATTATTTAATTAAGTGGCCTTATTTTATCGATGTTATTATTTAACTAATGTATGTCGTGTGATTACCGCTATCATCTACACTTTAATTCGTTTATTCGTACTTTCATATCATGGTCATTCATTTGTATAATATTTTACTTATATATTATTGCCCCATGCTCATTACCATATTGTTGTTTCGTGTCATCACATCATGAATTAAGCTTCAATGTCTTTATCCAACTTGGATCGTTTTATTTACTCCAAACAAAATAACGTAAATTGTTTAAATATCGTACCCACTATTACTTAAAAGGAAAATTTTTAAAATAAGGCAATGTTTTGCTTTTTGGAACATCGAGGAATTGTGCCCTAACTTGCGGGGTTTTATTTTTCTCGTTGATCCTAAATAGCCAAATATCCTTTCAAGTTTTAAAATACACGGAATTTCAATAAAAATTAAAGGCAAACTTATTCCCGATGGTTCAAATGTCGCGTCCTAACTTACGGGATGTGACATATTGTTATCGCGGGGTGAATAGGCCTTCGATTCTCGTTTCAATTTAATTCAAGCGTTTTCAAAATTAACATTAATAAAAAGAGATCGTATTTTATAATCTCTTTCAATTGTTGACCTTCAACTTAAGGACATTAAATAATCAATTTGGTATCGATTTTGGGCGTGACGAGGGTGCTAATCCTTCCTCGCACGTAACCGACTCTCGAACCTGATTTCTCAAACTTTCGTGGACCAAAATTATCGTTTTAGTAATCAAAATATTTTATTAAAATGATCACATCTCATAAAAAAATTGGTGGTAACTCCCGTTCAATTTTCATTTTCAAAACCCTAGTCGACTCCTTTTAAAAAAAAAAATGGTTTTGACAGGAACAATTGTCAAATCCTAGCCCTAAATAGTACATTAACCTTATGAAAATAATATGGATCCACTAGAATTGTCCAATAGTTGGGTTATTTGTTAAGATCGTTAGCCCGGCTCAATTTGGACTTGACTTGGATGAGGTAAACTTCATACTAGATCAACTTGAGTTTGGTAAAAGTATCATGGAGACCCTTCTAGTAAGAGATAAATTGCATTTTGCCCCTTCTACTAAAAAAATGGATAAATTAGTCTTTGCATGTTGATAAAAAAAGCAAATTGGTTTTTATGTTTAAAACACCATCCATTTTATTGCTAAAAATTGGTCCTTATAAGTCAACATAAGATAAATGTGGCATGCTAGTGTAACTATTTGATTATTTCATCAGCCACGTCAATTTTAATAATAGCTTATGTAACAGCCCGATTTTGACCGTAACCGGAACAGTGGTTTTGGGACCACGAATCCGAGTCAGAAAAATATTTTTTTAAATTATTTTTCCATGTTTATTTTGTGTGAATTTATATCTGTGAAATTTTCGTGACTTACTTTTATCGTTTAGGTATCCGATTAAATGAAAGGACTTAATCGCATAAATTGAAAATTAGCTAGTTTTAATTGTAAGGACCGTTTTGGTAATGGCTTCTTAAATGGAAGCACTCATGGTGCAAAAAGTCCAATTATATATATATATATATATATATATATATATTAGTGGACGACATTAACTAAGTTGAATATATTTTTCTTATTTAATATGTACAATATATCTATATATATGTTATAATAATAATATGTATATAATATAAGTTATGAGTGGGAAACCATAATGCTTGTAATGGACGGTAGAACCCATGACTTAAATAGTTTATACATGTGTTTTATAAGGTTATTTTGGTAAATCAAATATTAGTTAACTTATAATAAAACATAATAAAATAAGAAAGCCAAGCCTTGTTCATCTTTTATGACCGAAAATAAAAACAAGAAGAAAGGAGAATAGAGTTAGGCATTTGGTCTTTATTCAAGCAAATTGAGGTATGTGTTCAACTTGGTTTTCAATAATTTTTGTGTTCTTGAAATAGTTTCTAAGATATCTTCAAAACCCAAGTGTTAATTTTTGAAATAATAGATAAATGTTCATTCGGTCATGGTTAAATTTCATAGATTGTTGTTGTTGATGATAGAATATTAGTGATATGTGGTAGATGGATGAATTTTAATATTGGGTTTTTGGTGAATTTGAACAATTAAGACTAATTTGTAAAAATTATTAAATAGGGGGACTAAATGACAAAAGAAGTGAAATAGGAGGACTTATTGGTGAATAGAGCAATTTCGGCTTAAGTGTTTCATGGATAAATTCTTGTTTTTCGGTATTTTATGGACTTTGGACTAATTTGTCAATGCGTAAAAGAATAAGGGGCTATTGTGTAAATATCCTAGTTATGTGATTTTTGAGTGAAAATAATATGGTCAATTGATTTAAATAAATTCAACTTATTGTCAATTTAGCTCAAGAACAAAAGAGATCGGAATTGGACCGGGGGAAAGCAAAGTTATCCAAGTAGTTGATTTACCGCGTGCTAATATCTGAGGTAAGTTTTAAGCAATTGAGTTGATTGAATTAAATTATAATGTAGTTCATGAATTCAATGGAAGTATATAAATATATATGTATGGCTTGGCATAATCGAAGGTGAATATATATGTATAATTTGGTATAATCGAAGGTGAATGTATATGTATCACTTGGTATGGTTGAAGGTGTATATATAATGTGGTTTGATATAACCGAATGTGTTTATATTTGTGGGATTGGATGTAGCAAAGTGTTATATATATATATATATATATATACATTTATTTTATCTAGCCGATTGTAGTATAGGTATGTATATATATAAGCAAAAGAGTAGTAAGCTTGAGATGAGTATTAAGTGTGCAAAATGAAATTTGTACCGAGTATTAAGGGTACGAAATTGGTCGTTTGGCACTAAATGTGCAAATTGAATTTATACTGAGTACTAAGTGTACGAGATCGGTTAATGAGTACTAAGTGTGCGAATTATTTTTAAGCTCGAAGATGGAGTTTGATAAATTTCGATATTATGAAATGTTTGCATTTGA
The DNA here is from genome assembly GCA_020496765.1 of Gossypium stocksii. NCBI lineage: Eukaryota > Viridiplantae > Streptophyta > Magnoliopsida > Malvales > Malvaceae > Gossypium > Gossypium stocksii. The sequence continues at coordinate 113,924,430 of CM035621.1, forward strand.
GACATAAATTATATATGGTTGCTTATGAAGTATATGAAATTGTTAAGTGTGGAGTGATTATTTGGAATTTAGCATAAGTCGTATATTTGAATGGCTTGTACTTAGAATTGTGGTTATACATTAAAAATAAATTTACTTATTAGTTCGGCATTGAGATTAGAAGTAGTATATGTTTATGATTGCACAAGTAAGTTTTAATTTGGTGAAAATATGGCCAAATTGGTTTATTATGCAAATGTGCAAGGCTTATAATTTGATATGTTAGTTTCGGCCTTTGAGCTTAGAAATGGTTATAAATATAATGGTTTAGTGCGCATGAAATTGTCTTGTATGAAATTAATTATAATTTGATAGTGGAATATCATAAATGAAATGCTTTCATAATTTGAGCAGTGGATTTTAAAGTACGGGGAATATGATTTTGATGTATGTTAATTAACTTAAATTATTTTTTTTTTGATTAGTTGAGAAAATAGTTCAATTTATTTTTTTTTATTTGAGCTCAAGACCTAAAGATATGAGACTCGGATCGTGGAAAAGAGGAATTAGCCGAATAGTTGATATTATCGTATGAAATTATCCAAGTAAGTTCTTAAGTGATTAAATTCAGATATTTGTCATGTCTCAATATGAACTAATAGATTGAATTGGTATAATTGATTATATGTGATTTTTTGTTTAAAGTGATTTGGCATATGTGATTTGGTATGAAATTATGATAAATTTACAGATTCAATTTTATATATATATACATGAGATTATACAGAAGTTGTATATTCGACCTTGTAAAGTAATTTATTAAAGTGAATTAATAAATATCCGGTAATAATATATTGAATTCGTATATGTATACTTATTCATCAATTCGGGATATAAGCAATGTAGTGAATTTTATACATTTGACCTTATGAGTAAGTAATCATGTGATGTTGAAATTAGTTAAGTAGATTCGGCCATGTTTACTTAGCTAAGATAAGTAATGTTCCCAATAGTGTTATTCGATTAACTAAGTGATGCTTGCTTATGCAAAGTTAAATATGTATAGTTGAAAGTATAATGACATTTTCATGGATTTGGTAGCATCGGCCATGTAAGCTATGTATATATATGAGTGATATTATACTATGAATTATGAATTTGTTATATTCATAAATGTATTATTGATGTTATGATTATTTGGATTGAAAGTGGATATGATTATGATCCGAAAATATAAGGTCTATGTGAAAATGAGATGAGATTAATGGCAAGTGACTATAATCGAATAAATTATATAAGAATTGTGATATAGTAACCATGTTCGTAAATATATGATTCTGGTACATGTGCATTTTCTTTGAAACTCGAAAATGTAAGGTGATTATATATTGAATAATGATATGTGAAACAAGTTACCATGAATGAAAAAGAAAGGTACACAGATGATTATATATGATATATGTGCTTACTATATGGCCTTGTGGTCCCATGATTAAAACATGGGAAATATGAAATTAGAAAAATGGTTTTGAGATATGTCTAGGTCTTAAATTGAAATCTGAACATGAAATGGATATTAAGACAGTGATATTAAGATGCTTAGTTTTTATATCCATAAATCGGTTAGTGAAGCAATGACAATGGTTTGGTTGGTTACATAATGAATATGTACAAGTTTGATTTATATAATTGAGCTAACGGTTATTATTTGAATTTAAAAGCATAGTTTTATGTATAGACAAATAAAATTAGTGAAGCTATTTAATGAAGTTATATGAATTCAAGAATACAATGGATGTATCTGTGATTGAGATTGACTAAAATTCAGTTTAGTGTTATGGAATTATAATAATCATTGAAATGTTTTATTTGCTTATGGCTTACTAAGCTTTTAAAGCTTACTCTGTGTGTTTTTCCTACGTCTATAAAGCTTCAGAGATTTGCTCGGGTTGGAAATCTGGGAGACGACTTCACACTATCCAGTTTTCGTTCTGGTACATAAGTGTTTTGAGTTTTGGTTATATGGCATGTATAGGTTAGTTTCGATATGTTCATTTTAATTGTATATATATATAAGCCATGCGAAAATGGCTTGTTTATTATGTCTAATTAGTTTGGTACTTTGATCAAATAATGGTTACACATGCTGAGAAATCAACCAAAGTAGAATATAATTATGGACTATGCTTGATATGTTGTTTATGATTTTGATGTTTTGGATAATTCAGGTAGTAATGTTCATGTGCCGAATAGAGTTTGTTAAAGATGTTGCGTATTCGATTGTGTATGTTTTTATAAGATTCATTAATTAATGAGATCTTTGATTAATTTAAGAGTTTAAGAAAATGATTACTTATGATTAATATGAATATGAGTGTACTTCCGGTAATGCCTCGTAACCCTTCCGGCGACGGATTCGGGTTTGGGGTGTTACAGCTTACGTTTGTTAACAGGCGATCTTGGACAAACCGAATAGACAAGATCAACTTTAGCACATATCGATAGCAAAGACTACGATGTGTTTCTATTACTAGGTGACCTGTCATATGCCGATACACACAAAAAACTATGGGATTCAGTCGGCCGCTTGGTGGAGCAATATGCCAGCCGCCGCCCTTAGATGGCGACAGAAGGGAACCACGAGATTAAGTTCTTCCCTTGGATCCATCGTCACACTTTTAAAGTCTATAACGCTCGTTGGCTAATGTCGTACAAGGAAAATGGATCCACCTCCAATTTATACTATTCTTTCGGCGTTGCCGATTTACATATCTTGATGTTGGGGTCTTATACGGATTTTGAGAAGGGTTCTGATTAGTACAAGTGGGTGAAAGTGGATTTGGGTAAGGTTGATCGGACAATGACGCCTTGGGTGGTGGTGGTGGTGCATGCACCATGGTATAATACTAATTCGACACATAAATGTGAAGGGGAAAGCATATGGAAAGCAATGGAAGAATTGTTGTATAAAGCACGAGTTGATATTGTTTTCTCCGGACATGTTCATGCATATGAACAATTTGTAAGTCACTTTTTTCTTTTATTTTTTCTCGTCTTTTTAAGTGTCACTTTAGAAAATTATTAATCAAAATGTCAAATTTAGTCCTCAATGTTTACATCTTTTAGTAATTTGACTTTTATTACTTTTTGTTTGAGCTAAATTCAATTCTCAACCTTTCAAAGAAAGTCAAATTTAACCATCAACATTTTAAAGAGTTGAATTATTCTGTTTTAATGAAAATACGAACTAAAACATTACATTTTTAAACATGAATGACTATATGGTGATCCACATGTACTCCATTTTTTTTTTGAATTTTTATTTTTGAATATTTTTTTAAATGTTAAATTATTTATTAATGTGACATATAAAACAAAGAGTGTCGTGTCAACATGAAGTATACATGGGCTGCCATACAAGTTATCATGTCAACATTATTAAAAATTAATATTTTAGTTAGCATTTCCATTTAAAAAGAATAATTTAACTCTTTTTGAAAGGTTAAAAGCTAAAATTAACCAAAATAAAAAAGAATAAAAGACAATTGATAAAAAAATACAAATATTAAAGATTAAAATTTGACATTAAACCAATTTAAAAATAGTTAATTTTTGGGTTTTTGTTTTTTTTATTGACAACTAATTTATTTTAGGGTCTTAATTGATTTGTTGCAGACCAGGATTTATGACAAGAAGCCTAACCCATGTGGCCCGGTTTACATAACCATAGGCGATGGAGGAAACCGAGATGGGCTGGCATTAAAGTAGCTATCTTGATATAATAGCTAAAAATGTAGAGAAAACTAGATTAAAGGTTCCCATGATCGTTTATTTTTAGTACAGTGTGTTTAGTTTTTTTTATTCCATGTTATAATATCGTTACAGTATCTAATTTCACTATCATCGTTGTTTTTATATTAATCACAGATAAATGCATTGTCCATCCAAAAGAACCTTAAGCCTACATTTTTGTTTTCTTTTTTTTTTTCTTTAAAATTTAAATTAAATGATTAATGATATAACAAGTTTTGAAGTATTTAAAAAAAACTAATTTAGTTTCTTTCAATATTTTTCACTTAATTGAATCTTTTCATTAAGCCTTTTAACTGTTAAATTCTAATTGTTTTTATGATGTGATCATTAACAATTATTGAGTCAGATATCATGATGGTGAATAGTAATTTATGTCAATAAAAATAAAAAAAATCAAAAAAATTGATGAGTATTAATTTTTTTTTTATTTTTGTTAACACTGACCGCCATGTAAACATCATGAGATTAACTCAGCAAGCATTAACAACCATGTTAGTAATACCATTAGGATTTAACTGTCAACAATTAAAAAACTTACTTGATGAATTGTATTAGTTGAAGAGCTCAATTAGGTGTAAATAATCAAGAGAGACTTAATTGATTTTTCGAAAATGTTTGGAGAGCTTTTTATCCCATTAATTAAGGGTGTTGAAACGGTTGGTTCCGGTTAATACTCGAACCGAATTACTCAAAATATAAAAATCTTTAATCATTAATTGAATTGAAGCTATTTTCAAATATATTAACCGAATCGGAATATTTGGGATAATTCGGTCGATTAATCGAATTAACTGAAATTTATATGTTTTTGTTTTTTAGTTAAAATAAGTATAAAACATATAAAAAAGACATGTGTTCAATTTGTTTAAATAGAGTTGAAAACAACAAATAAAACATTAAAAAAACCAAATAAGTCTTGAAAGTTAACAACCAAACAAAAAGTTATATATATTATTTATATACTGGGGGTGGGCTATATATAATATATAATATATTATTTATTTTGGTTAATTATTCGGTTTCGAACAGAATTATCCAATAACTAAAATTTCAAAAAATCATTAATTGATTTTCAAACAAATTAAATTCGGCCACCAACCAATTAATCAAATCAGATCAATTTAATCAATTAATTCGATTTTAATCGAACTCTACACACCCCTACAATTAACTCAATGCATTTGAACCAGCTCTAGGCTCATAAATTACACACCTTAATTTTGGTGGGCTTAATCATGCAACACAAATCCTTATAAAGGGAGCATATCACAGATCAATGGCCATAGAATCGAGCATAATTTGCCATGTCTCTAGGACACTTCAATGGAACGAAAAGTTGTAATTCAATTGATCCAATACAGAACAAAACATCAACTATAAACTAAACAAATAAAATATTTGGGTAAACTATACCTAAAGTTATTAAATTAATAGTAGGTTTACATTTTAGTCACTCAACTTCAAAAAGTTATAAAATGATCACTGAACTATTCTAAAGTTCTCATTTATATCATAAGACTGTTGAAATCGTTGCTATATAGCCTTTTCTGTTCGCATTGCTTGTACCAATCAAAAGCTCTCTTTCCTCTTCTCTTCTATAGTTCAACTTTTTTTCATGAAATAGTTTTGAACATCACGAATCCGTGAATCAAAATTTAAACAACTTTCTTCTCCGATTCCTAACATTGATTGTCAAATTGATTTGAATCCAAGGTATATTCTTTTACTCGTTGATGGGTATTGATCCACCATACAAATTATCAAATTGTCGCTTGGAGCTTATTGGCTGAACCTTTTTTTTTTTTTAAAAAGCGACTTAAATAAATTTCTGAATAGTTCAGTGACTTGAATGAGAATTTTCGAATAGTCCAATAACTATTTTATAACTTTTGAAGTTGAGTGTCTAAAGCTTAAGCATGGGTTTGCCCCCTAAAAATGGTAAAATTGCCTTGTATTCCCTTCAAATTCTAAAAAATTACAAGTTAATAAGTATAATAGTAGATTTGCATTTTGTCATTCTAAAAAAAATTATGATTCATCTTTAATCCCTCTTAAAGCAAATTTTTAGTTTCACCCTTAAATATAAACTTATTAATAGTTTTGTGAAATTGAGTATAGATTTGTTCAGTGGCCTAAAATGGTAAATTTATAATTTAGGCTTTTTATAATTTATAAAATTTTAAATTAATAATGGTAAAATTGTACTTTGACTCTCCTAAAAATAATAAATAAATTGATTTAATCTTTTAAAAATTATAAAAATATAGACTATTAAAATGATAAAATTATATTTTTATTATCATAAAAATATATAATTTAATTCTGACTCTTAAAAAAATTTCACAGTCCGCGATTGGTTTTGTTTACTTGATCTGATAACCCATGTTTTAGGTTTGAAGGTCCTACTTCAGAGCTTTCACTTTATAGGGAACCAAGCTTCGGACATGGTCGATTAAGGTGGTAGATGAAAGTCGAGCACATTGGTCATGGCACCGCAACGATGACTCCCAATCACTTGTTGCCGACCAGGTTTGGCTACAAAGTTTAACTACGATCAAATCGTGTTGGCCGACTAGAGTCCATAAAGACGGCTCATACATTAAAAATGATGAACTATAAAGTTACGCATATACATCGGATATTGAGTGTTCCGAAAGGGATGCTAATACCTTTGTTTGTACTATAAATTATATACTAAACTATCAAATTAATATTTAATGATAGTATTTAAATGCATTGTATCATGTGCATTATATCATTAAATATATAATATTCTTGGATTTTTTGGAAAATTTATTACAAGCTAATAGTAGTAACGAGGTTAAATATGAGAAAGCGTCTATCTAATTGTATCTGCTAATCAACCAATGAAAAAGTCACATGAAAAATTCAAGTACTAATAGGAGAGTCTTTCATCAGGTCAACCCAAGTATCAACAGCAAAGTTCACTTCCCTTAGTATTTGCTTAAAGATCACTCTCCAATTATGTTTGCACAGTTACTGAATTTGTGTAACTAAGTTGAATGCCCTTTGATATCATCATGAATACCTTTGATAGTTAGCGCACAATCACTTTCAACAATAACATTTTCCCAATTAACCTCCCACGTTAGTTGGATACTATCATAAATAGCCCAAAACTCAGCTTATAGTACACAACATCTACTGATGATTCTTTCAATTCCCCACATCCATCTACCATAAGAAGAATTAAAAATGTGACAAATATCTATTTTTTAAATAATTATTTAATATATAAACGATGAAAATTTTTAACTCCATAAGTGAAGTTGAGATTTTGTCACATGTCTTAATTATTTATCTATTTGTATTTGAATTTTTTGTTGTTTGTGTATAAAATATTTATCCACAGGAGCCTCAATCCTCCTTAAAATAAAAAAAATTTCATTTAAATCATTTATAATTTATAAAATTTTAAATCAACAATAAAACTACACTTTAACCCTTCAAAAATTATAATATCTAAATAAATAAATAGTTTACGTTTGAAGTTGAAAACAACTCATACAAAACCCAACTTGCTAATGTCGACATTTTTAAGATTGATTCGTGAATCTTATTGACCTTTTATCATATAAAAAAAAGGATGATTTATTCTTTTGTATATAAAAAAATGAAATTCATGGTCATATGAATTTCATTTTTCATGTAAAGTAAATTAATTAAATATATTTTCGAAGTCTAAATTCATGATAATTTTAACAAAATAGAGAAGACTTGTGTAAAGGAAAAGTAATAAAAATAGAAGACTTATTTTATAAGATAGAATATTTTTATCCAACCCAATTTTTAAAGGTATGGGGACCAACAACGAAACACGTGTCGCAATCTTAACGAGTTTGACAATTTCTATTTCTCTTTTTCTTTTACTCATTAAAAGTCAAAGATCCATCGGCTTTCCATCTTCTTCTTCTCAAATCCTCACGATCTTCTCTGCTTTGACCACGGGATTGGCACGTGCAATCTTTTCTCGCCCAATCTTCTTGAAATCGAACGTGCATCCATGATTTTCCGGGTACCTGTGTGACCCGCAAAACGTAATCCCGCACTTGCACTTGAATCCGGTCAACCCGACCCGTTTCCTGCAAACCGTGCACCGAGTCGGTTGTTGTTGTTGTTGTTGCTGCTGTTGCTGTTGTGGTTTCTGTTCCGTCACCGGAGAGATCGCGACAGCCGCAACAACCGGCGGAACTCCTTTGACTTCAGGGAGAGTCAGGAGAGGTACCTGAGAAACAGATTCGACTGCCGTTGACGAAGATGAAGGAGAGGTAGAGATAGACGATTTAGCCGAAGAAGCTTGTTGTTGTTCTTCAATACGGAAATCTCTGTAACATTTAGAACAAAGATTCATCGTCGCCGGACTTCCTAAGAAACCACAGTTATTAACACAAAGACGGTGACCTTCTGGCGCTTGGCATCTATGTTCCTCCGCCATCTTTTCTTGTTTTTCTTCGAAATCTCTTGATATTTGCCTTTAATTTTTGCTTTTTGAAAATCAGATCTGCAAGATCTAAACACACAAAACGAATGAAAATCAAACGAACTTTAAAAACAACACACAGAAATTCAAAATAAAATTCAAAAAATACCTTTGAATTTTGAAGGGAAATTATGAACAAAGCAAAGAATTATGAGAAAAGAAGCCTCTTATTAAAGGGAAGAGTGGATGAGAGGATAAAAGGGAAGGAGGAAACAACGACGAAAAGGGTACCAAAAAAACCGAGTATATAATATTCAATAATAAATATATCTTTTTAAATTCGCAATTGCTGTTAAATAAATAAATAAAATAGGAAATATCTCAAGGGACAGGCTGGCAGGTAAAAGGCCAAAAATGGAAATTCCACCTAGTCCGAGTTTGGTTTATTGTAGGTTAAAATCTGTATTTAGTCCCTGTACTTTGATAACTTTTAATATTTAGTCCCCATACTTGGAAATTTTAAATTAGGTCCTCATACTTTTTTAATTTAAAATTATCTGTCTAATCATTAACTTTGTTAATATTTTTTATCAATATATTAATTAAGATGTCCTCGTATGAGGTGGTTAAATTGACAACTTCTAACAAAAACTACCAAAAACAAAAAACAATAAGGGTAAACTATAAAATAGTCACTTTTGATTTGCTTTAGATTACATTTTAGTCACTTACATTATCATTTTGTTACGAAGTTGTCACTCTACTGTTAAAATATGTTACCTCAGTAATGAAAGTCCTACATGACAGTCCAAATGGGTTTTAAATGCCAACTTGGATGTCCAGTTTATAGAATGAAAATATGTTTTTAATTAAATAAATTTAATTTGGATTGTCACATAGGACATCCAAGTTGGCATTTAAAACCCATTTGGATTGCCACGTAGGAATGCTGTTAGGGAGATAATGGAGCTTAACGATAGAGTGACCACTTCGTAACAAAACGATAACAAAACGTACTATTTCAAACATAAATTAATTGAAATGTAATATGAAGTAAACAAAAATGAATATTTTATAGTTTACCCAAATAATAATCATTGGATTACAATTTTCAAATTGAAAAAGTAAGAGGATTAGATTTTTTTTTTAACTTTTAAAGTATATAGACTAAATATTAAATTATGTAAGTTACAGGGACTAATGACAAATTTTAACCTTTATTGTATTTAAAAAAGAACACGGAAATTCATGCACAATGTAGGAAAGAGAGAGAGAATTAAAACGACAGCCGCGTGCTACTGTCCAACTTGTTTATTTAACACGTGGCTGCTGATATGTGGTTTATTATTTGGGATTTATTATTATTTTTCTCCTCTCTCTAATGCTTTTATTTTTTTTAAATGCTTTGTCTAGGTGGGATGTAACATAAAAAATTTTGAATTTGTTTATTATATATTAAATAAATTAACATATTTTATTAATTAGACAGTTTTTATTAAATTAAACATTTATCATTAAATTAAAGTAAATTAAATGTGAAATTCAGGGGTTTGGATAAGGTGGACAGTGGTTTTGGGGAGTAGTAAGTGGGTCTTCTAGAAGCTGTATGATGTAATAAAAGGGGTTATTTATTTGTAGGAAAATGACAAATGAATGGAGGCATTGCGAAGTTTAAGAGCTTTATTTATACGAATGGATAATTATTGAAAAAGAACAGTGCGTTGGGTGGTTATGTCGTGGGGGTGGGGGATTGGGCGGTTGGCTTTTAGCTGGAATGAGTAATATTGGTCGGATACTGCGTGTCTGAAAGTCGCGCGATTTGGGGGAGTGAAACGAATGGTGGTGCGGTTGGGGGTGCATCATTTGCGGGCCATGGTTCACCCCCTAATCATTGAGTTTCAAACTAAATTAATGTTTGAAGGAGTGTTTTACAACCATAATTACACGTATAATAATTAATAAGTATGATATGGTTTAAATTAGGAGTGAATAGAACTCGATTCAATTCATATTTGTTTCAATATTTTACAAAATCTTTTGTATTTTTTAGAATGACTGAGGACGATGGAGGCGATAGTTCGATCGAAGATCATAACATTAAAAAATTCTGATTCAAGGGCCTTGATTCAAATGTGGATAATGATATGGTCGTGGACTCTTTCCCAACGTCAGGTATTTCATGGAAGGACACAATTTTTGGCAGAGGGACTTCTGGATGTCAATGAATATTTTGAATTTTTAAAAAGACATCATAAGGTCTACTGTAAATAGAATATCTGTTATTAGTTTTTTTTTAGAGGGTTTAACAAATTCTAGTTAGAGACATGGCAACCACGGTGGTCATAATATTACTGGGTTGGAATTTATCGTATACCTTACTGTAAAACAAGATCCATAACCTTTGGAAACCCTTCCAACAATTCCAGCTTATGGAAGTGCAAAATGGATACTTCCTGGTATACTTTTAAAGTTGAGGCGATTACGAAAAGGTGCTTACCCAAGGGTCGTGGATTGTGCTTGGCCAACACCTCACGGTGCAACCATGGACCTCGAAGTTTAGTCCCCTTCAGGCTTTTCCTAGAAGCACAATGGTTTGGGTTAAGTTACTTGGCTTTCCATGATTTCTCTACAAACGATGAATTTTAGAGGAAATCAGGAGCTTGATAGGCACAGTAGCAAAGCTGGATTTTCAGATAGATAAGGGCTCGAAAGGGAAATTTGCCCGGATGGCTGTGTATGACAATCTTGGAAAACCTCTAGTCTCTCAGATCTTGGTTAATGGAGTGGTGCAAAGGGTCGAGTTTGAATCTTTTGGGCCTTGGATTCTTGTCGAGTGAAAGACACGTGTAACACAAGGGCGCGCCAAAATCTTAACATGAAAGTGATTGAAAATGACACCTCGAATCTGTCTGGAATGAAATTGTCCGAGATTGGCACAGCAACATCTGATATATCGAGGATAAAAAATTAAATTTTTTTTATAATACTCTAGAACGACATATTTTTATGTGTTAATTACATATTTATTTTAAGTATGATCCTATTAAATTGAGCTATTTATGGTCTTTTATCTTGTAAGGACTAAATTGAAGGCAAAAGAAAATTAAGGGGCGAAAAGTGTTAAATTAAGGATAAAATGGGCCAACATGCGACATAGGGGAAAAAGTGGTGCCGGAAATGCAAGTATGGAAGACATGAAGGAAAAAATGCAAAGAAGAGATATTTTATAAATACAAAACTCTATTTAATTTTTAATGTTATTAGGATAATCGTTAAAGAGTTTTATTTAGATTTAATTTTAGCTTTTATCTCTATTTATTTTTAATTATCTTTATTTATTTGTATTTATCTTTTAGAATTTAAGTAGGACTAGATTAGGTTTCCTAGTACTATAACTAGGGGATGGAGTGACACAAATTTCATATAATATTTTCTGTAATCACTTCCTCTCCCAAAAAGCCTAGTCTTAGTTCTTTTCTTTATTCAATAAAATTTTCATCTTCCGTTATATTTATTTCTTTTTCCCAAAACCATGAGCCACTAAATTTATCTAGCCAAAGGTTGTCAAAAATCCCCAAAAAAAGGGCTCATGGGACTTAGAATCCACGCCTAGCCTTCTCGACGAGTATTCATCACTTTTCCGCATTACGGGGTTGACGCTTCCATCCATGTCCCTTCAAAAGTGATCTTTTCATTTTGTGCAAAGGCGGCCACTTTGTATGTTTTGGGAAGGTTACACAGTCGGTTCGTTAGCCTACTGTGTTAGTGGTTGTCGAGCTTAAGAGACAAAATGGCATGGGATTCGCCATTGGGAAGTGACGATTTAGTATAAGATGGTCCCACAGGAGCGACGATTGGCTAGAGTCAGGTTCCTCTAAATCATAAGTCTAAACCCTAAGTGGAGCTGGTGGTCGTAGGTGTCCTCTTTCACTATAATTAGCTTATTCAGTTCGAGAAGGATCACCTAAAAGCTAATGATTGAACCCAAGGAGGATCGAGACAACCGGGGGCTGGGATCTCGCTATATAAAAAAAACTCTCACTTTTCTCAAACTTTATCTTTCATTTCAATTTTATTTTAAAATAATAATTTTGGATTACTAAACAAGTTGATTAACGATTTAAGTTTATCATACTAAAGTATTTATTATTATTATTTTGCTTTGAAAAAGTTTTCAAATATACATGGTTTCAAATTTATGTGCTCTAACATGGAATCAATTATACTGTAACAAGATTTTAATTTGACATGTTAATTTTTTAATTTAATTCGAACAATTTCACTCGATTTGATTTTTCTCGACTCATTTTGAAAAAAATCAAATCGAGTTAGGATGATAAAATAAGACTCGTCAACTCGCTTAACTCGAAACTTTTCACTTGATTCGATCGAACGCTCACCCCTAGTTTAAACCATTATAATTAAAATAAAACTAATACAAAATACAATCAAATTGAAGTCTGATATATATTTCGATGAAACCCACGTATGGTGGTTTAAACTTAAAGTAAATATAGAGAAGAACCCATGCATGATATTTACACATAGTGAAGCACAATCTAACTACTCAAAGACTTAAGGCCAGAACTGTACGAACACAACCAAAGCATCATTGGGTTAAATTGCATAATATTATATATACACTATTATTTATATCATATAAAGTGATTGGTTAAGTCTAATGCCACTCTATTTAATTACAAAAGCGAAAAAAAAAATCAAAATATACAATAAACGAAATACTCTAGAATGATCTGAAATATAATTTGAGAGAAAACCCATATATGATTTTGACATTTGTGCATGGTGAGACTCAAACCTAAACTATTAAAGTCTTAGGCCTCAACCTTGCCAACCTAGGCATCATTGGCACATGGACAATTACTTTACTTAAAGATTATATTATTATGCAAAACAAAACATAATATTGCATAAATAATAACTCAAGATCTTTAGAATAATATAAGTTTCACAAATATATAGCATTACCCGACGAGGAATCAGAGTTGACCATTAGATTTTATGAAGGACACTGAGATAAATTGATTTCTTCCTTTTGATATTTTCTTTTTTCTTACACAAACCCTAATGATTGAGGTAATAAATTTTCTATTAATTTTTTTATGTAATGCTAATATATAGAAGGATTATCAATTTATAATAATTAACTTTTAATCTAGTACTGGCATTAAATAACTGAATGAATAGATAGAATTTATTTTCTGTTAAAGTAAATAGCTTAATCGCTTAAATTAAGCCACTTGTTTTTAAACTTAATTAAGTCTATAATATGGGCAAAATTTTTATATTTTCACACTTGACCTAATGTGATGGAACATAAACTTTAATAAAACTAATATTGAATGTGTATAACAAAAATATAATATTCAACATTATTACTATTTTATAGTGAATCACAAGTGCAAGTTATGGAAGCTCTATGTAGTTTAAGTTACATACTTCATTTCATACACTATAATACTACAATTCAATATAATAGGTCTTTAAGTAACATACTGTAACAACTTATTTTCAGTGAAATTGGAATAGTGGTTTCGAGATCACAAATCTGAAATAGAAAAAAAATATTTTTATTATTATATGGTCTACAGTATGATAGAATTACCGTATAAAAATTTTGTAACACCCCAAACCCGACATAAACGTTATGGCCGAACCTGGTGGTGTCACATGATAGTGCGTTTGAAATCGCAACGTCACTAAAACCATTTCTCCTTTAAATTAATTTTTTATTATCTTATGTTAATTCTAAAACGTGTCAATTGTTTCCAAAACGTTATACGTTGCGGAAGCTTCTAAAAACAATTTGCATATACGTGGTGTTTTGATAAAGCATTCATTTCCTTTTGAAAACCTGAGTTTACCTACTTCTAGAAGATATAAAACATAAAACAATATAAAATCTAAATTTTTAAGTAAAAATCCATAGAGGCCATTATTACAAAAGAAAAAAAATACCCAAATAAAACTAAAATCACAAATAAGTACGAAATAGAGTAAATGAGATTGTGTGTCCACTGTTGAGTCCTCCATCGCACCGATCGACCTATGTTTGGGGGTTACCTGTATAGTAAAGACAAAAGAGGTGAGTTTACGAAAACTTAGTGTGTAATCCCCACAGACAACAGACAAGCAATCAGCAATCAGAAACACACAGTCTGGGCTTAAGCCCTTTTTAGTATCAGTAATAGTATCAGTTCGGGCCTGAGCCAATCTCAATACAGTAAGCAGTAGGGCCTTAGCTCGGTATAGTATCAGTATGCAGTAATACGGTGTACAGTATGCAAGTCCTACCCAACCAACCACTGTATATCATCTCATGTCCAACCCTGTACTCCTGTGGGGATTAAATCACCCACCTATCTCTACACCTACAAGTAGCACTGGTTGCAGAACTAAACAGTATTTGTAGCAAAGCTGCCAGTATAATAGGCTTAAAGCCATCAGTGATTTGCAGCAGAGCTGTCAGTATAACAGCTATTAAGCCTTTCAGTACACTTCCTCCACATATATCATCCCATCCCCATCCCCATGCAATGCATCATACAATCATGTCATGCCCAATCATGGTATCTCACATATACATAGTATAGCACAACAACACACTTAATATACAGTCATATATATATATATATATACATATCAAGTATAAATATAACAGTCATTCAGTTAGGGGTCTAGGTAATCTTACCAACCCTTTAGTAGGTTCACAATCGTCTCGGGTGACCCGTGTAACCTTAGCAATAAATCAGTGAAAATGGGCTCACACGCCCATGTTGTCTGCCCGTATGGGCCCACTCACCGTGTGGTCCGTACGGCCCAATTTAGCCTTGGTCGTGTGGATCACACGGCCTGGCCCAACACTCACAGCCCATGTAGGCCCACATGCCCGTGTGGCCCACATGGCCCAATTGGTCGAGCTCGTGACTCGTACACGGCCTCTCTAGGCCATCACACGATCATACTATGCACCCGTGTCATGCGCGCATGGCCTAGCTCGTCGATCACACGCCCATGTATCGTCACACGGCTTATCACATGGGCTACCACACGCCCGTGTAGTGTCGACAGAGAGTTTTTTCGGCTTTTCGCTATGACGCTTTTTCAGTGTTTCGGGTACACACCTGGTTTTGAAATGATGCAATAACAACCCCAAGCACTTCACAACCTATAATCGAACAATAAACCCTTAAATAATTGTTTTTAACGCACATTTAAAATGAACTTAAACCAGGGTTTTTACCCAAAGAGTAACCACTCTTACCTTCGATCGAATACCAGCGAATTCTACGCTCCTAACTCGCTGATTGGGAACGATGAACAGTCCCTTAATTAGTTCTTAAACATTTAAGGAAACCTCTCTTAACCGATAATTAGAAAAATGTTAGAGTTTAACCATAATAAAAACTTACCGAACAGAGAAGAGCAACCAAAGAACGACAGAAACAGATTGAAAAAGAGAACAAAAAGGGAGGAGATGGAGAAAGGAAATTTCGACAGCCAAGGTGGGAAAGAAAAAAAATAAAGAAAACGACAAAGATTTTGAGAAAGGGGAATTTTCGGTAAATGAGAAAATAATAGAATCTCGATAACCCCCTAATCCCCCAAATTACTCTCTCACTTGCCTACTCAAACCCCACTACTCAAAAACTTGATTAATTAAAACTCTCACACTGCACAAGCAACAAAAAATAAATCCCTTATTCGTACAAAGATTCGAACTCCAATCCTCTAGCAACATAACACTACACTTATCCATCAGACCACAGGTCCGTTCTGTTTATAATTTTACCCATATTTAATTATAAGCCTATTGAATCAAGAGCAAGGTTTTATTCTCATAAAAACAAAAAATTTGCTCAAGTCAAGGCTTGAACTTGGGACCTTTCACACACACTCAAAACACTTAACCATTGAAGCAGATACAGATTTATGTTACAAATTTACAAAAGC
Organism: Gossypium stocksii; assembly: GCA_020496765.1. Classification (NCBI taxonomy): domain Eukaryota; kingdom Viridiplantae; phylum Streptophyta; class Magnoliopsida; order Malvales; family Malvaceae; genus Gossypium; species Gossypium stocksii. The sequence goes on from CM035621.1 coordinate 113,940,637, forward strand.
TGGAATTAAGAAAATTGGGACGTTACAAATTTCGTTAAGAAATTTTACAGCTTACATGTCTAATTTGATAAAAAAAAAAAGATTAAGTTGCATTAAGTGTAAAAGTTAAGTTCTAATAGCTAAAGGTATTAAATAGCTATAGAATTTGAAAATTTGATGTCCTTATATAGTAAATAGGCCATTAAGGTGGTTAGTGGATTAGCGTGAATAGTCATTATTGGAAATTTCATGAAATATTAAGGTTAATTTTGAAAATTAGTGATTAAAGTTATAATAAATAAAATAAAATAAACTATTATCATCATCTTCCACCAAAAAAAAAAGAAACCAGACCATGGAAGCTTGAAATATTAGCAAGCTTATTTTGCTCAATTAGGTGTGTATTTTTGTCCCGTTTTTAATGATTTCTATGTTTCCAAGATCGTGATAGCTTAATCTAGCTAACTCGGGGATTAATTTCCAAAACTGTTAAAGTATTAGGGTTTTGCTATTGATGAACACACTTGAGTTTTGAAGTTTGAGATAGAAAATGAATGCTTGTTGTTAGATAAACAACTTTTATAGAGAGAATTTTGATGAAAATATCAATTAGGGATTAAATTGAAAAAGATGATAAATTTATGGTAAAAATTGTGAAGTTGTGAATTATGTGGGTTGCTATTAATATGTATAAAAATTGACTAAGCTTGAGTAAGGATTAAATTTTATGAATTTCATTTTCCGAGCCTAGGGACTAAATTGCAATAAATTAAAAGTATAAGGGTAAAATAGTAATTTTTCCAAAAATGTGTGTTGGACTAAATTGAATATGAATTATATTGAATTGAGTTAAATTCCTTCGTATAGATCTGGTTAGACCTAATACGAAGTTAGATCGGGGCAAAGGAAAAATATCGGATTAGTCGCCTTCGTATCTATGTAAACTTGTCGAGGTAAGTTCATGTAATTAAATTGTACATTTATATGTGTTAAATTGAATTATTATTTGTGAATTGTACAATTTCTATGAATAAATACTTGTTGTATATTCGATAATTACTGAGCCCAGTTTAAACCTTAGGAATCCGTAGGATACAAGTGACATGTCATTAGGGTCACCGATTTCAACTCTTATGAGCTTCTCGTTATTCAACTCGCATGAGCTTCCTGTTACTTAGCTCGCATGAGCTTCCCGTTATTCAGCTTGGAAGAGCTTATTATTTACAACTCGTATGAGGATACATGTATATGAATTGACGGATTACAGTTCAGTACACTTTGTGTGTACTACCCATGTATCCAACGATATTTAAATGGTTCAACGGGCACAGTTCTATTACAAGATTATATGAGTTCAATATGAACTATTATTGGTATTTATATGAAAAACATTAAATGTGATTATTTGATGAATTCAACCATGTATGTTGGATCTTATATGAGATTTTCATGGCTAATATGTTGGTGATCATGTGTTTAGGTATTTGGCCAAATTGGTTGATATATGCTATGTTTACTTACCTATTTTATGGATATATTGTAAGTTAAATTTCGTGTTATACGAACTTACTAAGCTTAAATGCTTACTCTGTGTTATTTTTCTATGTTTTATAGTAATTCGGAAGCTTGTTCGGGTTGGAAGCTGGTCGGAGTTATTTCACATTATCCATCAGTTCTTTTGGTACTTTTAGTAAATTAATCTTGGATAGAATGACATGTATAGGTTATTTTGGCCAATGTTGGCATATAAATGTTGTATTGAGACTAGCCACTTGAATGACTTGTATTTGGTATATTTTAATGTGTATATAAGTGACCTTATCATATTTGATGTGTGTTTGATATGGTAGAATAAAAGAAAGTAAAATGTGGTTTGAATATGCATGAATGTATTTGGTCATTTAGGTAAGTATAAATACTTGGTTGACATGTTTTTAAGTTGTCATTTGAGGTGCCTAAGGCCATATTGGTTGTATGTAGTGATATTTCATGCTTAAAACTTGATTTTCGCTTGTGTTGAATGCCTTTTTATGACTTGTTAATGTGCAAAAATGTTGAGTTAGGTTGGTGTCACAGTGGGTGAGAAATATGGCTTGGAAATTGGCCTATTTTTGTCACACGGGCAGAGACACGAGCGTGTATCTCAACCGTGTGTGACACACGGCCAAGTGGCACGGCCATGTGTCCCCTGTATCTTTTAAATTGTGCAAGTCAGTATGCTTAACACGGCCTAGCACACGAGTGTGTGGCTTGGCCATGTGGCCTAAGTCAATGTGTTACACTGACACGGATACGGGCTGGGACACAGCTGTGTGTCCCTATTTCGAATGCCCACACAACCTAAGACACGGGCGTATCTTCTGATTGTGTGAGTCACAAGGCCTGGCCAAATGGCCATGTGTCCCCTGCAACTTTAAAAAATTTCAATGTTTTTCGAAAAATTATTTGAGTATCCGATCTAGTCCCAACTTGTTACTAACGTGTATTTTGGGCTCTGAGGGCTCGCATAAGGGACAATATGTATGATTTCGATTGATTTCTGATATGAATGTTATATTATATGAAATGTCTAATTCATTGATTTGTAAACTCTGATAATGCTTCGTAACCCTGTTCTGGCAATGGATATGGGTTAGGGGTGTTACACATACATATCACGATAATATTTTATAAAGATTTTATTATTTTAAATAATTATATATAAATTATGTGAACACAATCATAACAAAACAAGAAATATGTCATTTTTATATCAAAAGCATTAACTGAGCTCGAAGTGTCGCATTATCATAAAATATCATTCATTAATATAACAAAAACCCATTTTATGTACAAGTACTTTTTAAATGTCTTTGGTTGTAAGCCTTTAGTTAATGGATATGTGATAATAATATCAATTCTAATGTGCTCTATAACACTCTTTATTTGTGAACTTCCTCTTTAAAGGCAAAATATTTTAATTCTATATGTTTTGCAACTTTGGAATATTTGCCATAATTGGAGAAAAATACTATTACAGATTGTCACAATAAATTTTTAGCTTTTTGGTAACAGTGTCGACTACCCCAATTCCTAAAATATAGTTCCACAACCATGATGCATGAATAATGACATCAAAATATGCCACAAACTCTGCTTTCATCATAGATGATGCAATGACATACTACTTAGCAATTTTCCATGATATGGCTCCTTTAGCAAGTAAAAATAAATAGTCAAAAGCAGATTGTCTACTATCAAGACATCTAGTAAAATTTAAATACAAATATCCAATTAGTTTCAACTGATTAAATCTCTTGTACATGAGCATGTTTTATGTTTCACTATAGGGATTAATGGATGGGCATGTACCTAGCTGAAGATTGCAGGTTTGTCTAGTTTGAAAGGCCATATGTGGTATGACTGGTTATAGTTGCAAGATTCTCAGGGATATTTTCATTAAGGTGGACCATGTAGTCCACCCTCACTACACCAAATTGTTGATAATAAAAACGGGGAGAAGAAGAGAGATGACAGTTCGCATAGTAAAGGTGTGTAAAGAGCCACTTTTAACTAGAAGAAGGAAATCCTTTCTTAAGGTGAAGAAATGGATATTCATAGGCAAGCTCAGTTACCCTTTGACTTTTGACCTTGAGACATGTCCATGTGGGTTTTGTCATGGTTAGCTCCTTAAGAACATAATAGCCTTCTAACTAGAAGGCATCGAGATTAATGGATTTTGTGATTAGACTGTGATTGGACTAGTATAGACTTGATGAAGCTCCACATGTGTTTTATGCAAGAGGGATGCTTAATACTTATCTTTGGTGAGATAGATAGAAGATGCACTACGTGTCGGGCGTGCATGCGTTAGCGAGAATCATACTTGGCTAGGTGTTGCTAGAGGGTGAGCTGACTTGAGGTGCAATTGACAAGGTCCCCTCTAGCAAGGTACATATAATAAATTTCTTAAGTGATTGTTGACATGAATGATCATTATCGTGTCCACTTTTAATAGAGTAAAAAAAAAAATTTCAGAAGCGAGTTTAGAATGATGCTTTGTGTCTTTATGATGTAGTAAAATAATAATAATAATAATAATAATAATAATAATAATAATAATAATAATAATAATAATAAAAGATACTTGATAGCATCCTAAATTCGCTTGTAAAGTTTTTTTTTTTTTTTTTTATTTCACTAATTGTGAATTGAATTTTTTAAAATGACTTTATAAGTACAATGACAAGTACACATACACAATCACAAAATGCACACAGTTACAAAATGTACATTGAACTAAAGTTCATATATAATTTTAAGATTTATCCCTACCCAAAAATTTGTTTTCAGTTGTTGTATAATTAATTAAAATTATCTTAATTTTTTTGGGTACAATTTAAATATAGTAATTTGGATTGATAATGTGAATGATTAAGGTATGAACATGAAATTATTATTAAGAAAAAGGATATTTTAATTTTACTTTAATGGTGATTGTTTTTCTACTTTATATTAACAAATGTTAAAATAAATTTACTGAATCAATGTTGAGTGTAATGGTAAGGCACGTTGTACTATTGAAAGAAGGATTCTAATTATAGAGATGACACTGTTGGGAAGATTAAAATTCGAATCTTGAATAAACCCCAAACATAAACCATGGAATGAACATGAAAATTATATATATATATATATATATATATATAACACTTGGTGAAAAGGAGACTTCGGCCATGAACTTATCATAGAATAATTTGCTTCAAGTCTAAGATTAACTATAATTTCTTTTCCATGTTTTGGCATTTTTCCTATGTATATTATTTATTTATTTCAAGTGCTTTATAAGAAGATAAGGCATGGAAGATGACTACTTTTAGGGAATCAAAATATCAGTGTCCCAATCTTCAATTATTAAACAAAAAATAGTCTACATTTTCTTTATTTTTGATAAATTAAAATGGTGGGTAGCACATGATTTTGCCCCCCCCCCCCGTCTTCTTTTTTCTCTGATTTTATTGTCATTTTCAAATTATTCTTTATGTTTAGCATATTAGTCCTTATATTTTTAGTGCAAATGGAACTTTAATAAAAATGAAAAAAATGTTTAAGATTTTAAAATTATTTTTAATTTTAAGAAAATATTATCATTAATAGTAACCATGAATAATAATGATATAAAGAGATGTAACATAGTACAAACGATAAATAAGACATTCCAAATTGATGCACAAATGTCATGTCAATTAAATAATTATAAAAGAGAAGAAATATAAACTAATAGTAATCGCAACATTAGAAGAATTCAGAAATAAACTGTTGAAAATTGCAATCTAGCCTGCCATTATTAAACCAATCTTATGATGAAATTCGATTAACCAAGAAATCATTGTCAAGAGTTACAAGAGATGCATGCAAAAGGTCAAATCTCAGATAATCTATCCTCCTCACTATCTAGAATTCTAATTTTATAAATACCATCACTATGCTTTATCATTGAAAATTTTACCGGTAATGATACGGTACATACTTCATAAAAAATTTTAAATAAAAAGATACTCAAAAGCCATATAATCAAAACACATCATCTATAATGGAAGCAACCAGTATTGAGATTATCTTCCAATGCTATAAACCATGATTGAGGTTTTCTTTAGAGTGGGTGTGAGAAGAGGCTCTCACGTTTGACCTTGGCAACATGCCCATATGAGATGCCATGGAGCTTAAGAGCCTTTTACAAAACATCCATTGCAAGTATTAACTAAACTTGAATATGGAGTAAGGATGAAAAACTTGTTAATCTAATGATTGATTAATCAATTTTCTATTTTAATTTTTTTTCTATCTTTTATATCAAGTAAAGTGAATCAAATTAAGAATTTTGTTCAAGGTCACTATAAAAAATGACTTACCATTGAAAACGAAGATAGGAATTTTGTAAAAGGGACAGGATGAAATTATAAAAAATGGAGTTAAAAGAAAAAAAATTATATTAAAAGAATTTAAATTGAATTATAAATATTTAAAAAGAGTTAAAAATACATTTAAAAAGGGGATTCTTCCCATACTAATTAATTCCCAAATTAAATTCAACAAAGTTCTTTGGGCCCAACTCAAATTATCATGGTTAAAATATTCTCTAATTCTGTTATATATATTTTTTAGAATTTAGTCTTTTTTTAATTTTAATTTTTATTAAAAATTTAGTGTCTTTATTTTTTAAATTTCAGAATTTAGGTCCAGTTATTAATATTGTTAAAATTTTTTTGTTAAATTTAATAATATGATATTTTAAAATTTAAAAAAATCTTCATTTGGTAGCCATGTGATTAAAAATATATTGTAATAAATTTAAAAAAAAAACTTAACGGTATTAATAATTGAACTTATATTTTGAAATCTAAAAAGTAAAAAATTTAATTCTTAGAAATAAAAATAAAAAGAAATATATGAAAAAAAATAGAGACTAAAAGTATATTTAACCAATTATTATTCTCTATAATAATTACTCAAGATTGTTGGAAACTGGCTGATCAATACATCAATCTAGAGTTAGGTAAAAAATCGATTAATTCATAAATTGAATTAAAAATTCGATTCCAAAATCATTGCAATTTCTCTTCCAGTGACATTCATAGCTGGATCTTGTTCTCCATTTTCGGTAGTCATGTGGTTTATTTTTCCTTTCCTAGACGAAATATCATCATTTTGCACATTCCACATATCCAAGTAGTCATTATCAAGGTCACCATCATATTGCCTATACCTGACACCGTCCTCCTTGGTTTGGATTCCTTCCAACGTTAATTTTTTTTAATAATTTTATTATAATTTTTGATCATATATATTTATTTTAATGTAATATATAAAAATATTTATAGTTCCTTTCCAATTTATAAATAAGATAATAATAGATTTCAGCGCATTCAAACTCATATTATCTTGCATTAACAATAATATCTATCCAATCGAACTAAAACTTAATCGACATGAATCAAAAGTTTTTAATTTAAATATTTTTCAAAGAAATCTTGAAATTTGATTAAAACTGAAAATTTTATGGGGGGGATTTTGGGCTTCAAGGTAAATTGGAGAAATGGGGTAAAAATTCTTCCAATTTCCAAGGTGTGCTATTGTCCTTGTCCTTTGAATGAGTTTAGGCCAATTAGCCTTAATTAGGGTGCTGTAAAAAATTATTTTTAGAATATTGTTAAATAGTTGAAAACGGGTAAAAATATTATGAAGGTCTCTATATTAGGAGTTAAATTACATTTTGATCTCATTATTTAAATAATGAACAATAGATTAAAGAGCAAATTGGTCTGTCTATTAAAAACTCTATCTATTTTTACTGTTAAAAATTGGTCAATGTATGCTAGAATGAGGTATACGTGGCATGTCACGTATAACTGTTTTGTTATTTTATCAGTTATGCTAGTTTTTAACAATAGAAATGGATGACATTTTTAATAAAAAAGACTAGTTTACTTTTTGATCTAATATATATAAATTAAATTACTTATTTTTTTAAAAAATAAAATATAATTTAACTCCTAATATACAAACTTCTATCATACTTCAATCTTGAAAACGTTATTTCTTTTATCATAAATGATAAACAAAGAGAGTAGGCTTTTTTTTTTTTTTTGTATGATGATGATGGAAAGTTGGGTTGGTTCAAGTAGAGGAATTGGATTTATGGTCTATATCCATATTAAACATATCAAATTTGCTTAACGGATCTCCTTCGTAAGCCCTTCATTTGAGAAGATTTATAAGGATTCGATTTTTATTGAATAATTGTTTTTATAGACATATCAATTCTATTTTTCTAGTTTACCTTAGTTCTAAATTTGTGAAATTATAATTACAATTTTATTGATAACTATAATCCAAATTTGAAATTTGAAATTTGAAATTTAGTTTTGGAATTAAGAGGGAATCAACTTAACCTTAGGATGTATCGACTTTTATCCTGTATTCGATTGTTTGAGTTATAATCTATTTTATAAAAATTCAAGAGTTCAAGATGTTATATTTGTAAAATAAATCTAAGATAAAACTGAATAAATCAAAATCTATCATGTCAAATCATCAAGAATAAATTAAGAATAAAACTAAATGTAGAAGCGTACCTGAATCTATGAATTTCGTGAAGTTTTACTGGATTTTGGGGATTTGATCTTCCAAATTAGCACACAAGAAATTTAGAGAATATCTACTCTTTCTTTCCTAATGATGGGATATTAGAAAAGATATCTTGTGTATAATTTGGGGACCATAACCCTAATATTTATAACCTTGGCATATTAGTTCTAATCAAATTCTAATTAGCCCATTATTAATTAGAATTTGATTAGAAGAGTATTTACACATATTTGACCCATACTTTATTTAATAATTAAAGCCCAATAAAATTCTAACCAAATTAGATCACTTTTAATTTGGGCTAACCTATCATGATAGTAAATAATAACATGTAATTATCCTTAGTATATATGTGATGTCCATATTTTCTAACAATCTCCCACTTGGACCACATGTGTATACTAATTACTTTATAATTATATGTCATTATATAACCTTATTAGCTCAAAATTTTACTATCATATCCAAAAGGTATTTCAAACAATCTTGTCCATTAATTATGTTAACATAGAACCAAGGTGACTTTCGATACATATATCGTAACTAAATCCATCCATGATTACGTATATTAACACAACCAAATGACATAGATCAAGTATGGATGTGTAGCATGGAAATTACATGCAATATGATCTAAACATATCTATTTCCAACTGGTCCTCTTTAAACTTAAGTGAGGTCAAAACAATAAACAGAGTGAATAAACTAAATACTTCATTTCTGATCAGAAAATAACCAAATACATAAATGTCTGAAAATAAATAAAATATAAACTCCCACTAAATTATGATATCCTCAAATAATGTAACACCCATATGAGCAATGTGCTCATGAAAGACCTTGGGTGGTAAACCTTTTGTGAGCGGATCCACTATAATGGAGTTTGTCCCAATGTGCTTTATGAATATTTGACCATTTTGTACTCTTTCTTTTACAACTAGGAACTTTATCTCAATATGCTTTGACTTAGATGAACTCCTATTGTTATTGGAATACAGCACTGCTGACTTATTGTCACAAAATAATTTGAGTGGTCTTTTTACATTCTCCAAAATGCATAGCCCTGTGACAAAGTTCCGCAACCATATTCCATGGTTGGATGCCTTATAGCATGCTACAAACTCTGTTGCATAGTGGACGAAGCTACAAGTGTCTATTTGACAGTTTTCCAAGATATAGCTCCTCCAGCTAACAGGTAAATATAGCCTGATGTAGATTTCCTACCATCTTGGCATCCAGCGAAATCAGAATCAGAATCAGAATACCCTATGACCTTTAAAAGATCTAATCTCTTATAAGTAAGCATGTAATCTTTTGTTCTATTAAGATATCTCATAGCCCTTTTGGCTGCTATCCAATGGTCTATACCAGGGTTGCTTAAATATCTGCCTAACATCCCGACAATGTACACAATGTCCGGACGTGTATAAACTTGAGCATACATTAAACTCCCAACAGCTGATGCATAGGGAATCTTTTGCATTTCCTGAATTTCAAGGTTTCTTTTAGGGCATTGAGTAAGACTAAATTTGTCTCTTTTAGCGATAGGGGTATCACCTGGTCTACCATTCTGCATGCCAGACCTTTTGAGTACTTTATCGATATAGCTTTTTTGTGATAATCCAAGAATACCTCAAGATCGATCTCGATGTATCTGAATTTCTAAAACAAAAGAGGCGTCTCTAAGATCTTTCATCTCAAAAATGCTTAGATAAAAAGCTCTTGGTTTTGTGTAATAAGCCTATATTATTAACGACAAGCAAAATGTCATCAACATATAGAACCAGAAATATGTACTTACTCCCATTTAATTTGTGATACACACAATCATCAACAATATTCATCTCAAAACTGAATGAAACAATTATTTGATAAAACTTATGGTACTATTGACGGGAAGTTTATTTGAGTCCATAGATGGATTTTGTCAATTTGCAAACCATATACTTTGAGTCTTCTGATTCAAAATTGTTTCTTCAATGTCGCAATTAAGAAACGCAGTCTTTACATCCATCTGATGTAACTCAATATCAAAATGAGCAACAAGCGTCATGATTATCCTAAAAGAGTCTTTTGATGAAACTGGAGAGAAAGTCTTTGTAAAATCAATACATTCTTTCTGAGTATATCCTTTTGCTACAAGACGTACCTTATACCTCTCCACATACCATTTCATCCCTTTTGGTTTTAAATATTTATTTACAACCAATTGGTTTTGCACCTTCAGGCAATGGGACAAGCTTCCAAACTTTATTGTCTTGCATAGACTTATACTGATCTTTCATAGAATCAATCCACTTTTGAGAAATAGAACTTGTCATGGCTTGATGAAAGTTGATTGGATCATCTTCCATCATTCCATTGTCATCCTCATATTCTTGGAGAAATACAATATAATTATCTGGAATAACATTTCTCTTTTCTCTTGTGGACCTCCTTAATGGCACTTGTTCTTGAGGTTGTTGAGTTTGTTCTTCTAGAACAATTACCTCATTTTGAATGAGGAGTTGTTCAACATTGTCTTGTAGAGATTCTAGATTCATTTTTTGATCAATGATATGTATAAGAACCTGAACATCGTCAAAATTGATAGTAGGAATTAAGTTAGAATCCAACTCCTCCTCAAAAGTAATATCTCTAACCTTATTTCTCCCCCCAAACTTAACATCCTAAAAAAATGTTGCAGTTCCTGTCTCAAAAATATTCCTTATTATGAGATCATAAAATTTATAGCCCTTAGATCGCTCATAATAGCCAATAAAGTAGCTGCTTACTGTTTTGGAGTCCAATTTCTTTTCATGTGGCCTATAAGGCCTTGCCTCAGCTGGACATCCCTAAATGTGAAAATGCTTTAGAATAGGCTTTTGACTTGTCCAAAGTTCGTAAGGTGTTTTTGTAACTGCTTTGTTGAGTACTTTATTCAGAATGTAAGCTGTTGTCTTTAATGCTCCTCCCAAGAGGAACTCAGGTAAGGTAGAATGAGCAATCATGCTCCTTACCATATCCTTAAGAGTTCTATTTCGTATTTCAGCTACACCATTCACACTAAGCGATACTGGCATGGTGTATTGTGGGACAATACCGCATTCCTCTAGGAGTTTCGCAAATGGTCCTAGACATTGTTCACCCGAGTCATCATATCTACCGTAGTACTTACCACCACGACCAGATCTGATGATTTTAATCCTTTTGTTGAGTTGATTCTCAACTTCAACTTTATAAGCTTTAAACACATCCAAAGACTGAGATTTCTCATGAAAGAGATATAGGTACCCATAACGTGAGTAATCGTCTATGAATGTTATGAAATATTGTTGACCATTCTAGGATGCCGTAGGGAATGACCCACAAATATCAGTATGAATTAATTCTAAGATGTCTGAAGATTTGTTGGCACCCAATCTCTTGGTTTTGGTCTGTTTTCCCTTAATGCAATTGACACAAACATCAAAATCTGTGAAGTCAAGGGACTCTAAAATATCATCAGACACAAGGCGTTTAACTCTAACTTTTGAGATATGACCTAAGCGCCTATGCCATAATGATTCTAAATTTTTCTTATTTAATTTGTGTTTAATACCACGTGATTCCACATATAAAGTTTCATTATAGGATGCAACTGTCTCTAGCAAATAAATGTTGTCATAAGTATTTAAATAACCAGTTCCAATAACATTTGACTCTAAAGACAAATTAAAGTAATTGTTTCTGAATGAACAATAATATGCAAATTTGTCCAACAAAGAAAACAGAAACTAAATTCCGTCTAAATGACGGTATAATAAAAGTGTCTTTTAAATCCAAATAAAAACCAGTTCCCAATAACAACCTAAAATGCCCAATCGCTTCCACTTCTACTGATTTTTCATCGCCCACAAAGATGTGTCTTTCACCATCATTTGGCTTTTGGTAACTCAGGCAACCCAGCATAGAAACACTTTTATAAGTAGTGGTACCGGAATCTATCCACCAAGTGTTTCTAGGTACTGAAGCTAAATTAATCTCAGGACATACCAAATTAAGAATTATACCTTTCTTTGCACGCCAAGCATGATATTTGGTACAATCTTTCTTTACGTGTACAAACTTGTTACAAAAGAAACAACTCTCTGTAGCTGCTTGTTGATTCTTTTGAGCTGGACCCTTAGCAGCTTCATTCTGATATTTTCTTTTCTTGCCCTTGTCTTTAGGGGCATTGGCCAAATGAGCACTTTCAAACTTATCACACTTCAACCTTTCTTTCTCTTACACACAATGAGAAATGAGCTTATTTAGAGTCCATTTCTCCTTTGATAGTTATAACTAATTTTAAATTAATTAAACTGTGCAGGAAGCAATACCAAAACCATAAGAACAAACAATTCCTTAGAAAGCTCGATCTTAAGTGCCTTAAGTCTTGAAGCAATATGGAACATCTCCATAATGTACTCCTTTACGTTTCCTTGACCCTTATACTTCATAGACATCAAAGAAGTCAGAAGTGATGTCATCTCAACCTTATCATTTTTAGCAAAACGTTTCTCAATTTCATTAAGGAAACCGTTGGCTTGAGTAATCTCTTCAGATTATATGCCGCTAAAGGCTTCTGGAATGCTATGTTTCATGATCATTAGGCTCATGCGATTTGAACGATCCCACCTCTCAAAACCCTTCTTAATATCAGGGGTGCTTTCCGCAGTGAAAGGTGCAGGTTGTTCTTCCCTTAGTGTAAGGTCTATGTCTATACAGCCAAGCACTATAAGTAAGTGCCTTTTCTATTCCTTAAAATTAGTCCCATTAAGCATGGGTATAGAATTTATATTAGCAGATATTGTGGTAGCAGAAAATGAATTAGCTGAATATAGAACAAAAACAAGCTTAAATCAATATTCATAAGTAAATAATAAATTCAGGATAATGGCTAATCTCATCTTAAGATACCAAACACAACATTAATATCAAGTCTTTAGACAGTAATATTAACAGTAAGCGGTACTCTTGTTGCAGCAATCAAACATTGACAATAAATTATGTCAAATAATGAATTAATCTTTGGACTAACTTATTGCTCAATAAAATACCTTATAATTGTCACACATTTATCACCATAGATGTCATTAAAATTCTACCAAATATTAACTTACCTTTGGATCAATTAATAAATGCACGAATCACAAAAACATATAATCATCTTAATATTTGAAATAAACTAATCTACACAAAAGAGGTCATTTTGGCGGCATTTTATTTCAACTAATTTATTTAAAATATCAAACATCCTTAATTAAAAGCCAAAATCTGAATTTATTTAAATATTAAACAATTACCTTAATTTTATCTTTCAATCAAATTAAAAGATAATCATAAATTTTCCAAAACAACATACATTAAACCAATCAAGGCATGCATATATTATATATTTATATATATAAACGAAATATATATATATATATATATATATATATATGAATCAATTTCTATAGTTTTTTTAATTAAAACTGCAAACCTTAAAACTTTATTAAAAATTTTAAAATTTTATTTAAAAAATCAAAACCCAAAAATTTATCAAGAATCTCAAAGATTCAACATAATATATAATTAAAATATTAAATCCATAAGATCTGAAAAATGAATCAATTCAAAAATAATAGAGAATTAATTCATTCCCCCCCAAAAATTAGAAACTTAACCAATTTCCAATAATTCAACATGACGAGACTCTGATACCACTTGTTATATTTGTAAAATAAATCTAAGATAAAACTGAATAAACAAAGATTTATCATGTCAAATTTTTAAAAATAAATCAAGAATAAAACTAAATGCGGAAGCGTACCTGAATCTATGAATTTCTTGAAGTTTTATCGAAATTTGAGGATTCGATCTTCCAAATTAGCACACAAGAAATTTAGAGAATATCTGCTCTCTCTTTCCTACTGATGGGATATTAGAAAAGATATCTTGTATATAATTTGGGGACCATAACCCTAATACTTGTAACACCCCTCGCCTGTATTCAAGCTGGAACAGGGTTCGAGGTGCTACCGGACTTAAACTCAACCAATCATTTAAAATTGGGCCATAAAATTCCTTTCAAAACAATTATGCTATTCACCACATCACTAGAAATAATAACATACAAGCATAAGAATAATTATATAAGTCTATAACATTATTAGCCGACATAAGCCAATTTATAAGAATACATACTACCTTAACCACAAGCCAATGCCTTTAGCTAAATCATAATATTGCCTACTCAACTTTACAACCCTATACATGCCATAGCCTCGGAAACACTTGGATTTACTTACGCCGTTATCGTAAACTCGCCAGTGTGATAATATCTCTGACGGTCCCCAGCCCGAGCTAACCTGACAACCTAGGGAATAAGGGAAAGAAAGGGGGAGTAAGCTTTACGATTAGTAAGTTCATAAGAAAACAATAAACAATTTATTAATAAGTTTACCCAAGTTTACAACATAATCACAAATTCACAACAAGCTGTCTTCCTAAGCAACAGTCACTAAATTATTTATTTCTGGAGCTACGAAACTCCAAATCAAGTCTCGTAAATTTTCCCTGAAACTAGACTCATGTACCTTTCTACCATAAAATTTCCAAAATTTTTTACTTGGCCAATTGATACAGTTTATTTCTCAAAGTTACTCCTGATTCACTAACTAATGGTTCTGACCCTTCTGTATAAAAGTTCAATTATCTCATAGCTCAGGACTCGGATAATGTTCTCGTCTATTTTTCTTGAAAATAATTCTAAGCATATAAATTACATCTCATAGATATTTTTTTACAATTTATAATGATTTTCTCAAAACAGAACAGAGAATTTCGGAGTCATTCTAACCCTGTCTCAACAAACTTCAATTATCTCATTATAGGCATTTCTTTTGCTTTCATGGTTTCTTTTATGTGGAACTAGATTCTTTAGGCTTTAATTACATATTTTATTCGGCCTGTAACTCATCTCCCACTATTTTTAGTGTATTTTTAAAGTTACACCACTGCTGTAACCCAAAGCTGTCCAGGCTAAATTTACTCATTTACAGTTATTGTTTATTAAATCAATACCATATCATTTTTTAAAAAAAAAAATGCAAAATCACATAATCACAGAAATTGTACAAGACAATGTCAATCCTTGATTCTATTTAACAGAGTTAATTCGAGGCTTCATAACCACTTATAATTTCAATGATTATGATCACATATGAACAAAACATATCCTCCTTGTATATAATTCCACAAGGGCCGAATATACATAATCACTTATATGCACTAATGGCAAATCATTCAATTAGCTTCAAATTCATATAAACGTGAACATTTAAAGTTCTCAATGCCCATTTTAATTCACCCAAATTTAGTTATAATTTAATTCCATTTCCACATTCGAAACATTCTTTCTTTATTCGTAACCACATACATAATTAATATACTTCCATGAATAATTTCACATGAACCAAATATTCACAAATGAACATAATCAAAATCCAATTCGAATCATTCTTAAATAAATAGGTAAGTATCACATACCTGAGCCACTTAATATGTAATACAAATTCAATTTGTCATTTAACACAGGATCTGGTTGTCATATATTTTTATTAAATTCACCGGCACTTGGCCTGCTGGGTATAAAACCCGAATTCCGTCACTGGCTCAAAGCCTGCTTGACTTTTTAAGTCTGAAATTACTTCACCGGCATTACGCCTGCTAGGCTCAAGGCCCGATATCATTTCACCGGTATTACGCCTGCTAGGCTCAAAGCCCGAATATCATATCACCGTCATTACGCCTGCTAGGCTCAAAGCCTGAATATCATATCACCGGCATTACGCCTGCTAGGCTCAAAACCCGATATTATTCACCAGCTTAAAGCTTGCTAGGCCAATGCCCGAATATCTCATTACAATAATCACTTCACATATTCTTTAATATTTTCGTAACTTATGCTCCAACTTTACATATAGCCGGAACATATACATTTGTACAAAAGTTTTCATCATTCGTATAAAACACACATTTGACATATCGTATTATATTCAAATCCCATATCTCAATCACATTCGACTTCCACACATAACTAATAATAAAGTCATATCCAACATGGTTACTCTTGGGTTTCTAATAATCACAAATAGTGATACCCCTTTCATCATACATACGACATAGTACATTCATCAAAATGCTCATTTAACACATCATATTTTCATATCCAATTCAATTTAGATATACTAGCTATCTTCAGTATATAGCATTAATTCTATTCTCATCGGATACATAACCATCATACAAACACATGTTATCTAATTTAATTGCATAATAAAACACATACGTACTTTATTACAAGCTAACAAAATTTTAGCTCATGTTTAACTTTTCCATGTATATTAACTCACATAATAGTACAATCGATCCAAAGTCTCGTAATAACATTCGAGCATATTGCTCGTTAAGTACCAATTTGATTCGAATACAATGGCACAATGCCTGCTAGGTTTAAAACCCGAATATATTTTATAAGTATAACTTATATCATCGATCGCTAAAATTTACCTCATCGAAGGTCACATTTAATCACCTCAGTACCAAGTCACATTCGGCTTATAGTCTTAAATCAATACATATTCTGCACATTAACTAAATAAAACTTACATTCTCTTTGTCATATTAATTTAACTTTTAGGCATATAAAAATAATCAAGCTTAAACACTTATGAACTTACCTTGAATGTCGTAGAACGACTACGAATCAACTATTCGATTAGTTTCGCTTTTCCCTTCCCGAGTTAAGCTCCTTTTGCTCTTGAGCTTAATTTAAACAAATCACTAGTTTAATTACCTTTCTAATTCATTATAATCAAAATACTAATAATCTCATATAACATGGACATACGGCACTTTCATTTCCCTCAACAAGATAATTTCTTAATTAAACACTCACATATAATAAACACTCTTAATTTAGCTCACATACACATAAGGCAAATTTTCATTTCCATCTATCTCAATCTTCTTTAATCTAAGCAAGGATTTATGCAAAGTAATTACTTTTGCCGAATTTGTTTCATGCTCTACTATGTTCATTCATTTGTTTAAATTATCAAATAAACATTATCTTAACGTCTAACAAAAGGTTCCACCACTTAATCACATTGGCCGAATGCTCATAACCAATGTAGGTATTTCACATTTCCCTTACAAAGCTAATATATCATTATGGACACTTCCCTACTCATATTTAAGAAATGTTTCAATGGTCTTAGTTGTTCATTCACATACCAAATACTCATTCCATAGACTAATATGCAGAATATAAATTAATAAAACACTTGAACAAATTTTTTTAACAACATTTTATATTCGGCCTTAACATAATTTCCATAAAATCCCTATTAACTATTTCACAAACCAATATAACATCTATTAAATAATTCTTAGCTCATCATGATAGCCGAATATATATATATATATATATATATATATCCCTTTAATACACATACAAAATTTTCACTTTAATAATTTATACATACACCATTTAAACCGAATACCAATTATTTGAACCCTTGAACAATTTTTTTCTTCCTAACCATTTTCACATTCGGCATCTCCTTTCCTTTCCATCATAAAATTTCATTCAAGCTAATTTCGTTAAATTTTAATAAGCTCATTTAACCAATGTATACCCTTTTAACATCTAAGTATAACTACCAAAATTTAGCACCATACAACTTAAAACAAGTTGCCGAATGCACATAGATTCATCCATTCAAGGATTTAAGCCATGGGTTTACTAAATAATACATTAACCTGCATGCTATCTTCATAAACATTTTGTAAAAATTCACACAACATACCTCAAATTAATCCAACCTTCATGGCCGAACCTCTTGGAAATTTTCTTTTCTTCTTTTACTTAGTGTTTCGGCAATGGGAGAGAGAATGGATAAAAACTTTGTTTTTATCACCCATTTCCTTTTATTAATTCATATGTTATATAAAATAAACATTAAATTTTATAATGCTTATAAAATAAAAATGCATATTTTATCAATCATCTTTCATCATTGCCATCCACTATCTTTAAAAGTGGTCTAATTGACATGCAAATCCCCCATATTAAAAACCACATACTATTCGGCCACCAAAAATTCACCTATCACATTTTCATTATTTCTCAAACAAGTCCTTTTTAATAATTCAACATCCAATTGACAAAAATCAAGACATCAAACTTTCATACATGATAACTCATAAAATAAAAACATAGAAAATAATATTTTAAAAATTTTCTGACTCGGTTTAGTTGTTCCGAAACCACTTTTCCGATTAGGGTCAAAATTGGGTTATTACAATATTTATAACTTGGCATATTAGTTCTAATCAAATTCTAATTAGCCCATCATTAATTAGAATTTGATTAGAAGAGTATCTACATATATTTGACCCATGCTTTATTTAATAAATAAAGCCCAATAAAATTCTAACCAAATTAGATCACTTTTAATTTGGGCTAACCTATCATGATAGTAAATAATAACATGTAATTATCCTTATTATATATGTGATGTCTATATTTTTCAGCACAAGAATAATAAAAGAAAAATTAAGTTTGAAGCTTAAGTACTTATTACTTTGTGGGTTGTAATTGTTATCTTATTAGGTTCCGCTGGTATTGTTATTAGGAATCCACAAACCATTCTCCAAGACAACAAGGGTTTTCTATCTCTGTAGGGATCGAGTGATAGAAATTTTGAGAATTTAAAAAAATGTCACGACGAGAGAAGCTGTTTATCATTAAAATAAGTGTCAAGTGAAAGTATTGTAATATATGCAGTTGAAGCATCCTAATAGGCAGATAAACTTGAACTTTCTTATTGATAATCTCGATACTGATGCTGGTGATGCATGATTTGGACTCCATATTTGAATTCTAATGAATCATTCAACAAATCCAACACTTTCCTACATGTCAACATTACCATAAACTCAAAATCACATCTACTTTATTAAATTAAATTTATTATTGTAGATATCAAGTCTAGTTTTATGAAAAAAAAAATTTCATTGTAAGCTAAAATATTTTTCATATCAAATTTTCCAACAACACAAATTAACAGTCACTTCCAAGAGGCAAACATAAGTATATGAGATCATGGCTTGGAGCTTGTTTCAAAATCACTAAACCGTATTTGCTAATGCCGTACTTTTCATACTGTGTTTTAAGTTTGATGATGTCTGCTATTGGATGATTAAAAATGTTTTAAAATTCATGTTATGGGATCTATTTTTAGACTAGTTTGTTTCTTTAGTTGAAAAATGTGATTTCTTTCCCTACAAATTTGATAGTTGTAGCCTTATAAATTCAATTTAAGATGGAATAAAAGTGCATTGCGATGGTAATATCTTTGGTAAAAATATTATGAAGAGTCGGATTATATTTTGTCTCTTCGATTAAAAAATAAGTAATTTAGGTGATAAAATATAATTTAAATATCAACTAAGTAAAAAAAAAAAAATATTTCAGTACCAACTATATATTTTTAGACAAATTCAGAGGCCAAACTACATAACTTGAAAGCGTTGTCAACCATCTAGCAATGAACATGAAACGCATCCATGACTTGGGAGTGAGGAAAATAGGTATCGTGCCATTGCTACCATTTAGGTTGTGTCCTTGGATACACTATCCAGTCCTCTTTTGAACGCTGCAAAGAAACTCAGAACTCCCTCGTTAAGTTTCATAAGATTGTAACAGCCTAAAATTTCAATGGTGTCGGAACAGTGATTCGAGATCATAAATCCGACAAGTACGATTAGGAAATTAAAATAAAATAATACTTAGAAGTGAATGAAATATTAGAAATTTTTTAATAGGTTAAATTAAAATTTTAAAAGAGAAATTATTAAATAAATTAAGTCAAAAATGAGGTATCGAGGCTTGATCTCATAAAATCGAGCCGAAAATATTTTTATAAATATTTATGGAGTGTTAGTAATGTGGTGTTAAAATTTCGTTAGAAAATTTTATTGTTTGGGTGGTTAATTAAATAAAAAGGACTAAATTGTAACAAATGCAAAATTTGCTAGAAGTATTAAATAGCTCAAGTGTTAAAAGAAAGGGGATTTAAATGGAAATTAAGCCTAAAAGAGTATGGGTTGGACGGCAAGGGCAAGAAAATCAGCAGAAAAATAAGGGAAATAAGGGCAAAATTGGAAATTTTATAATTTTAACATATAAATAAGGACAAAATTGAGAAATCTAGAGATCGCTTCATATTTTCTCAGCAAAAACGCCATAGGAGGTCTGGAGAAAGCTGGTTTTTCATATTTTTACATCATGTGAGTTTAATTCTTACTTTTTCTTGATAATTTTTATGTTTTTATGACTTTTACAATTAGGCCCATTTATAGAATTCATTAGCTTTTGATTTTTTGGGTTAAATTGGAAGTTAACCTGACTTATTAAGGGAATTTTATGATGAATTATTATGAAATTTAAGTTCTAATTTGATATTAAGGTGGTTTTATTATGTGATTTTGATGGAAAATAGTGTTTAAGACCTAATTGTGAAAAAGTTGTGAATTAGAGGTTGGTGTTGAAATTCAGAATATCAAAGGTTGTGAAATGTTCAATTGATAGGTGAATTGAGTAGGGACTAAATTGTAAAAATTGTAAGTTTTGAGGTAAAAGTGTAATTTTAAAAATTGAATAACATAAATTATGAAGTGAAATAGAAATGAAATAAATGCTAATGAGTGAAAATATTTTACATTATAGATCAAGAATCCAAAGAAGAACGAGGAAAAGAAAAAGTTGCGGAATAGTCCCTGAATTTCAATATCTTCTACAAATCAGCAGGGTAAGTTCATATGGTTGAATTTACATGCTCAATTGTGAATGATTGAATGATGTAATGTGTTATTAAACATGAATTTGCTGTGGGATTGTGGAAATTGTGATAAAATGGAATAATAAAGGTGGAAATTCAAATTAAGAAAAACGCAGGATTGAGTACGTTCATGTCGTGTCATGGGATGAATTGAAGGATAAGACCATGGTTGATCTATGGAAAAGTGTAAAATGTAGGTATGGTATTATTCATACTGAGTTGTGGAATGTAGGTATGGTATTATCCATACTGAGTTAAGAAATGTAGGTATGGTATTTTCCATACCGAGTTGTAAAATGTAGGTATGGTGTTTCAATGAGGAAAACCATACTGAGTTGTGAATCGTGGTACTGAGCAACAACGTGCTCAATTTCGTAAGACGTTTCCTAATTTGATAATAAGTAATATAAGAAGAGTACACCAAATGAAAGAGATTGAGTAGTTGTTAATGCTGAGCTCAACCATGTAAAGTATTATAATAGTGGTTGTGAATGGCAAGGAACTTTAGTAAATGTTTTGTTATTGTTGGAAATATTATGTTTGGTAAGCATTACTTTTAAACCTATGAACTTACTAAGCTTCAATAAGCTTACTTGCGTGTGTTTGATATTTTTATGTAGATCAAACTGAAGTGAAGTTGGTGGATCGGATCAACACAACAAGGCACACTATCCAGATAAATTCCAGTAGCTTTTGCTTTATGGTTAAAGATTTATATGGCATGTATAGAGTTTAAATGAAATGAAGTAAGGATGTTATAGACTAGTTAACAATATTTTGTACTAAAACAGTTTTTAGTTAGTAGTAGTAGTTCAACTTTGAAAATTCACTATAAATTATGGAAATCAAATT
The DNA here is from genome assembly GCA_020496765.1 of Gossypium stocksii. NCBI lineage: Eukaryota > Viridiplantae > Streptophyta > Magnoliopsida > Malvales > Malvaceae > Gossypium > Gossypium stocksii. The sequence goes on from CM035621.1 coordinate 113,962,488, forward strand.
CAAATCTCATTGAATTAAGTTTCACATAGAAGAAACGGTGTAAGCAAAAGACTTTCATATTAAGAGATATTTGAATTTTTATGAGACAAGGTCAGAGTGATTTTGAGCTCCCCTATTTTGAATTTAGAAATTCACCAAAAATTGTACAAAAATAACTAGGAGTCATGCTCTATATGTACAGATTCCTTATTGAGTCTACTTTTAAGGAAAACAAACGTCATAGTCATTTGAATCCTGTACAAAGAGAAAAGTGATTTATAGTGAACAGAGGTCAAAGCAGCCGAACACTGAAACAGGGGAAAATTTAACTAATAAACTATACTAATTGGCCCAACCAAAAATTCTGGAAAAAAATTAGTAAATAGATATATGAGTCTAGTTTCAGGGAAAATTTACGGATATGAATTTCGAGTTTCGTAACTCAAGATATGATTTTTTTAGTGGCCATGACGCAGATGGACAGTTTATTACGAATGCTGAAATAAATGGTTTAAAATTGTTTAAGTGATAAATTAAGTTTACTAACTCCTCAAACTCGACTCCAGTGACGATCTCGGGACCATAACCCACAGGTTTCAGGATCAAAACCGCGTAAGGGGGCGTTACAATTTATTGGTATCAGAGCTAGGTTTTGATCCTGGGACTTGTGGGTTATGGTCCCGAGATCGTCGCCGAAGTTGAGTTTGAGGAGTTAGCAAACTTAATTTATCACTTAAATAATTTTAAACCATTTATTTTAGCATTCGTAATAAATTATCCATCTGCGTCATGATCGCTAAAAAATCATATCTTCAGTTACGAAACTCGAAATTCAAATCCGTAATTTTTTTCTAAAACTAGACTCATATATCTATTTACTAATTTTTTTCCAGAATTTTTGGTTAGGCCAATTAGTACAATTTATTAGTTAAAGTTTCCCCTGTTTCAGTGTTCGGCTGCTTTGACATCTGTTCACTACGTATCACTTTTCTCTTTGTACAGGATTCAAATGACTATGACGTTTATTTCCTTTAAAAGTAGACTCAATAAGGAATCTGTGCATATATAGCATGACTCATAATTATTTTTGTACAATTTTTGGTGAGTTTCTAAAGTCAGAACATGGGAGCTCGAAATCACTCTGACCTTGTCTCACAAAAATTCAAATATCTCTTAATATAACCGTTTCTTCTATGTGAAACTAGATTCAATGGGATTTAATTTTTTATTCAACCTCTAATTCGATTTCTATAATGTATAGTGAATTTTCAAAGTTGAACTACTACTACTAACCAAAAACTGTTTTAGTACAAAATATTGTTAACTAGTTTATAACATCCTTACTTCATTTCATTTAAACTCTATACATGCCATATAAATCTTTAACCCTAAAGCAAAAGCTACCGGAATTGATCTGGATAGTGTGCCTTGTTGTGTTGATCCGATCGACCAACTTCACTTTAGTTCAATCTACATAAAAATATCAAACACACGCAAGTAAACTTATTGAAGCTTAGTAAGTTCATAGGTTTAAAAGTAATGCTTACCAAACATAATATTTCCAACAATAATAAAACATTTACTAAAGTTCCTTGCCATTCACAACCACTATTATAATACTTTACATGGTTGAGCTCAACATTAACAACTACTCAATCTTTTTCATTTGGTGCACTCCTCTTATATTACTTATTATCAAATTTGGAAACGTCTTACGAAATTGAGTACGTTGTTGCTCAGCGCCACGATTCACAATTCAGTATGGTTTTCTTCATTGAAACACCATACCTACATTTTACAACTCGGTATGGAAAATACCATACCTACATTTCTTAACTCAGTATGGATAATACCGTACCTACATTCCACAACTCAGTATGGATAATACCATACCTATATTTCACACTTTTCCATAGATCAACCGTGGTCTTATCCTTCAATTCATCCCATGACACGATATGAACGTACTCAATCCTGAGTTTTTCCTAATTTGAATTTCCACCTTTATTATTCCATTTTATCACAATTTCCACAATCCCACAGCAAATTCATGTTTAATAACACATTACATCATTCAATCATTCACAATCAAGCATGTAAATTCAACCATATGAACTTACCCGGCTGATTTGTAGAAGATATTGAAATTCAGGGACTATTCCGCAACTTTTTCTTTTCCTCGTTCTTCTTTGGATTCTTGATCTATAATGTAAAATATTTTCACTCATTAGCATTTATTTCATTTCTATTTCACTTCATAATTTATGTTATTCAATTTTCGAAATTGCACTTTTACCTCAAAACTTACAATTTTTACAATTTAGTCTCTGCTCAATTCAACTATCAATTGAACTAATTTTTCTCAATTAACACTTTATTTTATCATTATAAACTATTTCACAACCTTTGATATTCTGAATTTCAACACCAACCTCTAATTCACAACTTTTTCACGATTAGGTCCTAAACACTATTTTCCATCAAAATCACATAATAAAACCACCTTAATATCAAATTATAACTTAAATTTCATAATAATTCATCATAAAATTCCATAAATCAGTCAGGGTAACTTCCAATTTAACCCACAAAATCAAAAACTAATGAATTCGATAAGTGGGCCTAATTGTAAAAGTCATAAAAACATAAAAATTATCAAGAAAAAGTAATAATTAAACTCATATGATGTAAAAATATGAAAAACCAGCTTTCTCCAGACCTCCTATGGCGTTTTTGCTGAGAAAATATGAAAAGATCTCTAGATTTCTCAATTTTGTCCTTATTTTATATGTTAAAATTATAAAATTTCTAATTTTGCCCTTATTTCCCTTATTTTTCTGCTGATTTTCTTGCCCTTGCCATCCAACCTATACTCTTTTAGGCTTAATTTCCCTTTAAATCCCCTTTCTTTTAACACTTGAGCTATTTAATACTTCTAGCAAATTTTGCATTTGTTACAATTTATTCTTTTTTATTTAATTAACCAACCAAACAATAAAATTTTGTAACGAAATTTTAACACCACGTTACTAACACTCCATAAATATTTATAAAAATATTTTCGGCTCGATTTTATGAGATCAGGCCTCGATACCTCATTTTCGACTTAATTTATTTAATAATTTCTTTTTAAAATTTTTAATTTAACCTATTAAAATATTTCTAATATTTCATTCACTTCTAAATATTATTTTATTTTAATTTCCTAATCGTACTTGTCGGATTTAGTGATCTCGAATCACTGTTTTGACACCACTGAAATTTTAGGCTGTTACAAGATGCTGTTGCTTGAAGCTGTCAACAGCTCGAACAACCAAATCGCTACCACCAAAGGCTCCTTGTTCTTTATTCTTGATCTTTATAATGCCTTCAAGGTCGTTTTCAACCGGACCAAAACTCATCAAGGCAAATAGTTCATAACCGTCTTAAATGTTAGATTAATTGCACTATACATTTTTTCAACTATGATTTAGATTCTATTTTATTATAAATTTTAAAGAATTTTAACCGATTCTTCACTATGATTCAGATTCTAATTTGATCCTAAATTTTAAAGAATTTTAATCGAGTCTTTAACATATCAATATCTTTAGGTCTTTCTATGAGTAACAATGAACTTATCTTAAACTTCAGTTAGGATTTAACGTGGAGCATATTTAAAATAATTGATCAAATTTTAAACATGTATTCTTATTACATAGATAGCTTGGATACGAACTAACGTGTCATGTTCATCTGTTGGATTTAAACTAACATTATATCTAAGTTGACATAGGGACTTAATTGATAATCAAAAGATTCAATTAGAATCCTTTTAAAGTTTATGATCAATATAGAATTTAAGGCATAGTTTGTAGAAGTCTAGAAGAATCAACTTTAAATTTTAATTGACTTTTTTCAACATGATTCACAAGGGCAGCATTAGAGGGTGGCAGCTAAGGGATTCACCCTTCCTAAAATGAAAATTTTGTATTTTAACTTCTTTAAAATTTAAAAAATATATAAATTAATACATAGTAAAATTATTATTCCACTAAAATCATAAAATTATGATTTAATTTTTCTAAAATTTATAATAATTTAAGCTTAAATGAAAAAAAATTATATTTTAATTCTCATAAAAAAATTTAATTTAATTTTAACTCCTTCAAAAAAAAAAATTTCACTTTACCTCTGATGATGATTCGCTTCTTTTCATTACAGGAAGTCATAACATTTGAGAACCCATTTAAGCATGTTGCTTTGGAATAGGTGAAGGGTTTTTTTTTTTTTGGAAGTGTTGATTTAAATGGGGAAAACCATTTCACACTAGATTCAAACACCAAATTCAAATTCTTTCGGGATGTTCACCTTACATAAGAAGGATGACAAGCTACATGCAGAGGCGAAATCAGGGGTTGGTTGGGCCTCGGTTCTCCTAAAATGAAAAAATTTCTATTTAAGCTCTTTAAAATTTTAAAAAATTTAAATTAGTAAAGGTAAAATTGTACTTTGACTTTTCTTAAAAATAATAAAATTTTAGTTTAACACTTTAAAAATTATAAAGATAAAGACTTTTAAAATGGTGAAATACATTTTTACTATCGTAAAAATTACAATTTATTTTTAGTCCCCTAAAAAAGTTTTCTGACTTCGCCTCCATTTTTGCATTTCACAAAAGTCTCAAGCAATTTATTAGTTGACTATGGCACTTTGCAATATTTACATTTTGGTTTTATTAGTCCAAATACATTTTGTAATGGTTTTTTTATCAATTTGACTTTTCCTTTACTAAATCAATTAAGCAATCAATACCTTACAAAACATAGAATTATTGGTTAAATTAGTTGAATATGTCGAAAAAAAAGTTAATTGGTTAAATAGGTTTTTTTTTTTTTAATTTAGGAAAATATTTCATTTTTAGAGAGAGTGTGTGAAAGCGTATCCAATTGGACGAGCTTTCCTACTATTAGGGAAAACACACCCAATTAGATATGTTTTTCGATAAGTACAAAGAAAGTGCGTTTAACTGGGCGTGCTCTCCTTGACATGTTATTAGAAAAGCTCTTCTAATTGGACACGCTTTTACACTATTGTAAAGAAAGCTCGTCCAATTGGGCACGCTCTCCTTGACATGTCATCAGGAAAGCTCTTCCAGTTTAACACGCTTTCACACTACTGTGAAGAAAGCACGCCCAACTGATCGCACTTTCACATATTCTCTTCAAAAACGATTTATTTCCCTAAATTTTTAAAAAATAGACCTATTTAGTCAATTGATACTTTTTTTGGCATATATGACTAAATTAGCATGAAACATCAATAAAAACCATAAAAAAATATCACGAAAAATAGAGTGGATTGGATCTTCCTTTTTGGAACATTTGTGCTCTAAATCCCCCATTTCTCTTTTCGTTAATTTCTTTAAAACTTCGTTTACTAATTTTGTCGTCAATGAATGGGTAATTAGGTAAAATGCATATTACCAAAACTGATTAGACACAAAGCATCTATTACTAATTTATTATCTATTAATGGTAAAAAGGGAGGGGCGGATTACCCTAGGCCTTGGTTTGAGGGTTATCGTGAATGCATTTGCGATTGCAACCTGATTGAGTCCCTCTCGTTGGCTCGCCATTCACTTGGGAGCGTGGATTACGGTCGGATTCATTTGTCCGGAAATGTACTTGTAGACGAAGAAATTTTTTAGGCCAATTACAAAGCGTTATGTCTTTGGTCTCAGTAAAAATGAGATTATATTTGTATCATAATTATTTTTCTTTAATTAACTTAAATAAATTAAGAGTTGAATAATAAAATTTTATATTATCACTAGTTAAATATAAAATAAGTTAAGTGATAATATTAAATTATTATTTTATCTATAATTATCTCTAATTAATTAAATTAATAAGAGATAAATAATAAATTTTTATAGAACAATCAAATGATGCAATTAAATTCTATAAAAACTTTCTTTTATTAATATGGTTACCACTATAAAAAAGGATTTCAAAACCATTCAATATAAGCACATTAGCTCAGAAATCTCAACCTCAGGGAGGGAGTCAAAATCTATTTATGAAGGAGATTGGTTTTCAAACCATTACTATTAAAGAAAGGAGGTACAAATAAAGAAAGGAGGTACAAATCCATTTCAAGAGTAAGCTGCCACGACACTTGAAGCAACCTACATCCATTCAAGATAAGTTAGATGACCCTTGGATCTGTTGGGTGTCGAGCTTTCAACTTTCAAAGTCAACTTTTTTTTGTGATTTTTTTAAATTTTCTCTTAAAGTTTGCTTGAGATTATTTTTTGATAGCCTTGTTTGAGTTGTATACTTTTTATTGTGGCTTGGTTGTGATCTTGTAGCAAGACTTTAATTATAGTGGAATTTTTTGTGGACTTTCAGAGTTTGAGATTTTTTGCGTAAAAATTGCATCTCAATTTATTATTTTTACTTGCGATATTGTGATTGATTTGCATTGATTGTTAATATATTGTGTAATTGAGTTTGTTATAATTACCGAATTTATATATTGAGAGTGGAAAAACATCAATTTTGATTCTATGTTGTTTTGTCATGTTCAATTTTGTCCCAACAAGATCAAATCCAAACTAGAGAAAAAATAAAAAAAAAATCAAAAAAAATTTTCTTTATAGAAAAATATTTGAAGATTGTAATTTTATTCTAAAGTTATCAATAAACTTGATTCAATTCCAGTTACGACTCAAAATTTGTGTGCATAGTCTTGACTGTGGCTTTGTGAATGTTTCATGGGCTCGCTATTTTCCATATCATAAGCATTACAATCTTGTTAGCTCCACGTCAAATCATTCGCCTATTAAGTTTGTGGCTAGAACGGGATTTTTCACTCCTAAGTCTCGACGTTTCAGATTTGAGAATACTTGGTTTGGAGAAGCAAAATTTTTTTGACATTGTTACTGGTGCATAGGTTGGTGGTCTCAATGTCCCTCTTGTTACCAAGCTGTCCACTTACGTGTCTTAAGGTGAGTTTGGATGGGCGGTGCGTTTACCTGCGGTTAGTGTAAAATAGCGGTGGCGGTGAGATTAGATAATGTAGCAATACTGTAGCTTAAGACAAAAAGTAGGCTAAACGCACCGCACCGCACCTAATCGCCCATCCAAACCCACCATTAGTTGGCTCAATGGAAAACCACGCTTGGTAGTGACTTCCGATCCAAAATTGTTGCGGCTAAAGAGGATATTTTTCGACCCTGTTCTGCTGGGCGTCATGATGGTGAATTGTCCAGTCTTCGTAATAAGTTGAATTTTCTACTTGCGTAAGAGGAAGTGTTCTGGCGGCAACAGTCTAAAGTTCTTCAGTTCCGCTATGGTGATGCAAACTCCAAATATTTCCATGTGCAGGCTAGTGAGCGCAAACGAATTAATCACATTTCGATGCTACTGATGATGAAGCCGATTATGCATTTGATCGTCCTTGATTATTTCAATCCTTTATTTTCGGCTTGCTCAGCTTGATGCTTTTTTCGGACTTGATTCCTTGTGTTACTACTATGGATAACGATGCCTTGATAACTCCTTTCTTTCTAAGAAAAATAGGAGAACTTTGTTTAAGATGCATCCGGAAAAGGCGCTAAGTCCCGATGGCATGAATGCTACCTTTTTCCAGAAGTGCTGGCATATCATTGGTGATGATATCTTCTCTCATTAATTGTTGTAAATGGCTTAATAGGGGTGAATTTCCTCCTACTGTCAATGACACCACTATTGCTTTGATTCCAAAGAAGCAAAAGTCGAATTCAACGAATGATCCGAGTCCGATTGCGTTGTGTGTAATATCGTCCAGAAGTTGGTGGCCGAAGTTCTTGCAAACCGTCTTAAGCTTCTTTTACCAAGAATTATTTCTTTATCTCAATTAGCTTTTATCCCCAGGAGGCTTATTACTGATAATGTAATGGTGGCTTTTGAAGTTATTCATCATATGAACAAAGGGCGTTGCTCTGTTAGTGAAGTTGCACTCAAAATTGGCATTAAAAAAGCTTATGATAGAGTTGACTGAAATTTTTTTCGTTGGGACATATGGGATTTCATCAATGTTGGGTTGATTAGCTCATGTTCTGTGTTTCTTCGGTCAATTACACCATCTCTTTTAATGGCAGTGAACTTGGTCCCATTTCTCAAAAGCGGGGTCTTCAACAAGGTGTGCGCTTTCGCCTTGTTTATTCATTCTGTGTACTAAAGGCCTCAATCATCTTTTATGGAGAGTAGAAATCAGAGGATATATTCATGGCCTTTCGGATTGTCGAGGGGCTCCTACCGTCTCTTATTTTTATATTTTTAATATTATTCTGTATTTTTATATAATTTTTATAATTCTATTGATTTTAATATTTTTTTATCATTTTTCCATCATTTTTCCTCATTAAGTAATGTGACTTTGCCATCCGAACAACAAACTTTCATTGTCTTTCAAACTCATCTTTTAGCTTTTTTGTTTTCTTTAGGGAAAATATAGGTGGAGTAATGTGGTGGAAGAAATAAAAGTACATATATCAAACTGATAAAAAAATTTCTAAGGTACAAAAATGAAGATTTACCTATTATATAGGGGCTAAATTAAGTATCAAGTTTAATTTTTTTTTATTCATAATTTTTTATAAATTATTCAAACTTTTATAACACTTCTTATAAATAATATAATTTTTTATAATTATTTATTATGAAAAAAAATTGTAACCTTCTTTAAAAATAAAATATTATTTTTATAATATATAATATGAACATATAAATAAATTAAGTTCATAGTTAGTGGTAACTTTTTATAATTAAATATATTATAACATTTTTATAACATGTGAATTATTTTTTATAATAAAATTTTTGGTCATATCTTTAAAAAATTTTAGGATTTAAATAATATGTATTTTTGTTATAACTTTATAAAATACATAATTATTTTTATAATATAATTTTTTAGGATTTGTAATATAAGAAATTTTTTGTCATTACTATCTCAAACACTCATAGATTCATGCTTGTAATATAATTTTTATAACTTATATAAAAATAATTTTTTTAAAAATTGGATTTGTTTATAATTACCTCCATAATTACTCAAATTCTCATTCTCCCCTTAAAAATTAGAAAATGTAATTGCAATGCTTCATTTATCACCCAATTTGGTGAGACCCATCCATTACAACAATTCTTTAAACATGTCATTGTTGTATAATTATAAACAATTACACTCAAATCCAATTAATAGGTGACATTTCAAGCATTACCTTATAAAGGTTATATATATTATAAATTTTTATATTATTTTTTACTTAATTTACGTATTATAAAAAGCAATATAACCAAGTATAAGTGTGTCTCCAAATTAAATTTAATAAGTTTTTATAATTAAAAATACATAACATTTGAACTGTGAACCCAAATATTTTGAGGTCGATGCTAATTATGCAAATAGAAAAGATTTTCTTGCACCATATTGTGGGGTATGATACCATTTGAGAGAATGGTGCCAAATACAAGCACTATAAGCAGCTCATGAGCTCTTTAATTTGAGACATTTAAGACTTTAAAATGTGGTTGAAAAAATATTTGTTGATCTAAAAAAATATTTATCATATTAACAACATCAACTTGGTATAACATAAAAAAAAAAACAATGTTGGATCGTGCTAGCATATTGCGTATTTCATAACTTCAATCATAGGTGGAATTGAGATGTTCTATACTTCAAAGAGTACATGGAAGGAGATATTGATAATTTTAATGATGTAAATTCAAATTCAAATTATGATTAATTCGGTTAATGACCAATAAATGATGATAGATGCATATGTTAAATATTAAGGAGGGAATGACTCAACAAATATGCATTAGAACAATCAGATAAAAATTGCATATGTATTGCGTTTAAAATAAAATAGTAAAAAGATAAACATGATATGCTATTTTATCTAATTGCTCTAGTGTATATTTGTTTGATTATTCTCTCTTTAATATTTAACATATGCTTCTTATATGTGTTGATTCTTGATTGAGTTCATCATCATTTGAAATTGAATCTGCATCATTAAAATTATCAAGATCTCATTCTTCTTTCATGTACTCTTCGAATTATAGATCATTTTAATTCTACCTATGATTAAAATTATGAAGCACGCAATATATTAGTACAACTAAGGAAAATTTTCATTTTTGACTCCTCTAAAACATTAGTAATTCAATTTAAATTCTTTTAACAAAATTTTTCAACTTTTACTTCTTTAAAATAAGGACCAAAGCTTATAGATGAATAAAATAAAAAAAAATCAGAATTTTTTTTTTCCAACTTTGGAGAGAAAAGGAGAAAGAGAAGAAAGATAGAGACAAATGAAAAAGAAAAGGAAATTAATAAAAATAAAAGTTTCCAGGAAATGAATTAAAACATGATACACATGTGGGAATATCCTTGTGACTTTGCCGCCCAAAAGGCAAGTTTTCATTGGCTTTCAACTCCACCTTATCTTCATTTTTAATGGAAAATATAAATGGGATATACCAAATTGAGAAAAAACGTCTCGAGTTACTAAAATGAAATTTGGATTAAATTAAGTATTAATCTTAATTTTTTTTCATTCATTTATAATATATATAGAAGCACGAGTTAATTTTTTTTTAAATTTACGGTAATACTCTTTTGTTATTTATGTTGTGTATATTTTTGTTAGATATTATTAGAGGTGCTTATGGGTCGGGCCGGACTGGGTTTGGGCCGGGCTCAACTAAAAATTTAGGCCCATTCATCAGGCTTGGGCAGAGCCGGGCCCAAAAATGGGCCTAAAATTTTGCCCAAGCCTAACCCATATAAAAATGCTTAAACCCGAGCTCCGCCCGGCCCGCCCGTATTAATTTTTTATATGATTTTATATAATTTTTAAATATATATAATACATCAAAAATACTAAAAATAAATCAAAATAAATATTTCCCAACAAATTGAAAATTAATTTTAAAAAATATGTAGACTTAAATAGCACTAAGATAGGTGCAACTTAACAAGCAAATACCTCTAAAATAATAACAAAATTAACAAATGCCTTTAAAATAATAACAAAATTAACAATAAAATAAGTTTTATACAATATCCAAATAACTACAACAAAACAGTAGCAACATAATAGTAATATGGTAGCAAAATAGAGAGAAAACATCAAGAAAATAACATTCAAAAACAAAAAAAAATAGCAGATTTTTTTTGTCCTTTAGTGAATTCAGGCCGGGTCAGGCCCAAGCCCTGGCCAAAAGTACCTTACCCGAGGCCCGGCTCATTTTTTAAATGGGCCTTGTTTTTTGCCCAAGCCCATTTTTTGGGCCTATATTTTTATCTAAACCCTCCCACATTTCGGGCGGGCCTTCGGGCAGGGCCGGGCCGCCCAACCCATGAGTAGGTCTAGATATTATTAGTGTGATAGGATAGGTAAAAAAGAGAAGTTATTAGTGCTAATGATAGGTAATTGATTTTTTCACTTTATGCATTTAGATTTTTCAATTTTAAATTTATATAATTCTTTTAATTTTTTAGTTTTAATTTTAGTTATTATAATTATAATTTTATATTTTTTTTTAAAATTTAGAATGTTTCGTATGTCATTAACAATGTAGGGAGATCTCGATAAGAATGAGGGGTAATTCCTTGAGAATGATTTTGATGAAAATTTTATTATTACATTGTTTAATGTGAAAGCTTCACTTTATAATAATGATATGTTTTTTTTTATATTTTTATTGTAAGAAATGTAATTATAAAACTTGACGTCATGACATAATTCATAATAATTTAATATCTTTATAATATTTCAAGTTCTTGATCAAAACATGAGTAAACATAATATGATTTATAATATATTTTTATATCAAACGAATATTTCAAGTTTTTATGTCATAGGGCTAAAATTTTAGTCTTTCAGTCTGTGTAATTTTAGATTATTTTTTTTTGCTTCAAATACTCTTAAGTCAGCCTAACTCTCACAAAGTGAGAATTCTTGATAGAAATTTTTTAAAGTACTAAAGATAAAGTGGAAGCAACTTAAAGACAAAAGCTTGAAAGAACAGAAAAGGCATAAAAAAGCAACGACCACAAGGTATTTGAGTAAATGCTCTCAATTAGTATTCACTGCTAAAGAATGAAATACAATGGATGATTACAAATGAGAGAGAGACCCTCTATTTATAGTTGAGCTCCCCCAATACCAGCAATATAGATTGAATTACATTGACAAACGAGATCGAAGCGTATCTGTAATTAAGAGATTTACATAATCCCCAAGATTACAAATCAAATCTTATCAGATTACAAATCTTCTAAGATTACTTTCCCTATTTATCAATGTTAGAGTATGTTAGGTTGTTAGTAGTCAGTTATGCAATCTGGTATATTGTTAGTAGACTTTGTTAGTAGCAGTTAGTCTCAATCACTCATGTATATAAGTTTCATTTCTATACTGATCCAAGCAAGGAAATAATACTAGTATATTCAGTCATTCTCATTCTATTTTGATTTCTATTCTAATTTGACACACTTACTAACATAGTATCAGTCGCCTGAGTTCCTGGAGGCTCTTCCTACTGCCGGCTCATTGCTAACTTCGCTGATTCTACAGCTACAGATCGTGATAATCCTGTCTTCTCCAGTTCTCGTTTGATTCAGACGTTCCCTTGACATGACACAGTGAAGTTAAATAACGACAATTTTGTGTAGTGGTAACAACACATCCGATTAATTATCGAAGGATATGAACTGGTCGGTTATTTAGAGGGGATGTAACACCCTAAATTCGGCCTAGACGTCTAGGCCAAGTTGGAGAGTTACATCATCTGTTTTAATTGCCATACTACCATAACGCAATTAATTCAAACCAACAGTCACATAGTATTCGTCACAATAGTAATTTAATGACATAGCTTTCATAAATCCATAACATCATAAAACATATATCCCTAATAATAGAGTTAAAAAGTAACATTAAGTGTTTGACCGACCCGATAAAGACTGGTTACTACCTGAAATCCAAACAACAACAGGGTGAACTGTGAACTCAGTGCGTAAAAAGGAATGTAATTCAACAACGATGGTTTATAATGAATTTCCAGTTCAGAGATTCGGTTCAACATAGAGGCATGTTCAACCTAGGTTCAGAACAAAACTGTTACACATGTATATATGTATTATTCCAGTTCAGATATAGTTCAGATCAGATTAATGTTCCTATTTCCATCCACTACACACCATCTTCGGCCATCCCAATACACCACTATAGACATGTAGTGCCCATCCATCCCTGCACACCTTTAGAGTATTCAATGACACTTTCACAGAAACGCAGCTTAGCTGCTAGTTCGATATGCAACAAGCGACAGAATCAGAGTGATACTTATTGTGGCATAGCCACGATTTCAATACAGACTCCTTTTCTCTTCATAATCTCCCACCTCATGTTAATGCAGAATGCAATTATCTGTAACACATGTTCAGCCATTCTAATACATTACATAACTAACAAAGCAGCTCAATATTATAGTAGTTTTATAGTGCATATTCGAGCATACGATTCACAGATCAATCTCAGTGTATCAGACAGTTCTCATATAAGCAAATTCAATCATTCGAATATCAAGGAAACCAATATCAAATTTTAGCAACCTTCTTGGCCTCAAAAATAGTTCTCAAACTCAACATCCTACCAGACGGCTTAGGTACATGCCCATGTGCCTTGGCCGTGTGGTTTTTTAGCACAACTAGTGAGTCACACGGCTTGGGCGCATGCCCATGTGGTTTTTATACCTCAAATAGTGAGTTACATGGCCTGGGCACATGCTCGTGTCCCTTTCCGTGTGGTTTTCATACTTTAAACAGTGAGTTACGGCTTGGGCACACGCTCATGTCTCTAGCCGTATGAAGCCTGCACTAACATGACCACACATTGCCTAAACACATGCCCGTGTGGCTTTCCGTGTGGTTGTCTGTGTGGCCTTAATTCAATAAACAGTAAGTTATACGGCTATTTACATGACCTGCCACACACTTGTGTGACTCACACGGCTTAGTCACACGTTCGTGTGCCTGGCCGTATGGCGTTGACAGCCACCATTTTTGGCGATGAAACTTATAAAAACTAAGGTTTTCGGTACGCACCTGATTTTGTTTTGATGGAGAATCAATACGGAGACTACACAAAACCTAATAAATCATTCCACAATCAATTACATTATCAATTCCAACATCTAGTAAAATCACTTGTCGTTAAAAACATATCGAATGTTTTAACACAACTCTATTCCAATTCTCACACTCACATTGTACAAAACAAGATAAATTAACCTAACACGGCGGATTTCTGTCTTCTGCAATATCTTTGCCTAAACAAAGTAGCCAATCAAGAATTTAACAGAAAATTAACTAAACAAGCAAAGTTCCATCTTGACAGAAAATGTTAACAGAACAAAAATAACAACGAAAGGAAGTTGCAATAGAACTTACAAAAAATCGACCTCATAGGCAACAAGACTTCACAATCACACAAGATCAATTGTAAAAAGAAGAAAGAAGAAAAAAATTGAAAAGAAGGAGGAACAACAAAAATTAAAGAACTAAAATTTTAAAAGAAAAAAAACCATAACTTTTTCTTAGATTGTTTTAAAGTAACTACCACCTTTTTGGCATTTGCAAAATAAAAATATTCCCTAATGCATATGATGGGACTGAAACTTAGAACCAGACAGAATACAGACAGATGCTTAACTAGTGAACCAACAGGCTCATCCTTATCACCGATTTACCTAAAATTGCACTTAACCACCTAACACATGGGTAAGGGTTGTTTAAAACAACAAAAATTTTAATGAGACGACTCGAACTCCAGACCTTAAACAAAAAAATAGATCACAGAACCACAGATACAGAAATTAATTACTACATATTTTCACAATTAAGTTCTTAAAATTTTGGGGCGTTACAGGGGATATTACTTCCTCCGCTGCGATTTATCTTTTGTAGAGATAGAGTTCTAACTCTGAATCCCGATGCATCTCTGTTTGTTTAGCAAGATAAGCTTCTTGCTTCTTGGTTGCTTTCTACAATTAGCTCTTCTTTGTTGTCCTGTTTTACAGTATCGAAGTCGACGTGTGATGTTTAGAACATAGCCAATCGTCTTGTCGCTGCTGCTACTAGAGCGAAGTTATCTTGATTATAGCAGGAACTCTACTCGATCAAGAAAGGAGTACTATTTGTCAAAGACTATCTTGCTAAAATACAGAACCTCTGCGCGTTGCTTGAGGCATCTAGATCTGCGATGCCAGAAGCAGAGAAGGTTGAAATCATCTTTGTTGGGCTCTCGTTCAATTTTGATGTTATCCTAACCAGGGCCTCGTTCTCGACTGAACCTCTTTTGCTACACAAACTCATCGATGTTCTTCTTGAGTTTGAGACTTGTTAAACTCGTATGGTAACTAATGAGTCATTTCATGCACATCTAGTGGAGGCTACTCCGATAGCAATAGTGGCAGATTCTGTGCGTGAAGGACGTTTCTTATCTACTGCTCGTAGGTGGGGTTTTCGATCACGGGTCCAGTGCCAAATCTGCAGTTGGTATGGACATATGGCGCAGTGTTGCTACTACAGGTTTAATCGTGGCTATGGTGACGTTTCATCTGCTACGAACATGACGATGACATCGACTGGACGTGCTGGCCATGAACCATGTGAAGAGAGCTTTAGCGCAACTGGCTGGTGTTCGTTAGATTGTGGTGGTCAGTTCTACTTCAGTGGTCCGGAGCTATACACCGGACCTCTGGCGGCGGCCCTGATGGCGTTTTCTTTTAGGTTTTCGTGGGATAAAAGGCACAACAATTTTTTTGAAGCTCCTTCGATATGTACTAGGTTTGTTAACCCTTATCCGACTTCCCATGCTGCTGACGAAACTATTTTGCTGGAACCAATACTGGTTATGGTAATTTTGGTGCGTCCGTGGGTCAGCAATGTAGACCGAATGTCCATGGTGGTTTTGGTGCGTCATTGGGTTAACAGTATAAGCTGAATGCCCATGTTAATTTTGGTGCGTCTAGGCCATCTTCTTCTGGTCATGGCTTTGGGCCGTATAGTAGGCCGGCTAATGTTGATCCTCATGTGGGCCAGAATAATGGGCCAGAATAGTGGGCCAAATGCCAACCTGGTTGAGATAAAAGCTACGAGTAATAATTTAGTACGAATCATGGGTCTGATGGGCCATGGCGAACCAAACCGAGGGCCTGTGTTCATGATTTAGATGCTTCACTAGGTGTTAGGTTGCCATGTATCCTTGATTTTCATGCTTCCGATTTTTTACCACATCTGAGTCCACTGCTAATAAAACTCAATATGGGTCCAACTTTGGTAATAATAATTCTTATATTCCTATGCATGTAGAGACTGCATCTTGGTGTCCTGATTCAAGGGCTACACATAATGTCTGTTGTGATGCTACTGATTTGCATGAATCTACACCGTATTCAGGTACGTCTCCTCTTCTTATGGATGATAGGACTCCTACGAAAATTTTATATATTGGTAACTCTATGTTACCTACAACAAGTGAGCTGCTTCGTTTGTCTAATGTTCTGTGCGTTCCACATATTTGGAAGAATCTATTGTCTGTCTCTCAATTTGCTAAAGACAATAACATGATTTTTGAATTTCATCCATCTTATTGTGTTGTTAAGGACATCCCAACTCGAGAAATTTTATTGTGGGGCCACACTCGTGATGGGCTCTACTATTTTTCACCAGTTACTCTTGCTTCACCTATCGCTATTCCTTCTATTCACAACACTCGACTACAGACTCGCAATGATGGTGATGATATTTTTGTATTATTGCACTACAGACTTGGTCATCCGTTTACTATAGTTGTTAAAAATCTTCTTGATAGGTGTAAAATTGTTTCAAATAAAATGTGCCTTGATAATATTTGTATTGCATATAAAAAAAAGGAAATATCATAAATTGTCTTTTTCAAGTTCTGCTACTGAATATAATGAGTTTTTTTTATTTAGTTGTATCAGACTTATGAGGACCAACCTCGGTTGCGTGCGGTAATAATTTGTATTATGTTTCATTCATTGACATGTGTAGTAGGTTTACTTGGGTTTATCTCATTCAATGTAAATCTCAAGCCATTGAGTGTTTTCTTCAATTTTAAAAAATGATCAAAACTTAGTTTGGAAAAGATATTAACAAATTTTAAAGTAATTAAGGCGGTGAGTATCGTGCGTTCATATTGGTTCTGGTTGATCTTGAGATACTTCATCGTTTCTCTTGCCCGCATATATCTGAACAAAACAGAGTTGTTGAGCGAAAGCATAGACATATTGTTGAGACTGGTCTTACTTTGTTAGCCCAAGCCAATTTGCTCATGGATTACTAGGGTTATGCCTTCTGTAGTGTAATACCTCAAAATTTTTAATTATGTTTCTGTAGTTAATTGACAACTGTCTGTCTGCTTCAGTGGTTAAGTATTCTAGGAGTGTGTGAGAGGTCCCAAATTCAAGCCTTGACTTGGGCAACTTTTGGTATTCTTTTGAATAAAGCTCTATCCCAAGTCAGTAAGCTTTTAAATTATGTGGGAAAAATTATATCAGAATAGGCCTGCTGGTCTAGTGGTTAAGTGGAGTGTTAAGGTGTTGAAGGTTCTGTGTTCGAATCTCTGCTTAGGTTTTTTTTTGTGGGTGCCGAGAGAGAGTTGTGTGGAGGTGGGATTCTAAGTAGTGGGAGTTTGTTAGTGGAAATTAAAGGGTGTTGGGATTGAGGGAGTTATCAGAATTATTTGTATTTGTTTTTTTTTTTGGAAAAATTCGGCTCTTTCCATTCTTCTTCCAAAAAATTTTGACGCTGTTTCTACATTTTCCCCTATTCTATTATTGTTCCATTTTCTTCTTGTTTCACTGTGTTAAAGTTCTGTAGGAATATAGTCTCCCAATTCAGATTTTTAAGTTTTTTGTAAGTCCTAGTTTGTGGGTTGTTTCTATTTGATAACTCCCCTCTAACGTGTTTCGTGTATGACATTTAGGGGAGGATTCAAGCACTCGTAATCACCAATTGATACCATAGATTGTGCGGGAATTCCTGTTCATTGATTGAAAGTAAGGATCAGTCACTTTTGGGTTAAAACCTCGATACGAGTTCGATTTAGGATAGCATTTTCACTGATTTAATGGGTGTTATTGTTCAATGATAGGTTTCGGAGTGCTCGGGGACTATTTTAGCATTAAACAAAACTAGGTGTGTACCCAAAAAGCAGAAAATAGAATTTGACGAAAAACTAAAATTACATTCTGTCGACGCCACATGGGCATGTGGTTACCCGTGTGGTATGCCGTGTGATGGAACACGGGTGTGACAGAACACGACTGTGTGATCGACGAGGCCAGGCTATGCTCAAAGGTTATGGCCTTGTGATGGTCAAACGAGGCTGTGTGTGACATACGGGCTCGACCAATCGGGCTGTGTGGGCCCACACGGGCGTGTGAGAATTTGGGCCATGCCGTGTGATCCACACGGTCAAGGCCAATTTGGACCGTATGGGTCACACGGGCGTGTGGACCCACATGTGCAGAAACACGGGTGTGTGAGTCTAATTTTACTGATTTGTTGCTAAGGTTGCACAAGTTGACTGTGAACCTACTGTAGGGTCGGTAAGCTTTACTTAGATCCTCAATTGAATGAAATGATTGAATGACTGATATGTATATACATGTTTATTGAGCATGATGATATTTTCACTGAACTTATTTATATACACTGTTACCATGAGATGGCATGTCATAACTGTATGTTGTATTGCATGGGGTTGGGATGATATGTTTGGAGGAAGTGTACTAAAACGCTTTAAGCCTAATATACTGGCAGCACTGTTGGAAACTTCTGATGGCTTTAAGCCTAATACTAGTAGCTCAGCTGCAAATTACTATTTAGTGCTGCAACCGGTACTATTTGTAAGTGTAGGGATGAATGGATGATTTAATCCCCACAGGAGTGCAAGGTTGGACAAGAGATGGTGTATATCGGTTGGTTGGGTAGGACTTGCATACTGTACACCGTATGATTGCTTACTGATACTGTGATGGGCTAAGGCCTTACTGCATGACTGCTTCTATACTGAGATGGGCCAAGACCCAAACTAAAACTGATACTGATACTGAAAAGGGCTTAGGCCCAGACTGTGATCATTTGCATACTGTCTATTTGTTTATACAGGGATTAAATACTGAGTTTACGTAAACTTACCCCTTCTGTTTATTCTGTAGAGGTAATCCCCAGGTTTAGGCGGATCAGTGTGGCGGAGGACTCACCGATGGCCATACAACTTCTTTATATTGTTTATTAGTTATGTTATAGGCCAATTTTGGCCATTACAAAATTAAAACCCACTTACCCGATTGCCCATTTCCCTATACCCATTACAAATTAACCCCAAACCCTTGACCCAAATGCAATAACCCATATCCATTACAAAGCCCAACAGCTAAACCCTAGCCCCAATGTTTCTCTGCCGACTTAGCCTCCACACCGCCTCTGCCTTCTGACTCAGCAGCTGCTACCACCGTCCAAGTCACATCTCAGCACCGCCCTTCACCTGCAAATAATTAAATGGAAGGGACAGTAACAATGATAACAAAAAAAACAAGTTGTAAAAAAATGGCTATATAAGCCGATGTAAAATTCAATGTAAGGGGTTGGTCCCTGATTTTCCAATAGAAGCAAAGATAATAGATTTCAACCTTTCCAAATATAAATCAGTGGCGATACAAAATCAGAAAAGAATACCAAGATCAGACCATCAAAAACATCAAAAAACACCGAATCAGAGACAGGTAAAATATATCCATTCGAATCTGTTTTATCCGTTTCCGGTTTCATTTCTTTCCTTTTCTTTCAAATAACGTACAAATACATACATATTTTAAAATCAAACAAGAAAAAATAAGAAAAAATTTTAGAGAAAATTACCTTTTTCCGGCCACCGGAACGGTGGCCGGAACGGCGGCGGACGGCGTCGGCGACGGCGGTCCGGTGACCGGCCGGTGACCGGTCCGGTGACCGGAGCTCCGGCGGCCGGAGCCTTCTCTCCCCCCTCTTCTCTCCCTTCCTCTCTCCTTCCCTTCTCTTTTTTTTTTCTTTCCTCCGTGCAAATGAGCCAAAATAAAAAAAATTTGGCCTTTTATAGTTTTGAACTCGGGTCGGGTCGACCCGACCCGCTCCGCCTAGGATCCGCGTGCTCTGACGTCAGCAGGGCTTATTGGGCAATCGGTCCTTCCGCTTTTCTAATTTTTGCAATCAAGTTTTCAGGTGTTTTAAATTAAGCCCAGAATTTGTTACGTTCATCAATTTAGTCCAAACCGATGCGCAGCGTTTTAAGGCCCAGGGTAAATTACTGTCTTGGTCCCCCTTGGTTCAGCGCGTGTTCGAATAAGTCATTCTCACATGTTCGCATTTTTAAATTCGCCCCAAAACTTCGTTTTCATTTTGATTTTAGTCCTTCTTATTTGAGTTTTATATTATTTCTTGCTACCTTATTTAATCTTAAATATTGGTTATTATTATACATATTATCATTATATTGGCTATTATTTTCTATTATATATTTATGGATATTTTAGCATGCACTTATAATATCTTTATCATATTAGTATTATTATTACTATTGTTATTATTATTACATATTATTACTATTATATTTAGTATTAGTTTCGTTATCATTATCTATTATTTTATTTTTAATATTATTATTATTTTATATTATTATTATATCATACTTACTTTGTTTTCTTTAATGTTACTTTGTTATATTTACTTTTCGTATTTTACTATTTTGCTAGTATTATTATTATTATATTACTATCATTATTAATTTATATATATATATGTATATATTTTATGTACATGCTTCTTATATTATTATCGTGTACTTGTTTTTTAATATATACTTATGTACTTGTATATACTTATAGTTGCTTTTTTAAATATTGTTATTTTTCCTAATACATATACATATATATATACATTATGTATATATAGATATTTTAATACTATCACGCGTACTTTGTTACATTGTGTGTATATTTTAGCTTTATATACTATATTATGTATACTTATATATTTGTTCCTCTTTTTGCATTATTATGTATGTATTGTGTTTATATGTGTACCATGTTTTTAATATCATTTTATAAAATTTTCATTCGCATTATTATAATTAACGTATATATATATATAAAAACATATAGCATTATTAGTATTTGAATATATGTCCGTTTTTATATTTAATATCATTTTCATATATCTATTATAATTTTCGTTATTAACATATTGTTCTTATTAGACTATTAACACATCATCTCGATATCGTTATTATCATTTACTATGACCATTCTCATTTTATTATTAATATATCGCCTGCCTTTATTTTCTTGTAAATACCATTATCGTTTTCTTCTAAATATTATGTTAATATTTGTCATGTTTTAATTAATTTCAATAAACAAGGCAATGTGCCGATTTTAACATTAAGCCGGTGATTTCATCGCTATGTTGGGTGAATCACGAATGGCTCATGTTAAAAGCGGGATATCCTTTCAAAAGAAAAACATAATTGCTCGTACTTTGATCGGATCACAATTAAGTTTTAAATTGAAATCGTGCTTTGAAAATTAGACAACCCGCATTTGAAAAGATACCAATTTTTGGGCGTCGCGGGGGGTGCTAATACCTTCCCCGCGCGTAACTGACTCCCGAACCCTATTTTTCTCTGAACTTTAACGCGGACCTAAACTTGGCCTTTTTTTTTTACCCGAAATTTGATGTTTTATCAGGTGTCCGATCGCACCTAGAAGAAAAGATCGGTGGCGACTCCTTTGCTTTAACAAAAATCAAAACTCGTTTTCAAGATTTAAGATCGCCACAATTAGCCACCTAAGCTTTAAAAAATTTTTTGTCGCTACAAGTTATTTATGGTTTTCTAATTTTCATTTGGGAGCGTTTTGCTATAATTATGGCCTCTACGGATTTTTGGTTTAAATTTAGGATTCATACTGTTTTATGGTTTATTTCTGCTAGTGGTAGGAAAACTCGGGTTTTCAAAAGAGATAAATGTTTTATCAAAAATACCATGATTACCCAAACTGTTTTAAAAGCTTCCGCAATGAATAACATTTTGAAATGAATGACGTTTTGGAAATGAATGACGTTATGAAAACGATCAACACGATTTTAGAATTAACAAAAGATAATGAAAAGTTATGAATGGAAAGTGGTTTCAGCGATGATACGAGTTACAAACACACTCTTATGTGACATCTTCACATTTGACCATAACGTTCAGGCCGGGTTTGGGGTGTTACATGTAGTGCTGTTCATCTTCTAAATCTTCTAATTACGCTAGTCTTGAAAGGGCAATTGTCTTATCTAATTTTTCATGGTCATGAGCCTACATATGATCATTTGAGAGTGTTTGGGTGTTTTTGCTTCCCGTATTTTTTTCACTCAGTCAATTGATAACGAGATAGGCATTAGGATCATCTAACCAGACCAGTTCGACAAAAAAAAACAACAAAAGCGAAACAATAACAAAACATAAAAAAGCACAACAAAAAACCCCATAACAAGAAAACCAAAAAGCTCAACCCAAGATAAACACCGGGAAACCAGTAAAAAAATGAAACAACCTCCTCACCATGCAAACCTCGGCAAGAGAATTTAATTCGTACCTCAGCCACAACCAAGAACAACCTCCCAAAATCACGAACAGCTCCTTAAATGACCACGATCGAAAGCGACAAAAAACCAAGCCGATACATCAAATGGAAAGCATTCCATTGATATAAAAACCAACCCCTCCCAAATCAACATCAAAACTAACGCTGCGACCTCATTACTTGCCAAAGTGACAGCCCTTACCAAGACCTACCCGACCATCTAGAGGAAACATATCAACAACACTCCAGATCCAACCCAAAATCACCACTATGTCTTGAACAAACCAGGCCTATACAACCCTGAAAACTCCAGCACAAATCCCATCATGAAACTGAGCAAATCCGCTTCCGAAACAAAGATAGAACCATCACAAATTGGATTTTCATTCCCAGCCATGTATATTTTTTGGGATACAGTTCTCAACATAAAGGTTATAATTGTCTCACATTAAATGGTAAGGTAATTGGTTCTCGTAATGTTGTCTTTGATAAACGCCGATTTCTGTAATTTTCACCTACCATACACACAGTTTAGCTTAGTGAGTCTGTCTCCACATATGTCCCTCTTGTTCAGTCTACTACTTCCCGTTCTACTGTAACAGTCGAGAAACTCGTTGTTGTTCCATCCTCTACTTCTCACTGTGGTTCTACGTCAGGTCACTCATCGCCTGAGTTAAGATCTACTCATGAAGAGTTCCGACCCTTGATCTCTATGAATACTGGTTGGTCATCCGCTTCTGACATGGTACCTTTGGTTCCTTCATCTGTTTCTCTAGGAAATACTCATACTATGGTTACTAGATCTAAGGCTGAGATTTTTAAACCTAAGGCTCTATCTAATGAAGCTGTTGACTACGAACCACGCACGATAGAAGAACCACTTACTGACCTAGAATAGCGACTAGTCGTACAAGCTGAATTTTATGTGCTCAGAGTTAACTCCACTTGGGAGCTTTTTTCTCTATTTCATGGACACGAGGTGACAGGGTGCAGGTGGCTCCTCAAAGTAAAGAAAAATCTTGATGGGACTATTTCTCGGCATAAGGCTCGGTTGGTAGCAAAGAGGTGTTCGCAGGTTTCTGGGTGTGATTTCAAGAAAACGTTTAGTCCAGTTGTCAAGCCTGCTACTATTTGAACCATACTCTCGATTGTTGTCTCTCGTGGTTGGCAACTTCGTCAGGTTGATGTTAATAATACTTTTTTAAATGGTGATCTCACCGATGAAGTATTCATGCAACAACCTCTAAGTTATGTTTAGTATAGTCCAACTGGTGAACACTTGGTGTGTTGTTTGACAAAGACGTTATACAAGTTTTGTCAAGGTCCACGCGCCTAGTTTGATAAATTGAAAAGGTTTTTTATTTCTACCGGATTTTTCATGTCCAAATTTAATACGTCTCTGTTTGTTCGAGTAACGACCGAGTCCCCCATCTATGTTCTAGTTTATGTGGATGATATTATTATTACGGGGAGTGTTGCTGACAGTATAGATAGATTTACTTGGCAGTTACATAATGAGTTTTCCCTTAAGGATGTAGGCAATCATCACTACTTCTTAGGTATAAAAGTCACTCGATCCTCTACTAGAAGTCTTCATTTATGCCAGCGCAAGTACATCCAAGATCTACTTGACAGAAGTTTTTTGACCAATGCAAAAAGTGTTCACACACCAATGGTCAATTCGTCTACGATATCTAAAGATGAGGGATATCATCTTACTGATCCTACGGAATATTGAAGTCTTGTCAGTGCTTTTTAATATGTGGTCCTAACCAACTTGATATTACTTATGCTGTGAATCGTGTTTATCAGTTTATGCATGCCCCTACTTCAGTTAATTTGGTGACCTTAAAAAAAATCATAAGATATTTACGTGGGACTATTGACCATAGGTGGATTTTTCGTCCCTTCGACAAATTGTCTCTCATTGCGTATGCTGATGCCAATTGGGGTTTGATTTTGATGATCGACGATCTACAACAGGATATTGTGTGTATTTTGGTAGAACACCTGTTTCATGGTGTTCTAAAAAGCAACAAGTTGTTTCTCGGTCGACAAAAGAGGCTAAATATCGAAGTCTGGCTGCAGCCACCAGTGGTGTTACATGGTTAGTTTCTCTACTAACAGAGTTACAACTTCATTCTACTGATTTGCCTGCTGTCTGGTGTGACAATTCTAGTGCAGTGGTAGTTACTGCCAATCTGGTCTTACACTCCAAATTCAAACATGTTGAACTTAATCTATTTTTTGTTTGTGAAAAGGTAGCTAAAGGTTCGCTTGTTGTCGGTGAAGTCCTAACTTGTGACCAAATTGTTAATATTTTCACAAAGCCATTGTTTGTCTTTCTGTTTACTCAGTTTCGTCACTTGCTTCAAGTCTTACCTATTAAGAAGTTGGGTGAATGTTAGAGCACGTTAGGTTGTTAGTAGTCAGTTATGCAATCTAGTATATTGTTAGTAGAATTGGTTAGCAGTAGTTAGTCTCAATCACTCATGTATATAAGTTTCATTTCTGTATTGATCTAAGCAAGGAAATAATACTAGTATATTCAGTCATTCTCATTCTATTTTGATTTCTATTCTAATTTGACACACTTACAAACAACCAAGGCAACCCTAATTTTTCATAAGTGCACAACTGGGCCACCAATGCTTCAAGTAGATGGGCTCTGTCACTTGTTCTTCGAATTGGGTCATTTTACGTGGGTCAAATGAACCCTATTTAATAGATTGACTTCCATGATATGCTCTTTGTGCTTTGGTCATGAGCTTTGAATTGCGGCCCGTGACATTCTCTTTCACCCATTCTCACTCATTCATCTATAATATATATAAGAGCTGGAGTTGTTGGAGAGAGATGAAACATTAGGAATCGAAGCTTTGGCAAAAGGAAACACTCCCTAATCAAATTTAACATGTCGGGAGATATACACCCGACCAGACTTATCTATACATTTGTAGCCCTTGTGATTAGCAACATTACCAAGAAAAGTACAAGGTGCTGATTGGTATTGAAGCATATGTCGATTATATGGTTAGAGTAGAGGATAATACAAACACTCGAACATACGTAGCTGTTGGTAATCAGGTTTGCATCCAAAAAACTTCTCAATAGGTGAAGCTCTATTCAATTTTTTAATTATGATTTCAATTTATTATTATAATATGAGAGAATATTTGATGCACCATCAATGCTTAGGTCTCGTGCATCATCAGTTAATAATAAGAAGATACATTGTCACTTGTGTAAATAATTTAAAAATAAATACCAATAACTTTATTTTTTAAAAATATTAATTATAATTGTTAAATATAATAAATACAAAAAAAAACCAATTCTAAAACTCAAAATCTAAAACTCCAAATTCGAAACCCAAAAAAGAAAAACCTAATATCTAAAGCCTAAAGCTCGAGACCTAAAACCAAAAAAAAATAATTATAATTAATAGTTAATTATGTTTAATAAAAATAATATTATTTGTTTTCAAGTTCTTTAATATTTTTTATTTCACACCAATGATTTGTTATTTGATTATTAATTGATGGTGCATGAGACCATATTCTGATAGTTTACCAAATATTAATCCTTATAGTATTTAAATTTTATATAAAGTAATATATTTTAATTATATTTAACAACTTTAAAAAAAATTCTTTTACATTAATTGTATTAATTAAAATTTTAATATTTGAAAAGTAAATACATATTAACTGCATAGAATCACATACCATTATCTATTAAATTAAAAAGATAATTATTTTTTAAATAATTTCATTATAGGTTTTGATCATATTTGTTTTTTTTTTTATGTAATGTCTAAAATTATCCATAACCTCTCCCCAATCCATAAATAAAAGGATAATGCGTTTAAGTACACTCAAACACATTCAAACCCAAATCCTCTTATATTGGTAACAATATTCATACCGGTTAGCTAAAACTTAATTCACAATTAAAAAGATAATTATAGTTGATTTAACTAAGTCACCTTAAGAGAAATATAAGCTTAAACTCTTAATTAAGCTGCACGTTCAACTATATAAACAATTGAGATTGGGGAACCCCCAAAACACAGAACTATTGAGATTATCACTTTCTCATTTATCCCTCAAAAAATTTTCCTTCCTTTTACACAAGTTTTCTTTTCCATGGACACCCAAAGCTTTCTCTTCTCAGTATTTTGTTTCTTATTCTATTTTCTCTCAGGTACTAAAAGAATAAATAAACCCCATTTTCTTTCTGCTTCATTTGGAAAGTGTGTTCAACCATGTTTTGTTTAATGTTAAATGATGGAATACTGTAGGTGAACCACAAGTTGTTGAAGGTACGAGGTTGTCCTGGACATCATCACCTTTTGGTTTCAAACCAAAGATGTTGTTTGCGTTTGGAGATTCTTATGCTGATACAGGGAACACTAAGATAGCAGTGACAAGATCTTGGCATTTCCCTTACGGAATTACATTTCCTGGAAAACCTTCTGGTCGTTTCTCTGATGGGTTTGTCTCCACTGATTTTGTTGGTAATATAAACTTGAAATACCTCTCTTTTTCTTTCCCTTCTCTTCTCATCCTTTTCTGGTTTTATTCTTATGTAAAATTATTTTAGTCTGATTTAAAATTTACAACAATACTTTTCAATTTAATCCTCGAACTGGGTTAGTTCTTCTAGTAGTCTAGCTATGGGTGAGGGGTTCCTCTCCATTCCATTGTTTTTAATACAAAACCTCAAATTCCATGCAAAAGTTAGAACAAAAACAAATATCATTGTTACTGATTAACTAATTCAAGACTAAATTTGGTTTGGTTTCGACAAACAGCGGGGTACTTGGGAATGAAGACACCAATACCATACAGATGGAGGAAACAACTAAGTGGTCGAGTGAAATATGGGTTGAACTTTGCGTATGGAGGAACAGGTGTTTTCGACACGTTGGTTGCGGAACCAAATATGACCACCCAAATCGATTTCCTACAACAACTAATCAATGATTCGGTCTATACTAAAAGGGTTTTGAGAACTTCAGTGGCACTTGTCAGTCTTGCAGGCAATGACTACAGCTATTACCTTGAAACCAATGGCTCTGCCACGGTAATAAAAACACATTTGCATTTTCTCTATTTACTTTTTTTATATATACAATTTAATATATTCATTGTTATAAAAATAGACCTTAGGTACTTAAATTATATATTCATTTTGTTACCAAATAATTTGAGCACTTGAAAAAATCTCTTACTAATTATTTCCTTGATACATATTTATTTCATTTGTTTCTTCGCTCAAAATTTTTGGTGACAAAAAAATTTAAGAAACTGTTGAAAAGTTGAAATTTTATTCAAACTCTGTTTTTGATGATGAAATTTTTTTTTTCATTTTTAAACCTCAATTTCTATTCATTTCTCACCCCGATTTAAAAACCATGTATTATGGGAAAAAATAGATAAATCATGAAAATCAAATACTAAGAAAAAGTTGAGTAAAAGAAATAGTAAGAGGATTGCAAAGAAAAGTTATAAAAGAAATAGTAAGAGGATTGCAAAGAAAAGTTATCTAACGGTTTAAAAAAAAGTACATTAAAAGAGAAGAAAAATCATGGAAAGAAGAGACAATAAAAAATTTTGAAAAGTTTTTTTTTTATGAACAAAATACAAGTATCATTAAATCAATAGAACCAGATATCAAAAGATAAGAAGAAGAAGACCAACTAACCCATGCCAACTAGCTTACTTCATACATTCTATTCTAAGTTCCTCCTTCTCATTGCTGGTTACAATCCCTCACAAAATGATTATAAACTAAAAGATGTTTTTAAAGGCTGGGGTAATTTAGATAACAAAATATCACGTATTTGTATGATTATAAAACAGACAAGTGTTATAAAAGTTGTTGTCTCCATTTATGTTTGTCTTTAGTAAAAAGAAAACAATTGAGTCATGTTTTGTGTTTGTTGTTTGTGTTGTCTCAATGTTACGTGTGATGGATATCAAAGATAAATTCACATTCTCTTTTTGTTTTTATTTGAAATTACAGGCTTTCCCAGGCTTCATCCAAAGTGTAGTGAACCAGCTTATGGTGAACATGAAACGCATCCATGACTTAGGAGTGAGGAAAATAGGGGTGATGTCACTGATACCATTGGGTTGTACCCCTCAAAACACCGCCGGATCCTCCTTTCAACGCTGCAATGAAACTGAGAACGACCTTGTTATGCTCCATAACAATTTATTGCTTCAAGCTGTCAACACTTTGAACCAACAAACTAATAGCACCTTGTTCTTTATCATTGATCTTCATAATGCCTTTTCGACCGTTTTCAATGGGACCGAAACTCATCTAGGTAAACCATTTATAAAACTTTTCACTTTTATCTTATCAACTTAAATATGATATAGAACTTATTTAAAATTTTTATTAGACAAATAATTTAACGTTAAATCTGAATTTTCAATGCAATATTGATAATAGCATTTTATGTTCATTTTAAATACTCAAATATAACATTTTTATGTTAAGGATCAATTTAGGATTTAAATCATAGTTTGGAATGTTGAGAGGATTTAGCCCTAAACTTTGACAATAGTTTTTTTATTTAAGGCATTGAATTACCAATGCAATATTGATCACATATTTTAAATACCCAATTTCATATCCAAAATAGCATTCACTGACCATACTAATACAATGCTAATAATTAGAAGACTCAATTATAACATTTTGATTGTTAGGATCAATTTAAAATTTGGGTTATATTTTAGGGATGTCTAGTGAAATTAGCCCTAAACTTTGACTTTTTTTTTTCTTGCAGGAAGTCCAACATTTGAGAACCCATTTCAGCCATGTTGTTTTGGAGTGACTGAAGGGTTTTTTTGTGGAAGTGTGGATGAAAATGGGGAAAAAAAGTACACACTTTGCTCAAACCCTAAAACCAAATTATTTTGGGATGGAAATCACCCTACATCTGAAGGATGGCGAGCTATTTATTCAACGCCTGCATTCCAGAACACTCTCAAGCAATTTATTGACTGACTTTGAGACTTTACAATGTTTATGATCTCCTTGTCCATTCAATTTTATGGAAGTTCTTCACCACTATCGTACCCTTTTTGTTGGGTTCTTTAATGGAAAAATGGGCATTGTTTGGGAGGTTAATTGAACCAACATGGCCCAGACAACAACTCTAAATTGACAAATCAATTGCCTCAAAACCCTACTTTTCACTCCTAAACCCAAACCCATAATATTCCATGCTTAATGCATTCACAAGGAATACACTTACCTCCAATGAATATTACATGGTATTCCAACTATCTAGCTCAACAAGCCTTTTTCTCATTAACTCCTTGCTTATAACCTTCTTTGCTACTGGTTTTCGTGGGATTGGTGTTAATAAAAATATATTTCAAGAGTCAAATTTAAAAACAAGAATGTAAGTATGGAATACCCTAAACCCTACTAACTAGTTGACAAGAAAGAGAACTTAATAGCTAAATTACTCTAATTAAACTAAATTATAGAACATTAAATTAAATCAAAACAAGAAATAAATATTTGGATATTCAATGATGTAGTGATTAGGTAAATTTTCGATTAATAAGTTATTAATTTATTTCAACCAACAACCCATCTAGGGTTCTTAGGATATGTTTGGATGGGTGGTGGGATGCAGTGCGCTACCTTTACCTTACTTTTTGTCTCATCTTACAGTATTGTTACAATATCTAATCTCATCGTCACCGTTATTTTTGTACTAATCGCAGATAAACGCACCGTCCATCCAAACTCATCCTTAATAAAAATAAATATTAAGGTATGATATTTAAATTTGTGTATAACTTACTAATGTTTAAAAAATACTATAAGTTAGATGTATAATTTATAGACATCAACTAAACTGTCAACCATCACTCTCATTCATCACCACTACCCAAGTCGATATTAACTCATAAATAGTGTTAACATTGGTAATAATTGAACTAAATCTCTCTAGTCATAAAGATTTTGTCATAAAGGGAAGGGGGTGGATAATAATTGTACAAGCATTGCTAATTTTTCAAACGTTTCTATGAAGGTCAATGATGTTAATGAGGTGGGTTGTGGCCATTATGGTGGTGAAGGGTTTAGACGTAATGAGCCCATTTATTCATGTGAAATGAGCCGATTGCAGGTTGTGGATAATATGGTTAATGCGTCAGCCCAAGTTGAGGGAGTTGTTAAGGCGCTGATGCACCATTGGGATAATGTTGAGGACATTACTGAGATACGTCCTGATTTTGTTGGAAGCGTAATAAAATAAATAACTTAATTACTAATTTTTATTACACAAATAAACACAATATAATTTTTTTTTCTCTATACTAGTTGCTGCTAGTTTTTTTTTTTGTAACTCTCTCTCACACACACACACAAACTATACATACATATATATAGACATAGTTTACCGCCATAAATTTTTTCTTGCCTTGCCGTGTAAGACTTTTCAAGTTGCTGCTATCATCCTTGAAATTTCTAGCATGATCCAATTTGCAAACTTGTAGGCCACTTTCCAATTCACACGTTTGCATGAGGTGAAATCCACTTTGAATATAAATTCTTTAGCTGCAATTTTTTACTTTGAAAAGTAGGTTTGTTTTCTAACACTCCCCCTCAAACCGAACTTTTCATTCTAAGCTTTTCTTTAAGTTTATGGAATATGTCTGTTTTCAATGGCTTCGTAAAGATGTCCACCAATTGATCTTCTGTTCTGCAGTAAACTAACTCCACATTTTTATTTTTCACTTACTCTCGAATAAAATGATACTTTGTATCGATATACTTGCTTCGACTATGAGATACTGAATTCTTTGCAAGAGATATTGTGGACTTGTTGTCAACATAAATTGTAATTGGACCTTCTTGTATAATAGATAATTCACCCAAAATATTCTTCAACCAAATTGCTTGACATGTACATGTTGCAACAGCCATGTATGCTGCTTCACATGTTGAGAGGGCTACTGTTTGTTGCTTTTTTGATGACCATGAAAATGCTGCGGAGCCAATATGAAATAAATATCCGGATGTGCTTTTGCAATCATCCAAGTCACCACCATAATCACTATCTGAATAACCAACCAATTTTGAACTTTGTGAGTATGTATAAAATAAACCCTGATCCATCGTACCTTTGATGTATCTCAAAATTCTCTTTGCTGCAATCAGGTGATCTTGTTTTGGCTTCTCCATGTATCTATTAACTATTCCCACTGCGTACATGATGTTTGGCTACGTGAGAGAGTCAAGTACCTTAAACTTCCAATGATACTTTTAAACAACGTTGAATTTACTGGCTCTCTGGATGAATCAACACTTAATTTCGTGCCTGGTTCTACTGGCGTAGCTACTGGCTTGCAATCTTTCATATTGATTTTTCTTAAAATTTGTTCAGCATACTTCTTTCGAGACACGAATATGCTATCTTTCATTTGTTTCACTTCGACTCCAAGAAAGTATGACTGTAATGGCCTAAATTCAAGGTTATCAGAACAGTGGTTTCGTAACCACAAATCTGATTTAAAGAGAAATTTATTTTAATATTTTTGCATAAATATTGATATGATAGGAAAATTGTATGAAAATATCGATAAAAAAAATTTACCGATTTAGTGGTTATTTAGAAAAAAATTATTGAAGAAATTAGGTAAAAACAAGTTATTGAGACCTCAATCTCGTAAAAATTTGTCGAAAATATTTTTATAAATATTTATGAAATGTTAGTAATATGGTATTAAAATTTTGTTAGAAAATTTTAACGTTTGGGCAGTCAATTAAATGAAAAGGACTAAATTAGAAAAGGTGTAAAAGTGGTTAGGATGATTAAATAGCTTAAGTGTTTAATGAGAAAGGATTTAAAATGAAAATAGACCCAAATTTTATTTGGGCTGGACGGCAAGGGCATAAAATCAGCAAGAAAATAGGTGATTTAAGGGCAAAATTGGAATATTGCATTATTAACTAAATAAAACTAGGACTAATATGGAAATATCTAGATTTCTTGAGATTTCTCTTCATTCTCATCAGCCAAAACGCCATATGAGGGGTTCTTTAAGCTGGTATTTCATAATTTTTGCACCAAGTGAGTTAATCCTTGCCTTTTTCTTGTAATTTTTGTGCTTTTAAAACTTTTACAACTAGGTCCTACTATTAAATTCATTAGTTTTTGATTTCATGGAAGAAATTGAAAGTTACCATGGTTGAGTGCTGTAAGTATATGATGATTTAGAATGAAACTTAAGCTTTTTTATTGAATGAAATGAATAGAAAGTGAATATTTAGGACCTATTTATAAAAGAGTGTGAAATTGAAGTCTAGTGCTAAAATTCTTATCTCCAAAGGCTATAAAGTAGTTTAAAATGACAGAATAAATATTAATTGATAAAAATCAGCTCAATTGAGAGGTTAATTGAGTAGGGACGAAATTATCACTTATTAAAAGCTTAGGGGAAAAATGGTAATAAACCTCTTGCACTAAAACAGTTTTGGATAGCAGCAGTAGTCCAAATTTGAAAAATCACCATAAATTGTAGAAATCGAATTAGAGGGTAAAAAAAATATGGAATTAAAGCTTATTGAGTCTAGTTTCTCATAAAAGAAAAATGTAAGCAATGGAATTGTCAATCATGAGATATAGTGCATTTTGTGAGATAAGGTCAGAATGATTTTGGGTTCCCCTGTTTTGACTTTAGAAAATCACCAAAAATTGTATAAAAATAATTAGGGACTTAAATTTATATGTTTGAAATCCTTAATGAGTCTATTTTCAATATAAACAAGCAGGAACATCATCTGAGTCCCGTACAAGGAGATAATTAATTTTTAGTGACAAAAGGTTGGAACTATCATACAGCAAAACAGGGGTAAATTTAAAGAATAAAATGTACTTATTACCTAAACTAAAAATTCTGAAAATTTTATGGTAAGAAGATATGTGAGTCTAGTTTTAGGGAAAATTAGAGGATCTTAATTTGGAGTTTCGTAGATCAAGATAAAAATAATTTAGTGACTATGACTCAAGTAGACAGCTTTGAATGAACTATAAATAATAGTGGAATTGTAGAGAATGGTACATATGTGCATGAAATGTTAAATTGATGATTAAATTTATTTATTTATATCCCGAAGACTCAAATACGAAGTTGGATCGAGGAAAGGAAAAAGTTCGGGATTAATAGATTTTTGTATACGAACAAGTATCGAGGTAAGTTCGTGTAACTTGAATTATATTCTTAAATGCTTGAAATGTATGTTATTGATGTGAATATGAATTGAATGTTCATTATATGAAAATTGATGAAACATTGATATATTTGATAAAAAAGGGGAAGAAATCCCGGTTGAATGAAAGAAAAATTTGATGGATCTCTGAAAAGGAATTGACGGTAAAAGGGGATCTAGCCCGGACGGGTGATCCTATTAGCCCGGATGGGTAATCTGAATTAGGGTCTGAATTTAGCCTGGACTGGTAACTCAGATCCAAGCTCATTAGAGTAATTGTCATTGCAAGGGATTTAGCCTGGACTGGTAATCCCGACAATACTCTATGAGTTTATATTACATGGGATTTAGCCTGGACTGGTAATCCCGCTGTAAGGATGAGGTTCGCGGGAGTGTGTTTTCTGAAATGGAAATGTGCGCATATGAATATGAATTGACGGACCCGAATTTGTACACTAAAGTGTACCCTTGAAAATCCATCGAAATTCCAAAAAAATTCAACGGGATAAATATGGGAAAATAATAATGGAATGGAAATCATGGTATTGATGAGCTCATCAATCATGGTGTATGTTATTGATACATTGAAATTATTGGGCTAACTTGAATGTTGAGTTTGTGCATGATAGGGTAACAATACATTGAA
This sequence comes from Gossypium stocksii, assembly GCA_020496765.1. NCBI lineage: Eukaryota > Viridiplantae > Streptophyta > Magnoliopsida > Malvales > Malvaceae > Gossypium > Gossypium stocksii. Next base: position 113,997,105 of record CM035621.1, read on the forward strand.
TGGATGTATGAATGTTTATTGTATTGTATTGAAAATCTTAGGTAAATATAAGTCTTGTTACATGACCTTACTAAGCACAATGTGCTTACCCTATTTTCTTTTTCCCTGTTTTGTAGTATTAAGAGCTCGGAGGTTGGATTCGGTCGGAGATACATCACACTATCAACCTCAACATTTTGGTATATCTAGAAACTTTATTTTGGAAATCAATGGCATGTATAAGTTAATAAAGTAAATGTTAATGTGAAATGAATGTAGAGTTAGCCATTGGTGTGGCTAACAAACCTTGGTTTGGTATGTGATGAGATTATCTTATGAATATGCATGAATCTATTTTGAAAATATGTTGAATTGGATTGGTTGATTTGGATTGGTCTCGGTTTAAGTTTTGCAGGGAAGGTTAGATGTCTATAAAGGGGTTATATTGAATCAGAAAAAAAATTTGGTAAACTCCGGTAATGCCTCGTACCCTATTCCGATGACAAATACGGGTAAGAGGTGTTGCAATGACATTTCGCCAATATCTGTCATTTCAAATTCTTTAGTCATAGCTTTCTTAAAGTCATTGAACATACCTGGATTGTTTTCCATGAAAATCATATCATCCACATATAAGCACACAATCATGATGTCACCAACTTCATTTTTCTTCGTATATAGGGCATGCTCGTATGGGCTTTTCATGAACCCGTTCTTCTGAAAGTATTCATCTATTCTTGTGTTCCATGCTCTCGAAACCTGCTTCAGTCCATATAAAGCTTTCTTCAAGCAATAAACTTTGTCTTCTTGTCCTTGTTTGCTATAGCCAGATGGTTGTTCAATGTAGACTTCTTCTTTCAGGTAGCCATTAAGGAATGCTAACTTCATGTCCATCTGATAAATTTTCCATTTATTTTGTGCTGTAATTGCCATGAAAAGCCTTATAGTATCAATTCTGGCGACTGAAGCAAATACTTCATCATAGTCTACGACATATCTTTGCTTGTAGCCTTTTGAAACTAGCCTTGCTTTGTATTTCTCCACTTTTCTTTCTTTGTTGGTCTTCGTCTTGTACACCCATTTGACTCCAATTGGACTATGTCCTTTTGGTAGACTGATTAGCTCCCATGTGTCATTTCTTCTTATTGCTGCAATTTCTTCATCCATTGCCTTCTTCTATCTAACATCTTTAATTACATCTTCATATATTATTGGATCATATTTTGTCATTAAACAAAATAATGAAAAATCGAGTATTGTTTCTATGGGTTCTGTAACCTCATAAATATCGCGTAAACTATGCATTCTTATAGGTGCTTCCTCTGAGTTGTTGGTATTGCTGCTAGTTGGTGATGATGATGTTGTAGGAGTTGTTGCAATAGGACTTGGAGGAGGGCTTTGATCACCGCCTTGTTCTTGATTAATGAAGTCGTCGTCTTTGTTATCACTGAAAAATAATCCTTTAATTTTTTTCTCTTCTTCGCTCCATCTCCAATAATCAGCTTCATCGAATTCAACATCTCTTGAAATAATAACTTTCTTGGTGAGAGGGTTGTATAACCTATATGCCTTGCTTCTCTTCTCATAACCAACAAAAATACATTTTACTCCTTTAACGTCAAGCTTCTTTCTCGTTTGGTCAGCAATATGAGCATATGCAATGAATCCAAAAATCCTGAGATGTCAACAAATAAACAGCACATTGAACAGCTTCAGCCCAGAAAGTTCTTGGTTCTTGCCATATCAAGAATAGTGCGGTTTTTTCTTTCAGCAACTTCATTTTGTTGTGGCATGTGCGCAGTTGTCAACTGGTGAATAATTCTGTGTTCCTTGCTGAAGCTTTCAAATAGCTTTGAAGTATACGCACCACCTCTATCAGTTCTGAGTATCTTAATGAAATGTTCACTTTGTTTGTCTACCATGGCTTTGAACTCGATAAACTTGTCAAATGCTTCTAATTTTGTTTTAAGAAGATATATCCAACTTTTTCTACTAAAATCATCAATAAAAGTAACATAGTACATGTTTCCACCAAGTGATGGTATATCAAAAGGACTTGCTATGTTGAAGTGCACGATCTCCATTGGTCTGCTGGCTCGTCGAGTTTTTCCCGTTTCAATACTCTGTCTGTGGTTTTCTTTTAATGCAGGCTTCACATAGTTGATCAGGAGGAGTAATTTCTAGCAACCCATTTACCATATTTTCTTTTGACAAAAGCTTTAAACTGAAAAATCCAAGATGCCCGAACCTTAAATGCCACAACCATGATTCATCTTTAATTGCATTCTTCATACCTTTCACCTCTTCAGATTCAATGTCAATAGTAAATAGACGGTTACGTGTCATATCAACTTGGGCAATTAATTCACCACTCTTATTTTTTAAAGTGAGCATGGAATCCTTCATATGTACTTCATATCCTTTTTATAGAAGCTGTCTAAGGTTGATGATGTTGCTTTTTAAAGTTGGTACGTAATAAACATCTGATATGAACTTCTTTTCTCCATTCTTTTGTGTAATAGTAGCTTTGCCTTTACCTTTGACCATGGCATGCGATTCATCTCCAAACGTTACTTGCCCATGAATATTTTCATCCAACTCTGAAAATAAGTTTTTTCGGCCACACATGTGATTGCTGGCGCAATTATCAAGATACCAAATATTTTTTCTTGATTTTTCACTTTTTTTATAAGTGAGGAATACACTTGATTCCACGTTTTCTTCTTCTTAAGCTGCTGCTACATGATTTCTCTCTTCTATCTTGGGATTTAATCTACACTCGTAACTATAATGGTCATATTTATTGCAGTTATAACATTGTACCTGAGATTTATTCCCTTGTTGATATCTATCTCTGTCTCGACCTCGGCCTCAAGCTCCTCGTCTACCACTTGATGTTTGATATTCTTCACTTGTTTGGACTCTACTATATGATTAATTGTCTCGCTACGTGTTCCTCACGCTCCACTATTTCTGCCTCTATATCCTCCACGATTGCTCGAACCTTGTCCAAAGTCATTCCTAGCTTCACTTTCATTGAAGGACAACTTGCTTTGCAAGGCTTGGTCCGAATTTCCAGTATCATCATTTTGCTTCATTTTATGCTCATGGGCTTGGAGGGAACCCACAAGTTCATCGATTGATATTTGTGATAAATCTTTTGACTCTTCAATGGCAACTGCCACATAATCAAATTTGCGTGTCAATAACTGCAAAATTTTTTCCATTACTCTGACATCATCAAGTGTTTCTCCATTCCTTTTCATTTCATTTACCACCGCTTTCACTCAAATGACATAATCATCAACGTTTTTTGAAGGTTTCATTTTCAATATATCAAATTTAGCTCTAAGGGTTTGTAAATGTACCTTTTGGCTTTTTCCGCTCCTTGAAGGGATTTTTGCAAAATTCCTGATGGTTCCTTTGATGTCTTTGCATCTAAAATTTTTTTCAAAAGTTGATTCATCAACACCTTGAAAAATAAAGAACAGTGCCCTCTTATCCTTTTTACGAGCTTTTTTCAATACTCTTTTTTGTTCGTTTGTCAAAGCCGCTTCGACAGCTGCATTTTCGGGCTCGACATATCCTTTTTCGACAACGTCCCAACAATCTTGAAAACTGAGCAAAGCCCTCATCTGGATGCTCTAGTTGCCATAATTTGTCTTTGTTAATTTCGGAATCTACGGTTGAATCATGTTTGTCATTGTGACGTCAACACAAACCTAGCTTTGATACCACTTGTTGTAAGCGTAATAAAATAAATAACTCAAATACTAATTTTTATTACACAAATAAACAGAATATAATTTTTTTGCTTTTTTTTTCTCTCTATACTAGCTGCTGCTAGTTTTTTTTTTTTTTGTCACACACATACACACAAACTATACATACATATATATATAGACATAGTTTACCGCCATAAACTTTTTCTTGCCTTGCCATGTAAGACTTTTCAAGTTGCTGCTATCATCCTTGAAATTTCTAGCATGATCCAATTTGCAAACTTGTAGGCCACTTTGCAATTCACACGTTTGCATGAGGTGAAATCCACTTTGAATATAAATTCTTTAGCTGCAATTTTTGACTTTGAAAAGTAAGTTTATTTCTAACAGGTTTTGCGTAAGTCAGGTTGCTCATACTTTGTAATGTTCTTTTGGAGGTGTTTTGTCCTTTCTCCTTTTGCAAGTTAGAGACTTCTAGTGATTTTCTTCCTATAATTTCTTTATTATATGGAAAGGTTAGTTCATACGAAAATTCAAATAAACACCAAACATAAACATAATTAAGAACAAATGATAAACTATAGAAAATAGTGGAGAAAACTCATTCCAATCAGGTACAAGTCTCTTCACTAGCAAATCCAAAAGTTGATTGAAAATCCAATGCAATCCAAGCAATCACTCTTGAAATAAAGAAAATATGAAAAGAAAAATTATTCTACTCAATTCAATAAATCATATCATCAAGGTGTCAGTGCAAATAATTTGCCATATAGCGATGGTTTATTTTTATTAACGGTCAAATTTCGTTAGTATAAATATGTTTATACCGACAGTTACTTCTACATCAATATATGGTGAGTTTATATCAACACATTTTGTACTATCACTATAGAACTATCTATATATAGTGACACTTTCGTTTCTACCATTGGTATAAGATAAATTAAAAAAAAAACAATTATACTTATTTGTTTCAATGGTTGATTATTTTAAATTAAAACTATTTTTAATAAAATACCGGACTTTTTTTTATTTAACCCATCACTATTGAGGTTTTAAATTTTAACACTTGTAAAAGCCCTAACTCATTTTATACAAAACACTCTGGCCAAAAAAATTATATTAAACCCTAATACCCATTTTCTCTTTTTAAAATTTAATTTCTCGTAGTCAGCCTGGCTGTTTATCCCTTACCTTAATGAACTTAATTCTGGAACTGTTTCAATTAGGTAAATTAGCAATGTCTTGCATTGATGACATTCTTTCATTCCAAAATGAGATCACTTATGTGAGCAAGTACGGTGTATAATGACATTCAATTTTCTAGAGGGCTCATGGTGGTTTTGCCCTATGAAATGCAAGCATTCTAGAAATAAAGTCAATGAGACTGTTATTCACTGGACTCCACCTTCAATCGGGTGAGCGAAGTTCAACGTGACAGGTGTAGTTAAGGAGGACAAAGCAGGAAGCGGTGGGGTGTTGAGAGATGAGGAAGGTGTGGCTCGTTCATTATTTTCTGGGCCGATTGATGCGGTTGGGTCTGAAACAACAGAGGTATGTGTTATTAAAACTGCCTTGGAAATGTATATTGGCATGGAATGGTATGTGAAAGTCTCTTTTATTATTGAATTTAGTTCAGGTGTTGTTTTGGAATGATTGTTAAATAAGACTTCTAAATTGTGATCGTTCCAGAATCTTCTCATAGGTATTGATCATTGTATTAATCAGCTGGTTAATGTTCACTTTGCATTGGTTTATAGGCAATGTAATAGTATGGTTGCAGCGTTGGCAATAGCAAATGTGAGAAAATAAGTGATATTTAAAGCTTGGTGGTGATATATATTTTTTTCTCTATTAGTAATTTACATAGGTGATGGTCGTTTTGTAATACATTGTTTATCCGGGTGTTTTATAATATTTTTTTAAGAAAGAGGTCAATATTTATCAACATTTTTCTATTATTAATATATTCATAAGGAGTGAGAGAAAAAAAAGCAATGTCTTGCACTCTCTCAAATTTCTTGCTTAATTGTTTAAAATAGTTTCATAGCACGAGATGTGATCGGCGGTGGAGGTGCGTCTTCTTATTTCAAATGCTATTTTTCAGTGATTGTTTGTGTTACCTTTTATTGGTTTAAACTGTTAATGTTTCTTGTCGAATTACTCCTATTGCAACCATTTTGATGGTGTCAGATTTGGCTGACCATATAAATTTCTGGAATTTCGTTGGTTGCGCCATTTCCTTCTTCCGGCTTTAGTGCTAAATATCTTATATACCTCAAAATACAAAATCAATCCTTCTAGTTGATGGTGCATGAAGGGCAGGCTCTATTTATGCTGGTGTAGGGAGAGTACTAAGGAATCACGAGGGGTTGGTTCGAGGCGTGTTTTATAAGCAGTTTGCAGCATTGAATCCTGCTAAAGTCGAGCTGATGGTAGTGTCAATTGCCTTGCATTTATTTTGTTCTTCTCCTTGGACTGGCAAGACACATCTTATTATTGAGATTGATTCTTTAAACTTTGTTAAATGAATTTTGCCTTAGAACTTTTGAAAGTTATTTTCCAATATTTACGCGTTTCATAGTGAAATAGAAGATGTCAGTTTCATTCATACGAGAAAGGGGACTAACTGACTAACTGATGGATTCATCTCCACCTCGTACTTTTGCCTAGGTCTCTACTTGTACTTTGCTTTGGACCTTTTAATATTATCTTTGATTGAGAAAAAAAAAATAATCCCATCATACATGTAAATATTCTTCTAGATTTAGACTTATAAATGTTTCAGAACCGTAGAGTTTAATAAGTGGGAAAGGTGCTAGGAATGTTCAGCATTTTTAGATTATCCGACATCACGGAGCTGAAAGCATAATAGTCATAAAAGTGACCCAAAACTGTCTAGCAATGATGAAATATGTAGTCGATATATATGCATGGGGATACTTGATCCACTTGCATAATTCGAAATCAAGTACCTAATATCGACCATATCTTCAACCTCTACCAACATCTCTTCTTTTCCAATGCCTAAATATCAACGCCTCAACATTTTCATTATCATTGAGATCTATTGCTATGTATTTACACCCCTTTCTGTCATACTATAAAAATCTATACTTCATGCTAGATAGTTTTTAGTATTTCTAGACTGGTTTTCCTCGAGATTCTTCTTTTCATGTTGTTCAAGAAAACATCATTTTTAAAAATTTTATTGAACGTCGTGTCTGATTGAAATGTGACTCCATCAATCGAATTCATGTCTCAATTTAAATAAATTCGTCAAATATTTCAAAAAGACAATCCTTAATAAAAATAATCTCAAAAAGTTCAAATTGTCCTAATGATGATAATCACACATAATAACTTAACTTTCAATACCATACATAAAATATATTTAATGGAATGCTTTCATTTTTTCTTCATCTTTTCTCTAAGACATTTAATGGAATGTTTTCATCTTTTCTCTAAGATGGTAACCAAATCTCGAATGACTTTTAATTTTGTCATCATAAATACCACATATAAACTTATGTGAAACATTCTTCAATACAACGATCAAGCTCTAAAAAATGTAAATTATGTCGGGTTTGCAATATGTTACACCATTCCCCCTCAAAAAAAATAAGTATTTGCTACAAAATCACATATATTAAATTTCAAATTTATAAAATACCATTTTAAAAATATATTTACATTTGTTTACAATATATACATGAATCTATATAATTCTTAAAAGTTATCGTAATGCATTCTCATAGCCGATGGCGAAGCTAGAAAACTTTTTTGAAGCGGAATTAAATTGTATATTTTTACGATAGTAAAAATGTAATTTTACCATTTTAATAGTCTATATCTTTATAATTTTTAGAGGATTAAATCAAATTTTTATTATTTTTGGGGAGCCAAAGTGCAATTTTATCATTATTAATTCAAAATTTTATAAATTATAGAAGACCTAAATAAAAAATTTTCCATTTTAAGGGGGCTGGGGCCCTGCCAGCTCCTCTTAGCTTCGCCACTGCTCATGGCTTAATTTGGGATTTAGAATGCATGCTTAGGTCATAGCTGTGAATCGCAAAAAAAAAAAAAAATTTGAATTGACAGGTTTCGATCCGACTTGGTTTGTTATGATCAGAATTTTTTAGAAAATCAAGTTTGGGGTGAACCAAATTAGGGGAAAATTAGTCGGGTTGGGATCAAGTTTAAAGTAAATTTGCTCCACCTATCTCGAAATATTTACAAAAATAACCCTAATATATATATATATATATATATATATATATTAAGTTTTTACTTTCAATAAATAAATATGTTGAAACCTTTTTGAAATCGACTTTTATTTAAAAATGAACGAAGATTCATTTTTATAAGGTGTGATTGGGTCACCTCGTAATTTGATAGTTTCAATAGGAAGTTTGATTTACTAAAACAATGATTTTGGTCTACAAAATCCTGGAAATGGGCGTAACACCCCAAACCCGGCCTAGATGTTATGGCCGAATCTGGTGGTGTCACATGAGAGTGTTTTTGGAAATCATTTCGAATATCAAAATCTTGTGCAATTTATTATCTTTCATTTATCGCGGAAGCTTATAAATCATTTATTAAACAAAAGTCTTAAGTTAAGTTTTAAAATACATTTAGGGTGTCGCGATTTACTAAAAATAAAAAATAACAATAAAACAATTTGAAAACTCAAAGTATAAAACAAAACAGTTCAAAGGACCACAATATATAAAACTCCCTAAATAATGGAAAAATAATAAAAATAATAAAATAACAAATAACCAATGTTAAAAATAGGAAGTCCAGTAAAGTGTCCACCAATGGTAATCATCGAGCTCGCCGTCACACCAATCCATCTACTGTTGGGGATTACTTGACAGGCATAAAAAATAAAAGGGTGAGTTATCGCAACTCAGTGTGTACATCCCCACAGTAAAGCAAGCATACATGCTGTAACACCCCAAACCCGACCTAGAAGTTAGGCCCGAATCTGGTGGTGTCACATTGAAGAGTTGCTTTCAAAAATGGTTTTGTTAAAAACTTAGTTCTAAACAAAATAAGCTTGGTAGGAATTTACTTAGTTAAAAGCCGATGAATTAAAAATATATATAAAAACATGTTTATTAAATAAAACGGTAACTAAATAAATCCCAAGTAAATAGTGAAATCGGAGTTACATAGCCTTAATACATCACAGTAAAAGTAATTATCATAAAACACTTATTAAAACTATATTTAAAATTCCTAAGTAACTTGTAGTGTGGCTATCTCCGAGTCCTCTCTCGCGTCGAGTCGTTTACTGCACATCACCTGAAATATTAAATTAAAGGGTGTGAGTTTCGAAACTCAATGTGTATGACCCTTGGCAATCAAATCAACATGCATTTATCATGTTGGACCAAAGCCCTATCAATATTAGTGGCCTCTGGCCTTAGCCCATGATAGCCTCGGTTGGGCCCGAGCCCACATTCAAATATCAAGATGTTCATGCCATATGCAGTTACACATAACCAACCCTGTACACCCCCTTCCAACCCTACACTCCTGTGGGGAGATACTCGACCCATCCATCCTTATACACCCATTGTGACACCGGTTGCGACACCACTCATCGTTGCAGCAAAGCTGCTCGTAGCTTAAAAGCCTTCGTTATAGCACCGGTTACAGCACTACTTATCGTTGCAGCAAAGCTACTCGTGGCTCAGAAGCCTTCGTTGGGTCCACAGTCTTCAAGCAACCGTGCGACCCTCATATACACTTCCTCCAATCAAAACCCAACCCACATGCAACATAATATCTCATGAATGCATCATCGTCACATACAACATACACCAATCATACTCATAACACATAGGGGTATTTTAGTCATTTTTGCTCTTAGGGCATTTCGGTCATTTTTAAGTTTTATGAATTCAGTACCTTCTTGGCCCGTTAATAAGTCCCCGTTGGCCAAAGTAAACAAGCACTATGCACCAGGTAGGATTCCAAAGAAGAGGAGGTGGGTCACTCGGACCGCTTAAGTGTCAAGCTCTTCCTAGATCCAATCCTAGACATGCACACATCCATTGCCACACCTTAGTCTAGCGACTTGTCCACAGACATGTTTAATTCTTTAATTAAGTCTTATGTAAAATTAGAGAAATTAGAACTAGGCCTATGGTCCATTAAAACTCTAGTATGCGTTTCTACAATCCCATAAGGCCCACTAGGCCCAACTATATACATAAAACCCATTAAGCCCAACATGCTTATGTAGCCCATTAGGCCCGATCATAACTCAATCATACAATCACACATACTAATCTATCATAAAATTTTATATTACAACTTTGCCACTTTTGGCCCACAAATTCAGCAGGCCCATTAGGGACTTCAGGATTTCGGCTTTTGCCAATTTTTGTGTGTGTAGTGTATGTACACACCTGATTGACGACCCGCACTACACTATCCTCAGCCTTAACCTACAATCAAGACCACTTTCGAATTAATTCCAAACCTTACTAAAACTTCATCAAATCCCGAAACCTTACCGTAGCCTTACCGTGAACCTTTGGCTTTTCTAACCTTTCCTTAGTGAATAGTCTCGAATATTCCTAGATCTGCATCAACACACATATTTTATCAACATCAGGTGACTCGTATTCCACACGAGTCACCCCTACCAACCACACTAGATTCGGCCACCTAAAAAAACTGAAATTGAAAACGAGTTCACTTACCACTTGCTAGAGATCCTTTCCACGCTTTAAATCTTTGAACCTGAAACTAGTCTCTGATCTTGTGGCCTAGATATCTACTGAGTGTGATCGACTTTTAAAATCTTGATTAAAGGTTGTAAATAATAAAAATAAATTTGTGATGGAGGAAAACAAAAGAAATCGGTAAGGGGATGTGAGTATTCGGCTTTTAAGATATTAAAGAAAGAAATCGGCAAAGGGGATATTGGTATTCGACTTTTGCAAAAGAGGAAAAAGAACTAGAAAGAAGGAGAAAAATAAAGCATTCGGTGTGGCAAAGCAAGAGAACTCTTCAAAAAGAATTCGGCACCCCCTATTAATACTCAAAGCCAAACCCCTAAAGTCCCAATTGGCTCCACTTCATCCACATCCCATCTCCTAATTTTTCTCTACGATAAGCTCTCCTAATCTCTTCCTATACTTTCTCTTCTGATCACTCTCTTTAGAGTCCATCTTCATGCCACTTCCAATCTTCTAGAAAGCCAAAATTAAACTCCTAAAAATACTAAGCTAGGATCCAAAACTTAACCAAGGCCCAATACTTCTAGGCCCAAAATTCGGGGTGTTACACATGCATATAACAGAAACAGTCATAACTCGGGCTTGAGCCCTGAACAGAATCAGTGCAGGCCTTAACTCACTCAAAACAGTATCAGATACCTTTGGGCCATAGCCCATACAGATAAGCGTGCATATCAATCAGTACAGTATATGCCCACCAACCCTGCACACTATCTTCGTCCACCCAACACACCATGTGGGGATAAAATTGACCCATCCAGCCCTACACACCAAGTATGTGGATAAAATTAACCCATCCAACCCTACACACCAAATCGTACCGTAGAACGTCACATAATATGTAAAGGCAGTACAGTTGCCAGTCAGACGGCTAAAAGCCTTACAGTCTTCCTTCTCTCCAATAATCAACCCAACCCAATGGAATGCAGTCATAATATCATGTCATGGCATATGTTTATACAATAAACAGACCATACATATCATACTCAGATCAAATCAGAACAGTATTAATACACATGCTAAGTATAACATGCTAGCATACATCTCAGATCACAGAATAGGGTCTAAGTAACATTTGCCGACCCCTCTAACTGGTCACAGTCGACTAGGGCGACCCTTGTAACCTTTCAGAACAATTCAGGTTAATGGGCTTACACGCCCATGTGGCCCACATGGCCCAATTTGGCCTTGCCCGTGTGGGTCACACGACCTGGCCCAAAACCCCACACGCCCGTGTGGTCCCAAAAGCCCGTGTGGCCCACACGGCCTATTTGGCCTAGCCCGTGCCTCGCACAAGGCCTAGCTAGCCTTACACGCCCATGTCTGTCATACCCGTGTGGCAGCACACGTCCTATTTCGTTGACCACACGGCCGTGTCTCACACACAGCGATAGTTTCATTTTCGGCTTTCACTAAATCACATTTTCAGTGCGTTAGAGGTACACACCTGGTTTCGATTAAAGCCTAACCAATCCTGAGCACTTCTAGAACCTAGTAATCAGAATAATTCCACTTTAAAACTCAAAATCGAGTCTTAATCACTAAACCCCGATAACACAAAATCGACTTAACACTCCTAAAATCAAGCATAACTCTGATTCAGACGTTGAATCACTGGTTTTTAGCCTACAGATCTCCTCCTAGGCAGCAGCCAATACCACCATTAATCACTTAATCAACTTTGAGAACACCAAGAGCAAAAGATCACTTACCAAATGTGTGACCCAACGAAAGGATATGATTACAAGTAAAGCCATGAAAAAGAGAAAGAGAAAAAGAAGGTATATTTTCGGCAAGGAGAGGGGAATTTTAGGGAAAACGGCAGCAATAGAGATTAGGGAAAAGTGAATAGGTTTTGTCAAAAAGGAACTAATTAGAAAATATTTTGATAACCACTACTACAGTATTCCAAACCACTTCAACCGCTAGCTGAAATTTGCAACAAAAAATAATACTCTTGCCACAACAGAGATTCGAACAGGAGACCTTTCACTCATAACCATACCACTTAACCACCAGACCAACAGGCCCATTTTGATATATTTTACCAACTTTTACTTAAAAGTCAGATTACCAAGAGCTAAGCTTTATTCAATAAAAACCCAAATTTTAGCCCAAGTTAAGGCTTGAACTTGGGGCCTCCCCACTCCCCAAGGCACATAACCACTTAAGCAGGCATATTACTATGTCAAATTAACGTAGAAACACATTCAGAAAATTTCAAGCCATAAATTCCCCAATATCTGAAAATCAAAAAAAATTTGGGGCGTTACAATGGGTTCGAGGGTTGGTTACACACGAGGAAGGATTAGCACCCTCGTGACGTCCAAAATTGGTACCTAGTTGATTACTTAATGTCTTTGTGTCGAGGATTGAAAATTTGAAGAGAATTTAAAATACGATCTCTCTTTGTGTTAAGATATTATTTAGCTAAATTAAGTTAAATGGAAAACGGCTTGTTTCAAGTTGATCGAGAACAAAGACGATGTCCCGTAAGTTAGGACACGATACTTTGAATTCCCAAAAACGAGAATAAACGCCATTTAATTGTTACTTAAATCTAGTTTTTTATTTATTTTAAAATAGATGTTCTACTATCTTGGTTTTAGGAAGAAGTCATATTCTGTAAGCTAGAAACACGACTCTTCTAATTCCAAAATGATGAACATTGCCTCTTTTTATGTGCTTTCTTTACGTTAGATAAAACGACGATATATATATTTTTATGATATACGTTTAATTTATTTAGACATAGTGTGAAAATGAATGTATGACAACATGGTAATTAATAAGATAAAATAAAATAATGATTGGTAAAATAAAATGATATTATAAAAATAAATGAACCAATAAATTAAATAAAAAAATGAAAGGTAAAATAAAAATGCCATGCTAGCGAATAATAAAATGCAACCAATTTATAGTAATAATGGCGACAATCACGCTGTATCCATTATCATAACACTAATAATAATAATAATAATAATAATAATAATAATAATAATAATAATAATAATAATAATAATAAAAGCACATAAAAGGAATATAAATAAACGAATAAAATAATAAATAAAATAGTTTGTAAAAAAGGATTGAAGTTAAGTAAACCAAGGATTACATTAAATTAGGGGGTATGAATTGTAAATAATAACAAAATAATTAATAAAACAGAATAAAGGATCAAAATGAATTGAGCGAAAAGAAATATGGACTAAATGAGAAATTATCCCAAACTCCCTAAACATCGTTCCAGGGGACCAAAATGAAAGAAAAATAAAATTAAGTGGGTAAAATTTTAAAAAAGGGAAAGGTTAAAAATAGGACCGGATTGAAAAACTTTTAAAAAGCGAAAGGACCTAAATTGACAATATCCCTTATAACACCCCTAACCCGTATCATTTATCATTTTTCATGCACATATGAAATACATAACCAAAAGTATAATCATTCATAAACAAATTATGCTTTAAAGTTTCAATCACATCAATATCCTTGTCTCATCCAAATATTTCAAACCAATTTACTATCATATTTATGCCATTCGAATATTTATAATATTTTCAAGCTTATAATATTACATCATATAAACTAAACTTATGTCAAATCATTCATCGCATATATTAATTTCATTAGCAAACTTCTAACTATGCACATATGCATTAAAGTAAAATCAATCCTTATCTTTAACTAGATATCAGACATATCATTTTATAATATATATACATGCGCATAACATCATAAAACAAAATCATTTCTAAATACAAATATCAAATCATGGCTAACCCAATTCATTATCTAATTTATAAAATAGCAATTCATGTGTTTTGCATAAGCGCACATTTACTTAGGTTAAACTTTTCACACACCTTATTAGGCATACAAATATAAAACATAAGCAAGCTTTGTTATACAACTAAATATATTTGTAAACATTATTAACCTGTGTGGATTACATCATAGCCACGTTAAAAATTTTTTTTTTGAACATAAACAACAATTTTAAGTACACCAATTCGTATGCTAATTATCAAGCCCTAAAACACATAAACACAACAATAAATTATCCTTATATTCGATCATTAAATTAGCCTCAAATGATCAAATCAAACCATTTTAAAACATGAAATTTAATTACTATTTCAAATTGTATCCAAATAACCAATACACTATCAATGATAAACTCATCTTTCTATCTTTTTTACTTATTTATTCATGCCGAATTATAACATCATAAAACACACAAAAATAACCACATATCTTACTTCCAAAATATGCTACCTACAAGACCGAAAATGCATACACATTGTCAAAATCAATTTTTTTGAAAAACGAGTCGACTTTGTTTGAAAATAAAAACTAAAATGGGAGTCGCTACCGATCTTTTTTTTTTGAGGTGTGACCGGGTCACCTCGCAATTTGATTATTTTAATAAACGATTTGATTTACTAAAATAACGGTTTTAGTCTACGAAAACTCGAGAAAAGGGTTCGGAAGTTGGTTACGTGCGAGAAAGGGTTAGCACCCTCGTCACGCCTAAAATTGGTACCTAATTGATTATTTAATGTCTTAATGTCGAAACTTGAAAATTTGAAAAGATTTTAAAATACGATCCTTTTTATTAATGTTAATTTTAAAAACGTTTGAATTAAACCGAAACGATTGCTAAAGATTCCCTCGTCTCGAGATATCGGATTATCACATCCTGTAAGTTAGGACACGATATTTTAAACTCTCGAGCACAAGTATGCCTTTAAAATTTCTTGAAATTATTATGTTTTGAAATTTAAAAGGATATTTGGCCGTTTAGGATCAACGAGAAAATCAAAACCCCGTAAGTTAGGGCACAATTTCTCGACTTTCTAAAAACACGAAATATTGCCTTATTTTGAAGAATTTTCGTTCTTTGAATAATGACGAGTGCAACACTTAAAGGCGTACATTTATTTTGTTTGGGCAATAAAATATAAATGTTATGAATGACAAACAATATGAAATTATGAATAAACGGATTATTGTATACACAATGACAATAATCATACATTATTAAAATGCTAATATCAATAATCAAAGACAAATATTGAATCAAACAACATATATGACAATTTAAAGATAAATAGCATAAAGCAAAAATAAAATAAATAAAATGTAAAAACAATTTAACATGATAGTAAATGAGTTTAAAATAAATGATGTAAAAAAAAGAATTTAAAAAAAAATAATATACAAAGCAATTTAAAAAAATAATATATAAAGAATTTTAAAACAAAAAATATACATATATAGAAGTCTGAGATAAATAACATATAAAAAAACTTAAAGTAAATAATAGTAATAAAAAATTTTAAAATAAATAAATAGATCTTAAAATAAGACGTGTAAAATAATTTAAATAAGTGCTAAAACAATTTTAAATAAATAATACATGAAAACAAGTGTCAGGACCCTTTTTGATGAAAACGGAGGCCGACTTGGGATTTTAAAAATGAATACAAGAACTGGAGTCGCCACCAATCTTTTTGTTTGGGTGTGATTGGTCACCTCAAAAGGGGTTGTTTTAAATAAAAGATTTGATTTATTAAAACAACATTTTGGGTCTGCGAATATCATAAAAATGGGTTCGGGAGTGAGTTACGCACGAGGAAGGATTAGCACCCTCGATACGCCCAAAATTGGTACCTTGTTGATTAATTGGTGTTTTTGTGTCGAAACTTCGAGAACTTGAAAGAATTTAAAATACGATCATCATTTGCTTTAAAATCATTTGGATAGGTTGAAAATGTGAATCGAAGGCTGATTCGCCTTAAGGTAAAACATCACATCCAATACGTTAGGACGCGACATTTCGACCTTTGAGGCTAAACTTTGCCTTTTATTTGAAATTCATGTATTTAATTTTGAAAGGATATTCGAATACTTGGAGTAGCCGAGGGAAATCAAAACCCAATACGTTAGGGTGCAATTTCTCGAATTTCTAAGTACAGAACATTACCTCGGTTTAGAAAACTTCATCTCGAGATAACAAAATATCACATCCAATGCGTTAGGACATGACATATTGAATTCTCGAAGATAAGCTTTTTATTGAAAGATCAGGCATTTATTTTGAAAGGATATTCAGTTATTTAGATTTAAACGAAAAACCGCAACCCAATACGTTAGGGCACGATTTCCTGAATGTCTAAATACAGAATATCACCTTTATAAAGAATCATTTTTGTATTGGGTAAAAGGTAGTTTATAAAACACATAATGAATGGCAATAAGAGTACGTATAACAGAATGAAATGTGGCAATGAAAGACAATATGAACAAGAGTGATAATATAATATGCAAAATAGTAATAATATATAAGCTTTTTATTTAAACTTATGTTTTAAGAAAGATATTCGGTTATTTAGATTTAGACGAGAAAACCGAAACCCAATACGTTAGGGCACGATCTCTCGAATTTCTAAACACCGAAACATTGCCTTTGTAAAAAGATCACTTTTGTGTAGGGTAAAACGTAGCATAATTCGTAATAAAAGTATTGAAAAACAGTAATAGTAATAATAATATTAACAAAAATAATGGGAATGATGTGTTATTAGCATAATAGGAACAATAATAATATTAATAGTAAAGTCATAATATGTACATGGAAATATGTTAGTAATGAAATAACGATAATAACATACTATTGGAATAATATTAAAAGGTAATAATAATATAATAGTCAAGATAATATTAAAATAGTGTTAAGTAAAATATGTTAATAATATATATGTACATAAAAAGGGTGGTAAAAGACGTAGAAATATATTGAACATAATAGTATTAAAATACCTAATGTAATATATGAAATACGTAAGTAATAGAATGAAAAATAAGTATATAATATATGAAAAAATATAACATATACACAATGGTATTAAAAACATATACGTAAGGTAGCATAAAATAACATGTAACTATAACATTAAAATCTATATATATATATATATATAAACATAATATATACATAATATATGTTTAAAAAATAAATAAATATTCAAAAAATATATATATAATAAGTGCATAAAAACATTTATATGTATAGGTAAATAATAAAAACATGATGATAACAAGTAAAATAAATAAAATATGTTAATAATAATAATATGTACAATAGTAAAAATGATGAAAATAGAAAAAAGAAAATAATAAAGTGCATAAATAATAATAATAATAATAATAATAATAATAATAATAATATAAGAATAATACGTACATAAAATAGTAATAATGATAATAAAATGTCAAAATACTAAAGAGGATTAAATTGAAAATAAAGCAAAGATTTCGGGGCAATTTCGAAAATATTTAATGAAGAGGAGGGCTGAATCGAACGCGCAGACAACAATAAGGGACTAAAAGAGAAAATATCCCGTCCCTTCGAAACTCGGCGTTTAAATCGGGGCCAGATCGAAAACAGGCATAAATTTTAGGGCCGAATTATAAACAATAAAACCTGATTGCAAAATGCTGAAAATGCGGAAGGGCTAAATGCACAAATTGCCCTTTTGCTTAAAAAACACGCTAATCCTAGTCGGAGCGGGTCGGATCGGTCTGACCCAGGGCGAAAACGACGTTGTTTTTTTATTAAAACCGGGGGTTCAAAACGGTGCGTTTTGGCGCCCTATAAAAGTAAAAAAATTTTTAAAAATTCATTTGGGACCGGGGGAAAGAAAAAAAGAGGGAGAGAAAGGGGCTGGGGAGATTTCCGGTGGTCGGTCCGACCAGCCTCCGGCCACCGTCCGGTCGCCGTCCTGTCACCGGACCTCTATCAGTGCCGCCGCCGGCCACCGTGCACGGTGGCCGGAAAAAGGTAAAATTTTCCAAATTTTTTTATTACTTTTGTTATTTATTTTTTTGGATCTATATAGATATGTGTATGGAAGAAAAGGAAACGAATTTAAACGAAGAAATGAAACGATGAAACTACCTACTGTTTCTCCGATTTCATTTTCCGTTTCTTTGTTTTTCTGCTCTGAGTAATATTCATGTGATTCGGGGGTATTCCCTTCGCTGTTTATGCTGTTATCAACACTATTCTTTTGATTTTAAAACCAAAGTCTGTTATTTCGGGATCAAAATTCGAACCCCTTACAAAGTTTTTCATTTGGCTTTTATAGCCTCTCTTTACAAGTTGTTTTTCTACTTTTCTACTTTCTGTCCCTTCTATTTTATTGTTTGCAGGGACTTGGGCGGTGCTGAGATGTGACCGGGATGGTGGAGCAGGTCCTGCAGAGGTGGTCAGTGCAAGTGGGTAGTCAGAGGTTCGGGTCAGGGCTGATTAGGGTTGGTTTAGTTTTAATGGGTATGGGAATAGTTGTAAATAGGGTTTATTTGGGTTTTTTTAGTCTAGGTGTTAACTTAGATGGGTCACGGGTTTGGGTTTCAATTGGGTTTTATGTACATGGGCCTGGGGTTTAAGTTAGGGGTTTGGCTTAGTTAGGTCGGTTATGGATTGTTTGGGTTTAAAATGTAATAGGCCCAAAATTGGCCTACAACAACGAGTTTTAAATAAATAATGTAAAGTGATCTAAAGTAAGTAGCATAAAAATAATTTTAAAATAATTAATATATAAAACAATTTAAGATAAAATAATACATAAAGTAACTTAAAACAAATAATTTAAAAACTATTTAAAATGAATAATATAAAAAATAAAACAATTTTGATATAAATAAAATATATAAAAAACTTAAAATGAATAATCATAAAACAGGTTTGAAAACTAAATAAATAAACAAATTAAACCAAGGACGAAATTAAAAAATAGACCTTTTATGTGCGCGAATGAACTATATTAGGAGTTGCCAGGGACTATATTAGGACACGCGCGAAGGAACTTGGATCGAAAGAGAAAATTTCCCAGGCCTTTTATGCGCAGCGTTTCAACTGGCGAGTCGAGGGACTAAATCGAATGCTAAATAAAATTACAGGGGCCGAATAAAAAGGGAAAAGAAGGAGAGACTTAATTGAAACACACCGCAAAAGCAGAGGTCCCTTTTTGTGCAAATAACCCAAAAATAGAAAACAGGCGGATCCCCTTTGCGGAGTGGGTCGGCTTCGGGTTGAGAGACCATATACGGCGTCGTTTTGGTGCCTAGGCTCCCAACCCTAAACGGCGCCGTTTTGTTTCTTTTATAAAACCAAATTTTTTTATGACATAATCTGCCATTTCTCTAAAAAAAACATTTCAAAGGCCCCATTTTCTCTTAGCCCTCTCCTTGGCCAACCATGGGCACCCTCGTTCATCCACCGTGCCACCGCCGTGGCCAGTGGCCAACGAGGGACAAATGGGCTTTTTAGCCCCGTTTCAAGATAATTTGAAGGTGAAGCCTTCTCAACCCCATAAAAGCCAAAACGAGAGGACCCTCGCCCCCCTTTAGCCCGATTTTAGCACTGGAAAGGGGGTTTCGGCGACGAAACCGCGGGGTGATTCAGGTACACTTTCATCTTCCTCTTTCTTTTTATTTTTCGTAAAAATAAATAAAAAAACTCAATAGTAAAAAAAATAAAAATGGAAAATCAGAAATCACCTTTCTTTTTTAATTTTTTCTATTTCGATTCATCTCTGTTCGTAAAAAACTACAAAGAAAACATTTCGATTTTTATAACCGAGTTACAAGCTTTTTAGTTCTAGTTTTTGTCTTCTTGCTATTTGTTTTTGCTTGTTGTCTGCTGCTTTACCCTCTTGCGTATTTTCTTTGATTTGCAGGTGTCAGACGCATCAGAGGCATGGAGGAGGTGGTGTCCGAAGAGGTTCTGTTGACGTGCGATGCACATGGGAAGGGCGGTGACTGAGGCGTGCGGTGACTGAAGTTTGGGGGCTAGGGTTCCCAAAATGTTTAAACATTCTGGGCCACTTGGGCCTTCAAATTTTGGGTTGTTATTTTAATTATTTTTGGGCTTGGTGTGGGTTTTGATTTGAATTGTAATTTTTTGGAATTTTCTTTTTATTTGTTTTTATTTTGGGTTTTATTTTGGTAATTTGGGCTAGGCCAAAATTGGCCTATTACACACATCATTTACCACTTTCACGCCAATTCACTAGACAATTTATACATCCAAAACAAGTCAATAATAAGCCACACCAAATACCAATTTCACAATTTATAACAAAGTCATTACATAACTTATAAGTACATGCAACACAGTTCAAAAACACAACCATGTATTACACAATTTATACCATAAACACATTTTCAAATGAACTAAATTCATGTTCGAATATTCATAATACTTTTTATTACTCAATGCTGAATTATAAGACCAAACTTTTCAAGCATATAAGCCATGTAAACATACTTGCCAAAATATGCATATACCATGACCAAAATTACACAACCATCAACTAACTCATTAATCAAACTTAACCATATGTAACCAAATACCACACATATATACACCATGAAATATACTTCCATAATAAACTTATGCCAAGACCGAATGCACATAAACATTAATATCAAGATTAAGTCATTTTCGCATGGCTAATATATATATATATATATATATATATATATACACATTTCAAGACCACACATATCAATCAAGCTAGACTATACATATTTATACTTTCAAAACCAACCAAAACAAATGCTAGCCTATACATGCCATAGGTTCATAATTCAAGCTTTTAAAATACCGAAATAGCGATCAATAGTGTGACGGATTTCCTTAACGATCCCCGAGCTCGTAACTAGTTTCCAAAATCTATAAAACAAAGAACAAACACACAAAGTAAGCTTGAATAGCTTAGTAAGTCATAAGCAAATAAATCAACCAAAGAACATTTGTATTATATAATTAACTTAGCCGAAAATATACATGCTCATAAACATATATAATATGCTCTTTAATCATGCATAGTTCATATAGTCATCTCAAGTATATATACTTACCTTACTTTTATAATCACTTAACTTAGCATATACCTGAACCTTTTAGCTCGATTTCATATTCTATCTTAACTCGATATTGCCCGTTAAACCATTCGGAATTAATAAAGATACTCGGATAGTCGAAAAGCTCGTATAATGCCAATGTCCCAGACGTGGTCTTACATGTAATCACATATCGATGACACTATCCCAGACAGGGTCTTACACGAAATCATATACGATGCCAATATCCCGGACATGGTCTTACACGTAAATCACAAATTGATGCCAACGTCCTAGATGTGGTCTTACACGAAATCACATATCGGAATCCTATGTCACGACATATATCCTAACTATTCCTAAGGTTCGTACGATGACTTTCGGATGTCGTAACTCGTTCGATTCAAGCTCATAAATAATGCTTCCATGCTTAATTCAATTCGGCATATACATATACACAAGTAATAATTCAATTCGGCACTATTAAAATATATACAATCAAATTTAACGACTTTTATTTACTTATGAACTTACCTCGGACAAAGACGAACGAACCGGGATGACTATTCGACAACTTTAGATTTCCCTCGATCCAATTCCGATTTCCTTTTTTCTTGATCTACATTAATATAAATTAAACTTATTTAATCACATATGTATTAAAATTCACCCAAAAACACATAAAAGGGTAATTTGCACTTTAGCCCCTAACATTTTACATTTTTCACAATTTAGTCCTTATTTCACGAAACATAAAATACACATAATTTCACTAAAATCTAGTATAGCTGAATTTTACTAAGGTTCATAGCAGTCTATTTCTTTCATTTATTTCACATTTTGAGCCCTCAATTTACAAAATTTACAATTTCTCATCAATGGCAAATCACAAAATACACAACCAATCCAAAAATTCAAGCATGGGCTAGCTAGTACTCAAAGCAACGATCTCAAAAACATAAAAATTATTAAAAAACTGAGCAAAACACATAACTTAATCAAAGAACACAAGGGCCAAACTTAACTTGCTTAAAAATGGTGTCTTTCACCTTTAAAATTCGGCAATGAAAGAAAAAGACGGACAAATGCATGTTGTTTTATATTTTATTAACATTTATCACCAAATAACCATAATAACCTTAATGAAATAATATAAAAGTTTTATAATGGTTGTCCATAACCATCCATCACATTATTTAATGTCCTAATTTCATTTTAAGGCCTCCACATTAAAAGAACATAGCAATATAGCACTTTAACAAATAGCATGCAACTTTTGCATTTTACACGATTAAATCCTTTTAATTAAATCGAGCACACAAACGAAAAAATTTTCACACGAAATTTTCACACATATAAATTAACATGCTGTAAACACCAAAAATAATATTAAAATATTTTTCTGACTCGAACTTGTGATCCCAAAACCACTGTTCCGATTAGGGTCTAAACCGAGTTATTACATCCCCTCTGCTAAAGAACATGTGGATCCTAAGGGTGGATCGGGTCGGGTCATCGGGTTAGCTGAAATGACACTGTTTTAGGTACCTACTTCCTAAAATGACTCATGGACCAAAATGAAAGAAAATTAAAATTAAATGGCAAAAATAAAAAATAAAACAGGACTAAATTGAAACAAGCCGCAAAAGCAAAAGGACCAAAAGAATAAATAACCCCTTATATAAAAAACACCGAATCCTATGCGGTTCAGGTTGAGTCGTCGGGTCCTGATTCAAAACGACGCTGTTTTGGAGCTTCTGAAGCCAGGCCAAAACAACATCGTATCAAGGCCTTATATAAGTAAAAAATCAGAAAAAAAAAATCATTTCAACAACATTTCTAAAAGAAAACTCTTCTTGCTCTCTTTTTCTCTCTAAACACAGCCCAAAATCCGGCCATGGGGCCATCGGTAGTCTGTTGTGGCCACCAGTCATCGGCGATGGCGGCCATCGTCTTCGGTGGCCGGAGAGAGAAGAGAAAGCCTTTTTCAGCCTTTTTTCAGCCCAAATCTGAAGGCTAAGTCTTTAGTTTGCCAAAAAAAAATCAAAAAAGAAATTTTTGACCCTCCACCTGACTATTTTCGATGCCGGAAAAGGCTTCCGACGACGGGGTAGGTGAAATGACTCGGGTGAAAAAAGATTTTTTTTTACTTTTGTTTATTATTATTTTGAAATAAAACAAAACAAAAAAGGAATCACATTTGTTTTTCTTTTAATATTTTTCTTCTTTAAATCTTTTGTGTATCTATTTCTCTGTAAAAAATAATACATATCGAATCTGGCTTTTATAGCTGATTTTACATATTATTTTTCTTTTTCTTTTTCAATTTCGGTACTGTTTCTTTGTTGTTGTTTCTTTGCTGCTTCTGTCTTTTTCTTTCTCTTTGCAGGTGACGCTGCGTGGTCAACAGCGGGATAGAGGCCCTTGCCTTTGCCATTTTGGTGCAAGGGCATCAGGCCTCAAGACAAGGAGCCTCGGGCGGCGTGCATGCGAATGGGGGGTGCAGCGCCAAAAACCCTCTCTGTAAAATAGTTTGGGCTATTGGGCCTTTAGGTTGTTTTTATTTATTTGGGCTTGTAATTTTATATTTCGGCTTGTAATTTATTTTTTTTTTGTTTATAAATTGAGCCCAGGCGAAATTTGGCTATTACAAAATATATTAAGTTTTAAGTCTAAACTTATAAAAATAAATCATATTTGCTTCAAAATAAAAAAAAATTAAATTAAATTCGAGTAGGGTCAGGTTGGAATTAAGTCTCCTATTAAAGTTTGAGTTCAATTTTATAACAAATTTTTTCTTAAGAGTCAAGGCTAAATCGAGATCGAGACGAATTAGTCAAGCTTCGAATTGAAGTCGAAGAGAACAAAAATCTGTTTCACCCTACCTCGTTGCCATCCTTCAACTAAGTTTGGTCATAAAGTCATATTGGAAGGGTAGTTAAGATAGCGAAGTGTAACACCCCTAACCCGTATCCGTCATCGAAATAGGGTTACGAAGCATTACCAATATTTACAGAACATCTATAGATAATTCAAATCAAATACTATTCATTTTTCGAGATTATTTATAACATCCCTTAATTGGACCCTCGAGGCCCAAAACATGCATTAAAATAGATTTGGAACTAAATCAGGATCTTAGGAAATTTTTCGTGAAATTTCAAAAAAAATTCACATTAAGGAGTCACACGCCCGTGTGGTAAGGGACACGCGGCCACATGACATGCCCATGTCTTAGGTCGTGTGGCTGCACACGCCCGTATCCCTGACTCGTGTAACTCTCTGACTTATAAGGCATGAAACAATAGAAGTTACATGGCCAAGTCACACGCCCGTGTGCTAGGCCATATGGTTAATTTAATTTTCAAAAATTAAGTACAGGTTTCATACGGCCATACAACACACCCATGTTTTAGGCCATGTACCTCACAAGGCTGAGACACATGCCCGTGTCTTTGCCCGTGTGCTCAATTCTAAGCATTCTGTTTCTAAATTCTTGGATGCAGGGGACACATGGCGAAGCCACATGCCCATGTATCAGGTCATGTGTCACACACGGTCAAGACACGCGCCCATGTGTCTACCCGTGTGGACGAAAATAGGTCATTTAAAGGCCACTTTTCTCACCCTTTACACAACTAGCCCGCACTAAACACACTCATATACCAATATAATCCAATTAAGTAGCCAACTCAAGCCAAAACATGCATTTAAACATGATAAAACATCACTATTACTAATACATACATACACATTTAAGTTTCACCACTTCAATTCCAACTATTTCATTATAAAAAAAATCTTTATACATGCCATATAAACCAAAAGATATTTAACCAAAAACTACCGGAGTAATCTGGATAGTGTGTTTCTACTGCGTTGATCCGATCCTCTAATCTCACGGTTATCTACAAAAACATTTAAACCACACAAGTAAGCTTATGGAAGCTTAGTAAGTTCATAGGCATTAAAATATATCTTACCAAATATATTACCACAATTCATAAAACAAATATTTAACTAATATTTTTCTAATAACAATAATAAATATTTTTCTTAATTGTAATTTATAAAAAGAAATTTAAATAACTTTTCGTTATTAATTTTTCTAAGTTATAACTAATATAATACTTTTACTCTCTTAATAAAATTAAAAATATAACTATAATGGTGTGTAATTAGAAAAGAATATTGTTTTTATATTTTTTTTAAATTTTCACATATATATATATATATATATATATTTGTTGCACGATGTGACAATTTTTAATTTATGTCATGTGACAAGTGACAATTTTTTCAACTAAAAACCTTTTTCTATCAACAACACGTCATGTGTTCATAAACTTTTTATGGTTTGCATTCACTGTTATATTTTACGTCAAAGTACAGGCATAATCGGAGAGGAATTATTGGTTTAAAGAATTTACAAGTTATAGATTTGGTGTTTGTATTTTAATTTAATTATTTTTAATATTTATATTTTAAAAGAATTTAAAATTTTAATTATCATCAGACGATAATTATTAAATTTATTAAGTTAAATTTTGTTATTTTTAAAATTTGATATAGTAAATATATTATCGTATATGTTATGTCATGTTAGATTTTTATTTCCACAAATTACTCATTACAAATTCAATTAATAGATTAATGACTGTCATTTGTGTTAAAATTGAATTTTTTAAAGTTCAAAATGTATAGAGACTTAGAATAATCCAATTGGAGAATATGGACTAAATCTACAATTGAATTGAATGTGTCGACACCATTTTTTTATGAAAAGGGTCGACTTTTATTTAAAACAAACTAAAATGGAGTCGCCACCAATCTTTTTTTTACGATTTGTGATCGGATCATCTCGTAATTCAATCATTTTAATAAAAGTTTAAATTTACTAAAACAATGATTTTTGGTCTACAAAATCCAAAAGACAGGTTCAGGAGTCAGTTACGCACGAGGAAGGGTTAGCACCCTCGTAACGCCCAAAATTGGTACTTAATTGATTAATTAATGTCTTAATGTCGAAAATTGAGAACTTAAAAAGAATTTAAAATACAATCCTTTTTTTATTAATGTTGATCTTTTTTAAATAAAATAAAAAAGCTTGAATAAAATGAAACGAGCATTAAAGGCCCTCTCGTCTCGAGATAACAAAGTATCATATCCCATAAGTTAGGATACGATATTTGAACCCTCGAGAATAAGCTTGCCTTTTAATTTTTATTTTAAAACTTGCATATTTTAAAAGGATATTCGGTTGTTTAAATTTAACGAGAAAATTGAAACCCCGTAAGTTAGGGTATAACTTTCTCGAAACTCCAAATACGAAATATTGCCTTCATTGTCAAAGTCTTCCTTTTTTGATGAATAATAATGAGCATAATATTTAAAAAGATGGGTATTTAAAATTTTGTGGATAATACGACAACAGGCACATATGCCCAAATGTAATTTATGACATGATTTTGATAATATAAAATGGTAATATAGACAATGGCACTATGATGTATGAGTGTGAAGTAGCTATGCGGATAGAACATCTATTTTAAATAACAAATAAATGGGTAAATATTATGGTAGTAATGACATGAATATGAAAATAATAGAAATATAAATTTAAGGAATCAACAAGACAAGGTAATCCAAAATAAAAATGAAAATGAAAGGTGTTTAATGAAAATAGTATCCAATATTTTAAAAATGAAAGAATAATAAATAAATAGATGAAATAAATAATAAATAACATCAAATTTAAACATATAAAAAAGATAAGAAAAATAAATAAACAAATAAATATATAAATAGGTAAGACAAAAATATAACTTAAGTATTTAAAAGAGGTAAAATAATCATAGATGAATAAAATAAATATATGTAGTATTTGTTGTGAAATAATGAAAGGAAAGAACAAACTAAAATGTGATAGAAGAGAGAGTGTATAGAGAATGTATATTCATAAGAGAGAATATATATTCTTTCTATTATCTTTTTTCATGAGTACATGAGCCCCATATATATAGGGGTTGATAGTAACTCTCTAATTATTATAGTGCATGTAAAGGGTCATGACCTTTTACATTTCATCTCCCATATTAATTGAGTACAGGAAGAGTCATAACTTATGGGACCTTTTCCATTGAGTATAGGAAGAGTGTCATAACTTATGGGGGTGATAATGGCATCCACATAAATATTCATAACAGTATTAAATTTCAATGTCTTAAATATAAGAATGATGAATCAATAGATAAGTCGATAAAACAATCGTAAATAATATTAATTTTAAAGGATAAAAGAATAATGAACAAATAAATCGATAAATATAATGGATTTGAATAATACTAAGTTTAGGTGTATGAAGAAAAAAATGATAATGCGAATAATATTAACTTAGAATGCGAAGAATAATAAATAAAATAAATGTACAAAACAAATATAGATGATATGGGAAAAAAAATACAAGGCAATAGTATAGACCAAGAAATAAACAAATAATAATAAAGTAAAAAAATAAATAAATCCATTAAAAGGTTGAAATGCACCGTTTCCAGGTCACCGAATAGTCAAAAGACCAAAATAAGAAAAAATAAAATTCTATGGATAGATTTAAATAAAAGAAAAAAATGAAATAAAGACCATATTGAAAGACTATTAAAAAGCGGAAGGACTGGGCATATAAATAACCCATCGAAGTAAAACATGCGAATCCTTCAAGCGGGTCAGGTCACATGCGGGTCAGGCTCAAAACGGCGCTATTTTGGCGTCTGAATTTGAACACCCAAAACGACGCAGTTTAGTGTTGCTATATAAACTAAAAAAATTT
Organism: Gossypium stocksii; assembly: GCA_020496765.1. Classification (NCBI taxonomy): domain Eukaryota; kingdom Viridiplantae; phylum Streptophyta; class Magnoliopsida; order Malvales; family Malvaceae; genus Gossypium; species Gossypium stocksii. The sequence goes on from CM035621.1 coordinate 114,025,310, forward strand.
CCAAAAAAAATCATTCTTCTTTCATTTAAAAAAAAAAAAATTTGAAAGCTCTCAAACTCTCTCACCCTCTCCCCACTCCGGTCGAACTCCAGTCGCCGGACCACCGTGGTGGCCGCCGGTTGTCGGAGACGGCACTACCGTCCATGGTGGCCGAAAAACAAAAAAATCCCATTTTTTGAATTTTTTCGACTTTCTGAAACTAAAGATGTCATTTTTCATCAGAAACAACGAACCTCAGCCACCCATAGCAGCAGGACACGAAAAAAAATAAGGTTCGACTCCCTTTTTTATTTTTTTCTTTTGTTCTAAAAAAATAAAAATAAAAATAAAATGCACGAAAAAATACAAGATAAAAAAAGAGACCTTTTCAAAATTTTCTTCTCTGTTTTCGATTCTCTGTTGTGTGTTCGTAAAAAAATACATTGGTTCTTGTGACTTTTTATAGCAGAAAGAAGAAAAGAAAATAAATACAAAATTTTTATTTTTGCTACTGTTTTTCTTCTCTGTGTTGTTGTCCTTGCAGGTACGGAGGCCAGCTATGGATGTATGGAGGTTGATGTGGCGTGCGATGCTGGTGGCGTACGTGGGAGGAGCGGCGGCTAAAAGGCAAACCTAGGTACGGCTAGGGTTTTCTCCCTTTGTTTTTTGCTGCTGAAAATGGTTTAATTTTTGGGTTGTTATGCCACTAGGGTTTTGTTGCATTTGGGCTATAATTGGGTAGCGTTTTTGGGCTTGATATGTAAATAGACTGTTAAAAAATTTTGGACTTTGTGTTTTAGTTTTTTATCTGGGCCCATGCCAAAATTGGCCTATTACAGAATGCATAGTGCATTACTAGTAATTGAATTTAACCAAATGAATTTAATTATTATTCTTTGAGTCAGGACTAAATTTTCAAATTTTGAAAAGTACATGAACTAAGATTGATCATTTCAAAAAGTATAGGACTAAATTTGATCACATTAAAGTACAAGGATTAATAGCAAAATCTAACCTAATATAGTTATAGAACAATTATAAATGTATGTCAAAGCAATTACAAAATATAATCAAATCAATATAAAGTACAGACAGACTAAAACCAACCCTTCGATTTAAAATCCACATGACTGGATTAAAAACCACCATGACAACTACATATAATGAGACTCAAATATGAATACTCAAAATCTCAAGAATTAAACCTTTGTCGACAATATTAAAACCTCATGAACAAGTGTAATAAAATTTTTGATATAATGCATAGAACTACTCATACCCCCTTCTCTACCTTTTAATAAGAGAAGAAACGCACTTCAGTGCATTTAAACCCACATTCTCCTATATTGACAATAATATTAAAATCAATCAAATTAAAACTCAATCCGTATGAGTAATAAAACTTTGAATATTCATTCATTGTAATAAAATGCTAAGAGATTTGTTGATATTCGAATTATTATTTGAGTGTCTTTTAATATATAACTCATTTATTTTCCGGCTCCTACAATACTAAATTATATCATGCACATTATATAATAGATAAAAGAATTGTAAAAAAAAAAAAAAGAAAATTGTGTTTTCAAGGATTAAAAAGAGTATATATTTTTAAGTCAGTGTTATATAATATTTTACAAATTTGAAATTCGGTCCGTCCAGGAGATCCAAAATCTGACCCAGTCAATGAAGGGATGTCACCTAGCTCACCACTCCAATCTCAGCTTGTCACTCCCCAACTCGCCACCTCCTTACCAGTCAGTCGCTCACTAGCTCGCCACTTCCCTATTCACAAGTCAAACAACTCACAACTCTACAATTCGCCACCTTCCAACTTCACCTCCTAGCTTGATGTTCCCCAATTGGCATGTTCACCAAGATACCTCATCAGTGATGTTTGTCGAACCTAAAAAGGGTAACATGTCATTGTGCACCAGTTACCCCTAACACGTCACATAGTTGCCCCTAACATGTCACACCTTGAAACCAACATGTCACATCAAGGAACTAGCACTTCATATCAGAAGAACCCTGTCCCATAAATATGCAGGATAACCTCTATGAAGAAGGGGAACTAAAAAGAAAAGCCATCAATAGTCAACTACTTTTAAATGAATAATCACTACAGGAAATTAAGCTTTTAGCGGCGTTTTTAGTAGCATTTGAACCAAAAGCACCGCAAAAGTTATACATTAGTAGTGCTAATCAGAAAACTCCACAAAAAGTTAGAACTATAGCGGCGTTTTTATTATAAACACTGCAGAAGGAAGCAATAGCGGCATTTGGACCAAAAACGCTGCAAATATGTATTAAAATTTTACAAAACGACATCGTTTCACTGCAAGAAATTAAGTTTTAGTGGCATTTTGACTGAAAACGCCGCAAATGTTATACATTAGTGGTGTTTTTCATAAATGCCGCAAATATTTATTAAATTTGACTTAAAAAAGTCGTTTTGTTAACCCCGAAATTCCTTTAGTTTTTTCCCAAATCAAATTTCCCTGAAATTTTTCCCAAATCCCTTTATTTCTTCCCCAATTTCTTTTCCCCAATTCCCCTTAATTGATCAAAAACCTTAACTTTTTCCCCAAATCCCCTCCTTTTTATCATCTTTCAAATCCTAACCCTTTTCTTTTCTGTATAAATTCTTCACCAGCAACAACAACAACAAAATTCTCATCACCTTCTCTTCGCTAGAACAAAAAAAATTCTGGTAAGTTTTCATTTCATTCAATTTTTTATATCTTTTTTTTAATCCATTCTATTTTTTAGTTAAGTAAGGTTTCTTTCCTTTTGTGAAGAGGAAAATATGCAGCAGCCTCCGCAGTTGATGAACATCACCACTGAGCAGATTCAAAAGGTTTTCTTTTTTTTTATTCTTTTACAGCAGTGCCTCCTTTATATGTATATGCATTTTGGTTGACTGGATATTTAATGGGTTTTTTTGCGTGCATTGTTTACTGTATGTATTATTAATGATTAAATTAATAAATAATTAGCTTTCTTTTAGAAATGCAATAATTAGCTTTTACGTTTATGAGAAAAATCTGAAACATATTCCCTTCACTGTTAAATATGTGCAATAAAACATATTTATGATTGACTTCTTGAATGGTGTGTGTTTTGATTAGGTGTATGAATAAGTTTTTAACAAGTATTTGGAAGATCTTTGGATGAGCATATCAACGTACTCTTGTTCAGAGACAGGAATGTTCCTAGAAAATTAAGTCGGAACAACATAGGATGGATATGTAAATGGAGAGGATGTTATAAAACAAAGTAAATTAACCTCCGCCACTATAACCCATGGATTTCCTTCCATCCCTGCTTGGTATGAGCCCATATACACCTGACAAACAAGCCAAATAATTAACTCTCTCTTACTCTCTTACATCTGTAACTTACATATAAATATACACTAAAATAAGTAAAAAGAATAAAGAAATTACATTCTCGTATGCAAAGCCAGAAGAGAATGCAACTTACCCAAATGTTTTATGTTGAAAAAAATAGCTACGCATTTTTAGTTAATTTGATATTTTACATGCACAATCTATATATAGAGAGAGAGCATGTAATCCAGCACTTGAATTGAAACAATAAAAATCATACAAAAAGATATAGAAGGGTCATTTTTCCACTTTTTTGTTTACTAAGGTGTCATGCTATGAAGTAGAAAATATATTCTTTTATTGAATATTTATTCTTAGTAGTTATTTATATATCCATCCATGCAATGTTCTAATCTTATATCTTGAATTACAATACATTAACAGGTATGAGCCCAATGCCATTAATCTATCATATCACAAAGAGCTAGAGTAAATATACTCTTCAAATATGCTACTTAATACTCATTATTCTGGATTTCGTAAGCGTGCCTTGCAAAATAGATCATAATAACTTTTATGATCCAAGGTACTAATTTTGCAAACATGAATTCTTTATCTTATTTTTTATATACATGTTTCAAATACTGGTTCCCTATGCTTTTGGAGCACTTGCCTGACCTTGTTGATAAGGTAAATAAATATACACACTATGAGATATCTAGGATTCTCTCTAACATAAGAGAATTTCTCATTTGTATTCTAAGAAAGGAGTCATTTCAAGTAGAGTTCTAAAATCATATAAGCTTGAGGCTGTTGTTATAAATATGATTTTCTACTTTCAATTGTTATATATTTTTAACTAGTGTACAATTTTATTAATTTCTTAATATAATACTTTTGACTTAAACAATCATAGATCGTTATATTGTCAGTTAATGTATTATCCCAACTTTATGGCTTAAACATGATTTGTCTTATACCCTTTCCTTACAATCAAAATATTAACCCAACTTTATAGAAAAAAAACTAGCTTCCCCTCCCTTTTTAAGTTTGTGGTGCTGTTTGCAATTTTTGGATTATTTATTTGTAAATTTTAATTAATTTAATTATATGTTTAGTCCCTTGTTGACTAAGACTAGTATAGTTGAGTTTTTACATCAGTAAGTTCTTGATATAGAGCACGGTTTTGCAAGGCAATTACTGAGCTCCAAATTATCTATTTCTTTCTCTTTTTTGGTCAGACAGAATTAAGCCGGCCAAAGTTTGTAAAGATAATAGCAGAATTTCACCCTTATATTTAAAACTGTTGCTTTCTCTTTGATTAATATTTGATGCTTGGAAATATTGTGATATGCTAAATACCCCATATTTTATTTGGTAGATACTTTAAAAATAGAGTTGAATTTCAATAGGCCGTTTAGTTGTAAATGGAGTTGAGAATGGAGCATGCTATTGTCTTTCTCTGGATATGCTATGTAACACCCCCTAACCCCAAACCGTCGTCGGAACAGGGTTACGGAGCATTACCGGACCTATTGGACAATTCACATAAAATACCTATGTTCAACCAAACTAAACACATTAAAATATGCTCAAAACTTGCTAAATTTAGACATTTTATATATTATCCAATACTTAATTTCAATCACTTATCATATATTATCAATATGATTCAAATTCATACTAAATTAGTCAAGTCCTATTATATACCGTTACCAAGCTTAATTCTACTTAGTTCTCAGTACATCAACAATCCAAAACGACACACACATAAAACAATCTAGGTACACACCATTACCAACTATTAACACTCTTTACCTCATTGAATTCGGGATCGGCCTGGGATGCTGATTTAACGATCTAGCTTTAACTTAACCTGAGCATGGAAACAACCGTACGCTGAGTATGAACTCAGTGGTATTTCTATAATCCGAATATTTAAAATAAATCAATATAATATGTATAAATAAATGTTAAACACAATTGAACATTTAAAACCATACAATACTCAATTTTCATCACTTGTTATGTATAATAGCTTTCCATAATTTGTTCCCATACCATTTAAACAGTGACACTATCTGTTCCACATTCAACTCATGAATATATATAACTTGCATATTCCATGTCTTTACAACATATTTCACATTCTATTTCCAATTCACTATCTCATATTCTTAGCCCAAAGTAGACTTTATAGAACACACAGGATATACGGAACAAATACAGAGGTGCGTTATTACGCACTAATGAACAGAGAGCACTGAAGTGCTATACAGAGAGCACAGATGTGCTAAACAGAGAGCACTTAACATGCTAATAATAGAACGGAGAGCACTAATGTGCTAATAATCAGAGAGCACTAACGTGCTAATAATCAGAGAGCGCGCTAGAGTTCCTTAATGGCATGCCACTAATATCCCAATAGTTCTAAATTCCGTCTACTTGGGCATTAAAGATGAATTTTATATAAAAATAGTCCAATTATCATATTTACTCAATATCACAATTACACATATATTTTCAATATATATATATTCCAATTCAATTAAACCAATATAAATTCATCACATACCAAATTAATCCATTTCCTTTATAAACACAATAATTCTTACTTCCAAATTTACTAAATGCATAAAAAAAAATTATAAGAATTAATAACTAGGTTCGGATTATAGAAATACAAACCGTATTTTCTCGAGCTAGCTCCTCATTTGTTTTTCTCTTTTCCTTTCTTGCTCGATGTCTCGAATTCTTTGTTTACTACGGAAATAATAATAATTTGCATTATTAATTACAGCATTAAAATTTAAATAATTAAACTTTTATTCAATTCCTATTTTTCCTCTTCATTCTACTAGACTCATGTACCTTTCTATCATAAAATTTCCAGAATTTTTAGTTTTGCCACTTAATACAGTTTATTCCTCAAAATTACCCCTGATTCACTGTCTGACAGTTCCGACCCTCCTGTACTAAAATTCAATTAGCTCATAACTCAGGACTCGTATAATGTTCTCGTCTATTTCTCTTGAAACTAGACTCACTGAGGATTCTAAACATATAAATTACAACTCATAACTATTTTTGTACAATTTTTAATAATTTTATAAATTTAAAACAGAGTATCTCGAAATCTTCCTGAACCAGTCTTACGGAAACTTAAATATCTCAATCTATAGACTTCCTTTTCTTGTTCTGTTTCTTTCATTTAAAAATAGACTCATTAATATTTAATTATATATCTCATTCAACTTCTAATTCAATTTCTACTATTTTTGGTGATTTTTCAAAGTTATACTTCTGTTGCTGTCTAAAACTGTTTCTTATAGCTTATTTTGCAATTAAATCCTAACTAAGTTTACTTACATTTCTTATTCAATTCACACTTCTATTTCTATCCAAATTTTACCCAACTCAAGTTTAACTATTGAACTTTCATCATATTTTTCTAATTTTGAATTTTCTTCAATTTAGTCCCTACAATATAAAACTTATGAATTACTTTACAATTCAATCCTTATTTCATTCTTAACTTGAATTTCTATCTATTTAACCCTTAATTCATCATTTTATTCAACATTAACAATGTCTAATAATTAAGTATCTTTCAAAATATCAACTTAACCTCATCAAAATCTTGTTCCAAGGCTTCTAAAACATCAAAATTAAGTAAAAAGGGCTAAATTAACTTACCTATTAAACTTGCATGCTTTAAACCTTCAATTTTCCCTTTTCTTCTGTCTTTTCTCTTTTTCTTTCTTTCCTTCCCCTGCTCTCTGTTTCGTTTGGTTTTCTATTTCTACTTCTATTCTTTTTTTTTTCTTTATTTCATTAAACCATTATATATATATATATATATATATATAATAAATAATAAATATCTATTAATACTTAAATACAAGTGTTACAATTGTATGTATTTTTCTTTAGACACTTGTATCAAATCATATCCACACATTTGTCTTTATTTAATTTATTCATCACATAATATCAATTTAATAATGGTAAATACATTAATATTTACTTAAATAATAAATAAATACATTCATGTATTACTAATGTATGTATAATATTTATTGCACATGTATATTTTTATTACCACACATTTGTCACTATTTTAATTTATTTAATAATATAATAATTTAATATCAACTAAATAATAATAACCATAATAATAATAAATTAATTGTTCTAAGAAAAATCTTAGATTTTTACCGCCTAAATTAGGACAAATGGCATAATTGCCATTTTGGTCCTTTACATTTTCTTTTAATCTATAATTCAACTTTCACACTTTATTCAATTTAATCCTTTTCCTAATTATTCTTAATTTAAGCTAATTCACTTCATTAAACTTTAATTAACCATTCACTTAACTTCGTAAATATTTTTAATAAATATTCATGAATCTATTTTTCAGAAACAGAAACCCGAAAATACACTTTTTCGATAACCGTAAAGTTCGGGTCATTAAATACTACTTGCAAACTGTTAGAGCCTTCATCATCCTATATTTAAAGCCTTCATATTCTCATATGCTGTTTGCAAACTGTTTGCCTAAATGTTTAACCTGTATGCTCGTGGAGTATGTATGTGATCTCTTTTGCTCCTTAGTTATTAAATCAATTTTGGTTTAATAATATTCCATGGTGTTGATTAATTAGGAAAGTTTGGTTGAATATTCATTCCTTTTTTGCAATCAATTTGAAAGGGTTTTTTTGTTTCTATTTTAGTTTATAAATTTTTAAGTTTGTTACTGTACATATTTTGTGACATTTAAATTAATTCTTACATTTTAATGATTAATTTAACTCAATAATTAGGGTTTAGCATTAGTTTCACTATTTGATCTCGTAATTTTGCTATTTATACTCTTTTATTTTTCATTTATTTTATTATTTTTGCTATTATGTAGTTCAATATTTTATTAAAATATTAACATGATTTTTTAATATTTTGACTAAAAATATTAATTTATTATATGATTAAATACTCACTTTTTGACTAAAAATATATATTTAATACTAATTAATGTATATGTTTAATAATATTGAAAATTATAATGTTTGGTTTTAATATTTAATATTTTAAAATGTTTTTAAAACTTAAAAATAATTTTTTTTCAATATAATAATATTTAGCATTATTTAAATTTATTTTTATATAAAAATCAAATTACTAATTTTTTTTTCTAAAAAAATGATTTAAAAGCTTTAGTTACAGCTTTTAATAATGTTGTATATCATGTTTAGGTTCCTATGCAAATTGAAGACTTATTGTTGTAATAAGTGTTATCCAGAAGGACCAATTGCTAAAGATTACTTGGCAGAGGAGTGTATGACTTTCTGCTCTAGATATTTAGAAGATGTTGAAACAAGACTAAATAGATCAAGTAGAAATGCTGGGCTCACTAATCATAACTTAGCCGAAACTTATCTATTTCAAAGTTATGGAGAACCAATCGATAAAGTTGAAATTGCACACTTAGATGATAGATCTTGGGTACAAGTACATCGATATGTTCTTTTTCACCGCGATTCAATTGAACCATTACGTATGTAACAGGCCCAATTTGCCCCGCCCATCCAGAACCAAAACCAAAACCAAATAATAATAAAACAAAGTCTAAGTTCAGTCCAAAAATTACAAATATATCATTGTCCCACTACCCATACTAGCCCAAATCACATTAATACAACCCCAAACCCAAATTAGGCACCCAATACCCAAAAATTTATCAGAAACAAAAGAAAACCTAATTCCTCCTAACCCTAGCCGCCTCCACCTCCACGTACACCGCCACAGCCTCTCCCACGTACTGCCTTCGTGTGCGCCGCCATCGCCAGCTGGCCTCCGAACCTGCGAGAGAAAAGAAAATAACAGCACAACAGAATAACAACAAATGTACTGCAATAAAATCAAAGGAAAAAAAGGGAAAAAATGATTTGTATTTTCTTTTTATTATTTATTATTTATTATTCTATTATTCGGCTATAAAAAGGCGGAATGAGATCAATGTAAGGGACCTTCTTCTACACACAATCAATACAAAAAAAAATAGAAAATCAAAAGGTGATTCTCGTTTTTTATTACAAGTTTATTCTTTAATTTTTTTTATTATTTATATGCGAAAAAAAAAGAAAAGGAAGAGGATACTTACCTTCATTGGTCTCTTCGTCGCCGGAAAAGTCCCTCTCACGCAACGCTGGCCACTGGCCCATGATGGCAGCGCGACAGACACCAAGGAAGCCTTAGGCCGGGAGTGGAGACCAAAAAGGGGAAGGAAACATTTGAGAGGGTTTGAGGTTTTTTTTTTTTAAAAGAAAAAGGGGAAAAATGAAGTTTAAAATTTTTTAACTCTTATATTAATAAAATGCAGCGTTTTAGCTTTTCCTCTAAAACAACCGAAACGATGTCGTTTAAGGAGGGGAGATTCGCATGTTGACCCGACCCATCAAGGAGGATCCACGCGTTTCTGCTTTTCGGGCAATTTGCGCATTTGGTCCTTCCTCCTTTCTTGTTCTTTCAAATCAATTTATTTTTATTTTTAAATTTTGCTTCTAAATATTATTTCAGTGTTATTTTGATTCATTTATTGAACGACGCCGTTTTGAATGGGGGATATTTTCTGTTTTGGTCCCCTTTCTTGTATGCGTGTTGTAATTTAACTTTTTTCAATATTTTTATTGCCGATTTCCCCCTTTTTATTTGATTCTTTGTACAGTTTAGCCTCTTTTTTGTTGTTTATTTTACTCAATTGGCCATTTTAATTTCTTTTAATTTAGAATTAACCCTTTTATTTTAATTTCTTATTGGTTTGTTTATTTGCGCATTTCTTCTTTTTAATTTTATTTTTTCATTTTACTTATCTATTACTTTACTTATTCATGTATACAATTTATTTACTACTTTAATCCTTGTGTTTGTTTATTTCCCGACCTTTCTTTTAATATTTTTATATAGAATTCATTTAAAACTATATTATTTATTTTTTAATTTTTTTATATATTATTTATATTATACTTGTTTCTTTTGTTATTTTCAGCCTTTTTATATATTATTTATGTAAACATATTTAGTTTATTTTAAATCTTTCATATATTACCTATTTTGAACAGTTTTATTTATTACATATATTTTAATTTTTTATATAGTATTTATTTTAAATTGTTTATCATATTATATACTTTATTTTGTTTTATATTATTATTTTAAATAAATTATTTACTTTAATTATTTACTTTTAAGTTTTTTTATATTATTTCATTTCATTTTCCTTTGATTATTAAATGATAGTATCAAGAATGACGTATGTTGTGTGATTATTGCCACCATGTGTATCAATTCGTTTTTATATTACTGTCATTCTTTAGCGTATTGTTTTACTCATAGATCATTATGCCGTGTCCGATATTATCATTCCATTCCATTTCATTAAAACCACCTCAAAGGTCTTATTTTTTTTAATCAATGATTGGCCATTTTATTTTATTCCAAATAAATAAATGCATATCGCGTCGGTTTTATAATCGCTCTTGTTTGGAATTTTTTAAAAAATGAGGCAATGTTTCGCGTTTTGGAAATTCGGGAGATCATGTCCTAACTTACTGGATACCAATTTTTCTCATTTGACCTAAATAGTGGAATATCCTTTTAAAATCAAATACCCAAGTTTTAAATAAAGGCTTATTCTCGAGAATTTGAGATGTTGCATCCTACCTTGCTGGACGTGACATTTTGTTGTCTCGAGGTAAGAATTTCTGAAAACAAAGGCAATATTTTGTATTTGGAAATTCGAGAGATCGTGCCCTAATTTACTAGGTTTCGATTTTTTCTCTTTTGACCCAAATAACCGAATATCCTTTTAAAATTAAAATGCACGAGTTTTGAACATCAAGAGACAAGCTTATCCTCGAAGATTTAAAATGTCATGCCCTAACGTACTGGATGTGACATTTTATTAGTTCGGGACAAAAGGGCCTTTAGCAAATGCTTCGATTTGTCAAAGCACATTTTTATAAAATTAGCATTAATAAAAAGGAGGATCATATTTTTAAATTCTTCACAAATTTTCAACTTTCGACATTAAGATATTAATTAATCAATTAGGTACCAATTTTGGGCGTTACGAGGGTGCTAATCCTTCCTCGTACGTAACCGACTCCCAAACCTATTTTCTCGAATTTCGTAGAATAAAATCGATGTTTTAGTAAAACAAAACATTTTGCAAGGTGATCCAATCACACCTAAATAAAAAGGATTGGTGACGACTCCATTTTCGTTTTTTTTAAGTGGATTCCCATTTTCTAAAATAAAAATGGTGTCGACAACGTAAGTAAGTTTTAGAATTTGATAAATATTCATCTTTTTAATTCGTTTATCTTCTAACCAAGTAATCCACTTTTTAACATAATGAGTACAAAAAAGTCTTGAGATCTCATTCAGGCTCCCAAAAATTACAACATCGAGAGATTCATAAGTTATTCACAGAATCTTTTCATGACTGGTTAGGGCAAATGATATGCAACAGAAGTTTTCATTGACAAATAATAATGTTTTTGTATAACATTTATAATTAATCAATTTACTTTCGATTCAATAGGTTTGGAGTGGAAAGGACGTCAATGACGAAGTTAGATGACTGTCCCAAGGTTCGAATAGAGTAGTAAAAAGATATACTATCTTCCTTATCAATGGATTTAGGTTTCATACAAAATCTCCTGAAAGATTGAGAAGGACTCAAAATTTTGGAATAGTTGTTAATTCTTCAATTACAAGTTCTGCTAGTGCTAGGGACAGCAATCCTGTTGAGGAAAATGTGGAGTATTACGGATTTCTTACTGATATTATTGAGTTGGATTACTATGGCAAATAGAAGGTGGTCGTATTTTGATCTGATTGGGCTGATGTTAATACTGCTCGCGGAATTAAAAAAGATCAATTTGGTTTTATAATGGTGAACTTCTCTCGATTAATTCACATTGGACAACAATTGATAGACGATCCGTATGTATTTTTTTCTCAAGTCAAATAAGTTTTTTACTCGAAAGATCCAACTTATGATGGTTGGTATGTTGTACTCCGTAACACCCCTAGAAACTTGTTTGACATAGGCAATGGAAGTAGAGATGACATCGACGAAAGACCAGAAATTTTGCCGTTTCTAGAACAAAACTTAAATAAAACTATCCCTAGTACTAGTACACAATTTCAATGGGTTCACCAGGATGTGGATGAAGATATTTACGAATCATGTAGTAAGATTTTACAATTTCTTAATTATATGTAATATTATAATTTAAATATTGATCTTGTTAAATATTTCAACTATTTTATATGTACTATTATTGTTGTAATTAGTTACTAATATTTTAACTATTTTATGTGTATTACAGATAAAATGCCTAGAAGATTGCGAGATCTCAGTATTATTCAAAATCCTCTAAATTCGGAAGAAACAAATAGTGAACAATATACTGCCATTGGATCTTCAAATGTTCTGAACATAGCTGACGAACCTACAAAAATTCAAAGTAATGTTAACTTTAATTTACATGCATGTTAACTTTTATTATTGATTTTGTTTCAAATTCTTATATTATAATATACCATTTTTTCAGCTGAAAGTGGGAGGAGACGCAAAATTTGAGGACGTACATTATTAAAAGATTTATACGAGTTAAATTTTGTCAAGCGCGTCAAAGTAGCTAGAAACAATCTTAGTCAGCCTATTGGATCAGAAGCTTGACTTTTAGCCGGATACTTGGGCATTATAGCACGAAATGACAATATGTTGCCTATGAACTACAAGTCATGGCATCATATGCTTGATAGTAACAAAAATCAAGCTCTCGATAATATTAAGGCAATAACGTGAATGTAATTTATAATACTTTGGTTTAAATTTCATTTATATTTACTTTCTAAACTTGTGTTATTTGCAGGAGAGATTTGCTTTAAAGGTCTCAGATAATTGTGTGAAGAATGCATGAGGAAAAAAATGGAGAGACCATAAAAGTGCTTTAAAGAAGGAATATTTTAAGAAAAATATAAGCCTTGAAGAGAAATTGCGAAATTTCCCGCCGGGAATGCTGAGGTACCAATAGGAAGACGCAATTAGATTTTGGAATTCAAAGAAATGAGAGGTATTGCGTACTTCTAAACTCTTATAATTATTTCGATTTATAGTATTTACTATATATGTAATAATAATTTCATAATGTAGGATCGTGAGCGAGTTGGAACTACAAGTAGGCAAAAACAAAAATTCACCCACACAGTTGGATCGAAAGGTTTTGCTTGTGTAGCTGATGATGAGGTATTTTGAATTTATTAATTGTGTCAAATATTAATTAATTTCTACTAAATAATATTTTTCCTACTATATTGTAAGAACTGTCGTCTAGTCAAAAAGTTAGACGCCTTCAGCTTTTTGACATTACACATAGAAAGAAAGATGGATCTCCTATAACTACTAAAGTTGTAGAAATTACGGTATATTTACTTAATAAAATTTGAATTTGATTTATTAGGAGAAACTAAAGGATAAAAGGGCGGAGTATGAAGCGATTGCTTCGAGTGATAATTTTGTTAATCTTGACAACATTGATAACTGAATTATTACTGAAAGTTTTAGGTCCTGAAAGGTATGGTCGGATTCAATTTCAAGGATCTTTTGTTAACCCAACCCAATATTTTGGTCCAGCTCGCAGCAATACATGCTTTCGGGGAATCAAGCTCAAGCTGAAGTTCAAAAGTTAAAAGACCAGATGGCTCAGATGCAAGCGAGCACAGTTGAGCAAATTGCTCAACTTAAAGCGAAGGCAGCATCGAGAGAAGCAGAGGCTCAAAGAAAATATGAAGAACTTGTAACGCCCTAAAATTTCTATTTTTTATTTTTGTGGATGCGTGACATAAATGTATGTCTGCTTTAATGGCTAAGTGTTCTCGGTGTATGTGGGAGGTCCCAAGTTCAAACCGTAACTTGAGAAAATTTTGGTATTTTTATGAACAAAGCCCCATCTTTAGTTAGAAGGCTTTTAATTAAAGATTGTAACTAATTAACAGAATGGGCCGGCTGGTCTAGTGGTTAAGTGGAGTGTTGAGGGTGAATGAGGTTCTGTGTTCGAATCCTTGCATAGGCGAGGGAAATTATTTTGCTGCTGATGTCGTGTAGGAGTTGGGAGGGAAGTAAAATGCTATAGCGTTTGTGTTTGAGGGGTTAGTAGGAGAGGGAATTTAGGGATATGTTATCATATCCGATTTTTATTTTGGTTATTTTCCTAAAATTCTGCCCCTTCTCTCTTTTTCCCCTAACATTCAGTCGTTTTCTCCTCCCCTCTCTACCGAAATCATCTTCTGAACTCTTCCCTTCCTTTTGCTTGTTCTTTTCTGTTTAACTCCTTCTTATTCATCGATTAAGCATACTCGATCGGTAAGTAGCTGTTTTGCTTCTTCCACAATGTTCCGTGATAAGTTGTCTAAAAAGGGGAGTATTTTTTAGTTCTTGTGGAATAGGTGGAGGACAGGAATCGGTGGGTACTTCTATTGAGAATTGAGTGTTAACAATTTTGGTTGTTGACGGTAAGGTTTTCGATGGTTTATTGAATATCGACCTCGTTTGGTATACGATTGAATGTTGATTTAAGTGTTTAATTGGGTGATGTGTTGGTCATTATAGGTTCCAGAGTGCTCGGGGATCGTTTTAGCATCAATTGATATCAAGTGTGTACCTGATTACACAAAAAAGGGGTTCAGCTAAAAGTCAAAAAGCCCTACTGTCGACGCCACACGAGCATGTCGTCGCCCGTGTGGTAGGCCGTGTGATAGGTTGTGCGCCACAACACAGGCATGTGAATGACGAGGCCAGGCTGTATGCGAAGAACATGACTGTGTGATGGCTAAGCAGGTTGTGTGCAACACACGGGCTGGACTAAATTGGGCTGTGTACGCCACACGGGCATGTGGGTCCACACGGGCGTGTGGGATTTTGGACCAGGCCATGTAATCCACACAGCCAATGCTAATTTGGACTGTATGGGCCCACACGGACAGGCCACATGGGTGTGTAAGCCCATTTTTACTGATTGATTGCTAAGGTTGCACGGGTCGCCCAAGTCAACTGTGAACCTACTGTAGGGTCGGTAAGCACTACTTAGACCCTTAATTATGTAAACTGAATAAATGATGAGTGGACTGAGAATGATAAATTGTATGCCTATATGCCTGATTTATGATATATATATATATATATATGTATGTTTACTGATAGTTGCATAAAAGCATGTCATGTATTTGTATGTTTGCATTGCATTAGGTTGGGTTGATATATTTGGAGGAAGTGTACTGAAAGGCTCTTAAGCCTAATATATGGCAACTCAGCTGCAAATTATTGTTATGTGCCGCATTCGGTACTACTTGGAGTGTAAGGATGGGTGGATGATTTAATCCCCACATGAAGTGTAGGGTTGGACGACGATGGTGCGTAGAGGCTGGTTGGGTAGGACTTTGCTACTGAATATTGTATGACTGATAATGATACTATGATGGGCTAAGACCCTACTGCATATTTGATACTGCACTGAGATGGGCTAGGGCCCAAACTGTTACTGATTCTGAAAAGAGCATAGCTTAGGCTCAAGACTGTTTGACTGTGCACTTTGATTACTGATTTTTTTTCTGTGGGATTACACACTGAGTTTACGAAAACTCATCCCTCTCTGTTTAATGTGCACAGGTTATCCCTAGACCTAGACGGGTCAGTGCGGCAGACGACTCGATAATGGCCACAGTTTTTGGACTACATAGTTTATAATTTAGTACTTTTGGTTATAGTTTTATTATTGGTTATTTTGATGTAATCTGAGGACTTTCTGGGACCTTCGCTTAATTTGGTTTTTATTTGCTTTTACGGATTTATAACTGCTAGTCATAAGAAACATCGATTTTCAAAAGAATAAATGATTTTTCGGAAACGCAAGAGTACTTAAACTATTTTTAAAAGCTTCTGCAACAAGTAACATTTTGAAACAATCGATTAGATGGGTATCATGATTTTGGAACTAATAAAAGATAAAGAAAAGTGATTAAACGGAAACGATTTTATTGCGACGACACAATTTTCAAACACCCTATCATGTGACATCGCTAGATTTGGGTTCTGTATGAATGAAAATGGGTTGTTAAAAATCTGCTAAAGTTACTGGCTTTTTTTCACAAATGCCGCCAAAGAACATGACTTTTAGCAACGCTTTTACTAAAAATGCTGCTAAAGAACCTACCTTTTAGCGGCTTTTTAGGAAAAACGTAGCTAAAAGTCATTTTTTAGCGACGTTTATGAGAAAAGCGCCACTAAAAATCATGTTCTTTAGCAGCGTTTGTGGGAAAAGCGCCACTAAAGGTCTGTTCTTTAGCGGTGTTTGTAAGGAAAGCGTCACTAAATATTTAGCGATGTTTGTGAAAAAAGCGCTGAAAAGGTCATGTTCTATAGCGGCGTTTTTTGTGAGAAATGCCGCTAAAAGTCATGTTCTATAATGGTGTTTTTTCAAATAAACACCACAAATTTTAGTGGTTTATAAACGTCACTATAAGCTCCAAAAAAGGCCGCTAAAAACCTGTTTTGTTGTAGTGAATGTTCATTTTTTTTTAATAAAGACTACAATAAAAATGTCTTTTTTTTAAAAAAATTTAGGATAAAACTCATATCACATAATATTTGAGAGTAATATTTATCAAATCATAATAATTTAAGATAAAAGATTGTTCAAAAATATTCTAAACTTATATCCTCAAAATATTAGGGGAGGAATGTGCTACTCGTCAATAAGACATGAAATAAAGTGAAGCACGAGCGTAAATAGGTGTAAATCATTTGATTGCGGGGGAAATTTGTTGTTTGAAAAAGTTGGACTTGACTCAATGAAAGTGACAAAAGGGAAAACCCCATAAACATCACATTCCATCTATAATTATGTTTCATTAAAGTGGCAGAGCAACAAAAAAAAAAAAGAATTGGGAAATTTTGTTTGTTGAAGTGGCCGACAAGCGACATGCAACCGGCGGCGAAGTTCTGATGGAGATACACTGTATCTTCACCCTTCTTCTTCTTCACAATATCACAATATCTTGGTTTAATGATAAGAAATTTGGGTGGGGTTGAGTTTTGAGTTCATCCTTAATATCTTTTCTATATTATATCCTCACTTTCATACGATTATGATAAAGAATTTTCAATTAAAATCTTCTTTAAAAAAGCTTAACACGAACTGATAAAACATATTGATTATATAGCACAAACTGGTAAAACAATTTGATTACACAATACTTCACACTACAATTAAGCCTTTATTGGAGATACACTATATCTTCACCCTCCTCCTTCTTCACATCTTCCATTATTAATTTTAAATCTCAAAGCCAGCCCACTGTATTTTAGTTTAGGGTAAATTATAAAAATAGTCAGTTTTGTTTGCCTCAAATTACATTTTAGTTACTTATGTTTGAAATGTTACGTTTTAGTCACTTACATTATCATTTTGTTACGAAGTGATCACTCTACCGTTAAACTCCGCTACCTCCCTAACGGTAGTCCTATGTGACAGTCCAAATAGGTTTTAATTAAAAACCTATTTTCATCCCAGCAACTGGATATCCAAGTTGGCATTTAAAAATCATTTAGACAGCCACGTAGGGATGTCGTTAGGAAGATAACGGAGTTTAACAGTAGAGTGATTACTTCAAAATAAAACGACAACATTTGTGACTAAAACATAACATTTTAAACAAAAAATGACTAATAATGTAATCTGAGGAAAATAAAAATGACTATTTTTATAATTTACCCTTTAATTTAATGCTAAGAAATTTGTGTGTTGTTGGGTTTTGAGTTAAACTCTTAATATCTTTCGTAATTATTACAAAATTTATAAGTTGAAGTTATTGAATTAATTGTTTGTTTAAGTTTACTTAAAATATAATTTATAATTAGAACAATAAACAATGATGTTTACATAATTTGGATTTAATTTTGTATTAAGTGGTGTTCAACGAGAAATTTATTATAATCTTAAGATACAAAAAATAAATTAACTTTAATTAGAAGCGAAGTCAAAAAAAAATTTTAGAGGACCAAAATTAAATTATAACTTTTACGATAATAAAAATGGAATTTCATCGTTGTAATAACTTATATCTTTATAATTTTTAAAGCATTAAATCAAATTTTTATTATTTTAAGAAAGCTAAAGTATAATTTTTTCTTTATTAATTTAAAATTTTAAAAGTTTTAAAATGCCTAAATAATTTTTTTTTTTATTTTAAGAGAAACAGGAAACTTACCAGTTCCGAGCTACCCCTAAACTCAGTCACAAATGCTGCATCTTCAATCTCATAGGGTTACGATAAAGAATTTTTTCAACAAAAATTTCCTCAGGAAAGCTTAACACAAATTGATAAAACAATGATTACACAATTACAATAAAGAACTCTCCTCAATTAATTTTTTCTCAATAAAAGCTTACTATAAACTGATAAATCAATTTGCATACACAATAATTGGCACCATAACTAAACCTTTAGAATTTCACCCTATATCAATTATTAGAAAATATTAAAGAAAAATTATAAGAATTACACATATCTCTTATATGAAAAATTAATCATAATCTCATATATTAATTTTATGAATATAAAGGTATCTTCCTTGAATTATCACGAAGACAGATGGTGACGTGATTGATCAATTAATTTTTTAATTTTTGGAAAATAATCTTCAACAATCGTTGCTTGTGATAGATAAAATAAATTAACTGCTAATACTATCTTAGATCTATTATCTAAACTTTATATATTTACCAAAATAATATCTTCTTGAATAAGATGTACGAGTCTCTTAATTTACTGCCCAAAATTACCTCGAAAACTATCGGCCAAAATATAGATAAGTCTTAGCAAAATTAATTGCATGAGGCTTAAGTTTTATTTCAAAACTAGCTATAATGATGAGTTGCAACTCAATTTATGACTTGTTGCTCCAATAATGACCGTAGACAGAATCGATGATGATTTATTGATATGTTTTCAACAATATTCATCTAAAATGAGACATTAAAAGGGAATATAGCCAAAGAAATTAGAATATGCACAATCAATCCAATAAATTATTGATTGATATTGGAAAAATTTAGGGTCTTTTATGATGTTTTGGTAAAAACAATTTTATAGTTAAATTATTTTAAAATTTAGATAACTTAAAGTTTGAATAGTTTTATGTTAACGTTCCCACTAGATTACTTGAATTCAAAAGATTGTGGACATATAAAAAACTTAAATTATTGAATTGTTATTAGAAGAAAGGGAAAGAAATTTTCATTTATCAATACAAACGCGGTTAATTGATAACACTAATTGAATATTAATTTATGATACTAACATATATAATTTTTTTAAAATAAAATAATTAAAAATTACATTAAATCTTTGAATTTTTAAGCATTTAAGTTTGAATCTCACTATATGTACTTATCATATGTGAATTTCTTATCCCATCATATATGTATGTGATATATGAATTTTTTCCGATTTTTTTTATTTTATTTAATTTTATATTATTATTCATCTATTATACTTTATATTAATTTAATTCTACGCTACAATTACTCCTATATGCATTTATACTCTACTAAATCTTATCCACTCGTACCAAAAGCTTTACTTAGTGTACCTAACTAAAAATATTCTTTATTATTATATATTGTTGAGGCTGATGTTATGCAGATTCAATGTTCGCTATCATGTTAATCTGACTTTTCATTATTTTTGAGCCAGATTCAATGTTTGTAGTAGAGATAATCCTCTTGATAGTATTGTAGTAGCATCTAAATGCAAATATTGTGGTAGAGATAGGGTCGATCAAATCGTCTGTAGGTACATAAAATGCTTGAATAGATGATATGAATCTCTTCTTGATAGAAATAAAAAGTATAATTTGATGGGAAGGTAATTTGAATTGTGAATTTAGATATTCGTGGATCTATTTTTTATAAATTCAGATATTATAAATTTAAAATTTAAAATTATTATTCATTATAGATTCAAAATGAATATAGATTGGTTATGAATCTATCATATAAATAAAGAGAATAAAATATTTTAGCATCATCTTAAAAAGCGTAGTTTTTAGACATCAATAAAATATTATCATATCATTAAATTTTAAAGATAATAAAATATTATTATACACTCATCTATATCTAATATTTTTTCTAACTTAATTTAACTTTAATTAAATTACTTAAAATAATTAATTTTTTAAATTATAAACAAATAACTTTTCTTCTTTTACAAATTTTAATCACTTTTCTATAAGTTAATATTTTTTTATTTTGTGCAACTAATTTTTTAAAAAAAATAGTAATTTTTTTGCAATTTTTTTCCATGTAATTGGCACATAATTTTGGTAATTATTTTACACTGAGCCCCAAACCCCGATGTTCAGGTTTGGGTTCAGATTTTAAGGTCCAAGGTTCGAGTTTGGGTTTTGGGTTCTGAATTCAAGGTTCAGGTTTAGGATTCAAGGGTTCAAGGATTTAGGATTACAAGTTTGGGATTTAGGGTTCGAGTTCTGGACTCAAGGGAAAAAAATACCAAAATTATCTGTCAATGACATGGAAAAAATTATTAAAATATTACTAAATAATTAAAAAGAGATCATGAATAATGTGGTGGGAATGATCCATAAAATAATTTCTCTATAGATGAGTGTATAATAACTCCATATCTTTAAAATTTGAAGATGTGACAATTTTATTGATGCCTAAAAACCTTAGTTTTAAGATCATTCTAATGTAAGTTATTCCCATGAATAAAATTTATGTTTATGACATGAATCTATTTATTTATTTAAAATTTTAAATATAAATCAAGGAACACATTTCATGGTCTAAACCATCTTGCATTGTTAGTCAATTGAGCTGCAAGAGCATCATCGTCAACAATAGATTGATCATCATCCATCCTTTAATGTTGAATAAAGTCACTAATAGCTCCTGGATTGAATCTGAAATAGTGATCTCGCACGAGTGCTTGCATTTAGCCAACAGGGTAGCAAGATCATCATAGTCAACAACGGAGTGATCATCCATCCCTTAATTATGAATTAACAAAGTCACTAATAGATCCCGGACTGAATCTGAAATGGTAACCTTGCAGGAATGCCTGCATATAGTGTTGATGGCTTGAATATCTGATTGATTTGTATAAGTCGGCATAAAACTCCAAAACAAAATTCATGACTAAAGTAGATGATTTTGTTCCAAGAAATAAAATCCACTTTCTTCGATGTTTCTCCTGGCACAAGTAGGATCGAAAATTTTCTTCTTTGACTGAGCCTCTCTCACATCTTCTTACAAAACTTCAAGCACACCAGCTTCTTTCCTCCTATTATTCTTTTTCTTAGAGGATGATGACTCATTAACTTGATAATTATTCATTTTATGAAGTCAAGACCTTACCAATCCCCCACGTCGTCCCAGCTCACTAGGTCACTTGGAGCGATGTTTCCCGTCTTGTGCAACTAGTTCCATCAAGGGCACATATTTTCCAAGATCATCTCCAACTCAAGCCGTGATAGGTCTTTTTTCTTTATTCCTACCTTCTTATTTTCAAGAACCTTAAGACTGAATGGTAAAAATATTAAAATATTACGAATTATTGAAATTTATTTGATATATCTTTTATTTTTGTTACTATTTTAGTAATTTTATATTTAAGTTTGAAAAATATTGTTGATAAAAAATCACGAACTTAAAAAATAAATATAAAATTAAAAAAAAAAAAAAAACTATAATTTTTATACACAACTTTTCAAAATTTCTTCATTCCAGTCTTATATATACAGACATCACAGATGGAGGTGCCAAAAGAAGCCAAGCCATGCCAGGAAGAAATATGGTAAGCGGGTTATGGAGGACGACAAGGTACCAGACAAGAACACGTTGATTTATCATCGAAATCTGCAAACCCACTTTTGTCCCTGTCAAAATCCTCCCAATTTAAAACGTGTGAATAATTTAACAACTCGACTCCATAACTACCCTTCTAGATGGAGTATTTATTATTCAAGAAAATATAAATATATATAAAGAAATAACAGTAACCAGTCGACTAAAAAAATATTTGAAGAATGGTCAACAAAGAATTATGTTTTATGTTTATATGAATATATTTGCATTTATTTTTAATAATATTTTTATTATAATAAACGTTGATGATAGAACAATAGCAAAACAATAACAAAAGAAAATTAAATAAGAATAAATAGATTTTACATGAAAATTATTTTGAGAAAAAACTACAGATAAAGGAGGAGAAATTTACTAATATTGAAAAACGAATGATACAAGAAGAGTTTCAACTACATCTCTTCAAGGGTTGAGAAACCCGTCCTAATCAAAGCCAAATAAAAGAAAAATAGTTCTATACGGATTTAACTTGGACTTACGGCCCTCGGCATTTTGCCTCCACATATACTCTTATTTTACCACTGTATTTATTTCTTTAACAAATGACGGGATTTAAGTCACACAACCTCTAACAATTTTAAATTTTTTAATATATTTAATAGCTGATTTCATATTTAAACGTATGAAATTTATATAATGAATAAAATTATCGGATAACATGGTGATTCCATTAGGATAATTTTCTTATGTGCAATAGAATATATAAAATGCTATTTGTCAAAAAATAATATTAGAGGTCGAAATATGTATAGAAATAAAAAAAATTATAAAATATTGATACAATATATTTATTTTAATTATAAATTTGAATTTAAAAAATTGAAAATTTTTAGAACAATTGGATAAAAGTATCATGGAGATTTTTGTACTAAAAGTCAAATTGCATTTTGAACTTTTTTCTAAAAAAAGGGACTAATTAGTCCCTGTACATTTGATTAAAGAGTTAACTAGTCTTTTCTGTCAAAAATTCCATCCATTGCTACTATTAAGAATTGGCGCAGTTGACGAAATAATCAGATAATTATACATGTACAGTGATAAGTTTTTAACGGTAAAAATAGATAAAATTTTGAACAGAAGAATCAATTTGCTTTTTAATCTAATATAAAAGAATTAATTTACATTTTTATTTTTTGAGCTGAAATAAAATGTAATCTAATTTATAATAAAATGATCTTTATAATACATTTACTCGATAATTGATATATATGTTTACAAAATAAATGAAGAGCTTTTAAAAAAATTAAACAATATTTTTAGATTGATGAAAAAATGTCCATGAAACCCACTTGGAAAGAATACAGTTAATTACGCACGAAGAATAGGAATGAATAATGTCATCATGAACAAAATTTTTAATAAAATAATTCCATTAATTGTAATGGCTCCCCTGTTTGTGATCCGCATGTTCCACTGCAAGCACGTTGCTTTCCACATTTCTAAACTTGTTCTTGTTTATTTTTCTTACATATTACACATGTAAGGTTAAGTGAGAAAATTTGGCCGATTGAGTCATAGTTTGATTGATATAAATATTGTTTCTAATATAAGAAGACGTGAGTTTGAGTGTATTAAAGTACATTATCCTCTTATTTATGGGTTGGGAAGGAATTATGGGTGATTCTAAGCTTTGTGTCAAAGAGAACAGATATAATCAGAACCTATAATAAAATTATTCAAGAAAGAACTAAGAAATTAGGTATACTAAGGTTGGAATTTTTCAATTTATTAAATATTAACTTTTAAAATAATTATGATTAATAGAGAAATATTTAAACTTGCGTATTAAGTGACTAAGATATGATTAGGGAAGACATTGTATTATTAACCAAAAGTGTTAACATTGTCGGTAACGATTAAAGTTTTTGAGATTTTGAGCGTTAAGTCTCAACATGCGAAAACTTTAAGTGTATGAATTAATTAGTTAAATAATTTAATTAATTTGAATTAAATTATTTAGTTTTTTTATACTTATAATAACTGGTGGAAAATAGTGGAAACTTCTAGAATAGTAAATTTTTAATTTTGATCTTTTATAATTTATAAAATTTTAAATTAGTAATGATAAAATTATACTTTAGCCCTAAAAAATAATAAAAATTTAATTTAATCTTTTAAAAATTATAAAAATATAAGTTATTAAAATAATGAAATTACATTTTTATTATCATGAAAATATATAATTTTAATTATTGTAATATGTTTTGTATGTATTTTTAACTTAATTTTAAATTAAAAAATCCTCTTGTTATCAATGCATTAGCCTTTTCATGTCCCTAAAGGGGCATTGAGGTTTAAATACAACAATAATTAAAAATTATTAAATTATAGCAGTGGGTGAATCTTTTTTATGAAAAAAGTTTTTTTTTTAATTATATAAGAACAAAGGAAACTTTGTTTGAAAGAAGAAATGTGAGCTTTTGAGGATTTATGAATTTTTTTATTTTAAATTAATTTTTATATATTTTACATAAAAATTAAAAAATAAAAATATCCTTATAATAATTTTATTATTTTTAGCTAAAATAATTTTAGAATTATTTTATTAATATCTGATGAATTTATGACATCAACTTTATTACACATTTATAATATGATATAAATAAATATAGTATAGTATAATATAACTGGAAATTAATTTTAAATTCAAATTAGTCTTCAATGTAAAATTTAGAAAATTGGGACTATAGGAGAGACCATATTGAATATATAATCTAAATAAAAATCTCCAAAAATATTACAACTCTTTTAATAATGCATACAACTATAGATATTATCTCTATATATTTTCATTGCTTCAGTATAAAAGAATTCTTGTGATTGACCTCATGATTAAGGGTTGTTCACCATAAAATTTATTGGGATTCGAATCTTCGAGAAAATATAGTAGGTCTTTATTTGGGCAACTCTCGTTGGATATAGTGTGTGCATATGTGGTGTAGGTATTATATTTGAAATTGAGTCATCATACTTTTAATTCAAGGAATTTAGCTTCTTTATTTTTCTCATATTTAAAAATGTAAAATTAATTTTTAACATCATTAAAAGTCTTCAGTTAAATTCAAGCTTATTATTACATCATTTTTTATTACATGACTATCAATTGAGTTTCTTTTTTAATTTTAAAATAACACTCTAGTAAATTTAATAGAATTTTAACTATATTAACTATTGAACCTGAACTTTAAATTTTGAAAACCAGAGAGCTAAATTCTTGTAAATAAAAATAGAATAACTAAATTCAAACAAATTTTAATTATTAAAGAATGGTTAATGGTACAAATTATATGTGTTAATGTCTGGTATACATATAGTATAACATCAAGCAGAAACTAGTTTGCATTATGGGGCCACAATTAGTAATATATTATAGACAAAGAAAATTTACGGGCTAATTATAAAGTATCACGTGTCAAGCTAAAATTATTATAGGTGAAGTTGAAATTACCGTGGTAAAAATGATTGATATTATATTTGTGTCATAATTATTCTTCTCTAATTAATTTGGTTTAATTTGATTAAGAGATAAATATTAATTTTTTATATCGTCACTAATTAAAAATAAAATGATTAAGTAATAATATCAAATTGTTATTTATCTTCAATTAATTAAATTAATAAGAGATAAATAATAAATAAAAGAGTTAAATTCTTATAAAATAATTAAATTGAGCAGTTAAATTCTACAAGAACTCTCTTTTATTCAAGTAATTGACACTATAAAAAGGGTTTACCCAAACAATTCTACAAATTTACAAGTATAAGAAGCCTAGAAAATTTTTACATATTTCTCTAAAGAAGCTCCAGAACTTGAAAAAATTCTAAAGAATGCTCATCAATTATGAGAAAAGTTATCTTCCAATCCAATTTAATCGTGGAGAAGAAGCTGAAAGTAATTTTTGAATAAAGTAGTCACCTTTCAATCCAAATCAGCTGAAGAAAGGAGATCCAAACCCGTTTTAAGACCAAGTCATCACGACACTTGAAGCAATCCAAGTCAAATGACCCTTGGATCAAAATTAAATCAGAGAGAAGAATCAATTAATATTTTTCTTTGTATTCAAGAAATTTTAAGAGATTGTAACTTTCTTTCAAGTTATCAATAAATTTGACTTCGAATTTTCAAGTCAATATTTTACTCTAAATTTGTGTGTACAAATTTCTGGCATACCCAGTAAGACAATCTTTATCTTTCATCTTTTCTCTCAAAGTCAAAATTCAAAGTTATGATGGCCTCAAAGAATATCATCATCACTAAGCCCACTCAAGCTAATCTTGTAGCCTATTCGGCTTCATCGTCAAATACCAACGTTCCTTCCCATCCTTTTTGCACTAAGTAAAAGAAGAAAAAGTTTAATATGAAAATCTACCAAAGAAGTTCAATGAACAATCCCATGTGCAAGAGACCAATAATCAATGAAGTTATAACTACCGATTGTTAAACAAAGTAACAAAGACAAACATAATGCTCAAAGTTTTATTTCCACTCAACTTTTTTTCATTACTGAAGATACTTGAGTAAGGGTATTTATACAACAAAGAATACTTTTGCTACCAACAATAATAATAGCACTAACCTATTAACTGCTAGTAACTGACTTACAACAGACTTAACAAACAATATTTATCTTAACATTCCCCTAGTTTTCTAACTTTTGTTGAATTGATCTTCACTCAACAACACTTGAAATGCTTCTCTAAAAGTAGAAAATTATTTTGGTGTAATTGGTTTTGTAAGTACATCAGTCACCTATCTTTTTGATGGAAAAAAATTGACGTGCAGTATGCCATCAAGAACTTTTTCATGCACAAAATGATAATCAATTTCCACATGTTTCACCTTAACTTGATGAGTAGAGTTTGCAGCCATTGCCATTGTTGATGTGTTATCACACCACACAACTAGTGGCTGTTTAACAGTCACACCAATCTCAGTTAGAAGTTGCTTTATCCATAACAACTTAGACACATAATTTGTTAAACTTCGATACTCTACTTCTAAAGAGGATCTAGACACAATAGCTTGCTTCTTGGAACAACATGCAATTGTTGGAACATTTTTAAATGTTTATAGTGTTTCAATAACTATAAATGAATGGGTGTAATTAATCAAAAATTATATTATTTGATTTTTTTATATGTTTATTTTAAAGACATTATTATTCAGAAAGACATGTATTGAAAGATGTCTCTATGAAGAGACATGAAAATTCTTATAAATAGGAATAGGATTTCATTTGGAAATCACACCAACAAATTCTAATATTCTTTCTTTCCTTCCTTTATTTTCTAATATTATTAGATTATTCTATAAAGTATTATTGCAGAAATCTTTTGTAGAAATTGAGTTTCTTGTTATACATTGCTCTGTGCGTAGTGGACTATTCTTGTCAGTGTAAAACACAAATAGTCATTGGCTTCATTGTATCATCGAGGTTAATTTGCTTGGAACTCATTTGCACACCGAAGATAGGTGGGGCTGAATATAACCTTAAAGATGGTGGCTTGATACACGCCTTAGAGCCTTATCCTATTTCTTTTTTTCTATTCGAGTTTCATTCGTGTGTTTGAGATTTTCCTAACCAGAGATTTGTACTAACAATTTTAAGGTTATATTTCATGATGACCACCACAACACATGAAAGTGGAACACTAAGGGAATTGGCTTCCAACTTTGTCAAACTTGATTAGTTTGATGGTGGCAATTTTCAACGATGGCAGAAAAAGATGCATTTCTTATTACCAACTTTGAAGATTACTTATGTTTTGGATACTCCAAGACCTGAAGAGAATGAAAATGAATCTATTGCTCTAACCCGAGAAAGGAAAAAATGAGACAATGCTAATTACATGTGCATGGACCACATATTGAATGGTTTATCTGATGGTTTGTTCAACACCTACCAAAACGAGGTCACCGCTAAAGAATTATGGGATAAATTGGAGACAAGATACATGACCAAAGATGTTACAAGTAAAAAATTTCTTGTCAGTCATTTCAATAATTATCAAATGGTTGATGGTCGTTCTGTTATAGAACAATTCTATGATATTGAAAAGATGATGAATCAATTCAAGCAATATGATATGAAAATCAATAAAATGATTATTGTATCCTCCACAATATACAAACTTCTTCCATCTTGAAAAGACTTTAAAAGAAGTCTAAACCATAAGAAAGAGAAAATATCTCTTGAGGCTTTGGCAAATCATCTTCCTATTGAAGAAGAATATCGAAAGCAAGATCAGAACCTAAATTCTAAAAATGTCAAAGTGCATGTTACGAAGGAAGTACAAACTATTAAACCATTCAAGAGAAAGTTCAAACAGACTGATAGAACACCTAAATTCAAAAAGAAACAAAAAGGCTCATGCTATCATTGTGGTAAGCCGGGACATTTCAAGAATGAATGTCAATTTTTAAAGAAGAAATCATCTTCTAAGGCTAATAATAACGAAAAGTTCATTGCAATGATATCTAAAATTAATATGGCACGAGATGATAATACATGGTGGATTGATACAAAAGCAACCAAACATGTGTGCAAAGACAAAAGCATGTTCACAAAGTTCACACAATGTGAAATGACAATGTCTTGTACATGGGAAATTCTTCCGCCGCAACAATCAAAGGCAAATGGTCTATTGAACTACAATTCACTTCTAGAAAGGTTTTAACCTTAAATGATGTATATCATGTACCAGAAGTTAGGAAAAATTTAGTGTCTGGAAGTCTGCTGAATAAGTTTGGTTTCAAACTTATTTTTGAGACAGATAAGTTTATTTTGTCTAAGGGAGGAACTTTTGTAGGGAAAGAGTATATGTATAAGAGTATGTTCAAACTCAATATTGTTAATAAGAATAAAAATACTATTTCTGCTTATATGGTTGAATCTTTTTGTTTATGGCATTACAGATTAAGTCATTTGAATTATAGAAAATTGAATGATATGTATAAGTTAGATTTAATTCCTATTTTTAATAATAATATTGAAAAATGCAATACATGTATGTTGACTAAAATTAAAAGAAACTATTTTTCCCTAAGGTTGAAAGGAAAACAAAATGCTTGATTTGATACATAGTGATTTATGTGACATGCATAATACTCCTACATTAGGTGGAAAGAAATATTTTGTTATTTTTATTGATGATTGTTCTAGATATTGTTATGTATATTTATTGCATTCAAAAGATGAAGCGTCTGATAAATTTAAAGTTTATAAATCTAAAGTTGAACTTCAATGTGAATCATTTATCAAGTGCTTAAGATCGGATAGAGGTGGAGAATACTATAATCCAAGTTATTTTGAATCCACTGGAATTGTCCATCAAGTTTCATCCCCTTACACACTACAACAAAATGGTGTAGCTAAAAGGAAAAATAGAGTTTTGATTGAAATGGTAAATTCAATGTTATCATATTCAGGTCTTGGACAAGGTTTTTAGGGAGAAGCTGTTCTAATAGCTTGTCATATATTGAATAGAGTTTCTAATAAAGAAACTAAAATAACCCCCTATGAACAATAGAAGAAAAGGAAACCAAACCTTAATTATTTGAAGGTTTAAGGTTGTAGAGCTATTATCAAAGTTCCAACACCTAAAAGTAAAAAGTTAGGTGAAAGAGGAATTGAATGCATATTTATAGGATATGCACATAATAACAAGGCATATAGGTTCATGGTAATTGAATCAAATGATTCAATTTCAATTAATATTGTTATTGAATCAAGATATGTTATTTTTTATGAAAATAGATTTAATTATATTTCAAGACAATTACAGCCACAACAATTGATTCATTCTTCAAATGAGAATGAGATTCCATTGGAACAAATTGATAATAATGATGAATCTTGTCAAGAATTAAAAAGAAGTAAGAAGATTAAAAAGGTCAAAGATTTTAGACCAGATTTCATTATATTTCTTATAGAAGAAAAAGGTGAAAGTATATACAATAAGATACCTTATTGTTATAATATGGAATTTGATCCTATTACATTTGAAAAAGCAATAAAATCTCAAGACTCTGCTTTTTGGAAAGAAGCAATAAATGATGAGATTGATTCAATAATAGGAAATCAAACTTGGATCTTAGTTGATCTTCCACCGGGTTCCAAACCAATAAGTTGTAAATGGATCTTCAAAAAGAAAATAAAGGTCAGAGCCATTGATAAATTTAAAGCAAGGTTGGTAGCCAGCGATTTTATACAAAAATAAGGTATTGATTACTTTGATACCTATGCTCCAGTAGCAAGAATTGCAACAATTAGACTCTTAATATCACTTACCTTTATATATAATTTGGTTGTCCACCAAATAGATGTAAAAACTGCATTTTTAAATGGTAAATTGGAAGGGAGAGTGTACACAGAACAACCGAAAGGATTTGTTGTTCCAGTACAGGAGCATAAAATGTGTAAGCTTGTTAAATCTTTATATAGACTTAAACAAGCACCAAAACAATGGCACCAAAAGTTTGACAATGTTGTTTTAGCTAATGGCTATAAAATAAATGAATCCGATAAGTGCATATATAGCAAATTAAAAATGGAAAAGGTGTCATAATTTGCTTATATGTAGATGACATGCTCATTTTTAGCACGAATTTGGAACAAATAGAAAACAAAAAGAAATTCTTGTCAAACAACTTTGCTATGAAGGATATGGGTGTAACGGATGTTATTCTTGGGATTAAAATAACCCAAGATGAAAGCGCTATAGCTTTATCACAATCACATTATATTGAAAATGTGCTTAAAAAGTTTGATCTTTTTAACTACATTCCAGCATCTACAGTCATGGATCCTCAAATAAAATTAGTATATAATGTTGGTAGGAAAATTAATTAATTGAAATATGCAAGTCTAGTTGGTTGTCTTATGTACATAATGACTTGTACAAGACCAGATATGTAACGCCCCGAATTTTAGGCCTAAAAGTTTTGAGTTTTGAGCATAGGGTCAATGAGGAGGTTGCACATATAAGTTAAGTTGTGTGTTTAAGTGACAAGAATGGGCCTGCTGGTCTTGTGGATTGATGAGTGTTAGTTATGCTTGGGGACCCGAGTTCGATTCCCTGGGTGAACATTTTAGGGAGTTACTTTTAGTATTCCTTATTTATGTTACTTATTTGCTAATTATTTATTTTTATTTGATGATGAGTGTTTGATTATTATTTTTTATTATTTTTATTTTGTTTATTTTTTTACTGCTATCTTCTCTCTCTGTGAGATGTTTCTCCCTATCTCTCTTTTGTTTCTTTTTACTTTTCAGTTTTGACTGGAAAATTTGAGATTTTCGCTCCTCTACCGTGAACTCCGATCGCAAATAACAGGTGTGGGATTAAACCTTTTTTCTCATTATTGTTTTTACAAAGTTTCTATTTCGACATAATTTGATTGAGTGATAACCTAAAGGTTTAGCGTTTCTAATCGTTGCAAGTGAAAAGAAAACTCCCTTTTCTGATATATGTTAATAGGGTGAAGGTAGCGGACAGTTCTGGTGGCCTAACGGTGGTTATTAGGGCTAAGTTGGGATGGTTTCGTAGCCTCTGGCACACGCCCGTGTGGATTTGGGAACTAGCGTTTCCAGCCTAATTTGGGTGCCACACGGCTTGACCACACAAACGTGTGGCTGATTTAGGGATTTTTGTCAGAATCTACACGACTGTGTCCCATAGGCACACTGGCGTATGAGTTCGGGAATTAGGGATCTGGAGTCACACGGCCTGGCCACACGGCCATGTGACAGATTTAGAAAATTAGGGTTCCCATACGAGCGTGTGCTTCGGGACACATGGCTGTGTGACTAATTTGGGCCCTAGAAATTCCACACGGGTGTGTGTTATGGGATACACGACCGTGTCTGATGGCCACACGGACGTGTAACATCCTCACACGGCCGTGTCTGCCCTAGACCGTAAATTAGTAGAATTAGACAGTGAGTTACACGGCCTGTTTACACGGCCGTGCTTCTGCACCATATTGGTGTGTGCCTCTGTCACACCGCCGTGTGCTACCCTTTACACAGGCATTTGGATACCCACACGGCCTGGATTGCTCCACACGGATGGAGTACATGGGCGTGTGGCCTAACTCACCAAATTCTGAATTTAGGGCAAATCGAATGCTATTGTGAGCCTATGTGTTCCAACCTCTCGACTAAGTTTACTGAGGGTGAACACGACTCTATTCTGACTTTGAATTATGTATTACTTGTAATTGAATGTGTGCTATGTTAGGTACCGAATCTGAGTGTATAGGTATGCACGTTTCTATAGATGATTGACTGATTGCAAGTGATTGCTTCTGAATGAGTATATGAAATTATGTTCTGAGTTGGTGTATTTGTATTCATACATTTGCATACATCTATTTGCATAAATCATTTTTGGGCTGGGATGTTGAAGAGAATGGAGATTTACGATTTGGCAGTTTATCTACATACTGAAGCCCCCTAATACCCAGAGGGTAGTGGGCAGTCCCAATACCCAGAGGGTCATAGACAATTTGACTAATTTGGCAGTTCTATTGTAACCCGACAGTATAGCGGTTTACCGCATTGCACTGTACCGTACGTACGTCAGCTATGTTACGTACTGATATCTGATCTAGTAGTTCATATTACATGTCTGTATTGCGGTATTCCGCATTGCACCATACAGCTTATACGCCAGCATTGTTGCATAACATATGAGACTGGCAGTCTATCTGTACATTGATAGCCCCAATTCCCATAGGGTCAAGGACAGTCCCAATTCTCTAAGGGTCAAGGACAATGTTGATGGTCATAGTTGTCAGGCAACCCGGGATGACATCTTATGGAGTATACGGTTGGATGGGTTTTTTGAGGTTCTACTCGGAGTGCAGGGATGGGTGGGTCGATTAAATCCCCACAGGAAGTGTAGGGGTGGACGAAGATAGTGTGTTGGCTGGATGGGTGGGTTATTTTATAACTCATTTGCACTCATATGCATCTAATGGTATCTGTGTGACTGAATGTGACCGTACTGCTCAATCAAAATGTCTGAATGATATGTTTGACTGAACGTGATACTGTATTTGGATGTGATTGACCGATCGACTAAAAGGCACTCGTAACTGACTGCGACTGTCTGACTAGATAGTTAATGTGATGGGTTGAGGCCCAACTGATACTGATTTTGGGAAGGGCTTAGGCCAACCTGTAACTATTGCAAATTTCTACTACTGTGACTGATTGGGCCATATGACTGTAAAGTTACATATGGGGGTAAGTTGATTATAGGCGTGTATAGTTGACTATCATCTGACGGTAAAGGTTGCTTTGAATATATCGACCGGTTCCGTGTAGTTCGGTAGGTCGGTTTTGCTTTGCCACTGAACCTGAACTATTCTAAAGTCTTTATGTTATTCTGCTATGTTTTTGTAATATACTGGTTTAGATCTCACACTAAGGTCGAGGAGCTCACCCCCTCTCTTGTTTCATTTTTTCAGGTACAGTTCTGGATTCTGATGCTGGATTCAGTATGCGGAGGTCTTGGACAAGCTTAGGGGATTTAAACTATAAGTTTCATTTTAGTTTGGATTTGTTATTCGATTTAAATTGAACTGTAAAGGGTTTATAATGTTGTGGTATCGTTTCTGATTTATGTCTTTATTCGTATATTTTAAATGGGTTTTACATTGAGTTTCATTTTAAATTTGTATTGGTTTTGTTAATAAACGATTTTAAATGATTTTGGTTCGCTGGAATAAATTGATTTGTAAACTTGCTCACGATCACTTCGATGATCAATGTAGCATTCCGAATTCGGTCTAGACTCCTAGGCCGGGTTGGGGGTGTTACAAGATATTACATATGCTATTAGGAAATTGAGTAAGTACATAAGTAATCCAAGAATTTTGTATTGCCAAGCTTTGAATAGAGTACTTAGGTACTTAAAGAAAACTATTAACTATGGATAATGTTATAATGGATATCCTCTAGTTTTAGAAGGGTATTGTAACACCCTAAACCCGGCCTAAACGTTATGGCCAAATTTGGCGATGTCACATAGAATGAATTTTGAAAGCGAGATGTCGAGTTTAAAACTGTTCCATTTAATTAGCCTTTATCTTAATTTGTAGTAAAACGCATAAGCTTTGTTAAGTTAAAATTATTTCTTTCTAGTGGAAGCTTTGACAACCATTTATTTTAAGAAAATCATCTTTATTTGATGAAATCTTGGTTTTACTTATTTAGAAAAACTATTTTTTTGTTGTGATCAAGGTCATAAAACCATAAAAGCATTTAAAATCCCAAAATTAAAAACAATAGCCCATAAAGTCCCAAATTACAAAAAAAAAACCAAAATAAATAATAAATCTGAAAACTATCAGAAAATAGTTTTTAATTTACGTGTGGCCACCGTCGAGTCCTCCGCTGCACCAACCCGTCAAGTCTAGGGATTACCTGTACAGATTAAACAGAAAAGGGTGAGTTTTTGCAAACTCGGTGTGTAATCCCTACAAAAAACATGCACAGAGATTGATAACATAAATCAGTCATAACCAGTCTAGGCCCAAGCCCATCATAGATTCAATTCGGGCCTTAGCCCACACAAATATAGTCTCAGTTATACATCAGGGCCTTGGCCCGTATCAGATATAACATGCAGTAACAGAAATCATAATTTTACCCACCAACCCACACACTACCTCCGACCATTCCTGCACACCATGTGGGGTTTAAAACACCCACACATCCCTACACACCATGTAGGGTTTAGAACACCCATCCATCCCTACACATTATACTGTACCGAAATGCTGCACATATTTAAAAAGATGCAGCTGAGTTGCTAGATAACAGGCTTTAACAGCCTTTCAAATACTTCTTTCAGGCTTCATCAACCCACCCTGATGTAATGCAACATATTATAAATGCCATGCTATCACGCAGTTAACAGCCTATACATATAGATCACTAATCATGCTTGGTATAGAAATTAGATAGATACATACAGATCACTAATCATGCTTGGTACAGAGATCAGATAGACAGTTCAGACATATATTGGTCTAAGTAGTGCTTACTGACCCTACAGTAGGTCCACAGTCGACTTGGATGACCCGCGTAACCTTAGCAAATAATTCAGTGAAAATGGGCTCGCACGCCCATGTGACCAACCCATGTGGGCCCACACGGCCCAAATTAGCCCTGGCCATGCAGATCACACGGTCTGGCCTAGAATCCCACATGCCTGTTTGGACTACCCATGTGGACTCACAAGCCCGTGTAGCCCACACAGCCATATTCAGTCTAGCCTGTGTGTCGCACACGGCCTATCCGGCCCGTACACGGCCATGTCCTTCGCGCATGACCTGGCCTCGTCGAACACACGGATGTGTCCCCTTATACGGCCTACCACGCGAACGACCACACGCCCGTTTAGTATCGACAGAACACTTTTTTAGCTTTCACCGAATCTCGTTTTCTGCTTTTTCAGATACACACCTGGTATTGTTTCGATCCGAAACCACTCTCGAGCCTCTCGAAACCTAAAAGTTAGAACATTACACCCTTTAGAGACAAAAAACGAGTCTAAAGCAAAGAATCCCAAAAGCACCTAATCAATTTACCACTATCGAAGGATCATAACCCTAACTCAAATCAACGAAATACGACTTCCAGCCTCACAACCTCCTCATAAACACGAACAAGTTCCATTAATCAACGATTCAACAACCCAAAACAATAACGTATTGACTGTATTTACCAAACGATTAAACCACGGCCAAGTATCACAAATGCTTGCTAGTAGGAGGAAGACGAAGAAAAGAATGCAAGGAAAAATTTGATCGAAAAGAACAGATGTAGAGACGATAAGGGAGAAGATGAACATCAGAAAAAGAAATCAAAATTAGGAGGGGGAGAGCCGAATTCAAAAAAAATAAAAATGGGTTACCCATTATCTGATAACTTCCCCCAAAATCTCTCCTACAAATCCTACTACATCACCTCTACTCAGAATTCTAATTCCATCGAAACACTGTCATTTATCCGAGTAAAAATAATGCCAATACAGGGACTCGAACACAGGACCCCAAACACACCAACACTCCACTTAACCACTAGATCAGCAGGCCCATTCTGACATATTTTTACAAATAATTAAACTTAAGCCTACTGACTAAAAACAGGGCTTTAGTTATAAAAATACCAAAATTTACCCAAGTTAAGGCTTGAACTTGGGACCTATCACACACACCCAGAGCACTTAACCACTGAAGCAGACAGACAGATGTGTCATATTTTAACAAAACAAAACTATGAATTTTGGGGCGTTACAAGTATTCGAATGCTAGTTAGATTACAAGTTGGAAGATCATGCATCCACTAGTAGATGGATTTTCATTCTTGGTGGAGGAGCCATTTCTTGGGGTTCTAAGAAATAAACATGTATTACTAATTCCACCATGGTAGCAGAATTTATTGATTAGTCGCTGCATCTAAAGAAACAGAATGGTTAAGAAATTTACTTTATGATGTACCTTTATGGCCTAAGCCAATTTCACCTATTTCTATCCGTTGTGATAGTGAGGTTACTCTAGCAAAAGCATATAGCCAAGTATATAATGGAAAATCTAGACACAGTGGATTAAGACATAGCTATGTCCGACAATTAATCTCTGATGGAGTGATCACTTTTAATTATGTGAGGCCAAGTGAAAATTTGGTAGATCTTTTGACAAAAAGACTTACTAGAGATGCAGTAAAAAGGACCTCAAAATGGATGAGACTCAAGCCTATTAATTAAAGTCACTCATGATGGAAACTCAACTCAACGCTTAGTATAACATCAAGTCTTGAGTTCAATGAGACAAAGTACATTATTAGTATGTGACTGTTAGCACTATAAATGAATCCATCCTAAGATTAAAATGCTAGGTACCTATAATGATAAGGGAAGGATGAGGAATGTACTCTTAATAGACCCATAACATAAACATGTTAGAGTGTTATAATTACGAGAACACTCTTGATGGGATCTACTTATGTAAGTGGAAGTGTGACCACTTCTAGGAGCTCAATGGCTTGGCTCTGACAGCACTCATGAAAAGAGAACATAGACACGTAGCCATAATACTGTTCCTGGATACTATGCATTGACCGATGTTGAAATTATTGTGTGAGATGTGTTTGGTTAATCAAATGCAATAGTTGGTTCAAAACTTAGTATACCATGCAATTTCAATTAACTTTAACATGTTTTCACTAAGTGAATGTTCAATCATAAGATACCTTCATTTATGCAAATTGATTTCTAAGAATATCAAAATCTAAAATATTTTGAAAATGGGGGGATATTGTTGGAACATTTTCAAATATTTATAGTGTTCCAATAACTATAAATGACTGGGTGTAATTGATCAAAAGTTATATTATTTGATTTTTTGAAAAAGAACTATAACTATTTAAATAATATTATTTGGATAGTTGTTGTCGAAACCATTTTTTAGGGTTTTGGAAAAACGGGAATCGACTTTAAAAATATGAGACTCGCCACCAATCCTTCTATTTAGGTGTGATTGGATCACCTTTAAAAAAATTTGGTCCACGAAAAAAAATAGGGTTCGGAAATCGGTTACATATAAGAATGGATTAGCACCCTTATATGCCCAAAATTGGTACCATTTTGATTAAGAATTGTCCCAATATTAAAAATTTTGAAAAGATTTAAAACGTGATTTCTCTTAAAGAATATTTGAGCACTTTGAATTGAGTTTTAAGAATCACTCATTTTGAAAGAATAAAATGCTACGTCCAGCACATTAGGATATAACATTTCAAAACTATCAATACCAAGATTATCTCTTTAAAAAACTATAAAAGGGGATTTGGTCTGTAACATCCCAAAATAGGGCCTAATAGGAATAGTAGTTTCGTGACCATAAATTCGAGATAGAAATAATTATTTTATTATTATGATGATGTTTATGATGTGATTGCATGATGGTGTGAAAGTTTCGTGAAGAAATTCTATCCATAAAGTACTTAATTTGAAATTAGGGACTAAATCGAATAAGTTGCAAAATTTGCATTCTAGAAGTTTTTAGTATGAAATTGCTTTGGAATATTAATTAGGAGGTTTTAAATAAATTTGACCAATTTCTAAGTTTATGGACAAAAATTGGACATGGGTGGAATTTTTGAAAGTTTAGTAAGGAAGGGCATTTTGGTCATTTGGTTATTAACATGATTAAAAAGGGAAAAAGATGACAAAATTGCTATCATCTTCTTCATTAGCACGAAATTTCAAGGGTTCTCCATAGCTAGGGTTTGTTTCAAGCTTCCAAGCTCCATAATAAGTGATTCCAAACCCCGTTTTTAATGTTCTTTACGTTTTCGGAGTCCCGGTAGCTCGATAAAGCTTATGCTAGAAATAATTTAAGTTAGGGTTCATATTTGGAAAAATACCCATAGGTTAAAAGTGTTTATTTTGATGTTTTATACTAGAATATGAGGTTTTAGATTATGTTAGACAACTTGTGCTACTCGGTTTTAGGTAAAAACGAGTAAAAGGGCTTAATAGGTAAAAATACCTATTATACATAAGTGTATGTTATAGTAGGAATTTGAAGATGTTGTTGGTAAATAAATGATCAGCATGTCTTAAAATACAAGAATTTGTGATAAATTTTGATTTCCGAGCCTTGGGGCAAAAGTGTAAATATGCAAAAGTTTAAGGGCAAAAATGTAATTTTTTCAAAGTTTGAGTAAAGGACTGTTTTGATAAATGTGAATATTAAATAAGTTAAATTTTCTATTATAGATCAAGAAGAACGAAATTCGGGAGTAGATCGGGGAAAGGAAAAAGTAAAGGACTAAATTGTAAAGTTTAGTCACATTTTGTATCGAGGTAAGTTTACAGTAAATAAATGCAATATTCCTTTATTTTACATTAATATTTTCAATTTCCAGCATTTATATATTCATTTTATGAAAATATTCAAAGTTGAATTAAAGACGATGTAACAGAGAAAAGCATTAGAAAGCCCCGATTGAACCTTAGGAATGTTAGGATACGAAATGTCATGACATTTGGGGTTGACAGGACAGGATAGGATAGGAATGAGCCATGTAAGTCCATATCAGATATATGGCTTTGGAGACAGGAATGAGCCATGTAAGCCCATATTAGATATATGGCATTGGAGACAGGAATAATTCATGTAAGTCCATGTCAAGG
Organism: Gossypium stocksii; assembly: GCA_020496765.1. NCBI lineage: Eukaryota > Viridiplantae > Streptophyta > Magnoliopsida > Malvales > Malvaceae > Gossypium > Gossypium stocksii. The sequence goes on from CM035621.1 coordinate 114,064,854, forward strand.
ACATGGCATTGGCAGGATATTGTTAGACAAGAAAGACCCTAGTATCCTTAGTATTCCGAGTGGTTCAACGGGCCATTGTACAAGTTAAATTACAGTGAATTATTAGCAAAGGAAAGGTAGATTGTATTTATGAATAATGAAAGGTCAGGTAAGAAAGAAGGTAAGTGAATAAAGAAGAAGGTAGAAAATGAGATGTAAAGAAAGTTTATGATGCTAGGTGACATTATGCATAATTATCCTTTGTGATGAATGTTGTGATTTATTTGCTTGTAAACTTACTAAGCCTAGTGCTTACTCTCTTTATTTCCTTCTTCTTATAGTTGTTGCCAAGCCACTCGGGGATCGAAGGAAACGTCGAAGATCCGATCACACTATCGAAGTAATCACTTTGGTATAGTTAGCCATTTCGTTTCGTGTATGGCATGTATAGGGACTTGGCTTCTTTTGATATGATATGATCAATGAATGATGTGTAAATACTTGCTAGTGATTAGCTAATAGAATGGCTGATGATATACATGTTTAATAGTATGTATGATTGAGTAGTAACTATCACATGGAAATTAAGGAAAATGTGAAAGTAGCTTAAAAACAGATTCAAGTAGCAGAAATGACGTGACTTTGAAAAATCACTAAAAATAGTAGAAACATGGTTTGATGGTGAATAATATATGAAATTAAATCTTATTGTGTTTATTTTCATATGGAATAAGAAAAACAGGTAAAGATATTGTATTTTATGAGATATCAGACTTTTAGTGAAACAGGGCCAGAGCAATTTCTGGATCCCCTGTTCCAACTTTGGAAATTCACCATAAGTTGTAAAACAATAATTAGGTGGTGCACTTTATATGTTAAGAATCCTTATTGAGTCTAGTTTTAATAGAAACAAATGGCATAGTCATATGAATTTTGTACAGGGAGAAAAGTGGTTCGTAGTAAGTAGAGGTCAGTGCAGTCAAGTTCTAAAATAGGGGTAATTTTAACTAATAAACTGTACTAATTGGCCTATCCAAAAATTCTAGAAACAAAATAGTAGATAGATATATGAATCTAGTTTCAGGGAAAATTTACAGATCTTAATTTCGAGTTTTAGAACTCAAGATATGAATTTTTAAGCAACTATGACACAGAATGGCAGCAAATTTCGAGAAGCTTAAATAAACGATTTAAGGTTGCTTAAGTGATAGATTAAGTTTAGTAGCGCCTCGTGCTCGATTCTGGCGACGGTCTCGAGTAAGGGGTGTTACATGGTCATTTGAGTCAAAAGAAAAATCACACCCAGCACGTTAGGGCATAATCCTTCAATTTTCCCGAATACCCAAATACTGCCTTATTTCAAGAACATTTGAATTTTTAAAATCGAAATCGACTTTCGTGTTTAGTTTGAAATCAAATAGATATTTGGGTTAGAAATGTGAAATTACAATATGATGAATAATCATAGAAATAGCATATAATACAAAATTGCTTTAAAAAAATAAAGATAAAACAATAACAACTAATATTACATCATTTGAATTTGAATAATAGCGCATAACAACGAATTTACAATTAATATCAAAGAATTATAAATATGAACTAGTTAACCTTTTAAAAAAAAGAGAGAATTAATAATGTACCAATCATATAATTTATAAATTTCAATTTAAAATCAAGAAAAGGAGTTTGGTTTAAAATAAATTATACTAATGATAAATATCAAGAGTTTTAAAAGAAATTCTACATAAAAATGTCATATAAATAAATTTGAAATCAAATTTAAAAAACAATGAAAACTTAATAAAACATATTCAATGTTGTTGCAATACATATAAAATACTTAGGATGTGATATCTTTATATAGATATATATAACAAAATATTAATATTTTAGATGAATATAATATTTGAAATCTCAAAATGCAAAAGAATATTTAAATACATAAATACTTTAAAGAATTCAAAATAATATTTTATTTGAATAATAAAATCTAAAGTATATTAATTTACAAGATAATTCCAAAATAATAAAAATATATACATATGAAATCTCAAAATTGAATTCAAATAATATATATATATATATAGATAGATTAAAGTAAATAATTAAATTAACTAAAATATAATTTAATATAATTTTTTTAAAGAAATAATATATATATGTACATATAAATAAATCTAGAAAACGTATATAGTATAAAGTCTAATATATATAAATAAACCATGATTTAAAATAGAAAATGTACAAACAATGAAGGACCTAAAATACAAATTTTCACAACATCAAAACACTGCATTGAATTATGGACTAAAACAAAATCAATTCAAAATTTCATAGCAAAATTAAAAGGCAAATAAAATTTAAAAAAAATCCAATTACGTAGCAATGAACTATAGAGGGACTAATCTCGCAAAATACCCTTCCCCGTTGATTTGAACGGATCCTAAGGGTATCTGAAACGCATCAGACTGGGCATTAAAGGCATTAAATGTAATGCCATTTCAAAATCATTAAATTGATTCAAAAACGGCATTATTTGCCTTATTAAAATAAAACCTATTTCAAACCTAAAAGTACTATTATTTTAAAAATAAACGAAGGAAAAAAAATGAACAACCTCCCTCCCTTTCTTCTACCTGCCTATTTCTCTTTCAGCCAAACTCAGATTTATTCCACAAAATCAATGATGGAACCAAGAAATTTCAGCTTCTCAAAGCCGACCCTTAGAGCTTTGAGGCTATCGACCATTCTAGCTTCGATTAAGACAAAGAAGAGAGGCGCTGATTTCCATCTCCAACCTTATATCTCATCCGTTCTTCATCTTTAACCAAGAGGACAAGTCTGGTAGTATATTCCCTCAGATAAATATTTTTTTGCTTTCACTTTCTCTTTTTATATGCATAAATGGAAATAAGGATTTGAAATAAAAAACTAAGGAGGAAAAAAAACCATTTAGATTTGAAATCACCTTCAAAAATGAATCTTTTGCTTTCGTATTTTCCTTGCTTTTACTCAAGAGTGCGTGAATACAAAAAGTCAGAAAATCCTTTTACAGATGCAAAACCTGGCTTTTTATAGCCAAAATTGAAGAAAACCAAAACGAAATGCATGTTTATTTTATTCTACAATCTTCCTATTGATATTCTGTTACTGCTGACTGTATTTCTTTTCCAGGTATGCACCAGTGTGAAAGCACTCGTAAGTAGAAATCAAGTCACACGGAGGCTACACTCGTGCAAGCAAGGACCCGAAGCATTCCAAAAAGTTCCAGCGTCTCCCAGGCTACTCTCTTTACTGTATTTGGATCAAGGCACTGAACTTGGGCCTCTGAGGATGTATCCGGGTTATACCCGATTTAGGCCAAATCCCACTTTGGTTTCGGATCATTCCCAATTCAGATTCGCCATAAGCTCGGGCTAGCATTGACGAGGCTGCGCTCGTGGGAATCCAGGAGGCACCAGAAGATCCTAAAAGCCTCTAGGGTTTCCTGAAACTCCAAAGTTGGGTTATTGAAGTTGAGTTTAGGATTAGGCCGAATTAGGCCTACTTTGGTTTTAATTTGGGTAATGATGGTTTAGGTTAATTTTGTGATTTTTGGGTTTTATTTACTGGACTGTAAGATTTGGACGAAAATTGGACACTTATTTGGTTTTTTATTTTGGTCTTTAATTCAAATTTGGCTATGGTATGGGCCCGGGCTAAATTGCGCTATTACAGTTATAATATTAAATGAATAATTATTTGTTTATTTTAAAGACATTATTATTCAGAAAGACACCTATTGAAAGATGTCTTTATGAAGAGACATGAAAATTCCTATAAATAGGAATGGGATTTCATTTGGAAATCACACCAAAAAATTCTAATATTATTTCTTTCTTTCCTTTTTTTTTTAATATTATTAGATTATTCTATAAAGTATTACTGTAGAAATCTTTTGTAGAAATTGAGTTTCTTATTATACATTGCTCTGTGCGTAGTGGACTATTCTCGTCAATGCAAAACGTAAATAGTCATTGGCTTCATTGTATCTTTGAGGTTAATTTGCTTGGAACTCATTTGCATACCGAAGATAGGTGGGTCCAAATATAACCTTAAAGATAATGGCTTGATACACATCTTGGAGCCTTGTCCTATTTTTTCTTTTTTTGTTCGAGTTTCGTTCGTCTGTTCAAGATTTTCCTCACAGAAGATTTGTACTAACAACAATTGGATTGGAACCAAGATAAATCCAATAGCCTATAGTTGATATTCTATCTTCAACAGTGGAGGCCCAATCAGCATCAGAGTAGGTCAAACCGTCCTATGTGAAATACAAACCATAATCCATAGTGCCATTCAAATACATTAACATTCTCTTTACAGCCTTCTAGTGAGTGTCACAAGGTGTATTCATATACTGACTAAGCTTGTTGACACAGAATGCAATCTCTGGTCGTGTAATGCACACATAATGTAGTTTGCAAATAATATTCCTATATTCATGAATATCAACAAGTGGACTACCATCTACAACAGTTAACTTGGAAGTGCCTACCATAAGAGTAGGAGTAGTAATGGCTACAGTCATGCCTATGTTATGAAGCAAATCTAAAATATACTTCTTCTGAGAAAGAAAAAAAATCACCACAGGAAGTGTGGTGAACATTTATACCCAGAAAAAAAATGAAGCTCACTCATGTCTTTGAGAGATAACTTGTTGTGAAGCTGCTTGATGGTCTGGCTGACTTCTTCAGATGAGCTACCTGTCACAACTATATCATCTACATATACCGTTAGAAAAATTGTGGAGGCATCATTTATTTTTAAAAAAACAGTGATAGATCAGCTTTAGACACTTGAAAACCAAGTTGATCTACCAAATGTTGCCTAAATGTCTGAAACTAGGCTTGAGGGGTCGGTTTTAAACCATACAGTGCCTTGTTCAATTTACACATAAGTTGTTCTTCATTTACTCTGTGCATCTCAAAACCTGGTGGCTGATCTATATAAATTTCCTCAGTCAATGTTTCATTAAGGAAAGCATTATTCACATCAACTTACCTTAACACCCATCCATTAATAACAACAATTTCCTGAATAGTTTGAATTGTTACAGTTAGAACCACAGGGCTAAAGGTATCGTAAAAATCAGAACCAGCATGTTGAGAGAATCCTCTAGCTACTAGCCTTGCTTTATACATGTCCACAGATCCATCAAGCTTCTTCTTCACTCTAAACAACCATTTACAACCAATTGATCTCCTAGAAGGTGGGAGACGATAAAGACTCTAAGTATCAATTTTTAGAAGAGCTTGTAACTCATTGTTCACCGCTTCTTGCCAGTAAGATGAGTTTATTGCTTCATGAATATTAATAGGTACAGTAGTAGAGAAACTATCAGTAGGCAACATATCAAATGAACTAGTTACCCTAGTGACATATGCTTTTGGTTTAAAGGTTCCTACTTTATTATAAGTAATCATAGCATGAGAATTAGTGGCCTGAGATGGCTAACTTAGAGTTGGACACTGAGTTGGTGGATGGGAAATAACTACCATATTCTTAGAAGGTGAAGATGTTGACACATTAGGAAAAGTTAATTCAGAAGCTGAAGTTATTGGTGTATTAGATGACAGAGATAAATTTGTGGGCTCACGAGGTGACCCATGATTTGTAACTAAGGGGGATGAAAATATAACTAATTTTGAACTAGATGGTACAGTTGAGGGACTAATAGAGAACTTAGATGTATGTATAATATTTTTAAATAGAAAAACACATTTATGAAACACGGCATGACGAGATACAAGCACCCTACCTGAAAGATCTCGACACCTATAACCTTTATGTTGAGGAGAATAGCCTAATAATATACATGGAGCTGATCGAAATTGAAGTTTGTTAGTATTATAAGGTCTAAGGTTAGGGAAACATAAGCAACTAATTATTCTAAGTGGCAAATAATCAGGTTTAACACAAAAAAGTTTTTCATAAGGAGAGATATTGCCTAGTGATAGAGAGGGTAACCTATTTAACAGATAAATGCACTATTGAAAGCTTTGTACCAATAAGTCAAGGGCATGCACGCATGAGCCAACATGGAGAGACTAGATTCCACAGCTTATATGTGTTTCCGCTCAACAATACCATTTTGCTCAGAGGTGTAAGGACACGTGAGCCTGTAAGAGATACCTCTTTATGATAAATTCCATTTCAACGCTTGAAACTCACCCCCTTTATCCGTCTAAAGCACTTTTAATTTGACCCCATGTATTCTTTCAACTTGTTGGTGAAATTGAGGAAAGACTGTACCAATATTTGACTTTTTCTTCAAAAAATAATGACATGTGTATCTAGTATAAGCATCTGTAAGTGCCACATTTTCAGTGCTTGAAACTCACCTCCTCCATCCGCCTAAAGTACTTTTAATTTGACCCTAAGTATTTTTTCAACTTGGTGAAATCGAGGAAAGACTATAGCAACATCTGACTTTTTTTTAAAAAAATAAAGCCATGTATATCTAGTATAAGCATCTATAAATGCCACATAATAAGAGAAACCATTTGAACATACTAGAGGTAGCCCCTAAACATCTATAACCACCATCTGAAGGTGAGCAGTATTGTAACGCCCAATTTTCAATGGTGTCAGGAACATTGATTCGAGATCACTAAATCTGACGAGTGAGTTTAGAAAATTAAATGAATTAATATTTATGAGTCGAATGTGATTTTAGAAATATTTTTGAATTAGTGAATTTCGTGATTTAAAAGAAATTATTAGGTAAATTGTGTAAAAAATAAGGTATCAAGACCTCGATATCCTAAACCGAGTAGTAAATATTTTTATAAATATTTACAGAGTGTTAATAAGTTAGTATTAAAGTTTCGTTAGAAAATTTTAATATTTTGATAGTTAATTGAATGAAAAGGACTAAATTGAATAAAATACAAAACTTTTGAAAGTGATTACATAGCTTAAGTAGTGAATAAAGAAGGACCAAAAGGGTAAATGGACCCTTCTTAAAGGCATGAGATGGCATAAGCAGAGAAAAATCAAGGATTAGGTGTGAACTAAGGGCAAAATGGTAATTTGATTAAGAATTAAAAATAAAAACTAGTGACCAAATTGAAAATATAGATATTTCTTCAATTCTCTTCATCCTCTTCAGCCAAAAACGGCATAGGAGGGTTATTTAAGCTGGTTTTTCATAATTTTTGCATCAAATCAAGAGCCCAAAGACAAACGGGGAAAAGAGAAAATAGGCAATTAGTCTACGAACTATTGCAATCTTTATAGATCAGCTCAGATAAGTTCATATGGCTAAATATAATGTTTTTTTGTAAATTTTTAGAAATGTTATGATATGTTAATTCATATGTTTTCTATTGAATTGAGAAAATTGTAAAAGAATGAAAATTAATTTAAAAGTTCAAATTGTGTAGAACACTGGATTAAGTACTTTCGTATAGTGATAAATGATGAATTGACGGAAAAGACCATGGTTGGACCATGGCAATTTGTGAATATGTGATTCCGTATAAGACCATAGCTAGACTATGGCATCGGTATGTAACTATGTGATTTTATATAAGACCATAGCTGGGTTATGGCATCGGTGTGTGACTATGTGATTCCATGTAAGACCATAGCTGGGCTATGACATCAGTATGTGATTATGTGATTCCGTGTAAGACCATAGTTGGGCTATGGCATTGGTATGTGAATATGTGATTCCGTGTAAGACCATAACTAGGCTATGGTATCGGTATGTGACTATATGATTTCGTGTAAGACTATAGTTGGGCTATGGCATCGGCATGTGACTATGTGATTCCGTGTAAGACCATAGTTGGGCTATAGAACCGGTATGTGATTATGTGATTCCATGTAAGACCATAGCTAGCTATGGCATTGGTATGTGATTAAGTGAATATGTGTAAGACTATAGTGGACTATGGCATTGTGAAAACGAAGTACTCAATTCTGTAAGACGTTCTCTAATTTGACAAAGTTAATAATCAATTGAATTTATATGATAGATTTTAATGATCAATGAATATGAGCTCAAACAAGTGATTTCACCATTTGGATATTGTGAATGGCAGGAAGTGTTATTGAATTACTTGTTTGTGAATTTGTTATGCAAATTTGGTAAGATTTATGTTAAATGCCTATGAACTTACTAAGCTTCTATAAGCTTACTTTTGTATTATTCATGCCAAGCAACACGGGCGTGTGCCTTGGCTCTGTGAACCTATTTTCTTCATGGGTTGCAAGTTAGAGAGTTACACGGGTTAGGGACATGGGTGTGTGAATTCACATGGCCTGACCACACAAGCGTGTCCCTTACCACACGGGCGTACCACATGGGCATGTGACTCCTATAAATAAGAAAAAATTTTAAAATTTTGTGAAAAATTCCCTGAGATTTTGATTTAGTCCCGAATCATTTTTAATGCATGTTTTAAGCCTCGAAGGTCCATTTAAGGGATATTATGATTAAACTTGGAAAGTGAATAGTAGTTACCTCGATTTATTTAAAAATGTTCTGTAAACTCTGATAATACCTTGTAACCCTATTCCAGTGACAGATATGGGTTAAGGGGGTTACATTTGTTGGTATCAGAGCTTCGGTTTAATCGATTCTCGGAATGAAAGTAGTGTGTAAAATGTCTAAAGATACATGCCATATAAATCTGTAATAGTATGATGTGTATGATCCGATCTAATTCTTGTTTTTCTTATAGATTGTAATGATGTTTGATCGATCTGAACATGCTGAACATGAAGGAGCGAATAGTAGAGTTCAGATGTCCATACACAGGACAAGTAGTAATGTCCTAATTCCTCCTGCTCAAGAACAGAAGCTTAAAAGTATGTTTTATGAATTGATTGATAAGTGGTCTAGTGACTTTATGCAAGGAAGAAACATGGCTCAGCAACCTTCTCCTCTTACTGTACCATTCGTAGCACCTCCTATTGCTCCTCCACCTCCTCCTCCACTAGAAAAGCTTAGAAAGTACGGGGCTGAAGAATTTCAGGGAAGATTTGATAATGATCCAGTTAAAGCTGAGTACTGGCTCCAAAATATAGTAAGAATTTTTAAAGAGATGGCTTGTTCTCCCGATGATTATCTAAGATTTGTTATTTCTTTATTGAAAAAAAAGCATATAGTTGGTGGGAAACTATAGAGGCCATGGTACCGGTAAAGAAAATCACATAGGAATTTTTCTGTAGTGAGTTTAAAAAGAAATATATTGGCAGACGATATTTGGATAAGAAGAAAAGAGAATTTCTCGATTTGCGACAAGAAAGTCGATTAGTGTTGAATATGAAAGAGAATTTTGTGTACCTCAGCAAATATGCTCGAGACATTGTACCAACTGAGGAGGAAATGTGTATACAGTTTGAACAAAGGTTAAATGATGAAATCAGAATGATCATTGGATGTACTGAAATACGAGAATTTGTTGTTTTATCAGATCGTGCATAGAAATTGGAAGAGGTATATAATAGAAAGATACAACATGATAGAAAGAACAAAGAAACCTACAAGAGAAGCTCATCTAAGTCATTTTCAACTTTGCCGACAAAGAAATCGAGAGATGATTTTAGTCGAGTCACCTTAACGCCGAAAAGATTAAGCAAGAGTAGAGCAAGAGAATCTGATTTTGGGGTATCTTTCAAACCTGCTACTAGTGTGGGAAGTTTTAAAAACACTCCTAGGACCAAATGCCAATACTGTGGAAGAAATCACCCTGGTGAATGCAGAGGCAAGTCGGGGGCTTACTATAAATGTGGAGCTACAGATCACTTTTTTCGAAACTGCCATTAGTTGCAAAAAGAAGAAGAATGACAAAAAGAGAAACAGATGGCTACTTCACAACGAAGTAAATGTTCGGGCCAAAACAGTGTTGCTGGGACTACCTGCTTGAGTATGAGAGATTCAGCTGCTCAGTCAGAGACTAAGGCACCTGCCCATACTTATACCATACGAGCGAGAAAAGAAGCTATAACTTCAGATGTGATTGCGGGTACTTTCTCTCTTTATGATGTTGTTATGTATGCCTTGATTAACCCTAGATCTACGCATTCATATATTTATACTACATTAGTAATAGAAAAGAAAATGCATGTTGAGTCTACTGATTATGATATTAAAGTTACAAATTCATTAGCCAAAGTGTGATAGTTAATTTAGTGTGCCGTGACTGTACATTGAAAGTAAAAGGCTATGAATTCCCTGCTTATTTGATGCTATTACCCTTTCGGTAATTTGATATTATTCTAAGAATGGATTGGTTAATGAAGCATGATGTTGTAGTGAATTGTCATGAGAAACAGATTAGTTTTAAATGTCAGGCAGAAGACATAATTTTAGTTGAGTTTGAGAATCTGAATGATACTGTTAAAATTATTTCAGCTTTTTTTCTCAGAGATTGTTGCGCAAAGGAAATGAGGCATTCTTAGTCTATATTCTGGATACTCAGGGTTTTGAATAAAAGTTAGAACAGTTGCTAGTTGTGAATGAATTTATTGATATATTTCCTGAGGAATTGCCAGGTTTACCACCCGATAGAGAAGTCAAATTTGTGATTGATGTGGTTCCGAGAACAGCTCCAATATCGATAACACCATACAGAATGGCACCAGCTGAGTTAAAAGAGTTAAAGACACAATTGCAAGAGTTGTTAGACGAAGGGTTCATCAGACCGAGTATGTCGCCTTAGGGTGCACCTATCTTATTTGTGAAAAAGAAGGATGGTTCTTTGAAATTGTGTATAGACTACAGGCAGTTGAACAAGGTAACAATTAAAAATAAGTATCCTTTTCCGTATATTGGTGATTTGTTTGATCAATTGAAAGGTACTGTGGTATTTTTAAAGATAGATCTTAGATCCAGGTATTATCAGATGAAAGTTAAAGAATGTGATGTGCCGAAGACTGCCTTCAAAACTCAATATGGTCATTATGAATTTCTAGTAATGTCATTTGGTTTGACTAATACTCCTACTACCTTTATGGATTTAATGAATCTGATTTTTCAGCCTTATTTAGATAGATTTGTGGTTGTGTTTATTGATGACATACTGATCTATTCAAAGATAAAATTCGAGCATGCTCAGCACTTGAGGATTGTACTATAGACTTTGAAGGAGAAACAATTGTATGCAAAGTTCAGTAAATGTGAATTCTGGCTCCACGAGGTTGGATTTTTAGGCCACATTGTGTCAGCTGATGGAATTCGAGTGGATCCGAGCAAAGTGTCGACAGTAGTGAATTGGAAATCTCCAAAGAATGTTATTGAAGTATGAAGTTTTCTAGGGTTAGCAGGGTACTACTGTTGTTTTGTCAAGAATTTTTTTATGATTCTTTTGCTTATGACTCGACTACTATAGAAAAATGTTGAATTTGTGTGGCCTGATGAGTGTCAGTAAAGTTTTGATCAGTTAAAGAAGATGTTGACAAAGGCTCCAGTGTTAACTCAGCCAGAATCAGGTATCTATATATTGTGTATAGTGATGCATCTTTGAATGGCTTGGGTTGTGTTTTAATACAGTTTAGGACAGTAGTAGCTTATGCTTCTCGACAATTAAAACCGCATAAAAGGAACTACCCTACTCATGATCTGGAATTAGATGCAATTGTGTTTGCTTTGAAAATCTGGAGACATTATTTGTACGGTGAAAAGTGTTATGTGTACACAAATCATAAAAGTCTGAAGTATTTGATGACTCGGAAGGAGTTGAATTTGAGACAGAGATGGTGGCTAGAATTACTAAAAGATTATGATCTTGTTATTGACTACCACCCGAAAAAAGCTAATGTGGTTGTGGATGCACTCAGTTGGAAGTCGTCTTTGTTTGCACTTTGGGTAATGAATGCTCATTTGTCCATTAATAAAGATGGTTCATTATTAGCTGAGCTAAAAGAAAAACATGTATTTCTTCAACGGATTCGGGAGTTACAAGATGAGGTTCCAAAATTGGTATTGAAGCGGCAGATGGTTCGAGACAATCTGAGTTTAGAATATTCCATTGATGATGGCAGTATGTTATATTATCATAATAAAATTTGTGTTCCAAAAAATTCAGAATAGAAAAATGATATTTTATCAGAAGCTCATAGTAGCTTGTGTTCTATTAATCCAGGTAGTACAAAAATGTATTGTGATCTGAAAATGATGTATTGGTGGCTCGGTATGAAATGAGAAATCTGTAAATTTGTGGCAAAATGTTTGATTTGTCAGCAGGTGAAAGGAGAACACCAGGAATAACAGGTTTGCTACAAACTGTTATGATTCCTGAGTGGAAATGGGAGCATGTTACTATGGTTTTTGTATCTGGATTACCATTGACTCCGAAAAAGAAAAATTCGATCTAGGTGACTGTGGATAGATTGACCAAATCGGCGTATTTTATTTTGGTCAGAACAGATTTTTCACTTGAGAAGTAGTAGAATTGTATATATCCGAGATTATAAGACTACATGAGGTCCCAACCTCCATTATTTCGGATCGAGATCTGAAGTTTATGTCGAGGTTTTGGAGTAAACTACAAGAAGCTCTAGGTACAAAGTTAATTTCAATATCGCGTTTCATCCTCAGACTGGCGGGCAATCAAAGTAGGTAATTCAAATTCTTAAAGAAATGTTGAGATGTTGCATACTTGAGTTTGGTGTAGCTGGGAAAGGTATTGGTCTGAATTGAGTGAATCACAGTATCTAAGTTACAATATGTGGCATCATAAAAACGAAGTACTCAATTCTATAAGACATTCTCTAATTTGAAAAAGTTAATAATCAATTGAATTTATATGATATATTCTAATGATCAATGAAATTGAGCTCAAACAAGTGATTTCACCATTTGGATATTGTGAATGGCAGGAAGTGTTATTGAATTATTTGTTTGTGAATTTGTTATACAAATTTGGTAAGATTTATTTTAAATGCCTATGAACTTACTAAACTTCTATAAGCTCGCTTTTGTATGCTTCATGTTCTTTGTAGATTGATGTGAATTCAGAGGATCAGATCAACTCATTGGTTCAGACGATCCAGATTTTCTCCAGTAGTTTTTGCTAAACATCTTTTGGATTATATGGCATGTATAGGATGGTTTGATAAAGTACTAGTTTGAATTGAGGTTGTCAAACTTAGTGAATATGTATGTATTAGATATGGTAATGTTATATCATGTAAATGCATATTTGGCTTGATTTGGTCGATTGGTTGGACTATATTGGTATATAAATGTGTTTATGTGTAGGTGAGAAAAATGGTCTCAAATGGCCTATTTTCGTCTACACGTTAGACACACGAGCGTGTGTCTTGGTCGTGCACATGGGCGTGTGGTCTGGCCGTGTGTCCCCTGCACCTTAAAATTTAGAAACAGAATGCTCAGAATTGAGCACATGGGCAGAGACACGAGCTTGTGCCTCAGCCGTGTGAGGCATACGGCCTGAAAGTATGGTCGTGTGATACAGCTGTGTAAAATCTGCACCTATTTTCAAAAATTAAATTAACCACACGGCCTAGCAACACGGGCACGTGCCTTGGCCGTGTAAACCTATTTTCTTCATGGGTTGCAAGTCAGAGAGTTACACAGGTTAAGGACATGGGCGTGTGAATTTACAAGGCCTGACCATACGGGCGTATCCCTTACCACACTAGCGTGTAACTCCTATAAATAAGAAAAAAATTTTAAAATTTTGCAAAAAATTCCCTGAGATTCCGATTTAGTCTCAAATCATTTTTAATGCATGTTTTGAGCCTCAATGGTCCATATTAAACTTGGAAAGTGAATAGTAATTGCCTCAATTTATCTGAAATATTTTGTAAACTCCGATAATGCCTTGTAACCCTATTCCAGTAAAGGATACGGGTTAGGGGTGTTACAAGTATATTCGGGTGTAGAAGCAAAAAAATGCAATTTATTTTCTTTGCCCAGATGACAAGCAACACAATCAACCAAATTTTTATTGTCACACACAGGTAGATTACAGTGAGTCAAAGCTTTCTTAAGTGTATCTAAACATGAATGCCTTAGTCTAGCATGTCATATAGCTAAAGGAATGGATTTTACAGCAGCAAAACACTGTGTTGAACTAGCAAGTATAGTAGATTTGACAACAGTGTTTAGATGCAATTTGTAGAGACCATCATGAACTGATCCTTGAAGAAGAACAACTCAAGTTTGCAAATAACACACTTGACATCTAATAGGAAAAAGCTCAAACACCACTTGGTTGTCCTTTGCAAATTTAGACACAGACATCAGATTTTTAGTAATACCAAGCACAAACAAAAGAGACCTCATATACAATAGACGAGAACGAGTAAGTAAAGATGTCTGACCAGTATGAAGAAAAGGTAAGGCAAATCCATTACCCACATACACTTTACCTGGGCCATTGTATGGAGTGCTTTGTTTCATTGTTGAAGCAGAGTGAGTGAGATTATGTGTGGCACTAGAGTCTAAATACTAAGCTTTATCTCTAACAGTGTTAGGTGTAGCAACATAAGCTTGAGGATTAAGACTCAAGATAGGTGTAGCTATTGAAGCACTTCCAGTCTACGGTGTTGTACAAAACGGGTTGAACCATGCATTTGTAGGAGTTGGAGAATGTGAGAAAACCCAATTTCCATATGTAACCATTGTAGAAGACATTGGTAAACCAAATGAAGGCACCCATTATGACATTGATGATCCATTACCAAACATACACATATTTGCTTGTGGAGGCTAATAACCAATACTCTTGTAAGTGGTATGAAACCTATGATAGCAACGATCAACAAGATGCCTTGTTTTTCCACAAAGTTGGCACTAAATACAAGAGCCAGACATGTGATCACGTCTTCAGCCACGTGAGGAACCCGAAGCGGGATAATAAGTAGAAGTTGAATCATTGTCTACCACTGAAGTAGTTTGTTGATGAGTAACTATGATTACTAAACTAGGAATCTCAGCTACAGTAGATTGCATTCGTGCTTCAATATCAAGAAGCATAGTAGTAATATTATGAACACTAGAAGGTAGTTAACTTGCTGTTATGACAGTTATAATTGATTCATACTTAAGAGAGAAACCATTGAGAATGGCAGTAATATGCTCATATTCACTAATAACCTCACCACAACTAACAAGACTATCACAGTAGCCTTTAACCTTCATCAAGAAATCCTTCATTGACAAATCTCCCTTACGTTGAGAATGGAGAGCATATCTATAGAACATTAACCTAGACACGGTTTTACTACCATATATAGTAGCAAAAGTATTCCATATCTGTGCACTAGAATCCATGCCAATAAGTTAAGGTAGCACACTTTCGCTAATAAAAGAAAGAAGCCAAGATGCAAGTGCATTGTCCTATTGCTCGTACAGGACAAAAGCAGGATTTTCTTGAAGCACACTATTTTCATCAGGGATCATCGATGTAAGAACAACAGTTTGAGGATCAAGAAAATATTGCAGCTTGTAAGTTTGCAACGTTGTAGTAGGCCCAATTTGCTCGGTTCCAAACAAACACGAAAAAACTAAAAAAATAAAAACAATAAATAAAACCAAATTACAGGCCCAAATTACAGTCCAATTTACAAGGCCCAAATACATCAAACCCTGGCCCAAAATACAAAAAAGAGCCTACAACCTTAACCCTTTCAAAAAAACCCTAACCCTAATCCCTCTATGCGGGCCGCTCTCTACGTGAACGAGCACAATGCCCGAGACTCGCGCCCTGAAGTCTACTCCTCTGTCGCCATTGCGCCAAAATGGCAAAAAGCCAAAGTTTCCGCCATTTTTGACCTTGCCACCTGCAAACAAAGAGAAAAATGGATAGAAGAGTACAACAATAGCAAAAATAGCAACAAGAAACAATAGAAACAATAGCAAATAGTGAACAGTATATATTGGCTATAAAAGCATTGCTAAATTTCTATGTAAGAAAAATAGAGACGAAATAAAAAAAAAAGAGAAAGAAATATAAAAAAATATATATAGTTTTTTTTACAAAGGTATATCTCCATTTTTTCCCGCAAGTTTATTTCGAATATAGCATACATACACCCATACATATTCAAAAATATAATTTTTTCTCGATACTTATTCAAAAATACAAGTTTTTCTTACCTTTCTTGCAATCAGAAAAGGTGAAACCGAGGAGTTCTTTTGTTTCTTATTTTTATTTTTAGAGGGCTTTTCGGGAGTTTTTACCTTTAGATTGGGGTTGAGAAGACTGAAACAGCCGAAAAGGGCCTTTTTTGGAACTCCAACCGCCGTGTACGGTGGCCACCATTGCCGATGGCCGGTGGACGAGCAGTGGCCCGATGACCGGAGCTCATGGGCAGGGGAGAGAAGATGAGAGAGTCTTCTCAGTTTTTTTAATAGGAATAGAATGAATTTTTTTAAAAAAAATTTGGCTTAAATAGCCACTACAAAACGGCACCATTTAAAGCCAATGCATAAACACCAAAACGGCGTCATTTAAGCCCTGGACCCATGCTCTGACCCGATCCGACCCGAAGGATCCGCGTGTTTTTAAATAAGGGTCTATTTACCTTTCAGTCCTTCCGCTTTTCGGATGGATTACAATTGGGTCTAAATCATTTTCTTTTAATTTTTAGAGATTATACCGCATTATTTTTATGTATTTCAATTTAATCCCTAGTTTGCTAATCTCCTGAAGAAGGGACGCATGTCCAGAGGATCGGGTTATTTGTCCATTTAGTCCTCATTTGTTTTTCTCGCCCTTCAAATTAGTCATTTGTTTACTTTTTATCTTAATTTATCATTCTAATTTAATTTTGATTATAATTAAGTCCCTCACTTATTTTAATTCATTTTACTTACTTATTCATCTGTCTATTTATTGTTTCTTTACTTTTTGTTTTATTCAATTTCTTTTCTTATTTTTTTTATCAGGCATCTATTTATTTATTTCACTTTCATTATTTATTATTATTATTTTATACTTTTATGTTTACTTTATCATATATATTCCACTTTTATTTATTTATTTATTTTAATTAGATTTAATTAGTTAATGCCTTTGTTTGTTTATTATTTTAGATATATCATCATTTCATTTACACGCATCATCATTTTATTATTGTTACAATTATGTCACGAGTCGTTTTAAATATATTTATTCGTTTCAATTAGTCCCCGAATAGATGAAATATCTACCATTTTAAGTGCTATACTAACTTTTACATGATGCAGGAAAAAGGAAAATTTTTAAACCGAGGCAAATGTTCGTTGTTTTAAATTTAGAAAAATCATGTTCTAACTTACGGAATATGGTTTCCTTCTAAAATCGAGATAATTGAATATATTTTAAAATAAATAATTTTTTTAGCGTTTGTTCTCGTTTTCGGGATTTAAGGCATGGTGTCCTAACTTACGGGACGTGATCTTTTTCCTCGATTAACTTGAAGTAAACCCATTTTTATGAAAATAAATTTAATTAACATTTTAACGAAGGATTGTATCTTAAAATCTCCTCAAATTTTCAATTTTTGATACTAAGACATCAAATAATCAACTAGGTATCAATTTGGGCATTACGAGGGTGCTAATCCTTCTTCACGCGTAACCGACTCTCGAACCTATTTCCTGGATTTTATAGAGAAAAAATTATTGTTTTAGTAAATTAAACATTTTATTAAAACGATCAAATTAAGAAGTGATCCGATCACACCTCCTAAAAAGAATCAGTGGCGACTCCCATTTTTATTTTTATTTTTGTTTTTAAATAAAAAGTCGACTTTCAAAAAAAAAGGTTTCAACAGATGCCATAGCAAATAATTGGAGTCATCAAGAAGAATATTAATCTTCTTGGTGGAGAAGAAGTGGCTATCAAAGACTGAATTAGAAACCATTGCTGGTACAGTGAGATGAATCATGAATGCTCCACATATCCTCAAAAATCCGTAAAGAGAGAGACGTCTGATACCATATTAAACAAAGTAACAAAGACAAATAAAATGCTTAAAGTTTTATTTCCATCCAACCTTTTTTCATTCCAGAAAATATTTGAGTAAGGGTATTTATACAATAAAAAGTACTTCTAATGCCAACAATAATAAGAGCACTGATCCATTAACCGCTGACTTACAACAAATTTAACAATTAATATATATCTTTAACACCGATAAATTTAAAAGGAACTTATCAAAAAATAAAAGTATTTAAAAATGAAATTTATGTTGAAAATCCATAGTAATTCTTCCCAAAAACATTGATTATGTTTTTCCTCCACCCACAAAGTGGGTGGTTGATATTTTAATAAGAATAAAATCACGTGGTTTGATTGTCCTCGAATTTACATAAGCGAATACAAGTACTGTGCATTGTCAGATACCCTCTTAGTAACTGACTCTTGATCTTTTAGCATAAAAGGTGGGGTATATTTTTTCCATTATTTTATAAATATTTCTTTTTAATTCCACTAAAAAAAATTATTCGTACACTTCGAATAGCTCCTTTTTTAACAACATAAATTTTCCATTGTCTGATTGATACGACCTTCAATTCAATTCACACTCTCTTTTATCCTTCTCTAATGGAGCTTCAAGCTTCTTTGTTCTTCTTGATCCTAATATTTCTTTTATATCTCTTGTTTTCTTTATTGATCAAGCCAAAACTATGGTGCAACTGTGAGATTTGCAGTGCTTATCTCACTTTAAGTTGGTCAAAACAATTCAATAACCTTTGCGATTGGTACACTCACTTGTTAAAAAACTCTCCTTCAAAAACCATCCATATCCATGTCCTTCGTAACACAATCACAGCAAACCCTGAAAACATTGAATACGTGCTTAAAACCAAGTTCCATAATTTCCCAAAAGGGAAACCTTTTTCTATCATCTTGGGTGATTTCCTTGGTCGTGGTATATTCAATGTTGATGGTGATTCGTGGAAGTTTCAAAAGAATATGGCATCAATGGAGCTTGGGAAAACTTCAATATGTTGTTATGTGTTTGATATCATCAATTGTGAGATCAAAACAAGGCTTGTTCCATTATTATCAAAACAAGACCAAGTTTTGGACTTACAGGATGTGTTTAAAAGGTTTTCATTTGATGTTATTTGTTGGTTTTCTTTTGGGATTGATCCTAGTTGTCTTGAGCTTTCTTTACCCATGTCGAAATTGGCTATGGCTTTTGATTTAGCTTCGAAATTATCAGCTGAAAGAGCCATGAATGTTTCTCCATTTGTATGGAAGATCAAAAGAGCGTTGAATTTAGGTAGTGAAAAGGAATTAAAAAGGGCTATTGAAAGGATTAATCTTTTAGCTAAAGAAGTGATTAGGCAAAGGCGTAAAACTGGGTTTTTGAATAGTAATGATCTTCTTTCTCGTTTTATGTCTATTATTAACGATGAAACTTATTTGAGAGACATTATTATAAGCTTTTTATTAGCTGGTCGTGATACTGTAGCTTCGGGTTTAACAAGCTTGTTTTGGTTATTGTCTAAGCATTCCAATGTTGTGTCGGCTATTAAACAAGAAGCTGATCGTATCATTGGTGAAAACAAGGAGTTAACAAGCTTTGATCAAATGAAGGAACTTCATTATTTACAAGCAACAGTGTATGAAAGTATGAGACTTTATCCTCCGATTCAATTCGATTCCAAATTTTGTCAAAACGACGATGTTTTACCTGATGGCTCGGTTCTGAAGAAAGGAACTAGGGTTACTTATCATCCATACGCCATGGGACGTATCAAAGAGATATGGGGTGAAGATTGCTTGGAATTCAAGCCAGAAAGATGGTTGAAACACGACGGCGTTTTCTCCCCTGAAAACCCTTTCAAGTACCCCATTTTTCAAGCCGGATTCAGGGTTTGTTTAGGGAAAGAGATGGCTCTTTTAGAGATGAAAACAGTGACGCTTTCGCTCATCAGGAGATTTCGAATCGAATTAGTGACACCACCATCACCAGATCAACATCCACGGTTCTTGCCGGGATTGACCGCAACTTTCAGCGGCGGACTTCCTGTCTTAGTACGAAACATCCAACCTCAACCATAAACGTCATGGTAAGGGGAACCAATTGTACAATTTGCAATGTGATGTATGATTTAATGGCCAATATGTGTTAAGGAAAAGGTGTTTTTATGTACACATATAATTATTCGTCACTCGTTACGACATATACATATTAGATCGATCTTAATCTTGTACGGAATTATGGGTGGTTAGTGTTTCCTTTCATCTTTTTTAATTGTAAAATATAGATTGGATTTTTATTCTCCAGTTATTGCACCTATCTTTCTTACTTCTTCAATTCAAGCAAAGAGAAAATATCATTGAGTCATTTATATTAGTTATTAGATTATATTTTATTTTTTATTTAAAAAATAGATAAATTAACCATTATACATTAAACTTTTATAATACTATTATAACTTAAAAACTTGAATTGTTGCATCTAATCCAACCCAATTTCATATTTAGACACAAGTTAAATGCAATAGTTAGAGGTTTTTAAGTTACAACAGGTGGAGTGAACATATCAACTCACTTAAAAATCATTTCGTTTCTTAAATTAATGTCAGGTCATTAAATTAATATCATCTCATAAAATTAACAATATTTTTCATCTGCTATAAAAGGGTAAAAGTACTACGAATGCCCTATACGTGAGATCAAAGAACAAATAGGTCATCCTATTAAAAATTTTATCTATTTTTATTATTAAAAACTAGTCATTGTATGTTAGCATAAGGTAAACGTGCCATGTCACATGTTCCTGTCTAGTTACTATATCAACCCGCAAATTTTTAACATAACAAATGGATGAAATTTTAATAGAAAGATCAATTTGTCTTTTAATTTAACGTATAGAGACTAATTTGCCCATTTTTTTAATAGAGTAAATAAAATGCAATCTAACTCCACGCTATAAAAGTGACCATTTAGATTTTTTTTTTTAATATATAAAGACCTAATTTTGAAAATATAAATGTCAAAATACACTCCATGCTATAGTATAAGAACATATACCGTAATAATTTGATCATTTACTTGCATTACAAACCCCATGAAAATCAGAGACAACTATGGTGAACTAAGCTCAGGGTCAGGCCAAATAAATCCAACAAAAGCAGTAAACCCTGGTCTCATCTATGACATCAACGAGGATTTATACATTAGCTTCCTTTGCAAAAAAGGGTACGATACCAGAACCATCACTTTACTCATTGGTGGCAAGAAAGAATACCACTGCTCCAGCTTTAAACCTGGACGAGGCATTGATGGTCTTAACTATCCTTCCATGCATATATATCTCAATGGTACAAACCCTAATATCTCAGCTGTGTTTCATAGAATTGTGACCAATGTTGAAGAAGGGGATTTGGAATACAATGTTAAAGTGGCATCTCCAAAGGAGCTATCTATTGTTGTGATCCCTAAAATGTTGAAATTCATCAATGGGATTAATCAAAAGAAAACTTTTAGGGTTTTGGTCAAGGGTGATGAGTCAATGATGAACGGGACTGAGGTTGTATCGGCTACACTTGAATGGAATAGTAATAAAGGGCATAGTGTTAAGAGCCCTATTGTTGTGTTTAAACAACAGTAGTTTTTTTTGTTGTTGGTTTTGGTATTTGGTTAATGTTTGTAGGAAGAAAGTACTAAGAATTTATTAGTTTACAGTGAATTCTCAATTTTTATATATTAGAATTATTTATCTCTCAATTAATTTTATGTTAATTGATTTAGACTTAAATTTAAATTCAACTCGAATAAAAATTGAATCAAAACAAATCTAATAATGGAGGCCAGAAATTGACATGAGCATATTTTGTAGGATGCAAAATAAACCAGGGCATTAACATAAAATTTTACTTATATGATATTTATTATTTTTTTAAATGTTTAATTGAGTTGGTGTTACTCATTAATCGAGTTGTAATTCAATTCTTTATTTTAATTACTAAATAAAGAAAAATTAATTCCATGTTTAAGTGTTATAAAATTGAGGGAAAATATTTGATACATGTTAGTAGAGTTCTTAGACTCCACAAACAGGTTACGAAATTGACAAATATTTTATAGAGATATAAAAAAATAGTAAAAAAATATATTTAAAAGAAATGATTTTATTGAAATACGCTCGAATAAAAATAACCATAAAAAACATTTAACCTTAAAAGTCACTATCAATTTTCAAATCAAATCGAATGAAAAAGGGATTACTTATAATAGAGAGGTTACTCATTCTAATGTAAACTCAAAAAATATTATTTTCTATTATGTATCAGTAAAATCAACTAATTACGACATCTCGATAAAATAGTTAAAAGCGAGTATGGTAACTGAATTTCCAATACCTCCACTACATTCTTCCCTACACCGAGTGGCATTGAAATCTCCCCTTTCACACCATACTCCACCAAGCTCGTCTTTCCAGGTAATGAGATTCTCCCAAAGATTATTGGACCTTCCGTCTCGCAAGGGGCATAAACATTAACTATAACACAATCAAAACCTTCTTTTATCCTAATGCTTTTGAGAAGAATTGCTCTATTTGATAAGCGTTGGGTATCCAATGTGAAACAATCGACATTCCAAATAATGAATAAACCACCTGATTTGCCTTCAGACTCGACAACAACGAAACTGAAATCATCATTATACCAAAACGCCCTGATGAAATCCTTCGACACCTTTTCCAGTTTCGATTCTTATACCATACACATATCGACTTTTAACTCTCTAGTTTCAAAACATCACATTTAACTTTGCTACCCAAACCTCTCTGTTTTCAGGAGCCATAGCCCGTAGGTCCAAATGCTTCTCCACCCCTTCAAGGAAACTCTTTGAGACCCACCTCACAACTACCATCATTCAACCCAAGGAGAGTCATCTTCTAACATATTTGCATTGACCGTCCTATCTTCACCTTCATCCTTACTATTATATTGAGGGACCATTCATTAATAGCATCCTCGGGAACCAAATCAGCCGCCAAGAAGTTAGTTGTTCCTGACAACACTTTCTCTATCTCCCCACCACCCTTTTTCTTTTCTCCATTGGCTAAGTCCACGTCACCACCTTTTTCTTCCTACAACCTCAAACTTTTCGACCCTTCGTCCTCAATCAAATCCATGTTTTTCCTGGTGTATCCACATTTATTCACTAGGATAATAGGTTGGCTTCTCGGATCACAACCTCATAGACCTCCATACCACAATATCTTAAGCTTATGATATCAGAGACTCGGTCTTTTCTATCAGTGAGCACTTGAATATTACCCCTGCAAAAAGACTTAAAACTTCTAGTCCGAATCGACATCTAAAACTTCACCATAGTGTTGGTCGATGCTGTTGAAGGTCATAAGCTCCAAGCGTGTAGAGGAATCCCGTAACATGAAAGCCAAGCCACATTATTTGTCGTAACCACCTTATCAAACCATCGTTCTACCTTAGAAAACATTCTGCTAGTATTTCCATCCGTCATATCCAGGAATTTTGCAATAGACGACTCCTCTTCACAGCTAATAACGACCATTGTACCTGATATTCTTTTGACTACTACTTTACCCAAATTTAGATTTTTCATGAAGTTTGCAATATCATAAATTGGCTTGTACTCTAAGCACTATCCAACCAAACACCGCTCCAACCAATGTAAGTTCTCATCTTCAATAGAACCCTTGACCTCATTAAAGATCTCGCCTTCTTTGGTAGAAGGAGCCTGTTCAAGTCTCAGTCCTCCTCCTTCAGGTCATGACTTCACACTAGTCCCTGTACATTTTGCCTCTTTAAAGCTTTGATTGTAGTTTGAGGCCTTTTTCTTCCCTTGATCCACCTTCTTCCAATATCTATCTCCAACATTGTATCTAGCAATATTTACCCCCAGAGAATGTCCGTATAGCTTGAACCCATTCAAACCGCTAACTGCTTTGTACGCATCTGTCTCAGACGAAAATTTGACAAAGCCAAATTTGTTTATATACCATTAGCAATGATCGCGAGGTGTCATATGTTGTCTTTCCATGGGTGAGCTCAAGTCAAGTTGCCCAAGTAATATGCCACCATAAGTCTAGGAAGGGTGGCGATTGGGCACATTGTTAATCATTTCAAATAGGATACGAAAGTTAGTGTTAAAAGTGACAGTTAATGTGTGGGGTCCACATGGGTGTGTAGCCGAGGAGTGAATGCAAGAAATTGCCTTTGAAGAGTTATTTGAGGAGTATCTGATGTTTTTGAAGGGTGGATGTGTGTTTGAGGAATGGAGGTATAACACTTCTCAAATCTTTTGTAAAGAAAAAAAATAGAGGAAAATGAAAAAAAATTGTTGATATCAGTGGAAAAAAAGGGAAGTTAAAAGAAAATAAAAAGAATTAAATTGCTTAAAAGAAAAAATACAAGGATTAGAGGTACAATTTGACCTAAAAATTTCGTTTGAAATGGCGATATAACTAAACTTGCTCATGAACTAGTTATATGCCCAAACTCGAAAGTCTACTTAAAATTTAGGAGAGTTTGAAAAAAAATTAAGTCTAAAAAGGGGCTTGGGAAGAAAACTAGGCTCAATCAAAATATAGGCTAGACTCTTACTCGGGCTCAAGCATTCAAGACCAAAGTCTAGCTCGTTTTCTATGTTTTAATGTATTATGTTATTTATATCTATTATACAATTTATACCAAATAAAATCTAAATTTATAGTAATATATAATACTATAATGTAAACATTAAAAAATACCTTTAAGATGCCTATATATAATTTTTAATAAATTAAAAATATATAAAACTATTAAATATTAGATTGAAAATATTTTAAAATTTCAAAAAAATAATACGGGCAAGACTAAAATAGACTTGAGTTAACCATTTACAAATATGGATGAGTTTGGACAAAAATTTAACTCATATTTTGGTCAGGCCAAGCTTAGGTATGTATAAAATATGTTAATATCATAATTAAATTCGACCCAACTTATGAACACTTACCAGATCAGCTTCTCGTTACATCACTAATGACTCAGTTACCAAAAATGATACAAAATGAATAATGTTAATGATCATTTTGTAACAAATTAAAGTTCGGTGACTAAAACATAATTTAAAACATATCTAAATGACTATTTCTTTAGTTTACCCTTTTTGGAAATCTTATTTTCTCTTAAGCCTCTAAAACCCTAATTTGCAAATATCATATAAAGCTTGTCACTGTCCTTTGTTATTTCCATTTGAAAACCCAGGGTTTCTTCCATAGCCGCCCCTGGTTTGTCTCTTCTTCTCTTTCATCTCCTTTGCTTAAACTTTCGTTTTCCTCCATTCGCTTTTTAGGTATAACTTAATTGTTGTTTTTCTTTACAGAAATTTAAAAAAGAGAGAGAGAATGAAGGTTGTTGCTGCATATTTGTTGGCTGTTTTGGGAGGCAACACTTCCCCTTCAGCTGATGATCTTAAGGCCATTCTTGGCTCTGGTAAACTATTTTCACCTCTTTTTTTTTTTTTACTTTTGATTTGACTGCTATGTTTCCTTTTTCCTGTTTCAATCTCTGCACTTAGTAATCCATTTGTTTGTAAATTGTATTTGTACCTTTTTTCATAGGTTTGATCCAAAAGTTTAGATTTCTTGTGTTGTAACCTGTTTTTTGTGAAACTCAATTTGATTATGAGGTGGGTTTGGTATAAAAATATAAACTTTGTACTGTCTTTGTGTATTGGTTTGAGATTTCACATCTATATTGAACCCCTTAATTCAAAACGTGTTTGATTTAGAGAAATGTACGATGAATGAGTATAGAATGCACTTTGCTACTTCTATATAATTCAATGTGGTAGTCTTTTTCGGTTCATAAATAAATTTGAAGTTGGTGAACTCAATAATCTTATACTAATTTATATGCTAATGGGGTCATTACATTAATGGGATTGAATTGACCTATACAAAAGTGCTCAAACGAAGGTCAAATCTTTCAAAATGGTCAAGTGAAAAGTCAAACCTTTTCGAAAGCCCTCAAATAAGGGGTTTTCAAATGTCCTATATCAGTTTTCAAATTATGTTTTTATTGTTTTCTTTTTTGTTTTAATCAATATCTGATTTAGCTGTTAGCTGAATTGCGTGAAAAGCCCTTATATGACCATTTTGAAAGGTTTGACCCTTATGCGAGCAATCCTAAAAGGTTGAGTCTCGATTTGAGCATTTAACCATTTCTGATTTAGCCGTTTCCGATAACAAAGATGTAGAGTGAATTTCATTGCTTATCTATGTTTCTTTTTTGTCTATCAAACAAAGATATAACAATTCTGTATATAGAGCTATAGACAATGTTTCAAAAGATTTACATAAATATGATTTTGTTTACAGTCGGTGCTGAAGCTGAAGATGAAAGGATTCAACTTCTTTTATCTGAGGTCAAGGGCAAAGATATAACAGAGCTTATTGCATCTGGGAGGGAAAAGCTTGCCTCCGTTCCATCTGGTGGTGGTGGTGTTGCTGTTGCAGCTGCTGCTCCTGGTGCCAGTGCTGCTGCTGCTCCAGCTGCAGCCGAGGCTAAAAAAGAAGAGAAAGTTGAGGAGAAAGAAGAATCCGATGATGTAATAACACTCCTAACCTCAATTACATGTTTTGTTCAATTAACCTTTGTTCTAATTAACTTTTGTTTTGTTCAATTTCTTGCAGGATATGGGATTCAGTCTCTTTGATTAAAGAGTTGGTTTTTTGCAGAAATTCTCTTCTTCTTTTTTTTTCAAATTTAAGGCCAACTTAGATTCTAAAATTTCGTTTTTTTCGTTTTCGATTCGGGGATTCGATGAACAATGGCATATGTTTTTGCTTAAACTTAATGTTGCAATGAATTTTCCATAGTCTATTATGATGATTTTCTTGAATCTCATGTCAAATATTTTGCGAATCTTTTTCATATATATACATATTTATTGGGATGAACAAATATGCTACAAAATTCATTGATATGTCCCAACTTTATAAAAGTTTTTTCATATTTATTTGGTGATCAAATTTGTTCATATTCATGGTCTAATATGTCTAACACAGAAACAGTACTGTTTGGATGATAAGTAGTGTTGGAAAATTCTAGAGGGTGTGTTTTTTAATATTTATATTATTTTTAATCTGATATTTAATTATTTAATATTATAATATTATATAATGTAAAAATATCTTAAAATATTAGAAACTTAAATCTCCATCACTTGAAGTTATTTATCATTCAATGAATGACTGAAAAATAATTTATGAATTTAATTATAATCTTTCTTACTTTCGAGATAAGCAAAGCATGCAAAGTAATTCTTACTTTACTCTTTCTACCCATCACGAGAATATAATTTCTCCTATTTTAGTCTTTAATTTTTTTTCAGTTTTCAATGAAAGTAAATAGCAAAATCGTGACTGGGGAACTATATTAGTGACCTATCTAATTTTATTGTAGAAATTTTTGAGATTAATGATTGGACCATGCAAACACTACAAATACTTTTTCTTGGATAAAGGAGGAAATTATTCGATCTATTTTTGTAAACCTTTTTAAATTTCAGACGAGCCTTCAAATTTAGATAGATAATTTAATCCTTAAACATGTCTAAATTGAAAAAATTGTAGACATTGAAGTTGCAACAAGTACGAGGCCAAGAAAATACCATATTTAATCATATAATTTCATCTATTAGTGCGATTAAATTATTTACACTAGTCCCTTTAAATAATTCTAATCAATCTAATTTATTAATAATAGTAGTGATGTAATATAATCTAATTTCTAATTTATTAATAATAGAAATGTAATGCGATAAAATTAAAATTTTATGACCTGATTGAAAGTTCATGATGGAGAATATAAATGATCCATATCAATCACAATTCAAAAGAAAACAAAGCAAACAGTATAGTTATGAGCTCAATCCAAAGGAAACCAAAAGCCAGTTGTGTTGGAACCGCATGGCAGGTATGTGAATCATCAGATCTTACAGGCAAAAGAAAGACCTTCATGTTTCACAGCTTCCAAACTCTCAACTGAAGGCTGAAGCTTAGCGACTTTTGCAATAGCTTGGTTTTCTTCAGCAGTGCCGCCTTCTAAGAAAGCTCCAACCACCTTCCCATCTTTGATCCAGTAAGATCCGAACTTCGCCTTTGGTGATTCCGGGTTGCTGTCTCCGAAAAGTACTGTATCTCCTACATTGTCACCATAGAATTGCCATGATAGATCAAAGGAACGTGAATAGAAGTACGGTAGGTAGTCATATTCGTCAACTGATTTCCCTTCCTCACTTGCCTTGATAGCCTGCAAAAATTACCGGAAAAGTAACATTTAGACGATATTTAAGTATAAAAGATCAGATCATAAAAATGGATGAATTAAGTGAGAAAACACACCTTTACTGCCTGTTCGGCTGATTTCCGGGCATGGTCAACGTGTTCCACCCTTCTCAGTTCATTGTATAACTTCAGAGGAAAAGTGGCTAGATCACCCACAGCATATACATTGGGAACACTTGTTTTGAAAAAGGCATCAGTCTGCAATCAAACAACAATGTCAGCAAACCAAAAAGGCATTTGAGATAATGTCATTGATGAAACCAACCTTTATTCCACCCTTTTCCTCTTCAACCTGTCCTTTAAATAGTGTTGTAAGAGGCCTTCCACCAACACCGACAACAACGATGTCAGCTTCTAGAGCTCTGCCGTCCTTAAGTTTAACTTCCTTCACCTGAAAAGTGATCAAAACGTATAGGCTTTAAAATGGTTTCAGATTTTTGGTCCCATTAAAGATTAGTGAAAGATGAGTTCTTACCTCTCCATTGGAGTCGGAGGTGAATCCAACTGCAACTGTTCCCTTTATAATTTTGACCCCTTTATTAGCATAATACTCCTCGTAGAACGCAGCAATGTCCGGAGTGAAAAGCCGGGGCACTACAAGAACAATCTTCCAGTTAGAAATTCTCTGGAAACCAGATTAGTATCTTGAAAGGCCAGCAGTAGCAAATTTACTTACTGCACCAAGGCTCAGGGTACACCATGGTAACGTCAAAATTGTTAATTTTCATCACTGCAGCAAGCTCAAGACCAATATAGCCTCCTCCAACAATAACAGCCTTGCCATTCTTCTTTGCTTTGATTGCTTCCAGCAACTTATCAGCATCATCAATTTCTCTCAGGTAAAAGATGTTTTTGGCATCAGCTCCTTCCACGCCAAAATCTGTCAACCTTATAACCTAAAAGAATAATGTGTCAAACTATGCAAGGTTTTACAGCAGACAAGACAAGGAATGCATTCTGTTGATTAGAAACTGTAACTCACTGTGGAACCAGTTGCAATGATCAAAATTTGATATTTGAACGTTTCTCCAGCTGCGCTTACTAGAGTCTTGGCAGGAAGATCTGCTTTCGCTATTTCAGTGCTAAGGATCAACTGAATCCCTGAAAATATCAGAACATGAAGTATATAATTAGGCCATTACCAAATTTCAATTAAATCCCCTGTAAACAGATCCATTATCTATTATTTCAGCAATTTTCAAATTTCACATTGCGAACCTTTTTCCTTGTACCACTCAGGAAGCAATCTCTCTCCACCACTTCCAACACAGACATGGAAACCAGGAAGTCTTGCAGCTCCTGCAAAGAACAAACCACCACATCGATCCAGGAAACAAACCAGATGGCTAACAAAATGATGTGACAACTAACAGCATAGTTACAACACAGCATTTATAGAAGTTTAGAATTTATTTCAATTTTGCACATTAGAATATAAAATGCATATTAGGCTTACCCTCAGGGAAGAGATATGCCTTACTCAGAGCAGGACGTTCATATGGAGCAACCTACATGTATAAGAAAGCAAAGGTACAGGTAATATGCAATACAAATTTATCCCTTCAAGGGATCAACAAAAAACAATACTAGCAGCTAAAATGAGTGCTTTAATGGGAACTGTTGTTGGCCTCTAATACATTGAATTCAGCTTTGACAACATCAGATAGATTATAGGAGTAAAGACAGCAGAATGAGAGATTTTCAAAAGTTAAACAGTGTGCTAAGAAGTGAAACTAAATGATCGAATCTGTTGCTTTTTCTAAGCTCAATTGACAATTAAAATGAAACAATTGCTCATAACGATAATAGAATAATGCATGTAGTCATCCAAAACGTATACATTGCTAGTTAATAGATCAGGCAATCTGTAGGTAAAGCTATGATAGAAAAACAAATGCTAAGCATACCGCTTCCTTGGAAATAATGGCTAGCTCACCAGGCTGAACTCCCTGCTTGGCAAACTCCCTCGCCGCATACCCCTATTGTCCGAAGAGGAGATTTTTAGTAACAAGGAAGCAAAGGTTAAACAAATCGGAAACATGCTTGATCGAAACTTTGAAAAACAAAGATTTTCAGGAAACTTCAATTCAGCTACCGTATAAGCTTCAACCGGTCAGTAATTTATCTTCATCCAGTGACTATCTAATAACAACTACCTAAGACTTCAATTTTACATCCAATTCTTGTTTCTTTCTTTTTTTGCTCCGTTAATAATTGTTTTTTCCTTTTTCATTTTCACAGCAACGCTAGATCCGTATGCCTTTAATATTGTATTACCCGATAAATGATAACATACTGAAAACAAAAATTTCAAAATTCAAAATTCAAAATTAAAAAAAAAAAAAAAGAAAAAAAAGCGAAGGCGTCGATAAACATCATAAACTCGAACAAGAAATGATAACAAAAAGAACGAATTGGAAGCGATAAGCGAGGAATTGAACGGTTGAACTTACGGCAGCGACACCACCACCGAGGATGACGTACTTGAAACTCTTCTCCGCCATTGATAAATCTCAAAGCTTAGCTTGACTTTGGCTATGTTCTCTATCTGTTGCTCCCAGAGTTTTTATTTTTTATGTTTTTATAATTAATCGATTTTTTTAAAGGAATTGGTAGCGTACTCATTGGCTGACCAATGGTTTGGCCACTTGGCATAAACAGTGCCGTATGTTCCGGTACTGCAACGGCTTCCTTCTTTGATTTTTTATTTTCTATTTTTCTTGGTTTAATTAAAATCAAACCAAAATTCAAATATGATGTCTAAGTTGAATTTTGAGAACTTTCTAGTTAAGTATCAAATTATCACTATCATTCCCGACGTGTAATTATTCAAGTTCGAAAAAATTCGAGTTTAAGATAAATTCAATTCAAAATTTAAAAAAATTCAGACTTTATAACTAATCAACTATGATAAAAACTAATAGTTAATACAATTTTATGGTATTACTTAAAATATAAATAAATAATAATATTTTTTAAATATATTCATAAGCATGTATATATATATTAAAATTTTATTAAAATAATAATAAATAATATTTTTTATGTTAAATTATAAAGTAAAATATTTTTAAAAAACATTAATTTAATATAAAATATTTTTAATACAACAATTATATACGTATAGTAAATATATAAGATTAAAAATTATTAAAATCTATAAAATTAAAATTTTGTGATAATATAATAATATATTATATAACTATTATTGAAACCAATTATATGAACTTAAACCGATATACTAAATTAGTATATTACTAATACATATATAACTATTATTATAATATAAATTATAATAAAATATATAATATTATATGATATTATAATGTTTAATCATCGATGTATATATACATAAACTATAAATATATTATATAGTAAGGGGCTAACTTTTTTCTGGTACAAATGACAGTCAATCAATGGCGATTACAATTCAGAGAAATTCTTAAGTAGCAGAAATGAATAATGCATTCAAGTCTTCATGTAACAGCGCTAGAGCTGAGTCTGGGGGTTCGTCAAATTTCTGTAAACTATTAAGGTTATGATCAGCTAGTTTAGACATGTGGTTAGCAACTTTGTTGTGGTCTCCAGGAATATGTCGAATTCGCACACTCCACTTGCGTTTTAGGATCTGATCAATTAGTTACAGCTTTGTCATTCTATTAACAACAATCCCTCCAACTAGAATCGATTCAACTACCATCGCATTGTCACATTCCAGATCCAAATTTCTATAGCCAACTTCCCATGCAATTTGGAGTCCTTTCAAAATAGCTCTAGTTTCAAGTTTAAAAATTCTCTCCTTCCCGATTCTCATTGTGAAGCCATGTAACCAGTTTACATATTTCAACTAGTATAATAATAAACAATAATATATATAATAAGTAATATATAATGTATTGCTATTATATATAACTATTATTATGATATAGATTATAATAAAAGATATAGTGTTAATGTTTAATCTTCTATGCATATATATTTAAACTATTAATATATGATATAGCACTATATAATATAGTAGGAGGGCTAACTTTCAAATGTTCGAAAAATATAGGGACTTAAAACATATTTCAACTGGTATAATAATAAACAATAATATATAATGTACTATACTATATATAACTATCATTATATTATAGATTATAATAAAAGATATAATATTATAATGTTTAATCATTGATGCATATATATATAAACTATTAATATAGTATATAGTATTTGATATGATATACCATTATATTATACAGTAGGAATGTTAACTTTCAAATGTATGAAAAATATAGGGACCTAGAGCACAAATAATAATATATATAATTATAATAAAATATATAGTATTACATGATATTATCATGTTTAATTATTGATGTATATATGTATAAACTATTAATATATGATATGATATGATATAACATTATAGTAGAAGGGCTAACTTCCAAATGTACAAAAAGTCTAGGGACTGAGAGCATAATTCAACCAATATAATAATAAACAATAATATATGATAATAATCAACATAAAATGTACCACTATTAGATTATAGAATATGATAAAAGATATAGTATTACATAATATTGTAATGTTTAATCATTGATGTATGTATATAAACTATCAATATATTATATACCATATGATTTGATATAACATTATATAATATAGTAGGGGAGTTAACTTTCAAATGTAGGAAAAATATAGGGAATTAGAGCATATTTCTACCAGTATAACAAAAAATGATATATGATCATAATTAATATATTATGTATTATTCTATTTTTATAGTATGTGATATAGTATTATATAATAAAATAATATATTTTATAATTATTAATATAATAACTACTATTATACTATAGATTATAATAAAAGATATAGCATCAATAGTTATGTGTAATTTAGTTTATTAAAATAAATATTTATAATTATAACTAACAATACATAAAATATCGCTAAAAATTTAATATCTTAATAAAATATCTTTTAAAAAAATAGATGTTGAATTGGGCTTTAACTTTTACAAATTTTATTTGAGTTTTGAGTTTAATTTCTTTTTTATTTTGGACTTGACATTTTAGCCATAATTAGTTTATTTTGAGTTTGGCTAATATATATTATTTGGGTATGGACTTAATATAATATATTTGGATTTTAGAACAAAATGTTTTAGAATACGAGTATTAGGTTTATAAATTTAATAAGAAAGATAAAAAAAAATTTATCTAATTGTTAATATAATATAATAATGAACAATAAAAGATATTTTTGTTAAATAAAATAATAATTTTTACATACAATAAGCACTTTAATTATTTCATATAAAATAACTTTATTAAAAATATACAATTTATGTTTTTTATAAGGTAAATTTGAATTATGTTGTCATGGTATAAAGGTAAAGTGAATTATTACATTCAAAATGGTGCTACCAAAAAACCTCAAGTCTCTTATCTATAGAAAAATGACAAAATGGTGAAAGGACAAAAGAAAAGAAATCATCGAAAGTAGTGTGACTGTTGACTGCTCAAATGAAGCTTACATCACAAGAGCAATTATGCCATTAAAGGTAAAATTTCTAAATTTCAAATAAGTTGTGCAAATAATCATTATATCTTACCAATGGTATATCAAACGACATTAATCTTTACCATCACCAATGAGACACCACCTTGTCGCCATAGAATTATAGTTTTAGTGGAGCTCACGTTATAAACTCCTTTTTCGACTAAAAGGGACAATTTTTATACCCCTGCACCTGGGTATTGTTCGCATAATAAGAAAGAGCCTACGTTGTTACAAATACTTTGTAGGTAATATCAAAACACAACGTAGTGACACCATCGTCATAGATCATTCAAGGACAATAATTACATTGGGTCTAATTTCATTCAATTATCCCAACTTCGCAAGCTTACCAATGCCTCAAGAAAGTCATATTTGGCCTATTCCTCAAGCTCACCAACTTCAAATAATATCAATGTCATACTGTAAAAGAACATAAACCACATGGAGTCATGTTCATGAGGTTGCTAATTCTAAAAGAGAAACACTCATCCATTTTTAAATAAAATAGAAAAATGCTACTTTTTATTTAAAAATAAGAGTAAACTATCTTAATGATCACTTAACTTTTAGATAGGTTCTATTTTTGACCTGTTTTTTTCTAATTGTACCATTGCTACATATGGCCTTTGTCTAAGCCAAATGAATATATACGAAGAAAGGGCGAGGGAGAATTCGATGATTTTTGGATTAGATAAAGACTAGGCAATGGATATATAACAAGTCAAATCCTGAGTAATGGTGCAATCAGGAGAAGTAGACCAAAAAGGCAAAGGCAAAGTTATCGCAGTTTCATTAGAATATACAAATCCTGAGTTCAAATTCCCACAATAAGGTTTTCACTCTAAACCTACTCACGAAAACACCCATCGTGTAGTGATACGATGAAACCATTATTTTGACTTATTTTTCATATTTTAAAAATGCACAAAGACTTAATCTTTGAGTAGAGAAAATAATGCAATGTGAAAACTTTCATGAATTAGAAAACCTTGAAAATTTCTTTTTTGCCTTGGTTTTTATGACTTGGACATGTCATCATGTGGTGCCTCAAACCTAACTGGGACAGTCCGACCCAAATCCAGAACATCACATTAGTCACCGAAGTGACCCAAAACTCCACACGACATTTTCACGTACAATTAATTATTCCTTTTCTTTGTCAATCAATGGTGAAAGTCTCACACATGTATTCGACTCATATATAGAAAAAAATAAATAATTAAAACCTAGTTTTGTAACACCCCGAATTTTGGACTTAGAAGTTTTGAGGTTTGTGGTTAGGGTCAATGAGAAGGTTGCGCTATTATGTTTAGTTGCACATTTTAATGACAGAATGGCTTGCTAGTCTAGTGGTTGGATGTGTGTTAGCTTACCTTTGGGTTCTAGGTTTGAGTCTTTGTGTGTGCTTTTTGAGTGAATTATTTAGTTTTATTTTGTTACTTATTTTATTTTATTTTATTTTTTACTTTTATTTTTATTTTTGGCTTTCTTTTTCACGTTCTCTTCTCTCTCTCTTTGTTTTTCTTTTTGGCTCTTTTTTTTCTTTGAAAACTGTTTCTGCCTACGGTCTTGGAAGAGCTTCGTTTGGTTATCGAATCAGCTTCAGGGCATCTGTGATCACAAATCAGATGTGGGTTTCGTATATCTTCTTTTTCATTTGTAAACTTTAATTCGATTACATGGAAGTCGACAATTTGTGTTGGAGTGTTTGCAAATCTGTTACTTTTGTTGTGTACTGTTATTTTATGCCTAGAACCTATTAGTTTTGGTATAGTATCGACCTATCGAGGGCCGAGTAGTGCTTCGTGGCTGGAAGCACATTTTTCAAGGCTATTTTAGGGTGGTTTCGTGATCACACAGGCGTCCACACGGGCATCTGTTGATTCACACAGTTGTGTGCTCTTGGGAATTAGGGTTTTGGGAAAATTTTGGGTGCCACACGGTCTTATGGCTGATTTGGGGATTTTTTTCGATTTTCACACGACTGTGTCCCCTGGGTACACGGGCGTGTGTGATTGGCAATTAGAGATTTATTGTTTTGGTGTCACACGGCCTAGCCACATGGCAGTGTGGCTAATTTAGAGATTTAGGGATTCCACACGGGCGTGTATTTTAGAGATACAGCCGTGTCTGGTGGGCACACGGGCGTGTGAGACTCTCACACAGTCGTGTCTATCCTGTACTCTATTTTAGCATAATTTGGACTGTGAGTTACACGGACTGTTTACACAGCTGTGTCAATGGTCTACACGAGCGTGTGCCTCTGCCACACAGTCGTGTGCTGCCCGCCACACAGCCTTGTGTCACTCTACACACGGGCATTTTGACCTTCACGCGGCCTAGGTAGTTCTACACGGCCATAGCACACGAGCATATGGTCCTAAGGCACTTATTTCGATTCTATGTGTGTTTTTTATTTGAAATTATGTCTGAGTGCCTCAACCTTTGGCTAAGCTTTAGTAGGGTAATTTAGACTTGGATTTGGGTTGCGGTTTATGTGATATTTGTAAATATTGTGTGAGATGAATGATTTTGAATTTGGTCTATTGGGCGTGTATGCTTACCTATTTGTGCCTGATTTTCTGCTAATGTGTGTATTAATTCTGTGAGTTTGAATACATTTATGCATTTATATAAAGTGTTTTGGGTGGGATTGTAAAGAGAAGGGAGACTAGTTTTGATTTGATCTGGCTGTTATACTGCAACTCTTTCGTATAGTGATTTATCACATTGTACGACTTGTGCGTCAGCTATGCTGCTTATCATTACTATCTGATTTGGCAGTTTAACTGCATATTGATAAGCCATCGCTGCCGGGTAACCAGGGGTAGCGGGTCATTGTTACCGAGCAACCTGGGATAACTCTATATGGTGTGTAGGGTTGGACGGTCCTTTGAGGTCCTATATAGTGTGCTTTGATTAGATGAGCTTAAACAGCTCTTAAGAGGTGTGATCGGAGGAAAGAGAGGTATGTTGGCTGGATTGGTGGGTTTCACTACTTGACTGTGTTGAATGAGCGTCTGTCTATGAGTTCTGACTGTAAGGTTATCTGTCTGTATTTTGTTTGTTTGAACAACCCTTGTGTTGAGATTTTGGTGTGAACTTTCTATGCTTTGATTGCTACGTTTTGTTGGAATATTAGTTCCAAGTGTACTTTTTGGCTCTGTGAGTATAAGTAATTCTATTGTGCTACTAACTTGAATTCTGTAATTCTGTCTTTTGCTTTTTTCTAAACTCACACTGAACTCGTGTAGCTCACCCCCTCTTAGTGTTTCCCTTTCAGGTACCTTTTGGAATTCTGACACTAGACTCGGTATACGGAGGTCTCGGACAGTCTCAGAGAAGAATAAATTAACAGTTTGTTTCTCTTTGTCATTTGGTTTTTGGACTGAAAGATTTTATTAAAACTGTGGTACAGGCTCCATTTTAAATTTTTATTCGTTCATTTAATTCAGGTTTTATAATAAATTTAACTATATTTTTTTTATTGACTGGTTTATACGATTAAATGTTTCGGTTTGACAGGATAACTTGCTTTGTAAATTTATCTACGATCACTTTAGTAATTAATGTAACATCCGGGATTCGGTCTAAACTCCTAGGTCAAGTTTAAGGTGTTACAAGTTTCATGCTTTTTCTAACAAAATTTACTCAAACAAGACATAAGGGCAAGAATGTCATTTTATGTCCAATTTACGTGAACACACTTGTAACATCAATTTAAAGGCACATTTTGGTTCCAAAATGTTTTTAGAAATATTTTGTAAAGAATCAGTTTAATCCAATTAGCAATTCTTAGTTAATATTAAAAACAAGTATCTCAGGGAATAAATCAAAATATTGACAAAATATTAAAAATAATCAAATTACAAAATTATAAGTAGGTTTACGAAATTAAACATCTAAGACTCTAGCATGTGAATTTTCAAAATATTTCGTAAACATTTTGGACTCCAATTACACTACTAAAATCTAAGGACTAAATTGCAAAATTGTGAAAATATGCCTTAGACAAGCTAGGCTTCACGTCGAGATAACACAATACAGCTCGTCGAGACTTGGTCGAGACGAGCCCTAGAAGGGGTCCCTCATCGTGATAATGCAACAAAGGTAGTCACAACGTCGATCTCATATTGAGATGTCATCCGAACGATGTTGGGACGATGACTGTAGTTTTAGCGCGAAACTTAAAATTTTCAAGTTTAAACACTACCACACCTACTGTTAGAGTTGTATGACTCGAGCCCCATAACTTGTTAAAGAAATAAAATACAGTAGTAAAATAAAAGGAGCTGTGGGAAAACTACACTTCTTCTATTTTACATTGATTAGAATAATGTTTTTT
Source organism: Gossypium stocksii (assembly GCA_020496765.1). Taxonomy (NCBI): domain Eukaryota; kingdom Viridiplantae; phylum Streptophyta; class Magnoliopsida; order Malvales; family Malvaceae; genus Gossypium; species Gossypium stocksii. The sequence goes on from CM035621.1 coordinate 114,103,030, forward strand.
AACTTTTAAATAGATGTAGTCGAAACTCCTCTTGTATCATTTAAATTTCAAAAATGGTGAATTTCTCCTCCTCTGCCTGTGATTTTTTTCGAAAGGGTTGTCACGTAAAATTTATGTGTTTTATTTTATCTTTTCTTATTGCTTTGCAATCATTCTATTGCCATTATCGACGTCTATTATAACAAACTGGTATCAGAGCTTTTTTAGTTACTTGTCTTGATCATGGTAATGGCAACAATGAAGTATAATATTTCGCTATTAGATCACAACACCATATTCATGCTGTGGCATGTAAAAATGCAGACAGTTCTTGCGTAGATGGATTTGAAATATGCCCTGCTAGGGTTAGATAAGATGCTTTCAACATTGACATTTGAAGAGAAGAAGCGTAAAGATTGAAAGGCTTTAACGCAATTACATCTGCATCTACGGAATGAAATTCTACAGGACATGTTGAAGGAGAATACTGTCACTACATTCTGGGCAAAGCTGGAGCAATTATGCATGTCGAAAACCCTAACTAGTAAGTTGTATCTGAAGCAACGCCTTTATTCTCATCGTTTGGAAGAAAGTATGTCTGTGCTCAAACACTTAACTGTGTTTAAAGAAATTTCTCAAACTTAGAGGCCATGGAGGGTTAGTATGATAAATAAGATTTAGGGTTAATTCTGTTTTGTTCATTGCCCCGTCTTATTTAACCTTTAGAGACACGATTTTAAATAGTCGTGAATCTCTCACAGTTGATAAGTCTATGCTTCCTTAGCATCGTATGACAAGATGAAACATCTTGTGGCTAGATCTAACTATAACACCCCTATCCCATAACCGTCGCCGGAATAAGTAAGGGGCATTATCGGAATTGTAACTCAGATCAGATCAGTAAAATTTTGAACTAATCATTCAACAATATAGTTCTATGATCATTTATCAATACATGCTTTAAGAACTCATATAACAATACATACATTCACTGGGGATCAAATTGAAAACATGTAAAAGATCTAAGAAACTTTGAGAAAATTTTCAAGTTAGGGACACACGGCCGTGTCCCTAGCCCGTGCACATCACACGGTCGTGCCCTAAACTTACCTTAGCCATGGGCAACATTGCCAAATATCACACGGTCACCAGACACGCCCGTGTGTCTTGGCCGTGCGCAAGACTGCCCAAAATATTCTAGACGCAGGGTTTACACGGTCGAGTAACACGCCCGTGTGCTCTGACCTTGTGGCACCATGTAGGCTTGGTTTAAGCCATTTTGCCCCCCAAATGGGTCACCCCTATAAGCATCACATAACCACAACATTTCATAGACAATTTGGCAACCAAAACAAGTATTTCAACATATAATGGACCATTTCATAACTAACCAATTTAAACATAATACTTACCATTCCTATCAACACCATTCATACTAATTCATATAAATGCCCACACATTCATCACAAACTTTACCATATAAAAACACATCCTATAAGGCATTCAAAATAAGTTAATCATTTACAAAACAAGCCATATCTCATAGCTTGAATAAGTGTTCAAAAACATACCACATTTACTAACAAAACTAACCATAAGCATTAACTTAGAAACTAGCCTATACATGCCATGACCATCTCATTTACAAAGATTCAAAAGTACTAAAAGCTTGATGGATAGTGTGATAGTAAGTCTCCGACTCGTCCGAAAATCAAGCTAGCTTCTGAATCTATAAATCAAGGGAAAGTAAACAGGGTAAGCTTTAAAAGCTTAGTAAGCCCGTATAACGTAGAATTTAACTTACCGAATCAATAGAAATAAGCATACCATAATTACCAACACAAGTCACATGCTCATATTGCCTATTTAACAAGTCCACATATGTTAGCCTATGTAACCTCATGTATCATTCATTCTCCAAGTAAAACATTTACATATCACAAGCATAAATCAAATACTTATAACAAATAATTCATGTGGTTCATATCATATAGTTCATATAAATCTTATAACTCATGTAACTTATCGTTCATATACTCCTTGATCATCATGTAACATGTATCGATAATTGCCCGTTGAACCTTTAAGAACATCGAGGGATACTCGAGTGATACGCACATAGTGTATATACATATAACCTGTAATTCCGTCAATGCATCATATATGCTCTTTCAGGCCTGAAACGGTAAGCCTGAAGGCTGAACATGTAATCCTGAAGGTTAAACGGTATGCTCGTAGGCTGAACGATAAGTCCAAAAACTGAACATGTAATCCCGAAGGATGAACATATAGCTCATGAGCTTTGGTGAGTCTGCAACAAATGCAGGAGCTCAAACCACCCTGTAGCCCTAGTGACATGTCACTTGTATCCTACGACTTCTGTGGTTCGAACGGGACTTGGTAATCAAATTGTTCTTATAACCTTTATACAATTCCATACCAATTCACATATATCCAATAGGCAATCTCATTCCACAATAATTTTGACATTCATGGGGCATTAATACAACTATTATAAATGTAATACGAATTGAATTCTAATTATACGAACTTACCTCGATTTCCCAATATCTACTCGTCTACCTTTCGTTTTCCCCGATCAAGTTTCGGGATTTGATTGTCTTTATCTTAATTATGCAAGAATAGTGCTGAAACCCTAAAACATTTTCATAAACTCATTCTTTTCTTGTTTTCGACTATGGATGGTGATAATGGCTACCATTTTCATGCTTTTACTAATTAAAACATATAATAAAATTAAATGGTTATTTTAACCTTGAAAACAAATAATAAAAACCATGTGTTATGAGTCCACTACCGTCCATGCAATAATAGGAAGGTAAAATTTCATTTTAAGGACTTCTAAATATAAAGCCAAAATCATTTAATCCCTTTATGCTATAAAACTCCTATTTATCGCTTTATGGGATTTAGTCATTTTTACCCAATTAACTATTTAAACAATAAAATTTCTAAACGAAACTTTCACACAATAAAATTTATCATGCTGTAAAACATATTAAAATAATAAAAGTAATATTTCAACTCGGTTAAGTGGTCCCGAAACCACTCGTTCTGACTAGGGTCTAAAATGGGCTGTTACACTAGCTCTTAGAAAGAGGGTCTCATTATCAATTTTCAATAGTTTAATGATCTGATAGTGATATTTATTCTTCTTTTAGCTCAAGAAACTAACGAATGTCCCAGCAACAAAGGAAAATGACATGCTGTGTAGATTTTTATTAAAATTTCTAGTAAGTTCCTTCTTACTTCCATGTGTTGTGAATTTCATTGTTGTATATATATAAGGTGTAAGGTAAGTAATCTCTCTCAGAAATGTATGAACGGAGTTTGTCTCAGTGATGTTAATCTAGTGTCATCAATGTGAATACAGTCAGTCTATGTTATGAGGTAAATACCTTCATTCATGCTCAAGCCAGTACCACCAAAATGTGATACATAATAAGTGATATGTGAGATGCGATGATGAAGAAGAGGATTATGTTTGTGATACCTTCGGTAGGGCAACTATATTGCAAACTAGACTGGCTGATCACGAGAAAACATATTTAGCTAAACCGAAATGATTTGAGGAGTTAAAAGGGAGTAGGAATAGGAAAATGACTGTCTGATATGCTTCTAATTCCAAATTCTAGGTATGAGGCTGGCATAAGGATGGGTTTTATGTGTCATGTTAAAATGGCGAATAATATTCGCCCATTTGTCATGTAAGTGGGTGTATCGAGTTTTGTTTATATTTTGTGGGCATATTATGATCATACTATTTAGACTATTTTGAAAGGTTTGGTATTATCTTGAGTATTACAGTGTATGACTTATATGTGCTATCTTTATCTTTGGAACTCATTAAGTTCGTATGAACTTATTCTGTTATCTTTTACAATAAAGAATTTTGTTGAAGGGACCACACTAGAGAATTGTTGATTGTGAGTCATCTGATTTCCTATTCTGTCAAGATAATGTTTTATGAGAAGCTTTACAAACTTTCAATGCTTGTATGTAGTCTAATATATCCTCTTCTATGATTTCGCCTTTTTGAACATATACGCCAACTAGTTTTAAATGTTGTTTAAACTACCAATGATGTACTTTGAAACTATTGAATGTGAATAACTTATCTTATGTTTTATACATATTTAAACCTGTAAATCGTATAAATTCTGTCATTTGTTGTTTAAAAATGTTTTCCTAATTTATCATTGATTTGATTGTATTGTTTTATTCACCCAGTTCTTAAATATTTAATAAATTTTAACCATTATTTGTTAAATCTGTAAATGTCCAATTGTGGCATTCTCTACTCGGATTATGTGTTCGGTTCGGGTAGGGAGTGTTACATGTATTGTTGGTTTATCCTAGACTGGTACCTCGATACGATGTCAGCTTGTGTGAGCAACCCTGACCATTGTTAGCTTGTGTGAGCAAAATCATCCTATGTATCTGAGTTTAATTTACTATAGTTCTTTCGGGGAAAACCTTTAATCTAATAAAATGGGAAACATTGAAATGGTTTAGATATGAATTGAATCATATATGTTTCTAATATGAGTTGCTATATATATGATATTTGTTACAAGTTCATTTTACTGAAGTTTACTAGCTGATTGGTTGTATATGATGCTATGCATTAGCTATCTCAACATATGCCAAAGAATGCCAAATTGAATTGTTATTGTGTTAAATGTTTAGTTTAGTTTATTGAATTATCGAGGTAAGTTCAGTAAATTTCATATGAACTTATTAATTATTCAATATGCTTACCCCGTTTTTTTCCCTTCCCTTGTAGATTTCACCTTGCGGAACATGTCAAGTGAATCGTTTGAAGCTCACACCATCCCATTTTTTAATCGGTAGCTTTTCAATCGTTTAAAGTTCGGAATTGTGGCATGTACATAAGTATTACGTATTTGTTAAGTTTTAAATGTTAGTCAGGGTTTGAAACCTATCTAATGCTTGATCTTAGCAATGTTAATGCTTAGTTGAAATGGTTGGTTTTGGTAAATGTGTTTGAGTTATGTTTGATGATTTAAAATAACATTTTTTAATATGGTTTGGCATAGATAAGAAGATGGAATTGAATAGCTAATTGATTGGATGAATGGTATGAAATTGAATAAGTTGAAATGGTATAATTTATGATAAATGGAACTTATATTGAATTGATCATATGGAAATGGTTAAATGGATTGTTTTAGTATGTGTTTGAAGTGTTTTGGTACAGGTGAAGCTAGCCAATTATGTTTAAAATGATAAGTTTGTGTGGAAGCTTTGAAATAGGTACCAAATGACCTAAAATTTACCAAAAATAAAGTCCTTGTCTCGACGAGCAATTTTCCTTATCGCAACATCGACTGACAATAAGTAACGTCGTGGCGTTGAGTGGCCTGAGGTCATGACGTGACCTACTATTTTGGCGATGTCACGACGTCGACTCTGAAGTTTTAAAAGTTTACATGTTGGTTTTATTTTGAGCTTGGGTCAATAAAATAGCCTTTGTATGCTCGATTAAGTCTAAAATATGATTGTGTAACTTAATGTAAATGTGTTTAACACTTAATTGCATCTTTGAATGAATTTTACTATATAATTGACGGTAGTTGCTCCGGTAAGGAATGTGACATCCTTTAGTTTGGACTCGACGATTGGGTTAGGTAAGGGGGCTTACAGTTAAGTATTTAACAGTAGGTGCTTAAAGTTTTAAATATTGAAAACATTGGTGGTGAAATTGAAAGTTTTTTAAGTTGGATGACCAAAATAAAACCTACTCAAAAGTTAAGTGATCACCAAATAATTTACCCTAAAAATAAGTTACTGTAATCACAAATAATACACATCAAAAGAATTATAACCATAATCAAAATCATTAAAATGCGTAGAACTGAAACTAAAATACGTCTAAATTTAAATTAGAAAATTTTGGACAATGTCTATTTATTGTGTGACTTAAATCATAATAAATTTTGGAAAAACCTAATCATGTTTTTATATTGGGTGAAACTCAAAACTAATATTTTAAAGTTCTCATAATTTCAATTGTCTTTGAGCCAATGCTTAGTTGGCGTTCATTCATTACTTTCTTTTAATATTTTTAATATTTATTTTATGGTTGATATTTGAAATTCATTTATTACTTTTGAGTACATGAATTTTCAAGCTCATACTTATAATGGACATAGAAGCAATGTAAAGGAGTGAAAGTCATATCATAATTCAATTGTCTTATTTGTAATAAGCCCATTTCGCCCGGCCCATTAATTATCCCAAAATATATATAATAAAATAATATAAAAACCAATAAATAAGTTCAATAAATAAAGTCCACAGTCCATCAATTACAAAACTCAAATAAGCAAAGCCCGATTGGCCTTTTTTTTACAAACCCGAATAAAAGGCCCAAATGTAGAAAAAATAGCCTTAATACAACCCAAACCTAAAATAGACCTTGATCCAATAGCCCAATTCCCAAATGGCCCAAATGTTTCGGAAACCCTAGGTTTCCCCTCCACGCCGCAGCAACCTCCAGCGTGTCTGCCAGTGCATCAAGGCCGCTTCTCTTGGGCCTCCATACAGCAGTTATTGACAACAAATATACAGGCATTAGTCAAAAGTACAAGAAAAAGGATGAAATGTATTTTTTTATTTTATTTTTCTATCTATTACGGCTATAAAAAGCCGTTTATAAACAGTGTAAATTTTTACGCATACATGGGAATACAGAGAGCAAAAAAATATATACAGTCACAAACAGAATACTCCTAAGGTAGATCTCTTATTTTCGGTGATTTGTGATTCATTTTTTTAGATATAGAGTTATGGTATAAACAAAAATTTTACCGGTTGGTCGAGCACCGCCGATGATCGAACACCTAAGAGCCCGCAAGGGTCTTAATGAAGGTTCGAAAGGCGAGGGAGAGGGAGGCCTAAAATCTAACTTGGTGTAACTTTGGCCACGCTTGTGGCGAAGGCACGATCGGAGTTAGGTCTAGATTAGAGAGGAATTTTTTTTTTTCAAAAGAGGGGTTTCCAAATGATTTTTTTCGGCATTTTGTTATTTAAATAGTACTATGATACGGTGCCATTTTGGAGTTCACTTTTAGAGTATAAAACGACGCCGTTTTGAGTCGGATCGGGTTAACCCAATTTAAACCCTCAGGATCCACGTATTTTTGCGGTGAAGGGTTATTTGCGAAAAAGATCCCTCTGTTTTGATAGTGTATTGCAATATGGTTTCTTTTCCCTGTTAGTTTGGCCATGTATTTTCGTCGTCGTTTCAATTTAGTCCTCAAAGGCTTTAACAGATTTACATGCGGACGGCGCAGTTTTGTGTTCCTGGAATATTTCCCTGATGGGTCCCTATTAATTTGCATGCCCTTTTATTTTGACCCAATTCATTTTATTCTTTTAGTTTTGCCCCTTTAATTGTATTTTAACTCCAATTTGGTCATTTTACATCTATTTTTTACCTCTAACTTTATTTTTGTTCCGATTTAGTCCCTAATTATTTGGGTTTTAACCTTTTCCTTAATTTATTAGTTATTTATTTATTTTAATATGTTACATACTGTTTATTTTAAATCATTTTGTTTTATTTACATTAGGTTACTTTATTATATGTATTATTTTATTTATTATATATTATCTTTTATACATATTGTTTAATTTTAACCATTTTATTTTTAATTTAATTTAAAATTTTGTGGTATCTTTTTAATTGTTTTATTATTTATCAAAGTTCTACATATTATTTATTTAAAACATAATTTATTTATTTTATTCTATTATATATGTATATGTTACCCATTTTAAAATTTGCTATATTGTTTTAATTGTTTTGTTTTTTTATTATATATATTTTTTATATAAGTTTTGTTTTATTTCTTAGTTTTTCTTATTTTATATATATGTTTTTAAATTTTTATTATGTATTTTATATTTTTATGTGTTTATTTATTTTTTCAAGATTTAGATTGTGTTTTTTTTTTTTTAATTATTTTCATCATTATTTTCATGTTCGCATTAGTATTGTCATTGTGCCATTTATGTTACTTGATATTTTATATTATTCTTTCTCTTGATTGCCTATATTAGCGTTGAATGGTAATACGTCATGCATTTTTTGTGAATTGTTCTTTTAGTATTTGTGTTTTGTAATTTATTAGTGCAATGTTTTATTCACGAACCATCGTTGTAAATATAAAATACATTTCGTTTAATTACTATATTTTATTTAAAGCTTTTCAAAATAAGGCAATACTCGCATTTGGGAGTTTCGAGAAGATTGTGCCCTAACTTACTGGGTTCCAATTTTTCTCATTGAATCTAAGTAGCCGAGTACCCTTTTCTCAAATCAAAATGTATAAACTTCATATAAAAGCTTGTTCTCGGGAATTTGAGATGTTGCGTCTTAACTCACTGGATATGACATTTTGGTTATCTCGAGGTAAGAATTTCTAAAAATTAAAGGCAATATTTTGTATTTGAGAATTTTAAGAAATTGTGCCCTAACTTACTGGGTTCCAATTTTTCGTTTGACCCAAATAATCGAATATCCTTTTTTTAAAATTTAATGCATGAGTTTTAAAAATCAAAAGACAAACTTAACTTCGAGAGTTTGAAATGTCGTATCCTAACTCACTGGATGTAACATTTTATTTCTTCGAGATAAGAGAGTCTTAACATTCAATTCAATTTATTCAAGTGTTCTTTTAAATAAAACGATCGTATTTTTTAAAATCTTTTCAAATTTTCGACGTTAAGACATTAATTAATCAATTAGATACCAATTTTGGGCGTTACGAGGGTGCTAAACTTTCCTCGTGCGTAACCGACTTCCGAACTTGTTTTCTCGAATTTCGTAGGCCAAAATTATTGTTTTAATAAATCAAAATGTTTTACTAAAATGATCAATCTCAAGGTGACCCGATCACACCTCGAAAAAAGATTGGTGGCGACTCCATTTTCGTTTTTTAAGTCGACCTCGTTTTTCAAAATAAAAAATGGTTTCGACATTATTTAGAGGAGTCCATAAGTTAGGTTAGATTGAATTCATTTTCTCGACCTAATCCAGAATATGAATAAAAAATTATCGAAATGACCCATATTCATAAATACTTAACCTTAGTTTATTTAAGCTCACATGTATTATTTCTTAAAAATAATTTTTTAATGTTTAGTAAATTTATATATTTTTTTCTTTTATTAAAATTTTAAATTTTAATATTTATATTATAATATTTTATAAATAATTTTCAATCATAGACATTTATAAAATAAAAAAAAGGGTGGGTCAAAAAAAAAAGTTTGGACTGAGTATGTTGTTAGTAAAGTTATTCTTATATTTTAAATAAATCTAATTTTTAGAACCGGTAAAAAAACATAAAAATCGAAAATCAATTTAAAATATGGTGTTTGAATAATTTTTGGAATATAAATTTAAAAAAATTACGATTATCCAACCCAAACTGAATTCTTTTATTAAGAAACCATTAATCATTCAACAAAAAAAAATCACGAACATATAAAAGCTAATTTGCTTTAGCCTTTTGTTTGAAACCCCCATAGTAATTTCATCCATCAACAAAAAGGAAATAAAAAGGGGAATGATAAAAAGGCCATTTGATACCAAGAATTTGAGAGTATATGCTTCGAAGGATGATGACGAAAGAAGGATGGGGCCTTGATTATGACCTTTGTTGGCACTTGCCTTCTATTTTGGGGATCACAACCATTAATCTACCATAGAGGACATTGCGTCGTTATCTAATTGAACCACATTCCCAATGGAATCCTTCTTATATGCCCTCATGATATTTTCTTTATTCAGATATTCTTTTCATTTATAAAGTTGATCTTTTAAACGAAAGATGGTAAAAATATCATGAATGTTTTTTTATCAAAATTTAGATTGCGGTTTGCTTTCTTATTAAAAAAATAGATAAATTAGTTCTTATACATTAGATCAAAAATTAATCTGGTCATTCTATTAAAAATTCAATCTAATTCTGTTGTTAAAATTTAGTTCATGTACATCTTTATGAGGTACAAGTAGCACGCTATCTGTCACTTTCTGGTTATCTCATTAATCATGTTAGTTTTTAATAATAAACATAGATGGATTTTTTAGCAAAAATGATCAATTTACACATTGATCTGATATATAAAAATTAATTTATACATTTTTTAAGTTAAGAGAACAGAATCACCCTCCAAATAAGTTCTATCATAAATATTTTTCATCCACAAAATTCAAATTTAAAACTTAAAAATATTATACTTTTTAACCATTTACCTAGAAGTAAAAGTATTCATAAGTCAAATCGAGTCGAGTTTGAGCCGGACATATAAACATATTTTATGTTTACATAATTTAATTTAATCTAAAATATGAAATGAACGAATAATTCAACGCATGAATAAATCTACTTAAAAGTAGTGATGTACTTTTGCTACTCTTTCGCATTTGCATGGTTTTATCAAATGAAAAATATCTTCCACAGTTGTTGAGCAACGGTTGCACTTCTGCTATATGCCAAGCATTGCGGGAGCCACTGGGATACATAAAAATCAAATATCATTTCATCATAAAAAATTTAGTTCAACCCAAAATTTTTATAATAAGAGCAGGAGTTTAATTGCTTTTTTAAAAAATTTTGAGGGTCTTTTTAATATATTTTGAAAGTTTAAATATTTAATTGAGTTGAAAAAAATAGGGGTTTAATTAATTTTTTTAAGTTTGAAATTTTTTTGATGTATTTTAAAAATTCAAGTGCTTAATTGAGTAAAAAAAAGAAGAGTTTAATTAATCTTCTATTAAAAAATTTGAGGACTTTTTATACTTTTAAATAAAAAAATTACTTATTAAAATTAAAATTTAATTTAAAAAATTCGAGTGATTAAAACGAAAAAAATTAATAATTATATGAATAAGTTTTTAAATAAAATAAAAGAAGAAAAAAAAAAATAGTAGGTTCAAGCATTAGTTAGCACCGTTCCTTCCTCATCTCTTGTGGTAAGCAAAATCCATGTGGCGGGGTCATCGATATTCAACTTCGTTTCACTAAAATAAAAATGAAGATGGACGGCTGAGAATGAATTTTGGATGTCTTCCTTTTGCCAAATCTATCATTTTACACCCATCCCCGTGCATTTCTTCACATCACACGTAGCACCTTACAAATAAATAATATATATATATATATATATTTTTTAAATTTTGTTTTCCTTCACTCTCGTTCACGCTACTCTCGGTGTTTGTAGCTTTCAGTGGCGAGAATTTTTCTCCTCTTCTCTCCTTTTTCTTCTCTTTTTCTGGATCTGTCATTATTTTCTTGCTTTCCAAACAGAAAATAAATAAGAAAAGTAAGTAATGGTTTACAGTGTATCTGATTTACGGTTACCTTGTTCGCCTTCAGTTTACAGCTTCAACCAGTCTAGTTTCAATGCCTCTCGTAGAAGTAGCAGTTTCTCTTTATTGTTGAAGAAAGATCTCTTTTCTCGTATTCTCTCTCTCTATCTCTCTTTTTATACTTTTTATTTTTTTCATTTTTGGATTTATGATTCTGTTTATGTTTCCTATTATATATTTTTATGCAATTTTTTATTCAGAGCGGAATTTATTTATTTTTGTTTTTAACTTATTCGATGTAGTATATAATCAATCTAATTTTATTTTTATTGGTTAGCTTAGCGAAATTAATCACTCTCTCACTACGAGGAGTCACGCGGGAAGGAAATGTATGCAAGTTCGTGTTGTATGCTTTATGAGATAAAGAATTAAGGAATTTGTTTTAAATATTAGTTTATTATTAGTTAAATCTTCTTTGATTTAGGTAGTGATCCTGGTATGTTGTATGCGTTAATATTGAATTAAAAGAGGTGAATTGATCAACATACTTCAAAATATTACTGCTAAGCTTTTTACTTTTTAAAAAAAAAAAAAAAAAAAAGAAGTAATAGTTGCTAACGAGGGAAGCTTAGTTTAAAGTTGAAATTGGAATTTTAAGAAGGATGATTGCAGTGTGATGACCAAAATACTTCAGCAGAAAAAAAAAAATTGCTTTTGCCAGTATAATTTTAGTATTGTCAAAAGAATGCTATGGAAGGTGACTGCTTTCATGATCATTTGATTTCCATTATGTAGAAAATTGATTTGATGCTTGCTTGTAGGGAAGATCTTTGTGAAAAAATCTTCTTATGATTCGGACTCGTCGCCCTTAACTGTTGCATCCAAGAAAGTGCTTGTTCCTGATGATCAGGGTGAGGGTGCTTCATCCTTGACAGATGAATTGGAAAGCCCTAGCACTATTTCAGATGATCCTCAGGTTTGCCATTTTCCGAGAATAATGCACTGTATTTTTTTTATGGAAATGTTAGATTTTAGTTTTACTGTGTGCAGTTGAACTTTCATGAGTTTATGATATAGGATTGAATTGAGAAATGGAAGTTTGAGATGGTGTTGATGTCAATCAAGGGTGTTGGTTCTCTGAAACAGTTTTGACTTGTTGTCAAAAACTTGTGTTTCTAATTCTGAACTATCTCTTTTTTGGAAGAAAATTTATTGTAAATGACATAAAATTCTGCGGAATAACTGTCTATTTCCAATTAATTGTGATTTTGTTATAGGTAATTCATGATGTTGAAAGTGAAGAGATGGAAGATGATACGAAAATTGAGATCGAAGAACAAGAATCTATTCCTAAGGAGCTGTCTACCCCTTTAAATAGAAAAATAAGTACCGAGAAAAGTGAGGCAAAACCGAGAACCGTTCCTCCTCCTGGTATAGGACAGAAAATATATGAAATAGATCCTTCACTGTTGGGTTTCCGTCAACATCTTGATTACCGGTAAGATCATTCTATACTTATATGCGTTTCGTGTCATAATTTGAGTTCAAATGTTGAGTCTTCTCTGGCCTTTATAAGATGGCTGTAGATTTCAGTTCTCTAGTTTGTTGGAATGTTTTTGCCATATTGTCTTTAGTTGCTTGCACACTGCATTTTCCTATCTGTATTGTGCCAGACTTGCTGCTGGTCTTTGGAGGTCCATATTGGTATCTGGGTAAGAACTTGGCGAATACACTGTATTTGCATGTCTCCTATTTGCAGTTAGCTACATGTGGTATATGAATATTTTTGCATTCTAACTACTGGGATGTCGACACTTATGGTCTTATGTTTATATGTTCATTTGAACACCAACGCGAGGAATTATAGTTTGTGTTGGAATCTCTTTCCTGAAACATGTCAAACTTTCATGTGCATAATTAACTTGCTTATTTTAGATGTCATCTGTCTTGATTTATTTGAGGTTGTTTTCACTGCATAGTTCCCTGCTGCTTTATGTCTTGTAACATCAATTTTTTCCTCTTCCATTATGTTCTTATTTTGTCCCTATCTTGTCCCGTAAATGTTATGATTTGATTACCTTGTACATTCTGTCAAATTACAGGTATGCACAATACAAGAGAATGCGTGAGGAAATTGACAGGTATGAAGGTGGTTTAGAAGTGTTTTCTCGCGGCTATGAGAAGCTTGGCTTCGTACGCAGGTTTGCATTCTTCCCATATCTGGTTGTTAGCATGGTTATATCTTTTGTAGTTGTAGTGTTGCATGTTTATTGCTGCTCCCATTGTTGCATGAAATTTTTTTTAACTCATTCTGGTTGAAATAAACAATTTTCATTAAATGAAATTAGTGTTGGAATATTCTTGTAATTAATTTTTGTGTGGGAACAGTGCAAGTGATTTTCCAGAACTTTTATATGTTTAAAATTCAGGCAGATTAGTCCAAGGTAAAAAAAAAATGAAGTTCCTTGATGCTCAATGAAGTGTGAAGCATATGATTCTTCGATGCAAGTAAAATTTGAGAAATTTTATCCAAGCCCTTAGAATTAGTCCCTTCTCTATTGTATCTTTATATATTTATTTATTTTTGTGGATGTATTTCCTTGTTTACTTCATGGTTTCTTTGTATCACATTGCTAAATAGCTACCTTTTAACTTTAATCTTTAGTAAAAATGTTTTTCTCAGTTCATTTTTATGTCTTAGAAGTCATTTTCTGATATGTCGATGTTGCTTTTTCTGATTATAATCTCATCTGGCTTTCAGTGAGATGGGAATAACGTACAGGGAGTGGGCACCAGGAGCTAAGGTTTACTATGCATCATTTTAATATTTTGAGACTTTACCCGTAAATTTTATAAACTTCCATCCAATCAGAAAAGTATTATTAACTTTTAGGTGTTCTGTCTTCTTCTCAATTGTCGTGATTATTGTATTGCATTTTCTTTTTCAGTCAGCAGCACTGATAGGAGATTTTAACAATTGGAACCCTAATGCTGATATTATGAACCGGGTATGTTATGCTTTCTTCTGTAAGAACAAATGTTACCTGTCCATTACTTATTAATTTTCCATGTCTCGATGAACTGTTCTACCGTTGATGGATTACTTGACAGAAAGTGTAGTGAAGAATCTGCATTGTCATGTTTTCATGAGTCCATTATATCTTATGTCATGATCATGATGAAGTTAAAACTTCATTAAGCTTGATTTTTTCAAAATATTTCGCCTAATTTCAAATCTGAATGTAAATATCTTTTTGTTTATGTACGAGGACCCAAAGATTAGGTAGAGTTGGTATAATTTGAAGCTCCAAATGGAAAAGTTAAGAAGATAAACCTTATCAAAGCTTTTGTAATGAAGTAAAAATCCTCAGTCTTGTCCATATCACAGTTAATTGTATCAGCAGATACTTGTATTTAAGGCATGCTGTCTAAGTTTTTCACTTACATTGACAGTGATCTCTTTTGTAATTTTACATTCCGACTCTATTTTCCATCTAGTGTTTAATTCTAAAAATATTATTATTATTTTAACAGAATGAATTTGGTGTCTGGGAGATCTTTTTGCCTAATAATGCTGATGGTTCACCAGCAATTCCCCATGGTTCTCGAGTGAAGGTAAATTACCGGCAGATAAATATCAATTTCGCTAAGGAAAGTTATTGCTTTTACATTCAAAAGGCTACTTGTACATTATTCCTTCTTCCAGTTTTTCGATTCAGAGAAAAAAAAAAAAAAAACTATAAAATTGCAACTCTTTCCTTATACATAACAATGTAATTATTTAACCTTTTAATCATGAACTGTGGACCAGGAACCTTTAAGTATGACTTGGTTTTCTACACTGATCCTATTGCATGTCTAATTAGCAGAAATCTCTATTGCATAAAAAATTGCAGTATATGATTTTAACATTGTTTTGTACTACAACCTTTACTCAAACTCATGCCACAAAGGTGTGCTACTAAATGATTTAAAAAAAATAAAATTGGATTTTTTTTCTCCTTTTAAATCTAATATAGAATATTTAATTGTAGGAATAGCTTGTAATATGATAAGGAAAACTTGCACTATAATGAGGAGAAAAATAGGACATTTCAGAAGGCTATCTTCTGAGTTTGATAGAAAATGAGTTCTACAATTTAAAAATAATTCCAAGTTCATATTAGTTTGAAGAGAGTGGCTTTTAGTATTGTAACTTGAATGTCTGTTGAGGAACTAGTAATATGTTGTATAGATCGGTCACGGAAGGCAATATCATATTTAAATTGCAGCATTTTCTTTGAGGCTGGATTGTGACGACAACCTTCTCTAAACAAAATTGTTCAAGTTAGCTTAGCTCAAATCAAACTAATTCCTACCTAAAAGGAAGAGAGAGAGAGAAAAGACGAAGATGGAAAAATGAAGAACATTTTCTTTAACTGGTGGACTGTTATGATCATATCAACTATTATTGATTGAAAGCTCCTTTCCATGTCTATTTTAACTTTTTGACTGAATAATTGTAGATTCGTATGGAAACTCCATCTGGGATTAAGGACTCCATTCCTGCTTGGATCAAGTTCTCAGTTCAAGCACCAGGTGAAATCCCATACAATGGAATATACTATGATCCGCCAGAAGAGGTATTTTTATTGTTTGTTTGTTCTTTACATTTTGTTGGAAGCATTAGAGGGCTATTCTTTGAACTATAAGCTTTTTAGATATTTGGAGTTTGTGTAAAATAGAAAGTACCAACTAATGTTTGTGACAATCTTAAATGATTGCTTATTTACATGGACAACAGCATGCATGCAGACAAATATAACTACATAAACACATATAGAATTTTTTATTAATCTTAGAATGAGTATATGAAGAGGTTGTTTCAATGAATCTCCTCCTTTATAACCTTGATGTTAAGACCAATACCCTTGAAAAAGGTTTTTAAGAAAACAATTTCAGTTGGTTCACTTTCATATATAAGTCAGTTTCTAAATTACATTCTTTCTCTTCCAGTTTAAGCTGCACAGCACGATCAACTTAGTTCAGTCTGTTATATGTGTCTTTTATCTTTTCGTTACTAATGATGCTGCTTTTGTGACAGGAAAAGTATGTATTCAAACACCCCCAGCCAAAAAGACCAAAATCACTTAGAATTTATGAGTCACATGTTGGAATGAGTAGCCCGGTATGCATCTCCCTTTTCCTTGGCATGTAGCAAATTGTTAGTCAACTCTTCCACAAGTTTGGTTGCATATGGTTTTTTTAATTGTGAAGGAGGATCATAAGTTCTATAAAATCTTCATTCAATGCTATAATATGTGGGATCTTGTTTTATATTCTATTTCTTTCTAGACTTGTTAGAATAGATCTTCCTCCTAGGCATTAGGACTGAAAGTAAAGCAGTAGTTTTTTAAGAAAATACATTTTACAGGAAAGTCATCATAGTTTGTACTTACATTATCAAATTTTCCTCGCAAATTGGAAAAGGAAGAAAGAAGAGAAACATTTTAAACTTGCATTGAACATAGTAAAGAGTATCAAACATGGTAGCTGGCTCAAATGGCCTGTAAATTTCTAAATCAAAATGTTAGTACCATCCTGCATCCTGATGGCAGAGTGGCCTCTCTTAAAGAGAACACGCATTAAATTAAGTTCGCAAAAATCTATGTAGGTGTGTATGGTATACTTTTGGTGCTCTTTGTTCAAATGAAATTAGGTTGTCCTTCCATTTGGATTGTACTAATTATGTATTTTAGTAAATTTCTAAACCTGGTTGTTTTGGAAAAGGCCAGAAATAATAGTATAGTGTGTTTTAATTGTTTTTACAGAAGAAGATTCTGACATCTAATCCTTATCCTTTGTTTAAGTAGTTCCATTCCATTGGTGGTTAAACATTTGATTTTGCATCACTTAACATTTTAGCCTTGTGTTCGGTCTCACTATGTATAATGGCATATGCATATAATATAAGACTAACATGCTTGTATAGAATATGACTAATATGCTAAAACTTAATGTTCATGCATTCTGTCCTTCAAAGAAAAATTGTCCCACGAGCACCTTTGATCTTTATTTTCTTTGTTACAATTCTCTTAGTATTATCAACTCTCTGATGTAGGAGCCAATGATTAACACATACGCCAACTTTAGAGATGATGTTCTTCCCCGTATTAAAAGACTTGGGTACAATGCTGTTCAGATCATGGCTATTCAAGAGCACTCATATTATGCTAGCTTCGGGTATTATCTCCATCGTAATATTAGCTCAAATATATTTGTTGCTGTGTATGTTTGTAAGTTTGTAAACTTGTACTAACTGCTATGTGGCAGATATAAGTGGACACCTTTCTTCAGAACTTGATTTTGGTTATGGAAACTAACATTTTCTACTTATAACAAGTTGCATTTAATATTTTGCAGGTACCATGTGACAAACTTCTTTGCACCTAGCAGCCGCTTTGGAACCCCTGATGACCTCAAGTCACTGATAGATAAGGCTCATGAGTTGGGTATACTTGTTCTTATGGATATTGTGCACAGGTAATAATTGGATCTGCAGGAGAATATAATTTCTAGAAACATGCCCTTCAGCTATATTTGATGTTATACTTTTTGTGCAAACACTTTCCCTGATTGTTTTGTAAATAAAATGAAAACTTAAACTCTTCTGTGTTTGATGTTAGATTTTTTGTGCAAACAAAATTTCCTGGATTGTTTGTACAGGAAATGAGAACTTGAACTCTTATTCTTTTCCTGCTTTGGCTTTATGCTCATTTTTCCAGTAGACTTGATGCAAATATGGCGATGAGAATTTAGGCTCTTATTGGTTGTCACTTGTACTTCGTTTCTCTAGTTGATTTTTGCTTCCTAAAAGGTTGCTAAAAAATAAATCTAAAAGAGAGAAGCAAAGTCGTAATTGATTGAGAATATATAAATGACTAGAATACTATAAAATTTCTAGTATGATTGTTCACGACCAGCTTGTTGTGAAGGCATTTGTTTGCTATATACCCATTCATTTTTATTCTATAGTTAAATTAAGTTGCTAATTTTATTTTCTTATCTACCTGTGTATCTGAATGATGTTTTATGAATACAGCCATGCTTCAAATAATGTGTTAGATGGGCTGAACATGTTTGATGGAACTGATGGTCATTACTTCCACACGGGGTCAAGGGGTCACCACTCGGTGTGGGATTCTCGCCTTTTTAATTACGGAAGCTGGGAAGTATGTACTTCTACCTAAACATTTCTTAATGAATAGCTTGTTGAAAGATTTTGGCTTCCTCCCTTCCAGTTGTAAATTTTATTTCTTAATTGTTGCTTTAGGTACTAAGGTATCTTCTTTCAAATGCAAGATGGTGGCTGGAGGAATATAAGTTTGATGGCTACAGATTTGATGGTGTGACTTCAATGATGTACATCCATCATGGGTTGCAGGTATTATATACGAGTGAATTTGGAGATTCTCCAATTTCATGATGTTATATAATAAGTTATTTATATGCTCAGATGTTAATTGCCCAGTTTTGACATTATTTGGAACTGATGTTACATTTGGTTCTTGCAAGTAGTGAAGCATCATTCTTTATGTCTGTTTCTTAACAATTTTTTCTTGAGGACTAAATGTTCTCCATGTCCTGCTTAATATTTGTTTTCCTGAACTTTCTGTAGGTAGGATTTACTGGAAATTACAATGAGTACTTTGGATATGCGACTGATGTAGATGCTGTTGTTTATCTGATGCTGGTTAATGACATGATTCACGGGCTCTATCCTGAGGCTGTCACCATTGGTGAAGATGTATGTTCTATAAACTCCTCTAAGAATCATCTTGAGCATCCCATGACTTATAATTTGTTATCAAGATGAGCAATTCTTTCAGGAGAATGTCAATGTCTTTTATCTTCATTGTTTTATTCATACTATTGCGAATGCTACAGGTGAGTGGAATGCCTACATTCTGCATTCCTGTCCAAGATGGTGGTGTGGGATTTGATTACCGTCTTCACATGGCCATTGCTGATAAATGGATTGAGATTCTTAAGTGCGCATCTATCCAATTTAGAACTTTTTACCTTGTGATGACCTTTAATTCACTGTCTTGTGAAATATTTGATAAATATATGTATGTTTTGCCATGTTATGTCATATAGAAAGAGAGACGAAGATTGGAAAATGGGTGAAATTGTTCACACTCTAACCAACAGGAGGTGGATGGAGAAGTGTGTTGCTTATGCTGAAAGTCATGACCAAGCTCTAGTTGGCGACAAAACAATAGCATTCTGGTTGATGGATAAGGTTAAATATGTTCTTACTTACATTCATGCTGACTAGTATTACATGCTTAGAAAGCTAACTGGCTATCGCAAATGCTTTTTTAACAATTCTTTTATATGTAGCTATTAGAAGTTTGCAACTATATTGCCTTTTGCTAAGTTATAAATACAAAAAGATAGAGCCAAATTAGCTTTATAATCTTTAATATAATTAGTTTCAATTCCTTTTCGCAGGATATGTATGAGTTTATGGCTCTAGATAGACCAAGTACTGCACTTATAGATCGTGGCATTGCATTACACAAAATGATTAGGCTCGTTACAATGGGAATAGGTGGAGAAGGATACTTGAATTTCATGGGAAATGAATTTGGACATCCTGGTAAGTGTCAACTGGTTGTGAATCTTCCCAACATCTCATTCTTAGTATAAACTGGTGGTTCTTGAATGTGTGCTAATTTCTCCATTATTCTTTTCTTTAGAGTGGATTGATTTCCCAAGAGGTGACCAGCGTCTTCCTAATGGCGTAGTAATTCCTGGGAATAGTTACAGTTATGATAAATGTCGACGTAGATTTGATCTTGTAAGTTTCCACTTCAATTCATATTTTGCTTGTGTTGTAATTTGTTGCAAGTTTGATAGTTATGCGATTTACTTTCATCTAAGGACTGGCAGCATTTTTACATTTTATTTTACTATCAACAAAGGGTACAGTTGATCCATATAGTGGCTATGCGTATATGTCTCTGCTTTACCTGTGACTGTTCGAATGCCACCTCAAGGCATTGATATCTTTGGTTTTATGCAAACAGGGGGATGCCGACTATCTCAGGTATCGTGGGATGCAAGAATTTGATCAGGCTATGCAGCATGTTGAAGAGAAATATGGTGTAAGTATTGCTGGTGCTCACTGTTTTGCTGTTTGATACGTGCTAGCCTGTCTGAATAGTCAATACACTTTACTTTCTGCTTATTTAGAAAAGTAAAAATGATGCATGGTTGACTTTTTTAATTCAGTTCATGACTTCCGAGCACACATATATATCGCGGAAGGATGAAAAAGATAGGGTGATTGTCTTTGAAAGAGGCAACCTGGTTTTCGTATTCAACTTCCACTGGAATAACAGCTATTTTGACTACCGTGTGGGGTGTGCAAAACCAGGAAAGTACAAGGTATAATGTTTTCTGGATTCATGCATGCGGAACTTGAAAGAATTTGCACCTCTTTTGCTTTTCCACCGTACTCTTAATTATTCATATCCATGGATCATTGATTTTGTAATCTGGTTATTGATTCTTCAAATATAGTTTTGACAAAGTTAAGGTTGCTTGCCATGCAATGGTTAATATATATTTTTATCACCTTCCAGATTGTTTTGGATTCAGATGATCCATTATTAGGAGGCTTTGGTAGGCTTGACCATAATGCCGAATACTTCAGTTTTGTAAGATATTTTTATTACTCTTCCTATATACCATTGCTTTTAACATTCACTCTAGGGCTTCTAACATTAAAACCCGACGGATGCTTTTACAGGAAGGATGGTATGATGACCGGCCTCGTTCATTCATGGTGTATGCCCCAAACAGAACAGCAGTTGTTTACGCCCTAGTTGAAGATGAACCAAAAGCGGTCAACAATTTGGAACTTGTTGAAATTCCTGAAACTGTTAAACCAGCAGCAGCAGAACCTGTTAAAGACTCTGAACCTGATGAAGAATCAGAGCCTTTAGACAGCTAAACCTTTCTCGACAGCAGAATCTCGTGTTATTGACCATTCAAAGTCGTGTCAAGGTGCTGTCCCACTGAACACGGTATTTTTTGCTTAAAAATTACGTATTCCATGATCAGTAGTTTCACTGCCGAGGAGATGAAATGATCACAGATAAAACTTCCGTCAAATGCCGGCGGGCATACAGGCGAAAATTCGAAGCAGTAGAAGGCAATTCTTTCATGAGCATTAGAAAGGAAAAAGTAGACAACTATGTGGCATGCATGTAAATGCTTTCCTGTGTTGTATGTGAAAATATAAGTTGCAAATACGGGGAACATGCTATTTACAGCAATGTGAGGTAATGGATTCCTTGTTAAGCTATTAATGTAATGACCGAATAATTTAATAAGCACAGTATTTCTGTATTTGTTCTTTCCTTTTTTACATTGTAATAGTTACGGTGTAATCTGGTTGGATCTTTGCTAGGAAGAAAAATTTATAATCTCAAAAATAACCCTTAATGTTTGGATGTTTGGTCACTTCGGCCTTTTATATTTTTTAGAGCACTTTTACCTTTAATTTTTTTTTGTCAAATTAATCAATTTTTAATGGGAATGTTGATGTGGCTGTTAGTGGACTAACGGTCAACATTAACCATTGATACGGCAGTTAAATATAGTTACATACTGATGTGGTATTATTGTATTTTATATGTCCCGTTAGGAAATAATTTTAAAATTAATAAAACTATTTTTTTATTTAATTTCTTCTTCCTTATTGGTTTTTTTCAATTGTTCACCATCATAATCACAGTCTCCGATCTTCTTTCCCATTGTTTCTTTAAAAGCTTCAAAATCCATTTTTGAGTTTCAACACCATCAACACCGTAAATCAACCTAAACATAATCTCATCAACATCACTGTGCACCCTTCAATAACTATATCCAAAATTTCTACAACTCAAATCCCTATTACTCAATAAAAATAAAAATAGAAGTACCTAAGTCGAAAGTTGGAAAAACAAAAAAGAAAATAAGTCAAAAAAGAGAGAAAAAAAAGTAGAGAAAACTCATAAAGAAAATCCAAGCCAAAAAAATCATAAATAGGATTGGAGCATTTAGTGGTTTCTTCCAAATTCGAACAATGGGTTCGAAGTCAATACTATGAAGAGAAAATATTAATAGCTAAAATTATTTATAGACTTATTTATTTTTTTTCAATTGAATTGATGCTTGATTAATCTACGGTCACAGACTTAATCAAGATTTTAATATAGAATAAATATATAAATGTAAGATGAATTATATTATTACACAAAAAGTTTATACAAAAAGGACATGAATAGTAATGTATGAATATATCATATTTGTATAAAATAAACTATTAATTTATTAATATATAACATCCCAAGCATAATGATATAAAATTAAAAGAAAAGAATATCATGTGATGGTTTGATAGTCAAGAGTGTTCGCTGCATTAAGTATGACTTAAGTTTAAATTACGTTAATCATGTTAGTTGGTCTGGCCTTACTCTGTTATTGTAATTAATTAAAAAAATAAAAGAAAAAAAAACCGATATGCGAAATTTAATGTAGATTTTATAGACAATTTTAAAATAAAAAAGTTAATATTAAGGTTAGGGAATAAGTTTTAATCTATTCTTCTCTTGATAAACAGGCATGAACTATGGTAAAAAAAAAAAGAGCATGATTACATGTTTGGAAATTGAAATCATCCCCATCCATCAAAATAACCTTTCCATAATATCCTCTGAGCAAAAAGATGAGATAAAAGAATCCAATGCCATACACTTATAAATGTGCTTCTCACTTTTTTTCTTTTCTGGCTTGGTTTAAAATTATTAGTAGGATGCAAATTCGCTTTTAATTCGATTGGTATGGATAATATTATTAATGTAAGAGAATATGGGTTCAATTGTGCTAAAACACAATATTCTCCTATTTATGAATTGGAGAGGGATTATGAATAATTCTACACATTATGTCAAAAGAAACAGATTTGATCAAAACTTGTAATGAGATCTTAAAAAAAAATTATTAGTAATATTGATATGAAAAGATAAAGTGGTGGAGACAAACAAGTAGCCCTGAATTCCACATACAATAGTAATATATAGAGATAGAAATAAGTAACCCTAATTGTTATTCAATTATCCATTAATATTATTATGTATAAATAGATTTTTTTTTTTTTTGTATTTCCATGTTCATTTTGCTTTACATGTTCAGAGTTTTTGGTTATTGTTTTCGATAATGTCATTTTTGAAGTTTAAACTTATGCCTCTTTTTGGAAGTACAATATGTCTTACTATTCCATCAGAGGTGGATCCAGGGGGGCAGGCATGGGCCCCGGCCCCCCTAAAAGGTAAAATTTTTATTTAGGCCCTTAAGATTTTTTAAAAATTTTAAATTAGTAAAGGTAAAATTGCACTTTGACCCCCCTAAAATTATAAAAATTCAATTTAATCCTTTAAAAATTATAAAGATATAGACTATAAAAAATTAAAATTTCTTCTGGCCCCCCTACAAAATTGTTCTGGCTTCGCCCCTGTATTCCATCTAACGTTTGTTGGTAGAATCATTCGTTATATTTTAAAGTTTTGCTTGGTTGGTATTTTGCTATTTATTTAATTATTTATTTTATTTTAAAAATTTAAAATACGATTAAGCTTTAGTTCAATTGACATTATTACTATTACAATAATAAGGAGGACGCAAATTCGAGCGCAACAAAATACATCTTCCTTCCGTTTTAAGATTTGAAGGAATTATAAATAAAAGGAATTATTATATTAAAAAAATGCAAAGCAAGTTAGTAGTAGCATATGACAGCCTTTCAAAGGTTCTTTGCTTCAAAGATGAACATCTATCTTTTTTTTAATTATTTATATAGGAAAGAAAAACATTAAAGTTAAATTGGAAATAAACTTGTTGAAAATCATATTGTAGATCCAATTTTGTATTTCTTTACTTAAATTTATTTTGATATTCACTAAATTAAAATATATTTTTTTGATTGGGCACAATTAATTGGAAATGTCTTTTGGACCATTTACCTTTTTGTTCTTTATTTTTAGGCATATTGGTTTTTTTTTCCTCCAATTTTATTAAAAAAAATTATTTTAGTTCATTTGATTTTTCGTTTCTTTTAATCCTTAAACTTGTATTTTTCTTATCAAATCATCCCAAAATAGATGGAAAAATTAACGTTTGTTAACTTTACTGACGTGACATACACGTGGATTGTCACGTGAGTGACATGTCAGTATTTAATTAAAATTTTTAAATTTAAAAAATATTTTTTATAAATTTTAATTTTTAAAAATAATTTTATATTTTTTTGAATTTTTAAAATTTTTAAAAATTAATTAAATATTGATGTGTCATTCACATGGCAATCGATGTATATGCCACTAACAAACGTTAACTTTTTCCTCCTTTTTGGGGTGATTTAACAAAAAAAAAAAACATAAATTTAAGGGCTAAAAAGATGAAAAGTTAAATGGAGGGCTAAAATATATTTTTTTTGTAAAGTTAGATGGCCAAATAAGTCATTAGACCTTATTTTTATCCCAATTGGTAAAGAAATCCTACTCAAATTAGAGTTAATTGCACCAAACATCTCCAAACTATGACCCTTATTCTAAATTAGTCACTAAATTTCAAAATAGTCTACTTACATCTCTAAACTATTAGTGTTATATCAATCAGATCTCTCCACTATTAAAACTGTTTAATTTGATTGTTGATACATCAAATATTATGTGACATCATTTAAATTGAAAATAAAAAACTAAAACATTGTTGCATAGTTTTCAAAAGTAAAAAAAAGAAAAGAAAAAGTAAAGTAAAATTAAAAAAAGAAGACATTGAACGATAAAACTTTTATAAAAACTTTGAAAACTTCAAACCTAAGATTTTTACAACATTCATTTTTCTTTAAAAGCTCTACTTTAAATTGTGCCACAAAAGAGGACTTGATTGATATAACATTGATAGTTTAGAGATGTAACTAAAATATTCTAAAGTTTAAGGACTAATTTAAAATAAAATTCATAGTTTGGGGATGTTAGGTACAATTAACTCATCTAAATTTTATGTTAAAAAAGATGGCCCAACGCCCAAAATTTAGCCCTTATTTTGTTTCACCTATCCATTTACTTTAGCCCCTTAAATAATTTCTAGTAATATTTTTTTAAAGACCCTAAACATTTATTCATTTAACAAAAGAGTAATGTGATCAATCATCAAAGGTTGAATCCCTAAAGGAAAATCCATCATTTTTTTAAAAAATTTGTAAGCTAAGTGATGTTTATAATTTTGAAAGAATCACAAATTGCCCATTTTTGATATTTTTGGGCTCTAGGCGAAACAATAAATTATATCTCTTTTTTTTTTAAATTATAAAATGTAATACAATAAAAGTTGAAAATTTTTTTAGCCCTAAAAGATGAAACATTTATAATAAAAAATTAAAAGCTTCAAGCATTTAATTAATTTATTTTAATCTAAAATTTTTTCTCACATTACAAGTTTAAAAAAAAAATTTAGACTTCTCTCAGCCACTCTCAAAAAATCAGGCCTAACTATGATGTAAATCAAAATCAATCATAAAATTATTTCAACAAGTCGCTGTCACTTCAATCAACAACATTTGATAAATCGCCTAATATTATGGATATTAAATTATATCACCAATCTGGCTTTATTGCATTTTTTTTTTCATAAGGATTCATTACGAAATTTAGGCATGAAATGGAATTAAACGATATTAATTAATGATGATTCACACAACTACCATTAAAGGCTTGGGAAGGTTGCTTGTGGTTGAAGTAACATTTTCTTCTTTCTTAATTAATTAGCATTGATTTGAGCTTGCTCTACCTCGTTAAATAAATAAATAATGTAGCTGTTTCTTGTATTTATGTTATTTATTACCATATACAGACTTACATCTATTTACGGGATGAATTAGATTATTGTATGCTTTTTTTTTTTTCAGATTTGTTTTGGTCTAATCAGTTTATTAATTTGAATTTATTCTTTATCTCAATAATTTGTTATATATATATTTTTGGTATTAAAATAATAAAACTATAATTAGACTATTCGATGTCAAGTCATTCTAGAACAATTATCATGTAGTTTTTGAAAAATTTTATCTAAGGGTTGCAAATAAATACATTTACCCTAAGATTTTGACAATGCCATCGCTGTCATATATCCGCGACTCGATTACTTTCTCTAAAAATATGTGTAACTCGAACCATTCAAAAACATTGAAGGATTTAAAAGTATAATTAATAGAAATAAGCATTATATAAAAAAAATCAATTATGACAACTTCAGAAAAAAGTTGTTTTTATTTAACATTTAAAAATTAAAAATTTATATAATTTTATAATTAAATTTAAATAAAAAAATTTTTTTAATTAATAAAAAATAATTATGATTGGTTCAAGTTAGTCTAAAGTCAAATTTTCTATCTTCAAGTTGAGTCCAAGTAAAATCAAATTTATCAAACTTCACAAATTATCCAACCCTTAAACGAGTCTAATCGAAAATATGTAAAAGTTAAAAAAAAAAAAAGAAGAAGACGTAAGAGTGAAGAATGGTAACATATAGCAAATAGGGGTTACAATCAAACCAGCTGTAGAATAAATGCAGAAGGGAGACTGCCCAAATTAACCCCTTTTGTTGAGGCTAACAGCTCCATGTTCCGACGAAACTCATAAAGATAATTCTAAATTCATGGTCTGAGCTATATTGACTTAGGCTACATAAATCAATTTTTTGATATTCGGTAGTCAAATTGAGTCGTAACTCAAAATAAAAAGTAAGTTTCTGAACTTTATTTTCTTTAGAAGGGAAAAATCATAATTTTTTTCTAAAAGTCAAAATTAAATTATAAAATTTGAGAGTTAATGTTATCATAATTTTTAGAAAGACTTAACTCATAATTTTATCATTCTTTGAGGGGCTAAAGTACAATTATAATTTTAGAGGGTCTAAGAGATAATTTTTTTCATTTTAGGGGTACAGATTCTTGTTAGCTCTAATGTGCCTACCCACATTACTTAAACTCGAGATCTTATGTTTCTTATCACTCGATCTTTACGAGAGTAAAATTTAATCTTTTTTTTTTCATTTCACTATATAATGCTTTATAATTCACTTTTTTTATACATAATAACTATGATTCGAATGAAATGTATTAAAAATTACTGAGATTCAAATAAGATTTTGCTCGCTAAAAAAAATAAAATATTACATAAAGGGATTCCAACAAGCAACTTGGATTATTAATATGTTTACACAAATAGACAAATAAATTAGTATTGTAATGTTGTGTTTATAAAATTAAAGAACATTGAAAAGGTAAAGATTTCTTTGTTTCTTTAAAGAAGAGAAAGGGTTAGATGGAAACAAACATTTTTGACTAATTTTTAGGTGTCATTACACAAATGTCTACATTAGCTACTTGAACACCATTTGGAGCAACATTTATAACTAATAAATTTTAAAATTAAACCCCCTTTATTTTTAATTTCACAAGGTTTACTATATATGATATGTGTCTATTTTTATTTTTTTAAAATTTAATATTCCCTCAAAATATATAGTGACATTTTATCCCCTACTTGTGGACCAAATAATTACCCTAAAACGTATTGAAATATGTTGATGCAAAAATAAAATCGTGATGATTCATAATGATTCACTTGGAAGGCAAAGAAATTTAAAAATATTAGAATAGTCGGAATGTTGTTGCCTAAGGGGATTAGAGTAGGAGAGGAGAAGACATTAGAATGAAAGTTGAAAATGATCAAAGGAGAGAGTGTTTTGGTCTCTTATCCTGATGTTTTTAGGCTTTTAATGAGTTATTTGTAATCATGTTCAATGTGTTATATGTTATCTATGTATTGATTTCGAATTTCATAAAGTTTAATTAATCTATTGATGTCTTGTTATCGTAAGTATAAATGACAAATATTCTATCTATATTAAAAACATAGTCTCGGATAATACAAGATCACAAATACAAAATAATCTTTGAAGACATTCACCTAAGAAATTAGATCTCTTGAGTTATAATCATAACCAACTAAAATACATCAAAATTGTAAAACTTTCTCCAACATAAAATAGGGTGGTTTGAAGCCAAAGATATGATGACATTTTGGGCTGCCTTGATTTTGGAGTGGAGTTATAATTATATAGGTCAAAAAGCCAAGAAATTAGGGCAAGTGAAGGCAATTAAAACTTATAAAAGCAAATTGAAGGCCGATGCTTTAATTTCATAAGAATTATTATAATGTAACTTCCACAATGTTTAAATTGATTTTACAAACAATTGAAAAAGTAGGTGAACTCGTAAAGAAAATATTTTTTGAGTCTTAAATTTTTAAAAATGACCTAAAAAATAAAAGAAAAGCATTATAATTTTATATAATTGTTGAGTGTTTTTCTTTATTGTTCTAAGATGGTGATGTTTGTATATTTATATGATATGAATACTGTTCATTGATATGACATATTAAGTAGGTTTCATGCATATATACATATATCCTACTAGAAACTTAAAACGTATAACTTTGCAGAAAAGCATGCTCGATCTATGAGCTCAGTCTACAAGCTCAATAAAATTTGACCCAAACCCATTCAAATTTTTGCAGCAATGATAGTAATTATCCTACCAATAATAATAATATTTATACCTGATTTTTTAAACCCCTAGGCCACATGTATGTATTGTAGGGGTGATAGATATTGAAAAATTAAATTATTGAATTTTGACTGATTTATTTAATTTCTAACAAGTTAGGTTAGGTCAAGTGAATTAGATAATAAGGAATTCGATTCTACAAACTCTGGCAAATCACTAATTTTCACACAATTTAAATTTTAAAAATTTATATTTGGAAATTTTACAAAGGTTGAAATTGAGATTTTTAAGATATTAAGTTTGAATCTCACTTTGTTAAATTATATATGAGTCATGTCTAGATTTATTTTGCTTTAAATCAAGATATATTCGGGTTATCAAGAGAAATTTTAATTTGATAACTTTGAAATTGAGTTTATATATATATATATATATATATTTAATAGTAATCTCATTACAAATTATTATTATATCTACTTCTTTTTTATACAATGTTTAGGTTTACTCATAACACCTCCCCAACCCTTAAATAGGAGAATAACGCACTTTAGCACACTCAAACTCACATCTTCTTATATTGATAATAATGTCAATACCAAACAAATTAGGACTTAATCGACTATATATATTCTTGTTGGAAAAATATGCAACTTTGACTGTTTTATTTAATTTCTGACAAGTTAGGTCAACTGAATTATCTTTTGGGGTGAAAATTTGATCAACTGAATTAATAACAAGGGAATTTCCGTTGTTAAAACTTTGGTCAACTTGTGGTATTTTCCCAGAAAATAATTAATATCCTAAAACCTTAGCGGCATTTTTTTGGTAATTTATATGTTGTTTATTTTATTTCAATAAAGTATGAGTCTACAAGCCACTCTTGAGTCAGTCAGTCAGTCTCTCAAGGTATTATTCCACATACTAGTTAGGTTTTTACCTAATTAATAGAATTCAATTTTCTTGAATTTTGAAAATACCCTTTTGGTTTTTTTTTCTTTTTTTAGTTATGAAAATAACCCTTTTGTTTATTAAGAGCTTGCCAAAAAATTGTATAACAAAATAAATAAAAGAAAGGGTACTATTTACATTTTGACTTTCTTACATTTATGATTAAAAAAAAGAGAGAGAGAGAAGTAGGTGCCTAGAAGTATGAATCCAACAAAAATTCATTATATAAAAATATAAAAAAGATCACAGTCAACTAAAATAGTTTAAATTTTAAAATTGATATTGTTCGGAGGATTTTATCTTAATATTATTTTTGATTTGTCAGACCGTAAAAGGGATGAGGATACATGTGGTTTATACAAAATAAAAAGGAAAAGATAAAATTACATTCATAGAATATTTGTATTTTGTAGAAAATATGAATTATTGGGAAATTTTCAACTAAGTTAAACTTGATTGACGGGTGATTCAATACTTAAAAAAAATAGTATATATATATGATTTTGTTTTATTTGAATACAAATTTATAAATAATTTGTGCAAAGATTTGGTTATCTATTCAAGTTGACATGTTAGATTCAACTAAATTTGAATATAAGATTATTATTTAAATTTTATGTTGGAATTGAGATAAAATTATAAAAAAAATTAGGATTTAAAAGTTAAATTTTAAAACAACTTGAATTAAATCATTAAATTTTGGGATGGTTAAAAATAAAATTTTTTTCAATTAACCAATTGAATTATTAATTTTTTTCATTTAATTAAAGGGTTAAAAAACCTTAAATTGAATAATTAATTTTTAAAATGTGCTAAAATTAAAATTATTTTATTTGATCAAAGGAGCCAAAACCTTGACTACTCTCTAGATTTTCCATTAGTTTAATTATTAGAAAAAAAATTAGAGTAAACTATAAAAATAGTCACTTTTGTTTGTCTCAGACTATATTTTAGTTACTTATGTTTGAAATGTTACGTTTTAGTCACTTACGTTATCGTTTTATTACGAAGTAGTCACTCTACCGTTAAGCTCCATTACCTCCCTAACAGCAGTCCTACGTGGCAGTCCAAATTAAATTTATTTAATTAAAAACCTAATTTTATCCCATCAACTGAACATCCAATTTGGCATTTAAAACCCATTTGGACTGTCACATAAGACTACCGTTAGAGAGTAACGGAGTTTAATGGTAGAGTGATCACTTCATAACAAAACGATAAAATAAGTGACTAAAACGTAACATTTCAAAGATAAGTTACTAAAATATAATCTGAGGCAAAGAAAAGTGACTATTTTTATAGTTTAACCAAAAAATTACCAAAAAATTATGAATAGAATACAAAAGATTCTTTAAAAATTTGTGAGGTTTAATGAGCGATTGACACATAATAGTGAAGTTAAAGGGGAGTTGACGGTGGTATTTGTTAGAAATATACTACTGTAAAACGAAAATCGTTAGCACTGACAGGAAAATAAAAATAATTGAGCGTAAAAAATAAAAAAAATCACTGTATCGTTAAAGAACCACTGTCTTAAAAGCAAATTGATCCTGATTGGTGTAATCATGTAGTGGATGTCGCCCTCTAAGGTTAACACAATACTTTAATATCCATACACCCCCAAATAAAAAAGGTGAAACACAATTGGTATTGCTCTTCTCACAAAGAAACTGGAACTTGCAAACAAAAGCTTTGAAAGAAACAGTCGAGCTGTAGGAGAAAAGATTGCTTGTTATAGTTAAATGAGAAGAATGACTTGCTATTTATATGGTTTTTAGGGGCAAAACGATAAAATAACAGTTTCAGTTTCTAAAAATAGGAAATGATTAATATTCTGCAATAATCAGAGCATTTTCCTTTGAAAATATTTTGAAAAACAAAAAATTATTTCTTTGCATTACCAACAATGTTCGCCTTCCCAAAAATGGTAGAATTATTTTAAAATCTCTTTAAAAATAGTAAGAATATAAATTAGTACAGTAGCAAAATTTTATTTTGACTCTCCAAACATTTATAATTTACTTTTAATTCCTCCATGAAAAATTTCTAATTTTACTCATAATGACATAATACACTTATATGGAAAAAATTTAAATTCTAACTTTAAAAAAATATTATTGAGAATAACAATCATCACCCTGAAAAAATTAACTTTTTTTAACTCTAAAACCAAGATGAAAAATATGTTAATCACAATTCTCAAACATCTAACCCAATACAAAATCTAACAAAAAGAAATCCAAGAATTGAGAATCCAAAACACACAGTTGAATATGTCCATAACTGTAAACCTCCCACTTGACAAGATTCTTAGTAGAATATTTTTTATATATATATATATATATATATAAATACTTGTAGACATCAGGGGTACGTTACAAGATACCCAAAATGTTTTGATTCGATGTCAACCAAAAATACATAAAAAAAAAAAAAAGAAGAAGATAAAATTGGGATACCAAAGGAGTGGGGCTGTGACAGCAAATCATTGATGTTCCAAACCTCGCCTTAATCCAACAACATGTATAAGCTGGCATTATTAGGTGGTAGTGAGCTCTAGCACTGACCCTCTTTGCAATACTTTCTTTTTTGAGTTAATATAACTTTTAGTCCTCGAATTTCACAATTAACTTACTTTTTTTTGTCTATTTTAGTGCTCGAAATTTGACAATTAAATTCGTTTGATCCCTAAACTAGACAAAAGTAAAAAAATTGATGATGTGACATTCTTAGATTTTGTCACGTTATCACTTGGAAATTAAAGAAAAAGAGTTAAAAATTATGTTAGTCTCTGTACTTCGAAAAAAGAAGATATAGTCCATGTATTTAAACAGTTAAAAATTAAGTTCTCTTACTTTTTTTTTATTTGAAATTCTCAAGAATTCTAAATTTTGATTATGTTGTTCTGATATGACATGGCATAGACTAAATGAAAATAAACATGATACGTTGACAAATTTTGACAAAAACTACCAACAATGATAATAATTAGATTAGGATTATTAAATTGAAAAGGTAGAAAGATTGAATTTTTAACTTTTAAAGTACAAGGATTAAATCTCAAATTCTATTCAAGGATAAAAGTGGATAGAATTCTGGATAGAATTCAAGTTTGGAGACTAAAATGAACTTAGTTGTTAATTTCAGATATCAAAGTGGGCACAAAACAAGTGCAGATACTAAAGTGGATCTAATTACCAAGCTCAGGGACTAAAGTTATATTAACCCCTTTTTAATTTTAAACAAAACGCAGTCCAGGTTGCACGCTAGTGACGTATTGGATGGTGAGCTTTCAAATGGGGGGATGGGCCCACCAGCAGATTCCTAGGCCCAAAATCAGTTTTTTTTTTTTTTTAATCTCCAAGATCCTGACCGTTTAAATGGGGCATTGTTTTTTTGCTTTTTTGTTTTGTTTTTATTTTCCTGGGAAATGAAATTTCATTTTTGTTTTAACTCTGAACTTGTCAATTCATTACAATCTGGTCCCCCCAAATAGAACAAAAAGAAACAAAACAACAACAACAATAAAAAAAATCTATTAACTATTGATTAATTTAGTTATGTTATTTTGGAATATTTTTAAAGTGCAATCTTTGAGTCTTGACCATTTCAAGGATCATATTTGATAAATATAGCCCCTAATGTTTATTCATTTTGTCACTCTGGTTTTAAATTTTTTTTCCGGGTCCTTTTGATTCTCAACTTTTAAAATTTAGTTAAATTACCTTTTTTAAATGAAAAAATTAACTAAATTGTTAAAATTTTAACAATGTTGACGTCACAGTTGTTAAAAATTCAAAAAATAATAAAAATATTAACGAATTTAAATGAAAGGTTCAGGAAAAATCTCCATTCAGCAATGAAGTATATACGTGAACTCTCAAGTAAGCTTCCATGCTCATTAAAATTTAATAGTTCAATCAGTTTTTTCATCCAAAACAAAGTAAATTGACTAAAATATTAAGTTAAAGGCTAAAGTGACCAAAAAATTAGGGTCAAAGTGACAAAAATAGATGAATGTTAGGGACTAAATTAATCAAATTAATAAATTTTGAATTTATATTATTTGATAATTTAAAAAAATTATTTATATATTGAGAAAGTGTTGAAAAATTGAGAAGAAAAAAACAAAGAGAAAAATGAAGAAAAGGAGATTGTTTGTTTGAAGGGAGAGAGTGGGAAGTTCAGTGAGATATTGTCAAAAGGTTAGCTAAGCTGCCGCCAAATGGCGATTTTCTCTTCTAATTAATTAATTAAGTTTGGTGTGATTTATTTGTGGGTAACCCTTACTACCAAACCTTCATTTAATTTAATTTAAGTGCCTAATTATGTCTTATAGGAAACTACTATTTATATCTCCATCCAATATAAATATCATATTAAAAGAAATAATAATATAGTTAAAACTCATATATAGTGATGATTTTGTCTTAGTTTATCTGGCATCGATATTGTTGGCAGTGTAGGAGGACGTGGATCCGAGTGCACTAAAATGCATTATCCTCCTATTTAAAAATTGGGGAGAGACTATAAATAATTCTAAAATTGTATTTAAAAAAAAAACTCATATCTAGTAAATGATACAGGGGCAGAGACAAGGACACGGTAAATTTGTTACTTTTAACCTCTTTAAAAATTTACAGAAATATAAATTAATATGATGATAAAATTGTATTTTAGTTCTCCTTAAATAATATTCTAGCTTTATCCTTGTATATCATAAAGGGTTAAATTCTTTCTCTCTATCTATATATATTTGAAATTACATTTAACTATGTCAAACATTTCAATTAAGAGTTATTTAAGTATAAAGACTTTTTTTAATTTATTTTCAATTTGTTGGGAAATATTTATTTTAATGTATTTAATGTATTACATTTTTTTAATTTATTTTTATATAAAAAATATAAAATATTTTAATATGAGTAGGCTAGGTCGGGCTTAGACAAAATTTTAGGCTCATTTTTCATGCAGGACCGAGCCCGAGCCTCTAAAACGGGCCTAAAATTTTACTACTATCCGACCCAACCCGACACATTAATATGCTAGAGAGTATATATCAATAACTAACACAACATGATATGCTAAAAGTATAGAAATATGATTAGATTGTACCAGTTTCTCCAAATTTATATAATATGAATCATTAATATGTTAAAATTTATTTAAATAAAATATATAAAAACAATATGAATCCGATTATAATGTAATAAAATGAAACCGTAGTAAATGAATCTAGATGAATGTAGAACTTTATAAATGAATGGCTTCAACTCGACAACTAAAATACATTTTCAAGATGATTCTAGCAATATGTAAATCATTAAAAAGTAAACTACACAAATAGTCATCCAATTTATTTAAAAAAAATTCATTTTAAGTATTCAAAATCTTTTTGTACAAAATGAGAATACACATTATATAATTTGTTCATTTTAATCACTCTCGTTAAAATTACATATCGATATCCGAACTATGATTCCAACTAATTACCCATTTGATTATTCGTTTATTAGCTTCAATTAGACATTAAAAAAAAAAAAACATGAAAACTTATGATCAAAGACGTTTTACTTACACAATCCACTAATATACCCTAACGAAAAGATTACGTGAACAATCAAATTCGTTAAACCTTTCCAATTAAATAAAAAAAAAAACATCAACCATGCATGTTGCATGCAAAAATAAAATTATTAATATATTTTTATATTTATAGTTAAATTAATTGTTAAGAAATAAAATTTTAATATTAATTGCTTGTGTCAGTCATCCAAAATGTATGAATGAAGATTTTGTTGAAGTTGTCCATCTACCTAAAACAACAAAACAAAAACTGCACATATATATACAATTGCTATGAGAGGCCTCATTTTTTTGCACCTTCAAACAAGTTTACAATTTGGTATAGAGGAAAAAAAAACAAGCAAGTCTTGCTTTTTTTTTTTTAAGAAAATTATTTTAAATTCCTGAACTGGGTTAATTTTTTAAATTTTGATATATTTAATCATAAAAATAAAACAGTGTTTATGGATTAGATTGAATCAGATTAATTGAAAGATGAATTTTATCCGACCATTGTATAAGTCAAAATCAAATCTTGATGTATCTTCACCGGAGCAACTGGTTGGCAATTTGGTCATTTTAGTTTTACAAATTTACGGTAAAAATATTTTTTTCGATTTCTCTTAATTTCGATATTGAGTAAATTGGTCTCTAAAAATAGAGTAATTTAATCATTGTCAATTTCAAAAGTAAGCAACTAGGATAATTAATCAAGTCATTAATGTTTTCCGGCAATTGTACATGATTTTGATTGATATACTAAGTTTTGTCAACTTAGTTCTGATTCTAAAAAATTCAATAAGTTTAGCCTCATCATTTACACATTTATGGTTAGATTTGTTAAATCAAAACTAAATTGACAATATTATTATACCAATTAAAATTGTGTACAATTGATGAAAAGTATTAATGCGGTGATTACTTGTTTTTAGCCGATCTCTTTCAAAACTCAGAATGATTTGATTTGCTTCAATTTTTTTTTTGAAGGAGACCAATTTGTTCAATATTAAAATTGAGAGGGACTAAATAGGTGATTTTATCCAAATTTGCCTTATCTTTGAACTATTATTTTCTTGGTTCACAAAAGGTAGCTAGGCTGGCTTGAATTACAATACTTTAATGAAATTAAAAAATAAAATAAAAAATAAAAAATAAAAATCTTTGATAGCCATTTCTTGTTTACAATAAAAAGAAAGGGAAAGAGAGAGTATTGAGAAAAAGAGAAAACATAAGCTATCTTTTCAAAGCAAAAAAAAAGAAGAAAAAGAACCAAAAGCAAAGAGATAATTAAGAGAGGAATTCGAGGAAGAAGAAGGGTTTTTTTTTTTTTTCAAAAAAAAACATTGCTTTTTTTCTCTTTTGTGTGAAGAAGCTGGAGCTATCAAAGATGATGCAGATTGAGCAGCAACAACAGCAACCCCAGCAGCAACAAAACCAGTTAATGGTTCAAAACTCTGGGAGTTTAAGCTTTAGCAGTCACTTGTCTAAAGAAGATGAAGAGATCTCTAAATCAGCTCTTTCTACTTTTAGAGCTAAAGAAGAAGAGATTGAAAGGAAGAAGATGGAAGTTAGAGAAAAAGTTCAGCTTCAGTTAGGTCGTGTTGAAGAAGAAACTAAACGTCTGGCTGTGATTCGTGAGGTTTGTTTCAAAACACAAGTTTAAAATTTTTCTTGAAAAAAGATGAGTTTTTTTTTAAATGTTCTAAAGTTCTTGGTTTCAAACAAGTTCACTTCTTTTTGTTTATTTTTATTTTTTGGTCAATTTCTGTAAAAGAACAAACTTTAGAGGGTCAAATAGTAATGAAATTTCATGATCTGGGCTTGGATGTGAGGGTCTTTCAGGTTTATCCTTTGGATCTTGTAATGTACAGATTTGTACTTAAAAGGTTCTGAATATAAAAATAAGAACTTGTTAGTTAAATTTTTAGGCTTTATAAATCAAAGGGTGCCCTTTTAAATGGTTGATTTCTATAGGAGCTTGAAGCACTTGCAGATCCTATGAGGAAGGAAGTTGCTCAGGTGAGGAAGAAGATTGATGCAGTTAACAAAGAATTGAAGCCATTAGGGAACACTTGCCAGAAAAAGGTACCAACTTTTCCATTTATTTTGATGGTACCCATAGTACCATTTGTAATGGATTAAATCATGTCATTGAGTTTGGGTTTGTTGTGAAATTATGTTCTAGGAAAGGGAGTACAAGGAAGCCCTTGATGCATTCAATGAAAAGAACAAGGAAAAAGTACAACTAATCACAAAGTTAATGGAGGTTAGCTAGTTACTTAGTCTAAACTTAGAGATGAAAATGCAATGTATCTCACTATGTCCTTAATCTGTTTGAACAGCTGGTGAGTGAAAGCGAAAAGTTAAGGATGAAGAAGCTGGAGGAGCTGAGTAAGAACATAGATTCCATACACTGATCATATAAGGAAAGAGAAGCCCTTTTAGCTTTGGTTTTAACTGATTAGGCTTGTGTGTGATGTATTTAAGGTGACTTTGAATATTTATATATGGGTGTGTTGTAATGGTAATCTTTGTTTGTTTTTGGTTAGCATTCGATGAATGTTCAACTGATTTAGAAAAAGGGAAATACCCTATAAAAACAAAACAGGTTTGTAACTAAAATGCATCTCTTACATTTCTCATGTTCATCTATTGTATCTCTTTGTTTTAGTTTCTTTTCAAGTTTTATGTAACTCGAACTTGCATACTGTAATTAGTCTACAATACACCCTTTAGTAGTTCCTTGAAATTTCTGGTGAAAATTGCTTTGATGATGATCTATTTGGTGTTGATACTATTTGTTCAAAGTTTTGTCAATGTTTTCTTCATTGGAAGTTTCTTATTAGCTTCAACTTTTAGGTGGTCAAATGACAATGTAGTGGTTTTCACACCATCTACGCACTTGAATCCTGAGATCCATTGCCATGTTTGGATATGTCTCGGATAAACAGTGAAAACAGGAACTTCGATCAAATATGAGTAGTCCGACCGAGTCATTCGTCGGGTAGCCGTGTCTGTTTATACGCTAAGATTCGTGTATGCGTGACATGGAATCTGGTTGATTCCATTGCACTAAATTGATTTCTGAAAAATGACATGAAAATCCCAAGTCTAGCAACTGTTTATTAACATGTTTAAAGTAATAGCAAAGCACAAATTAAACAAGTTGAAGCAGTCAATTTATGGTAAATTACCATGGATTCCGATTGTATTGTCTCTATTCAAAAAAATGGGTAAATTAGTTCTTGGACATTAAATTAAATGTAAAAGTTTTATTTTTTTTTATGGTTAAAAACTGGTATAACTAAACTATCATGTTGACGTATAATGATAAATTTTTAATAGTAAAAATAGATAAAATTTGTAACAAAAAGACCAGACGTGGCTAACCGAAAAGCTCTTGAGCTAAAGCTTTTTTACTCAAAAAAGGGAAAATTAATTTCTATACATTAGATTAAAGTGTAAACTGATCTTTTTGTTAAAAATTTCATCAATCTTTACTATAAAAAATTAGTCCATGTATGTCAGAATGAGGTATACGTGACACATCACGTATAACTTTCTGATTGTTCTGTTAGCTATACTAATTATTAATAGTAAAAATAGATGAAATTTTTAATAGAAAAGACTAGATTGCTTTTTAATATAACATACAGAGACTAATTTATATCGACAAAATATAATCTAAATCCTAATATAAAGATTTTCATAATACTTTTATCATTAATTTATTTATTTTTAAATAAACAAAATAAAATATAATTTAACTCCTCACTTTTACTGTGAATTTACACATCTACTGATGAAATATTGGCAGGGAATATTTAGGCAAAGGCACCTGTAAAAAACTTTATGACGATATATATGATGGCTGTGATTATTTGCAGCAATGATTCAAAATTCTCATACTTCACCTTTTCTTTTTTCTCTCTTTGGCATAAAAAAAAAAAAAAAGCAAAAGAAAGATGCCATGTTTACAGGCAAAAATGCTGCACTTTTATTATGTTGCAGAGCATCTTATGATCTTATCCAAATCATAATCCAAGCAGTGGCTTTTTATAGAGATAAAGAAGGGAGACACATGGCAGATTTGGTTTTTGGGGTCTTGTTGCTTAACTTCAGCTAATAATAATGGAGATTTTGAGTGTTGGGTTAAATTAGGTTTTGGTCAAAGTTCAATGTTTTTAATGCTCTAACTGTTTGAATGTTGAGATTTTAGGGTGGTTGTGGTTGGTGGATCCAAGTATACAATCTGCAAAAAGTTAGCATCCATTCCATCCATTTTTGTAAAGTCTAGCATCCCTCTATTGTTTTTGTATTCTATCTCAGTCTTTATCCTCTGTTATTGTAGATATTAAAATTTAAAAATAATTATCACCTCCATAAATATTACCTGCCCATCTTCATTTGACGTATGCTTATTTTTAATAATTACAATGTTGATTTGATAAATAGATATAAAAGAATAATCTATGAATATTTCACATAAATATTTTTGGTTTATTGAATAATATATTAGTAACAAGGACGAAATTAAAATTTTTTTTGAGGGACTCAAGATTGAATTGTATATTTTTATAAGAGTTAAAATACAAGTTTACTATTATATTAACTTACATTTTTATAGTTTTTAGGACTAAATATAATTTACAATTTATTAACTTGTAAGTTTATAAATGTTGAGGTCATGTATACCTAAAATTAATCATGTTCCACGCCTGACCAAAAATAAACATTGCATGAAGAGATAAGGGAACTTAAATTATTGTAATATTTGTAAAAGTAAAGTATTCTTATTTGTTCATATAGACAGTATATATGAGTGTTAAGTGGTTTCGATTGAAACTAATCATATTATATGTTTTTATCATATTTGTTCTTTTTGGTATAATGCCTAGAACTATTTATAACTTTTCTTTAACCTTTAAATAGAAGGATAATGTGTTTTAGCACAATCATATTCATGTCTTTCTGAACTTGTAATAATACCGATGCCAATCAAACTAAAACTCAATCGGCAAATTTAAAAAATGCATATATTTATACTTAATATACCCATATAACCACATATTTGGCATGACAATGGAAAACAGATGAAAGGATTACATGTTTGGAAAGTACTCAACATTATGTTATACGGCATGAAAAAGAATGATTTAGTTTTCAACTTAATCAATTCCCATGATTACTTCGAGCATCCATTGACTTTCGAAACAATTATTTTTAAATAAAGGTTAGTGCTAGATTAATATGTAGGTGATAAAAGTAAATGCAAATATTATTAAGAGGTAGGTGCAGTTTCGATTGAATTTTAGCTTAATTAGTTAAGTATTTTTGTTAATACAAGATGAGATGGATTTGAGTGCGCTGAAGCGTATTATCCTATTTATGGGTTGGGGAGGGATTATGAGTAATTCTAAACATAGTGTTAAAAAGTGAGCTATTATTATTATCTAATCCACCATTCTTTCACTGTTAATATTGAAGTAATCTGGAAAACCTAAATGAATTTGATTCAATAAATTAGCTTTACATAAGTTTCTGTTGAGGCAAGTATTGAGGGGGATCGATTCTTTTGAAAAACTAGAGATTCTGGGTTCGATCCCTAGTAGAGTCGCCAAGCTGTCAAAACCATTTTTAAGATTTTTGGAAAAACGGTAATCGACTTTAAAAATATGGAGTCGCCACCAATCCTTTTTGTTTAGGTGCGATTGGATCACCTTATAAACAAATTATAAAATAAATAATCTAAAAAAAATTATACTAATGAAAGTAAAAATAACAACTAAAATAATGTAAAATTAGTGTAAAAGCTCAAAATACTATATTAAAACAATTTCTAAAAATGAATTATAAATAAATTACAAAGAATAAAAAATAAATTAAAATTTAAAAAGAACTCAATTGAAATAAAAAACAAAATTGAAAGGATAATTTATAAACAAATAAAGTATTAAAATAAAATTAAGGATCTAAATAAAACACATCCAAATGAGTGAGGATTAGAAAAGGAAGTAAACCAAATTCCTGCCACACCATTTAAATAAGGATCAATTCAAAATAGTACATAAATTTCAGAGGCTAATTTAAGGAACAAATAAAATACAATCAAAACTTAATCAAGAATTCGCGCAAAAGGAGAGGGACTCGTCGCGCAAATCTCCCCTCACAGAATAGCCATTTCAAACGTTTTATAAACACTAAAAAAAACAACGCACACATTTTGTCATTATAAAACAAAGTAAAAAAAAATCTAATGTTTCCTTAACCATTCGGCCGATTGAATGTGGCCGTTCAACTACCATTTCACCATTGTAATTGGTGAATGGAACGCAATAAATCTTCCTTTGATCTCTGATTACAGCAAAGCAAGGAAGGATTCGACAACACCATTATGCAGATAAGTTTACAACCCTTCTTTTTATTTTCAACAACAGTAAATCAGAGAAATAGGAGCAAAATCGGAGAAAGGAAAATAAGATCTGAAGTAGTTTTTTCAAAGAACTTTCATTTTTTGATCGTTTTTTTTATTTCATATGCATGTGTGAGAATTATAAAAACAATAGGATCCAAAATCGAAAAAAGGAAAGAAAATGAAAATGAAAAAAAGAATCGAGGGTCAGGGATCGGATCCTTTTACATCATTTACAAACGGCTTTTTATAGCCGAAACGAAAAATGAAAATAAAATTACAAAATAATAATCTTTATTTTTTGTTATTCTGCTGTTGTTATTTGCTGTCATCCTTGCTGTTGTTGTTGCTGTTAGTCTGTTCAAGTGCAAGGCCAGTTGAAAAACCGTTCGTGAGAACTGCGGCTCGGGGAAGATGCGGAGGCCCGAACGATAGGCATGGGGATTGTGACGTTAGGAGGTTCTAGAAGCCTCTAGGGTTTCTGCAAATTTCAGTCAATTTTGGGCCACCCGGGCCTCGTATTTTATTTTTTGGGGCTAGGGTTATTTAAGGGTTAAGCTAATAGACTATTTAATTTGGGCTGTAATTTGGACTAAGAACTATAAATGGGCTTTGGTTTAATTTAATTTGGGTTTATGAATTGGGTCTTGGTTTTTTATTTATTTTATTATTTTTTCATTTTATTTTGAATTTGGTTTAATTTATTTTTTGGTTTCATTTTTTGATTTTAGTTTTTTTACAAGCCCGGACTAAATTGGGCTATTACAGCTGCCCTTCTTTGCTTATTGTCATGTAACGGGAATGGAGCAAAGACCTTAAAAGGCCAATTTTGCCTAGTCTTACCGAATCTTAACTTCTTAGCACTTCTTCTTTTCAAGTAGCTTCATTCCATCCCACTGTATCTTCAATAGGCATAGGAATTGTTGTTTTGCTTCAACAAAATTTCATGGAGAAGAGATTTGTAGCCTCAATCTTCTCCACTGGAACTTCAAGGAGATAGGGATCATAGCTCCAATGCAATTTCAAGGAGAAGAGATTTGTAGCTTCAATCTTCTCTACTACTCTATTAGAACTAAGGATTGATCCTCAATGTAATTTCAAGTAGAAGGGATTTGTAACTTCAACCTACTCCATTGAAACTTTGAGGAAATAAGCGATGAGAAAGGAAAGATTTGTAGCTTCAACCTACTCCATTGAAACTTCGAGGAGATAGGAATTTAAAGAGAAGAGATTTGTAGCTTCAATCTTCTCTGCTAAAACTTCACCAAAAAATAAAGATTGATCCTCTACGTAAACTCAGGGAGAAGGGATTTGTAGCCTCAACCTACTCCACTGGAACTTCGAGGAAATATGAATTCAGGGAGAAGAGATTTGTAACCTCAATATTCTCTACTGCAACTTCAAAGAAATATGGATTGATCCTCTATGTAAACTCAGGGAGGAGGGATTTGTAGCCTCAACCTACTCCACTGGAACTTCGAGAAGATATGAATTCAGAGAGAAGAGATTTGTAGTCTCAATCTTCTCTACTGAAACTTCAAAGAAACATGGATTGATCCTCTATGTAAACTCAGGGAGGAGGGATTTGTAGCCTCAACCTAGTCCACTGGAACTTCGAGGAGATAAGAATTCAGCAAGAAGAGATTTGTAACTTCAATCTTCTCTGCTGAAACTTTAAAGAAATAAAATTGATCCTCTATGTAAACTTAGGGAGAAAGGATTTGTAGCCTCAACCTACTCCACTGGAACTTCGAGGAGATAAGAATTCAGGGAGAAGAGATTTGTAGCCACAATCTTCTCTACTGAAGCTTCAAAGAAATAAAATTCACTGTCTTCCCACTACCATCCTAGGGGGACAAAATCTATAATCTTCAGTCTGCTTCCTTGATATCTCAGGAAGACAAGAGCACAATCTTCAATCTGCTCCACTACCATCTCAAGGGAACAAAATCTGAACTTTTCAGTCTACTCTGCTGCAAACTTAGAGAGCCAAGACTGGTGCCTTCGATCCGCTTCTCTGCAAATTTAGGAGGACAAGATCTGTTGTTTTTAGTCTGCCTCACTACAAACTCAGGGAGCCAAGACTGGTATCTTCGATCTGCTTCCCTACACCTTTAGGAAGACAAGATCTGTGAATTCACCGATGTTACTACACCGTCCTCTGGGGGACCTATCTTGTAGAATCAATTTTATGCTTATGCTTATGCAAATAGGATGCTATGATCGGAACGAATCAAATACTCCTAACTAAATGTGTTATGAATGATATATGCATGAATGCAAAATGTTGTTAGAATTTAGGGTATCACTCCTCCTTGCTCATTAAAGCTTTATCAATGACGCCTTATGTTGCCTTCTTGCTTGGCTGGTATTTTAACCGAAAACCTGAAGAAACAATCATACTTTGCGTAACTGGTTTGCTCCACTTTTAATTCAAGTGAATAAAATTTAATCTCTTCCATACATCATTCTGTAACTCAGAGGTATAGGACTTGTATTAACTTCAATCCATC
This sequence comes from Gossypium stocksii, assembly GCA_020496765.1. Lineage (NCBI taxonomy): Eukaryota > Viridiplantae > Streptophyta > Magnoliopsida > Malvales > Malvaceae > Gossypium > Gossypium stocksii. The sequence goes on from CM035621.1 coordinate 114,147,477, forward strand.
CCACTGCAATTCAGGGGTATAAGACTTGTAACTTATTCCCTCCACTGATCACTCCCCAAGTGATGACATTGCTCGTTTTTATCGAGATTGCATCCTCTATGCAATATCTTGTTTCTGTTCAACTAATATCTTGTTTCGTAGCCTGAGCTTCTCTGTTCCAACTTCTTGAGGACCATTTTAAGCTTCATATGTGTTTAGGGGATCCGGAGTACTTTGTCAATGCCCCAAGACGCAGCATACCTCTTTAGTGTTAATTCAAACATAGCAAGACTACTGTATGCCCCACTTTTGATCAAAATTTGAACTGCCCTTTTTGGGTTTTCAACTCAAATCCCCTTTGGTCTCAAAGTGCCCTTTGCGGGTTTTCGTCTTGGCCTCTCCTTTTTCTTTCTTCTTTTTGATTGATTTTTATTTTTATTTTTTATTTTTTCTTTTTTTCTTTGACTTCTTCTTTTTTGATTTTTTTTTGATTGACTTTTTTTAAAAGGTCTCAAGGCGCCTTTTGCGAGTTTTCACCTTGGCCTCTTCTTTTAGGTGAAATACCTTTTACCAAAATTCACCGGATTGGGCATGTCGATGCCATCCATCTTGATCAATGTTGATGGTTTTCCAAACAGGCCTTCTTCCCTACATAAGGTCTTTCTTAGTTTGGCATTTTCCTTTGAAGTCTTTTTGTATACGAAAGATCTTCTTCAATATGAGGTCACCCTTTTGAAATTCTCTAAGATGAACCTCTTTGTCATAAACCCGCATCATCTGACTGTGACGGAATAACTTCTCAAATTCGATTGATCATATCAAGATTGGACCCATTCTGCCCCATCCAGCTTCAGCTCTGATAAAACTCGGAAGAATCTCAACTTCAATGGACAGAACCAATGAGAAATGTATTGCCCCGGTGAAAGTTCTGGCCCACGTTTGATAAGTACAGAGGGTAAATAGTAACTTCTCTATGCCAACCTTTACAAGTCTCAATCATCTTTCAAAATCTTTTTGGACGGTTTTTTGTTATTTTTTTTGTTTTTTAGTTTGACTTTGTTGCACTGATTTGGTGTCTGATCTTTGCACAGACTGTAAACTTTTGTCATTGTGCAATTGCGTTAGACATGTTCCTTTCTGGCATTCTCTATTGCCACTCTTTTTTTTTGAATTTTTTTTATTTTTTTGTATTCAAATTTGAATTTGAACTTGAATTCGGATTTAAACTTGAATTTGAATTTGAATTTTGGATGTGGATTTGGTTTTGGGTTTGAATTTGGATTTGAATTTAGATTTGGATTTGGATTTGGATTTGATTTTGAATTTGATGACTGTTGACTTTGTAACTTTGACATATGAAGCGACCTTCACTCTCCTATTAAGGTAATCGACAACCAAGAATATGAATTAATGTCAGTGAGATTAGCCCCATAACATCTATGCCCCACTTACAGAAAATCTGTGAAGAAATGCTGGAGGCATATAAATCCTGCTTTCTTCAATTTAGCATTTAAGGAATATTGATGCAATAACCTTCCATGGTGAACCAGCAGTACCCAAACCTCTTGATTAGCCTAGCCATTAGCATGTGTCTTTTCAAACAGTGTCCTTGCATCTTAGTAGCCTAAGCACATCATGATATTATCACGTGAAAATATTCTTGAATTCTTGGAATAATTTCAATGATATTTCGCTTTATTTCTGTGGTGAGCTGAGTTTCAATCTTTATCTCTTCCTCAAGCTTGCAATGTCAATTGACCCCTTGTAATGTAAGATCTATTTTCGTCTTGTTCTACCATCCTTAACAAATCAGAAGGTAGGTCACAATCTCTGTCATCTTCAAAGTCCTAAGATCCCTCTTGACACATACTTCACCCAAAAGGGAGTCAGTAACAGTTCGCTTCTGTCGTTGATATCTGAGGACTTATTGTAGGTACAAAGACAAATTCCAAAGAATAAATAATTCTAAGGACAATTATTTGTATGGTATAATCATGAATAAAGATTGAAAGAATATTGGAATGAGAGTCAAAAGAACAAAGAATATATAGTATGAAATGGGAAGATGCATTTTATTGAAATAAAAATCCTGGACACAAGCTTATTTCACAAAAGGACTCTTATTGCCTCTAGGCTTAAAGCAACAAACGTGTTCCAAACATTACTTTGAGTAAGCTTTAAATACTACAGGAATTTCCTCCACAGTCCAATTGTCTAGAACACTCCCAAGTTCATAAGGGCAGATATCTGACCAAGTTCCTTCTGCAATTATCTCTTTGGATATGGCGTTGATGTGAACATTACCCAACATTTCTTCGACTCTTTCATAAAACTCAATCTCTTTATTATCCATCAAACCTTACACCAAGGTTCTAAACTCTACACAGTCTTGAATCTTGTGTCCTTCTTCATGATGGAACTCGCAGTAGTTCCTCATCTTCCTGCCACTACTTTCTAAATCTGAAGTAATTAGCCTTCCTTTTACCATTTCCTTCCAGACTCGACTTAAGGGAATTTTTACTTCTGCAAGATCTGTCTTGATTTTCCTTCCCATATTTTCATCTATTATATTTACCCCATTATCGGTATGATCGGGTAATGGATTTTCTATACTAAGTGCATCATCCAATTTCACAATGCTCCGGTTGATGAATTTTTCAACTAATTTCTTGAAAGCAAGACAATTTTCAATTGAATGCCCCGTGATCCCTGCGTGGTATTCACACTGAGCATTTGAATCATACCATTTGGGGTACGATGGTTGCATTAGTTCCACATAACGAGGAGATACGACATGTACATCAAATAAATTTTGATACAACTCCCTATACGTCATTGGGATTGGCGTAAATTAGAATTTCTCAGTGTTTTGCCTCGACAAACCTTGATGCCCAGCAATCATTATTTTTGGTTGATTAACTGTAATCGATTTTGAGTACCCCATGTTGGTATTGTTTACTTCGTTTTCCTGTTTCCGCAGAGTTGGCCTTTTGGTATTTTCCCTAACATCTATTCTTCCACTTCTTATCGCGTTCTCAATTATTTCACCAGTCAATATTATGTCTGAGAAACTTTTTGTGGCACTTCCTAGCATATGAATGAGAAACGGGGCCTTTAATGTATTAATGAATAGCATCGTGGTCTCTTTTTCTAAGAGCGGTGGTTGGACTTGTATAGCAACCTCCCTCCATCTCTGCGCATATTGCCTAAAACTTTCATTCGGCTTTTTCTCCATATTTTGAAGGGTAATTCTATCAGAAGTCATGTCTATCACATGTCTGTACTGTTTCATGAATGCTTGAGCCAAATCTCTCCATGACCTAATTCTAGTACAACTCAACGGGTTATACCATTTCGCTGCTGCTTCCACCAAACTATCTTAGAAACAGTGGATCAACAGTTGATCGTTATTAATATATCCAGCCATCCTTCTGCAGAACATAGTAATATGGGCTTCAGGGCAGCTTGTTCCATTATATTTCTCAAATTCGAGCATTTTAAATTTATACGGAAGCACCAAATCCGGGACCAAACTTAAATCTTTAGCATCCATCCCATAATAGCTATCAGCATTCTCCATCACTTTGAACTTCTCCTCTAGCCATTTACATCTATCTTCCAACTGTTTTGGTAATTCAGCCTTTGTCCTTTCTCTTTCAGCTACCTCATCCAAATCAGGAACATTAAGATTGATTGGGTTATCCCCAGAACTCGAGCCAGTTTAATGATTCATCGGCATTGACACACCAGCCTGAAATTGTTGCGGCTTAATAGTAACAGATGGTCTATGCGGGTATGCTTCGTGCTGTGTCTGTGCATTAGTCGGGGTAAATCCCGGAGGATAAAGAGGATCCTCATTTTCTTCAACATTGACCACGTGACTCTTTCCCTTATCCAATCCTCCAGCCAATAACTGAGTTAGATGATTCATCATATTCCTCTACGATTCCAACATTCAGCCCATCATATCTTAGTGAATCTTTGCCAATTGCTCTTGCATTTGATCCTACATCTCTTTCTGGAGTTGTTCCAACCTTTCCAACCTCTAATCCATATTTCTTGACTTAGTGCGGGTACCGTAACGGTGTTTGGTTGATTGAATTTTGTCAATTCCCAGGTTAATTGAAATAATTTTACCTAATTAGGGTCCCTCTTGTGAAAATCTAATGCAAACAATACAATGCAAATGATGTAATGTAAACAATGTAATGCAAATGCATGAAATGAATGCAGGAAAGAGAGGCGTTGATTTTGAACTCAATTTCATTAGAACAACTTTTCTAGAAAACAAACTTCTTTACATAAAGCAGATTACATATACGACCTTGCCCCCATACTCTCGACGAAGACACCGATCATTTTCTTCATGTTCAGATATTAAGGTCGAACCTCCAATAGATGCTCCTATTAGCTCCTCCGAGTCGTGGCCATTGCTTACTCATCCTTGTGAGGCTCGTTAACTTCTTCAAGAAAATTAACGGCTATCTCTATCAGCTTCAATCCTCGGATCGAGAAACAACGTCGTATTCCTTTATAGACTTCTCTTATTGTGTCTACTTGGACCCTATTCGAGTGGCCGTATTTTAATCCACTTTATCAAGAAACCCATTTTCTTATGACAAGGTCCTCTATTCAACAATCGAATTTAATTAAATCAACACCTCCTTTCTATGATAATGTAATGCAATGCAATCAAAGACAAAACAAACAACGTTAGCACAGGAGAAATAAATAACATAGAACCTATCTGAGTGACCATAAAGTTTGGCACAATTCTACCTAGAATAGGCTTCTTAGGGCTCTCTATATGTAGCTCAGCTCTAAAGTAAGTGTACCTGAACCAGCAGATTCCTCAATCCTCACCCATTATAGGCTCATATAGATCAAGTTCGGTTCAGGGGAATACATTTCCTTATGACAATGCGGAGATAAAAATCACACGAAGCACATAGGTACAGATGTATCCCAGAAGCAGTCCACTAGCTCATGCAGAGGTGAAAACCTCACGGAGCCATAGCTTCTCACTCCCACTTAAAGGTACGACCACAACGGTCAAGTAATGCAATGTCAATACTCTATGAAATCTGAATTATAATACAAACAAATGCAACAAAAGAATCATGATTTTTCAAATCAATTTCAATTTTCAACAAAAGGACAAAAATTAATCAACCCATGGCTTGACTCTCAACCAGTCCCCAGTGGAGTCGCTAAGCTGTCGAAACCATTTTTAAGATTTTTGAAAAAACGGTAATCGACTTTAAAAATATGGAGTCGCCACCAATCCTTTTTGTTTAGGTGCGATTGGATAGCCTTATAAAAATTTGGTCCGCGTAAAAAAATAGGGTTCGAAAGTCGGTTACCTACGAGGATGGATTAGCACACTTGTACTGTAACACCCCTTAACCCCGAACCATCGTCGGAACAGGGTTACACAGCATTACCGGAATTACCAGACAATTTACAATTAATACACAATTATTAACAAACATAATATAAATTAACCTTATAGTCCCACGTATGGATCTTCGAGATCCAAAAATACGAGGTAAAAATAGTTCGGGACTAATTCAAGTACTATAAAATTTTTTGGACATTTTAAAATTTTTCTCAAATACTGGGCTCACACGCCCGTATGGATTGGGGACACGCCCGTGTGACCTCGTGACATGCCCGTTTTGATGAACCGTGTGGTTCAACACAGCCGTGGTGGTTTGGGACACGCCCGTGTCCCTTACCCGTGGAACATTCTGACTTTTCACACACGGCCAAGCCACACGCCCGTGTGCCAGGCCGTGTGGACTCAATTATGAGTCTTAGACACTAAACTGACCTTCCTGCATATTTTAACCCAAAATCAATGTCAATTTAAGTAGCAACCAACATATTTACATATATCAACATATCTAACCATCTTTAAACAATTATTTACCTATTTATTTATCTATCTGTTCATGAATCATACATACACTAATTAAAATTCATAAAAAAATAATCTTTAGCTAATTTCATTTCATACCTATAATTAATATGTCATAATAGTCCCCTTTTTATATTTAAACCAATTTAAAACATTATTTCACAACTGTCACCATAAGACTCATATACTTAACATATTTATTACCTAGGTACATGCCACAACTATCCAAAGGTAAGGTACATAATTAAAAATTCTCTGACGTCGGGGTTGATCTGGATGCTGGACCGGATACAGTCTTTAATTAACCTGCGCACGAAAACAACCGTACGCTGAGTATGGGAATACTCAGTAGTATTACCATAATTCAAATTATACAATAACTTATATATATTAATTTATGTTTCAATTACTTAATAATTATTTCATACTTTTAATCAAATTACTTAATAATTATAAGCCTTATTTCAAACTTGTGTTTCATGAAACTTATACATTAGGTCACTACCCAAATTTCATTGAATTTTTCACATCTCATTTCATTAGCTCATTTCATATCATATATAATTCACTAAATTTTATCACTTTATTCAATATTAGTTTTATTGCAATTTAGGTTTACCAAAGCGTTATCTCCACCATAACAATTTCACTAATTGTTTTCATAAATCATCACTTTACTTTAATCAATTCTTGCACATTTTGTTCATAATCTAAAATATCATATTTCAATTTCATTTTCACATACCAAATTCACACTCAATTATATAACCCAATTATACTATTCTTTTCAATTAAATTCTCTTATTTTTTATTTATATAATTATCACACAAATTATGAACTTTAGTTTCATTTCTCAATCTCATAAATTATTTAAATTCATAATCCAACTTTGAGCACTTCATGAATCTTTGATTCAAACATTCAATCTCATAACACAAATCACATTTTATATTTCATTTCATAAATTCGCTTTACTATTTCTTTTTATAGCTCAATCACAATCATTCGGAATTTATCATTTCACTTATTTACCCCTATTAACTTGACTCGGACCCTGGCGGATACACGAATCTAATTACACATATCAGAATGGCGACCAACGCCTCATCGGATAGTTCGAAGTAAAGTGGCTACCAAAGCCTCATCGGATAGTTCGAAGTAATTCTATGGCACACCTAGTACCTCATCGGCATAGCCGAAGCAAAGTGGCTACCAAAGCCTCATCGAAACTATCTGAAGCAAATCTATGGCACACCAAGTACCTCATCGGCTCGAGGTCGAAGAATCTCTGAACTGATCTGATCCTATGGCATGCCAACTATATCCACTAGGCCCGACTAGTTAATAGGGTACCGGGATCACATATCCATATCATTTTCACTTTCGATTGATCACAATCTCTCGGACCCAAGTTCAAATTCACATATTCACATTATTTACTTCCAAGTCACATTTTAACTCAATCACATTCAATTCAATTTGATTCAATTCAAAAGCATTCCAATTACAATTCCTCATGTATTCAATTCAATACATTTCCACTTTCCAATCAATATTCTATCAAATGCTTATATATGTTCATACTTCATTTCAATATTATTCAATTTATAATTTCTAATGTTCACATTCATATCAATTTCTCAATCCAATATATATAATTCAATACCACATTAATTCTTCTAATTCAAACCATATTACCAGAAATTTCCATTTAATTCACATACAATTTATTCTTTTACTTACCTCAATTTGCTTATTATATACATATCAATTTAAAAGTTAACAAATAATCAAATTTGAATTATAGTAATACTAACCTGGATTTCTCGTTTTTACTCCTCATTTGTTTCTCTCTTTTCCTTCCTTGCTCGATGTCTCGAATTCTTTATTTACTACGGAAATAATAATTTACATTATTAATTACAGCATTAAAATTTAAATAATTAAACTTTTATTCAATTCCTATTCTTCTTCTTCATTCTACTTTCTTTTTACTCAATCCTATTATATATTCTTTTAAAGCTGTCTACTCGCGCAATAGTCACTAAATTGTTTATATTTGGAGCTACGAAACTCCAAATCAAGTTCCGTTAATTTTTCCTGAAACTAGACTCATGTACCTTTCTACCATAAAATTTCCAGAATTTTTAGTTTTGCCAATTAATACAGTTTATTCCTCAAAATTACCCCTGATTCACTATCTGACAGTTCCGACCCTCCTGTACTAAAGTTCAATTATCTCATAGCTCAGGACTCGGATAATGTTCTTGTCTATTTCTCCTGAAACTAGACTCACTGAGGATTCTAAACATATAAATTAAAACTCATAACCATTTTTGTACAATTTTTAATGATTTTCTAAACTTAAAACAGAGTATCTCAAAATCTTCCTGAACCAGTCTTACAAAAATTTAAATATCTCAATTTATAGACTTCCTTTGCTTGTTCCGTTTCTTTTATCTAAAACTAGACTCATTAAGCTTTAATTGTATATCTTATTCAATTTCTAATTCAATTTATACTATTTTTGGTGATTTTTCAAAGTTAAGATTCTGTTACTGTCTAAAACCATTTCTTATAGCTTATTTTTGCACATAATTTCTAACTAAGTTTACTTACTTTTACAACTCAATTCATACTTCAATTCTACTTAATCTCTTCCCATATTTAACTTAACTATCCAATATTCATATTATTTAATCCTCTCTTTTATTCTCACTTAAAATTCTATCAATTAAACCCCTATTCCAGCTTTTTTGTTCAACATATACTATGTTCACAAACCTTAAAACTTCAAAGATCTTAACTTAAATTCATCAAAACTTTGTTCTAAAGTTTATGAAACATCAAAATTAAAAGGGAAGGGCCTAATTGACTTACCTATTGAAGCTTTAAGCATCAAACCATAGTTTTTCCTTTTTCTTTTTCTTTCTCTTTTTCTCCCTTCCTTTGCCGTCTGCTCTCTGTTTCTCTTTTCATTTTTTTGTTTCTTTTCTTTCTTTTATAACATATATATATATATATATATATATATTAGTTTATAATAATAATTGTTTTTATAAAATCTATTTAATAACAAATACAAATATCACATTTGTACTCACATATATTTTTACACATGTATATTTTAATCACCACACATTTGTCATCATCTTATTATTAATATATAGTAATTAATAAATTTCATAAAAAATATCTAATATAAAACTATAAATTAATAATATACATTATAATTTAATATAATACAACAATAAAAATCTTAGATTTTTATGCACATTGCCACCTCATCTTATACAAAATGGGTAAATTCCGTCTTGGTCCTTTTAACTTTCTATTAATCTTTAATTCAACTTTTACTCCTATTTCAATTTAGTCCTTTCTACTAATTATCTTAAATTAGACTAAATTTGTCTAATCAAAGCCTAATTAGACACATAATTAATTTCATAAATATTTTTAATAAATCCTTATGAGTCCGTTTACTGAAAACAGATATCCGATAACTTATTTTCCGATATCTATACTTTTGAGGTCGTTACATGTACGCCCAAAATTGGTACCACTTTGATCAATAATTGTCCTAATATTGAAAATTTTGAAAAGATTTAAAATGCGATTCCTTTTGAATATTTTATGTTGGATTTTAAGATTCACTCGTTTTGAAAGAATAAAATGCCCTACCCAACACGTTAGGATATAACATTTTAAAATTCTCAAAACCGAGATCATCTCATAATTTTAAAACATGCAATTAAAAGGGTATTTAGTTATTTGGTCAAACGAAAAATCGCAACCCAGCACGTTAGGGCACAACTTTTCAATTTCCCCAAATGTTAAATATTGCCTTATTTCAAAATTATTTAAATTGACAAATTTGAAAATAATTTAATGCATTTAGTTTGAAATTGGACAAAGGTTTGAGTTGAAACCATGAAGCGATAACGATGAGATATAACGAATAAACATAGAATAAAATATACAATAAGATTGTTTCTACAAAAAACAATAATCATATATGAATATAAGAATTTTACATTACACCACATGAATACCAATATTAACATCTAAAAACAACAAATTAACAATTAATACCAAACAAACCTTCATAAATACGAGGTAATAAATTTTTAAAAACAAATAAAAAGAGAAGAATTTGAAATTGCCAATATACAATCAATAAAATACATAAAATACAATTTAAAAAAAATATAAAAGTTTAATATAAAAATATATTGCATAATTAATGATAAATATCAGAATTTTGAAATAAATACTTAAAAAAATAATGTTATATAATACAATTTGAAACAGAATTTATAAACTATGAAAATCAAATAGAAAAATATGTATATAATATAATAATGCATGCAAAACGTTGAAAAACTATATAAAATTCAAAAAACAAACAATGTATATATTAATAATTTAAAAGATTATAAATTATTTAAATTACAATATACAAAAGAATGAATAAGCATGTATAAGAAAAATGATTTAAAAATTATACAAAAAAATATTTATATATACATGTGAATAACAAAATCTATATGACATGAGATTAATAATATACAAAATTATTTATAACAAAGATAATAATATATAAAAATAAAAAAATGCATACAAACATTTATAAAAATATTTGAAATAATAATAAGTAATATTAAATATTATACAAATCTTTAAAACAAAGAAATGTATAAAAGAGAATTTTAAATAAAAAAATTATAAAATAAATAATCTAAAAAAAATTATACTAATGAAAGTAAAAATAACAACTAAAATAATGTAAAATTAGTGTAAAAGCTCAAAATACTATATTAAAATAATTTCTAAAAATGAATTATAAATAAACTACAAAGAATAAAAAATAAACTGAAATTTAAAAAGAACTCAATTGAAATAAAAAGCAAAATTGAAAGGATAATTTATAAACAAATAAAGTATTAAAATAAAATTAAGGATCTAAATAAAACACATCCAAATGAGTGAGGATTAGAAAGGGAAGTAAACCAAATTCCTGCGCACACCATTTAAATAAGGATCAATTCAAAATAGTACATAAATTTCAGAGACTAATTTAAGGAACAAATAGAATACAATCAAAACTTAATCAAGAATTCGCGCAAAAGGAGAGGGACTCATCGCTAGAGGTGTACATGGGCCAGGCGGCCCGGCCCGGTCTGAAGGCCCGCCTGAAATGTGGGAGGGTTTGGGCAAAAATATAGGCCCAAAAAATGGGCTTGGACAAAAAAATAAGGCCCGTTTAAAAAATAGGCTGGGCTCTGGTAAAATTTTTTTGGCCCGGGCCTGGCCCGAATTCACTAAAGGACAAAAAATTATTTTTTTATTGTTTTTCTCCCCATTTTGCTACCTTTTTACTATTATGTTACTATTATTTTGTTGTTATTGTTTAGATATTGTATAAAACTTATTTTATTGTTAATTATGTTATTATTTTAAAGATATTTGTTAATTTTGTTATTATTTTAGAGGCATTTACTTATTAAGTTGAATCTATTTTAGTATTATTTAAGTCTACATATTTTTTAAAATTTATTTTCAATTTGTTGAAAAATATTTATTTTGATTTTTTAGTATTTTTTAGTATTATATATATTTAAAAAATATAAAAAATAAATACGGGCGGGCCGGGTCGGTCCATGTACACGTCTACTCGTCGCGCAAATCTCCCCTCACAAAACAGCCATTTCAAACGTTTTATAAACACTAAAAAAAACAACGCACACATTTTGTCATTATAAAACAAAGTAAAAAAAAAAACCTAATGTTTCCTTCACCATTCGGCCGATTGAATGTGGCTGTTCAACTACCATTTCACCATTGTAATTGGTGAATGGAATCGCAATAAATCTTCCTTTGATCTCTGATTACAGCAAAGCAAGGAAGGATTCGACAGCACCATTATGCAGATAAGTTTACAACCCTTCTTTTTATTTTCAAAAACAGTAAATCAGAGAAATAGAGGCAAAATCGGAGAAAGGAAAATAAGATCTGAAGTAGTTTTTTCAAAGAACTTTCATTTTTTGATCGTTTTTTATTTCATATGCATGTGTAAGAATTACAAAAACAATAGGATCCAAAATCGAAGAAAGGAAAGAAAACGAAAATGAAAAAAAAAAAACTATAATCACCTTTAAATTTTTGGCTGATTTCTATTTAAAATCTATGTGTGTGCATGAGGGTGTAATGCAAAAAGACTCGGGGGTCGGGGATCGGATCCTTTTACATCGTTTACAAACGGCTTATTATAGCCGAAACGAAAAATGAAAAAAAAATTACAAAATAATAACCTTTATTTTCTGTTATTCTGCTGCTGTTATTTGCTGTCAACCTTGCCGCTGTTGTTGCTGTTAGTTTGTTGCAGGTGCAAGGCCAGTTGAAAAACCGTTCGTGAGAACTGCGGCTCGGGGAAGATGCGGAGGCCCGAACGATAGGCATGGGTATTGTGGCGCTAGGAGGTTCTAGAAACCTCTAGGGTTTCTGCAAATTTCAGTCAATTTTGGGCCACCCGGGCCTCGTATTTTATTTTTTAGGGCTAGGGTTGTTTAAGGGTTAGGCTAATGGACTATTTAATTTGGGCTGTAATTTGGACTAAGAACTGTAAATGGACTTTGGTTTAATTTAATTTGGGTTTATGAATTGGGTCTAGGTTTTTTATTTATTTTATTGTTTTTTCATTTTATTTTGAATTTGGTTTAATTTATTTTTTGGTTTCATTTTTTTATTTTGATTTTTTTACAAGCCCGGGCAAAATTGGGCTATTACACATAAGTTTCTGTTGAGGCAAGAATTGAGGGGGATCGATTCTTTTGAAAGAATTTTTCGAAGTATCATTCATCGGATAATCAATATGGTCCACAACAATTACAGGTACTACTAAAAAGGCTAGTTATGCTTGGTTGGTAATTCAATTCACATCGCATGCGACTTTATTGATTAGTTATGTACACGTCTTTCAGGTACATACTCTCTCTACCAACTGAGGCATTCTTACTCCGTGAACTTTTGGAAACTTCTTTTGAAAGAGTTGATCCCCTCAACACTATTTATTAGCAAAATTTGTTTTAATGATTTAGTCAATTAACTCAAACAAAAATTCTCTAAACTACCTTTGAGCAAAACACCAGTCCATTAATTGAATTTTAATAATTAACCCACTGAATTCATATATTGTAGTTTCTAGTAGGCAAAAGGAAAACAACTTTTAAGGGGTCGTTTAGATCACATCATCAAAGATAAACTTCATTGAACGGATGAAGAGGTTACAAAGAGACAAGCTTCATGGTAACAACATGGACTAAAGAGGTACTTGTTGAACTAGATTCCATCAAAGAATCATAATTAAGTTTAATTTGAATTGGAATATAAGTAATAAAATTTTTTCAAATCAACCTAAATTTACAAATGAGTAACTTAAATCCGTTTAGACCCACTTTTATTATTTTTTAATTTTTATTATATATTAATCTTTTTATTTATATTTAGTATTATATACATTTCTTTTATCATTATCATATATATTTTTATTAAATTTTTAAATATAAACAACATATAGTTGAATGTAATAGTTGTGACAGCCCGAAATAGGGCCTAATCGAAAAAGTGGTTTCGCAACCATAAATCCGAGATGAAATAAGTTAATTTTGTGAATTTTATATCGCATTTGTTTATTGATTAAGTTCTGTGAGAAAATCGTTTAGAAATTACTGCTTTTGTGATTAATTGAAAATTTTGGATTAAATTGCAAATAGTGAAAAATATGAGTATTAGATGAAATAGGAACTTGATTGAAATGTGATATGAATACAGGAGTGTTTATCATGTAATTATGCCATGAGTTAGTAGTATGGACACAAAAGGGCATTTCTAGAAAAGTTTTTGAAAAACAAGGCTAGGGGCATTTTTATCCACTTTGTAAAAATTATCATAAAAGATGAGAAAAAGATGAAAATATTCATCTTCTTCCCCAATTTTTCTGCCGAAATTTCCTCCTGCACAGCCAAGAGAGCTTTGGACTTTTTCAAGCAATTTGTAAGTGCATTTCAACCCCGTTTTTAATTATTTTCGTATTTTTGAGTTCCTTGAGGCTTGAATTTCATGATTTTGCCATTTATTTGAGAATAAATTAGGGTTTGAAAATCCCCCATTTTAGAGAAATCTGTTATTTGATGAGTTTTGGTAGTAAATGAGTTATTAATGTATTAATTACGTGTTTTTACAAGTAGTTTTCGATAAAAACGTCCCTAATGGACTAAAATGAGAAAAGAGAAAAGTTTGTTCATAAGTATGTGAATGTGAGTGATTCTTGGATTGTTTTATTGGTAAAAAGGTTTAATTGAGTCTAAAATGCAAGAAAATGAAGCGGAATTGAATTTTCGAGATTAGAGGAAAAATGGTCTTTTTGCCCAAGAGTTCGGTTTATGAATGTGTTTGGATAAAATATTGATAAAATGTGTTAAATGCATTTATTTAGCTCAAGAAAGAAGAGAGGGTGATCGAAATCGTGGAAAGGAAAAGATAGTAGATTAGTACGAGCTAGTCGTTTTGTAATCGAGGTAAGTCATGAGTAAATTATCATGCACTTGCATTATCGTTAATTATTTGATAAATTACATGTGAAAATATATGAATATGAATGGTGAATTGAATAATTGCATAATTTGTATATTATGGAAAATCCCATGTGAACTGTAAGATTGATTTTGGATATGGGTGACATGTCACTTGAGGGTTCCGTTTCCGTATTCCGGGTGCTGGGTGTACTAGCATGTGTTGCAGTCACCTGTCAGCTTCTGTGAGCAGACCCGTGGATTACATTTACGATTCATTGATTGTAGTAGCTTCGGCTACATATTGTGGTAGCTTCGGCTACATATTGAGGTAGCTTCGGATACGTATTGTGGTGGCTTCGGCCATATTATTGTGAGGCACTTGATGCCAATCTCTGCATATCCTTTTTCTTTTCTGAAAGTTCAACGGGAAAAGATTAACGTTAATGTGCGAAGCCATGGTGCAGGGTAATAAAATTGAATAGGACATGTGCATGGAATATCTATAACTGAACAATGTGGTAAGAGTATGTAATGAGTAAGTATCATGAATGTTGCATTTGTATTATGTGGAAATCAATTGCCTTAATTAGATAATGCGCATCTGCTTTTAAATTACTTATGTCTTACTAAGCTACTTGTAGCTTACTTCTCTTTCTTGCCCTTCTTTTAGATTACCGAGCACATTACAACTTGGATTGGTGATCAAAAGAAGCTCGTCCTACACTATCAAGCCATCTTGGTATTTGAAAACATAGTTTATATTTTGATTTTTTGCATGTATAGGTGGCTAGTCTTAGCATAGATATTCTTTTATAAGCCTATCAAGTAGGTGCGTAAATGATAATTGCCTTGTAAATGGTATTTGTAAATATAGTTCTTGTGGATAGATGCCTTATTTTGGTTGAATTTGAATGGTATGGATGTTTGTTGGGTTTGGAAGGGCCAAGGCTTGGCATATAGCCTAATACGGTCTGCACAGTAAAACACACAGGCGTGTGTCATGATCGTGTGGAATTTGGCAGAATGCTCCATGGTCTTATGGCACGGGCGTACCTAGGCCGTGGGTGACACACGGTCTAACCCCACGGGTGTGTCCCTGGACCGTGCCTCCCCTGCACTTTAAATTGAATTTTGAGTACCACACGAGCTTGAGACACGGTCGTGTGTCTTGACCGTATGGAGTACACGGCCCCCAAACGACCGTGTAGGGTGACCGTGGCAAATTTGACATATTCGACCATGGTCTCCGGATATGGGCGTGTGAAGGCCACATGGCCTTATTGTAGCGACGTAAAATTTCTTAGCTTTGTCGCTAATTGGGGTGTTTGATTGAAAGTTTTAAAAACCGATGTTTGATTTTAAAAAGGGAGTCGCCACCGATCTTTTTTCTAGGTGTGATCGGACACCTAATAAAACCTCTGTTTAACAAAGAAAATTTATTTTTAGTAAAAAGAAGGCCGGGTTTAGGTCCACGTCTAAATTCCAGAGAAAAATAGGGTTCGGGAGTCGGTTACGCGCGAGGAAGGTATTAGCACCCTCGCAACGCCCAAAATTGGTATCTTGTTAAGTACGCGTTGTCTTGATTTCAAAAAAATACGAGTTCAATATAACATTTAATCGTGACCCGATTGAAAAGACAAGAATTTTTAAATTTTTGATTTTATAGAAGGGCGTCCCGTTTTCAACACAAGCCGATACGATTCACCCAACATAGCGATGAAATCGACGACTTAGTATTGAATCGATGCATTGCCTTATGTTTTTGAAATGAATTAAAACAAAAATAAGATTTTTGAAGTATGATAAGTAAATTGATATGAAATAAAATAAATGAAGTAAAGAATTAGAAATATATGTCGGAACAAATGATGAATATGACCATAACATTAAACGGCAATAACAATGTAAGCGATATCAAACATGATAATCTAATTAAACACGAAATAAAACAATGAATGTATATATGTACACATAATGATAAGTAAGGTGACGGAAGTACAATGAAAACAAATCACACTACACACATATACACAACATATAAATATGATATTAGAAAAATATACACATGATATAAATAAAAATTATAATAAGAAAAAATGTGTATATATAATATAGGGTTAAAAATATATACAAAAATATATATGCATAAGATAGTGTAATAAAAATTTGTAGCTAATAGTATGAAAAAGTACATGCATAATATATACAAACATATAATATATGCACAATATGTAAAAAATATGATGTTAAAAGGATATATATATATAATAGAGTTTTAAAAAAAATACATATCTAATATATATAAAACTTATATACGTAATAATGGTATTCAAAATATATATGCAGCATGGTATTAAAAACGTATACATACATATGAAAAGATATAATATTAAAGTATATATGTACATAAAGTCAAAAATATATACATCACATAAAAAAATATACACATACCATATACATACATATTAAAACAATAATAAAATATAAAAAGACAAGAAGTATGTATGTAATGATAGTGTTTGAAAAATATGCGTAATAGTATATATGTATAATATATCATTAAAATGTCTATATAATATAATGTTGAAAACATATATACAACATAGGATTAAAATGATAGATAGCAAAAATACTTAATATATACGTTAGAAATGGGAATAGTATCAAAAAACACTATTAATAATAATATGTAAATACATGCAAATGTTAATAATACTAGTGATAATGATAATAAAATACAAAAAGTAAATATAGTGTAATAATATTATTAAAAATAAAAATAGTAAATAATAACAATGCGTATATTTAAGAATAATAGTCATAATAGTAAATATGATGTAAAAGTGTAATATTAGAAATAACACAAAGTATAATATACTAAAAAATAAAATAATAATAATAATAATATATTAAAAATGATGAATATAATAATAAAAGACGAAAATAACAAAAAGGGATTGAAATTGAATTAAAAACAGAATTTTGGAGCAAATTTAGAAAGAAAATAAAGAAAAGGGGCTCATTTGAAATACGCAAACACAATGGAGGGACCAAACGGGATAATATCCCTAGTCTCAATGTGCTGCGCTTCGATTTGCAAAACCGTTGACTGAATAGAAAATAAAAGAAAATAGATAGGCAAATTTAAAAAGAAAAATAAAAGAGGAATGGGCTTGATTGAAGTACTCTGCGAAAGCAGAAGTCCCAAGTGCGCAAATAGCCCAAATGTTGAACTTATCAGCCCCCCCACCCGCACAAAACGGTGCTGTTTTAACTGATCCAAAAGGCCTGTTCCTTTATTTTTTTCACGTTTTAACCCTAATCTTCAGAAGAAAATTGCAGCAGCCAAGTTCAGAGAGAAGAAGCTAAAACGTCAAAGCTTTTCTCCCTCTTTTCTCATCCATTCGGCTTGGGTTTTGAACCCCTCATCGCCGCCGTCGATGGTCCGTCATCGTGGGTGGTGAAGACGACCACTTCCAACCCCCCTTAACCCGTGTTTGAAACTAGAAAATGAAATAGAAAAGAAGAAAAAAAAACTAAAAAATGGTGCTTTATCTCCCGGAGAGATCATCGAACCGACCCTGAGGATTCGGCCCTCTCTTTTCTGATCGGGGGAAAGTACAGAGGTAAGGCTCCTTTTTTATTTTATTACCCCTTGTAAATCGAAACTTATCCCTTGCCAATCGAAACTAAAATGTAAAAAAATGGGTCACCTTTAATCTGTTTTGCTTTGATTTTTTTGCTTTTTATTTCTCTTATTCCTTTCTTTTCAAAAATTTCTTCCCCCCTTTACAATCGTTTGTTTCAGTCGCTTTATAGCCATTTTTAATACAATATTTACTGTTTATTTGCTCTATTATTGTTCTGCTGTTGCGTGTTGCCATTTGCTCTGTCTCTGCTTCGATTTTGCTTCTGTGCTTGCTGTTGTTTGCCATTTCTGCCTCTGTTTGCACGTCGCGTGAGGAGTCAACGGAGATGCAGAAAGCCGTTTTGGTGCTAACATGCCCGGAGAATTGTGTCTCGCGCGACGAGTGTGCTATGGAGGCACGTGGGTGGCTTCTGATAGGAGGTACGGTGCTGCTGAGCTAGGGGCTAAGGGTTTCGGCTGATATGATGATGCTTGGGGCTAGGGTTTGTAGTGGGCTTAGGTAATTAGTTTGGGTTTGTTGTTTAAAGTATAGTAGGCCAAAATTGGCATGCAACAACTGCCCCTCTTTGCTCATTGTCGTGCAACGGGAATAGAGCAAAGACATAAAAAAGGCCAATTCTGCCTCGTCTTGCCGAGTCTTGACTTGCTTTGTTGTTTCTTCTCTTCAGGTAGCCTCGCTCTGGTCCACTACATCTTGTTGCCTTGATCATTTACTTCCATAAGATAAGGCTTGTGATCTCTCTTCTGCAGCTTCAAAGTGATAAGACTTGCAACTTCGACCTGTTCTACTGCAACCTCTGAGAGGCAAAATTTGCTTCTTCGATCAACTCCAATCTTTATTCTTTAATCTGTATGCGACCTTGGGTTCAACTCGTCTCTCACAATATGGGTTGACTTTTGAAAAACATAAATTGAAAATATCTCGGCTTGTCCTGAGGCTCAACCTATCTCTCGCAATATGAGTTGATTTTTGAACATATAAATTGAAAAATATAAATTGAAAATACCTCAACATGTCTTGAGGCTCAACTCACCTCTCGCAATATGAGTTGATTTTTGAAAGACAGAAATTAAAGACAGAATTTGAAGAACAGAATTTGAAACTACCTTGGCGTGTGAGCCAAGGCTCAATTCACCTCTCGCAATATGAGTTGATTTTTTTGAAAAATAGAACTTAAAAATAGCTCAGTGTGACCTGAGGCTCGACTCACTTCTTGCAATATAAGTCAATTTTTGAAACATAAATTGGAAAACAAAAATTGGAAATACCTCAACATGTCTTGAGGCTCAACTCACCTCTCACAATATGAGTTGATTTTGAACACATGAATTGAAAAACAGAATTGAAAATACCTCAGCATGCCCTAAGGTTCAACTCACCTCTCGCAATATGAGTTGATTTTTGAAAATATAAATTGAAAAACAGAAATTGAAAATACCTCAGCGTGTGAGCTAAGGCTCAACTCACCTCTCGCAATATGAGCTGATTTTTGAAAAACATAAATTGGAAATACCTCAGCGTGTGACCTGAGGCTCAACTCGCTTCTCGCAATACAAGCTGATTTTTGGAAAACATAAATTGAAAATACCTCAGCGTGTGACTTGAGGCTCAACTCGCTTCTCGCAATACGAGCTGATTTTTGAAAAGCATGAATCGAAAATACAGAAATTGAAAGTACCTCAGTGTGTGACTTGAGGCTCAACTCGCTTCTCGCAATACGAGCTGATTTTTGAAAAACATAAATTGAAAATACCTTAGCGTGTGACCTGAGGCTCAACTCGGTTCTCGCAATACGAGCTGATTTTTGAAAAGCATGAATCGAAAATATAGAAATTAAAAGTACCTCAGTGTGTGACCTGAGGCTCAACTCGCTTCTCGCAATACGAGTTGACTTTTGAAACATAAATTGAAAAACAGAAATTGAAAATACCTCAGCGTGTGACCTGAGGCTCAACTCGCTTCTCGCCATATAAGTTGATTTTTATGAAAAATAAAATAAAAAATATACCCAAAATATCTCATCTGGTGGAATTTGTGTGTCTTCTTCCTCGACTTAGTACAACTATCATCGCATCCTCTTACTCTGCTAGAGTACCTAAATATGTCGTGCATGATGTTATCATGATATGCACATGTTTATCTTAAATGTCTTTATGCCTACATGATTATGCTATGCGCTTTGGGCTTTTTGTCACCTATCCCCTTTTCGTCACCACTTTTGACGATCTGCGTTCATTGTTTTGACTCTTGACTTTCTCTTAAGGTTTTGTACCTGTCCCCAAGTTTCACAAGTAATCTGTGTTTCTCAAATATCACTCTTTTGCCCCCTGTTGAACTTTGTTCTTGCTTTGAGGCTCTTGTACTTATCAAATTCTCATTCAGGTAATACTCAACATTTCTTTTATTTGGAGTATGTCATTTCAAAATGCTTTAAATACTCAACGCATGAACTCTCCCACGTTTCTCACTAAGGAATCTTTTTGAGCATGGCTTATTGCATAGAAAATTTCGAGCTTGCTTCAAATACTGTAGTCTTGCTGTTTGGCTCACTCCTTGAATTATTTTACTCCTTGGGCCCAAATCTGCTTCATTCGATCGCCCTTTTCGGGTTTTCATCTTGATCTTCTTTTTCTCTTTTTTTTTTTTAATACTCAAGGTGTCATCACTCATTGCCCATCAGGACTCTATCACTAATGTGGTACACTACCCTATTGCTCGGCTAGTATTTCGACTAAAACCCGAGAAAATAATCGCGTTTTGCTTAACTAGCTTGCCTCACTGTAACTTCAGAGTCCATTCTACTGTAATTTGGGGACACAGAGTTGGTACTATCTTTAGATCATTCCACTACAATTCCGAGCTATATGATCTGTATCAATCCACTGTAATTCAAAGGTATAGGATCTCTAACTTGTTCCATTAACTGACCACTCCTCGAGTGACCTGACCAGATGTTTATGCGTGATATTTGCATGGATGCAGAATATAATTTTTCTTGAGAATGATCTCTGTTTTATGCTTAGGTTGACAATGCTTATTTTTATCGAGATTATATCACTAACGCGATATCTTGTTTTTGTTCAACTAATATCTTTGACAGAAAATCTGAAGAGATAAACTCAATTTAAGCTCAAATATTTCCAACTCTTACACTTGGTGAGCTCTTAAACAACAGTCCTGTTTCAGGTTCTTGTACCATTTAAAGGCTTTCAGAGTAATATGTGAAACTCCTTTTATAAAAGTATGATTAGTCCATTAATCATTATTTCAATGCGAAATGCTTGAAAAGGATTAAACTAATGGACAAGAGGAAAATTGATTAAGAGCATAGCTTGAAACAAACAAGTCGAACAATGAGAGCAAATGCAAGTTTACTGGAAGCGCATTTTGAAAAGAATAAGATAATCAAAGATAAATTCAAAAATGGGTAAAATGGAAAGCTAGGTGCCCCAGATATCGCAGCCTGAGCTTCTTCGTACAAACTCCTTTGAGATCATTTTGAGCTCAACATGTGTTTATGGGAAGTACTTTGTTGATGCCCCAAGACGTAGCATACTTCTTCATTGTCAATTCAAGTACAGCAAGGCTATTATATGTCTCGCCTTATCAAAATTTGAGCAGCCCTTTTCAGGTTTTCAACTCAAAGCCCCTTTGGTCTCAAGGCGCCCTTTGCGGGTTTTCACCTTAGCCTCTCTATTTTCTTTTCTTTCTTTTTTTCTTTCTTTTTTGTTTTTGAATGAATAAAGGTCTCAAAGCGCCCTTTGCGGGTTTTCACCTTGGCCACTCCTTTTTAGGTATCTCTGAACTGAATCCAAATTTAGGATTGGATCAGTGCTCCTCCGGGGAAAGCCTCATTTACCTCATAAAGTCCTTAAGCATTTATTTTCCTTCGAAATCCTTTTGTAGAGAAAGGATCTTCTGCAATACCAGGTTCCTATTATGAAATTCCTTTGCGTGAACCCTTTTCGTCATAACTCAGCATTATCCATTTTTGCACATTGGACTATGATGAATACTTTCAAACCTTTTCTGCAGTCAAGTTTACTAAAGACACTCTACTTCATCCAATTCTTGATTCAATCGAAGCTTGGAGAAAAGAATATTAATTTCCATGGACAGAACACCTCTAATGCCCTAGCGAAGGTCTTGGTCAACTTTAATAAGCACAAAGAGTAGAGGGTAGCTTCTTATGCCAATACTTACAAGTCTCGGTCATTTTTCATAACTTTTCTTTATTTTTGTATTTTTCTTTTCGCAGCCTTTGTTTTATTGTGATATGGCGCCTAATCTTTGAACGAACTGTAATCTTTTGACATTATACAGTTGCGCACTGTAAAACATGATTCTTTTTTGGCATTTGATCTCTTTTTTTTATGACTGTCGACTTTATAATATTGGCATATGAAGCAACATTCACTTTCTTAGCGAAGCAAATGACGACCATGTTGATGATGTCAACTAGAAGCTTTTGACGAGATCGTCCCTAGAACATCTATGCCCCATGTATTGAAAAGTTTGTGAAGAAATGGAAGAAGCACGTGAGTCTTGTTGACATAACTGATGCTATTCCCTTCCCTTGATAAACCAACAATATCCGATCCTCCTGGCTATTGTAGAACCATTGTCATGTGTTCTTTAGACAACCTTATAGACTTCTTTCAAGATGTTTCCAAGTGCATCTTAATATAATCGTGTGAAAACATCCTTGAATTCTTGGAAATAACTCAATAGTCTTGCCTTATTTCTACGGTGAGCTATGCTTCGATCTTCATCTTTTTCCCAAGCTCGCAATGTTAACTGACCCTTTGTAAGTTAGGATCTGTCTTTCATCTCATTCTGCCATCCATAACGAATTAGAAGATAGGCACAATCTCTGTCATCTTCGAAGTCCTGAGATCCCTTTAGACACATATCTTGCTCCAAAGAGGGTCAATAACAGCGTCGTTCATGACATTGATATTTGGGGACCTATTATGGGCACGAAGGTATATTCCAAAGAATAAATGATTCTTAAGATGATTATTTGCATGGTATAATCATGAATGAAGAGTGAAAAAATATTTGAATAAAAGTTCAAAGAATAAAGAAATAAAAGAATATCTGCTCAAATAGATGCATTTTATTGAAATAAAAATCTTGGACCCAATCCTATTTCACAAAAGGAGACTTATCGCCTCTAGTCTTAAGGCCATAAGTATGTTTTGAATATTACTCTAGATTAGCTTTAAAAGTACAAGGATCTCTTCCACAGTTCCATTGTGCAAAACACTTCCAAATATGTGAAGTTTGGAGGTGGGTGATATCGAGGTCGTGGTTGAATTGGGTACGAATTAAAAGTATAGTGGCTTCCTTTTCCCACCATATGAGCTTCTGGCTCTTTTTTCTTCATAGCTGCTGCCCCCTTTTTAGCTCTCGGGGACTTCCATCCTTCCCACTTTTGATGGCATTCTCAATAAGTTCCCCAGATACCACGATATCTGTAAAGTCCTTCGTGGCACTCCCTACCAACTTGTCATAAAATGGCGCTTTCAACGTGTTGATGAAAAGAATCGCTATTTCATGATAAGTAAATTGATATGAAATAAAATAAATGAAGTAAAGAATTAGAAATATATGTCGGAACAAATGATGAATATGACCATAACATTAAACGGCAATAACAATGTAAGCGATATCAAACATGATAATCTAATTAAACACGAAATAAAACAATGAATGTATATATGTACACATAATGATAAGTAAGGTGACGGAAGTACAATGAAAACAAATCACACTACACACATATACACAACATATAAATATGATATTAGAAAAATATACACATGATATAAATAAAAATTATAATAAGAAAAAATGTGTATATATAATATAGGGTTAAAAATATATACAAAAATATATATGCATAAGATAGTGTAATAAAAATTTGTAGCTAATAGTATGAAAAAGTACATGCATAATATATACAAACATATAATATATGCACAATATGTAAAAAATATGATGTTAAAAGGATATATATACATAATAGAGTTTTAAAAAAAATACATATCTAATATATATAAAACTTATATACGTAATAATGGTATTCAAAATATATATGCAGCATGGTATTAAAAACGTATACATACATATGAAAAGATATAATATTAAAGTATATATGTACATAAAGTCAAAAATATATACATCACATAAAAAAATATACACATACCATATACATACATATTAAAACAATAATAAAATATAAAAAGACAAGAAGTATGTATGTAATGATAGTGTTTGAAAAATATGCGTAATAGTATATATGTATAATATATCATTAAAATGTCTATATAATTTAATGTTGAAAACATATATACAACATAGGATTAAAATGATAGATAGCAAAAATACTTAATATATACGTTAGAAATGGGAACAGTATCGAAAAACACTATTAATAATAATATGTAAATACATGCAAATGTTAATAATACTAGTGATAATGATAATAAAATACAAAAAGTAAATATAGTGTAATAATATTATTAAAAATAAAAATAGTAAATAATAAGGGTTTTTTACCCAAATAATACAAAAAAATTAAAAATTTACCAAAATAACACCCCATTTTTTTTATTTACTAAAATAATACTAACTTTTTTTTTATTTACCAAAATAATACAAATCAAAAAAAAAAAACGCTGAAAACGAAAAAAAAAAATACTGATGCAGTGGGGCCCACAGGCGGCACCAATGGTGCCTGTGGCAGAGGCGGCACCAATGGTGCCACTGCCACAGGCGGCACCATGAGGGGACCCTTCACCCGTGCTTTTTTGTTGGTTTTCATGTTAGGGACCATTAAAATGGTCCCCAAGTTGAAGAAATGAAAGCTACGGGCAAGAAGAAGAAGAAGAGAAAAAAAGAAGAAGAGAAGAAGAAGGGGAAGGGGACGCACCAGAGGGGAGAAAAAAAGGAGAAAAAGAAGAGAAGGAGAAGAAGAAGAAGAAGAAAGAGGAGGGAAGGAAAAGGAAAAAGAAAAAATAAAGAAAGGTAGTTTTTTTTTTTTTAATATAGTAAGTAATGGTGGGTTACCATAAATGATATTTTCTAAAAATGTGATTTGTTTTGATTTAATTGAGATTTAATTTTAAATTTATTTTTTGCAAGGTATTATTATTTGAAGTGAAAGAGATATTAAGGTATGTTTATATTTATCTATGTTTTATTATTTACGTTAGTACATTATTATTTTATGATTTATGTTTTATTATTTTATGTAAATTATTTGGTAAGTGTATTTATGTTTATAAAATATTTTATTATTTTATGTAATTTATTTAGCAATTTGTAATGAGATTTGTTTACAAAAATATTAGTAAAAATAAAAAATCGAAAATAATTTATAAAAAATAAAATACGACATAAAGGGCCCAAGTAATGGTATTTTACTAAATTTGTATAAGAAACACTAAAATAATATATTTCAAACAGTATTTTCTAAAATAATATAAAATATGAAAATATGAAAATAATATATTTTTAAAAAATAATAAAATCCAAAAATTAGAAAAAAAAAACTAAAAAAGGGCCAAAGTAATGGTTTTTTACTAAAATAATATATTTTAAACATTATATACGAAAATAATATAAAATAATAAAATACAAATTTAATATTTAGTTTGGAAGTGATTTGAATTCGAAAATTAAAAAAATACGAGCAAATTACCAAAATAATGGTTTTTTACTAAACTTATATAAAAAAATATTAAAATAATACATTTGAAATATTATATACTAAAATAATATAAAATAATAAAATAGTATATTTTTTGAGAGTAATAAATTTCGAAAATAAGAAAAATACGAGCAAATAGCCAAAGTGACGTTTTTTTCCAAATTTGTATAAAAAACACAAAAACAATACATTTGAAACATTATGTAAAAAATAATATAAAATAATAAAATACGAAAATAATATTTAGTTTGGAAGTGATTTGAATTCGAAAATTAAAAAAATACAAACAAATTACCAAAATAATGGTTTTTTTAATAAACTTATATAAAAAATATTAAAATAATACATTTGAAATATTATATACTAAAATAATATAAAATAATAAAATAGTATATTTTTTTAGAGTAATAAATTTCGAAAATAAGAAAAATACGAGCAAATGGCCAAAGTGACGGTTTTTTTCCAAATTTGTATAAAAAACACAAAAACAATACATTTGAAACATTATGTAAAAAATAATATAAAATAATAAAATATGAAAATAATATTTAGTTTGGAAGTGATTTGAATTCGAAAATTAAAAAAATACAAACAAATTACCAAAATAATGGTTTTTTTACTAAACTTATATAAAAAATATTAAAATAATACATTTGAAATATTATATACTAAAATAATATAAAATAATAAAATAGTATATTTTTTGAGAGTAATAAATTTTGAAAATAAGAAAAATACGAGCAAATGGCCAAAGTGACGGTTTTTTTCCAAATTTGTATAAAAAACACAAAAACAATACATTTGAAACATTATGTAAAAAAAATATAAAATAATAAAATACGAAAATAGTATTTAGTTTGGAAGTGATTTTAATTCGAAAATTAAAAAAATACGAACAAATTACCAAAATAATGGTTTTTTTACTAAACTTATATAAAAAAATATTAAAATAATACATTTGAAATATTATATACTAAAATAATATAAAATAATAAAATAGTATATTTTTTGAGAGTAATAAATTTCGAAAATAAGAAAAATACGAGCAAATAGCCAAAGTGACGTTTTTTTCCAAATTTGTATAAAAAACACAAAAACAATACATTTGAAACATTATGTAAAAAATAATATAAAATAATAAAATACGAAAATAATATTTAGTTTGGAAGTGATTTGAATTCGAAAATTAAAAAAATACAAACAAATTCCCAAAATAATGGTTTTTTTACTAAACTTATATAAAAAATATTAAAATAATACATTTGAAATATTATATACTAAAATAATATAAAATAATAAAATAGAGAGTAATAAATTTCGAAAATAAGAAAAATACGAGCAAATGGCCAAAGTGACGTTTTTTTCCAAATTTGTATAAAAAACACAAAAACAATACATTTGAAACATTATGTAAAAAATAATATAAAATAATAAAATACGAAAATAGTATTTAGTTTGGAAGTGATTTTAATTCGAAAATTAAAAAATACGAACAAATTACCAAAATAATGGTTTTTTACTAAACTTATATAAAAAATATTAAACTAATACATTTGAAACATTATGAACTAAAATAATATAAAATAATACAAAATTTTTAATAGTATTTATTTTAAAAATGATTTTAATTCGAAAAAAAACGAACAAATGGCCAAAGTAATGCTTTTTTACTAATTTTATATAAAAACACACTAAAATAATAAAACATTGAAATTAAAAACATAAATTTATTTTGAAGTTGCAGGTTTTGGAATGGCTCGATTGCTTAAAAACGATCCTCATATTTCTGATGCGGCTAAAAATATGGTAATATATTATTATTTGTTAATAACTGGTTCTATTAAATAAAAATATACTTAATATATAGAAATAAATCATATTATCCTAATATTTATTTTCTGTAATTTAACACTATCAGGATTCGTACCGCATAGTAAGGGGACGGGTGAACGCTATAGGATATCCCCCGGATGAACGATTGATGCCATACTTAGAGCAGGCTGGATTCGGGTCAGCGGCATTGATCCGGACATTCAACTTACGCTACGATTTATTATCTGCACTTGTGGAGCGGTGGCGCCCGGAGACCCACACTTTTCATTTTCCGTGTGGGGAGTGCACTGTGACTTTAGAAGACGTTGCACTGCAGCTTGGGCTCCCAATCGACGGGAGTCTCGTAACAGGAGTAAGTGCATTTGCTGAGCCGACTGCATTATGTTATAGCCTATTAGGAGACTCGCCCCAGACCGACGATGAAGAGTCAACTTTAACGGAACTGAAATTTACGTGGCTGAGAGAAAAATTTGGACAGTTATCAGCTAATGCCACAGAAGTAGAGTTGATGTGCGCTGCTCGAGCGTACATCATGCATCTTATAGGGGGAGTACTGATGCCCGATTCAAACAATAATAAGGTTCATATCATGTACTTACCCTTATTAGCTGATTTGGCTAATGCTCGGTCGTATAGTTGGGGCTCGGCTGTTCTAGCATATTTGTATCGAGAGCTTTGTCGGTTGACAAAGCCTACTGTCGTGGACATGGGCGGATGTCTTACATTGTTGCAGTCCTGGGCACTTTATCGGATGCCATTCTTGGCATCAGTTAGCCACTAGCCATATGTATATCCACTGGTTAACAGGTGAGAAAATATAACTTCTTATTAATTGACAATTGTTTTACGATACTATTGTAACGATACTATATTGACTTGAAATTTGTTTTTGTAGGTGGAGTATTTATCCGGGTATCGGGAGGTCGTACACTGTCCCGATATATCGTATGATGATCGAACAGCATGCCGGAGAAGGGGTAAGCTATTCTAATATTTGTGACATGTTACTTTCTATATATTACTCGCACCGTGTTAAAATATAACTATGTTATTAATCATGCAGTTTATATGGATGCCATATCGTAGACCCGAAATTGCAGCTATTATACCATCCACTGTCTACGTTGATTCTCATATGTGGTGCATTAATACACCAATTATAAGTTTCAATGTTGTAGAGTGGTACCATGGCGATCGTGTGCTACGACAATTCGGTTGCGTCCAACATATCCCCGATCAGCCATGCGAGGTGGGGCCACAGGTTCATGGCAAGAATAAGAGAGGAAGACCGGGGAACAATTGGGGAGTTAAGCACCGGAAATTTATTGAGGTATGGAATAATCGAATGGCCCGGATACCTGAGATGATTATGGCTTCCGATTTGCATGCATCAGTAGAGTACCTGCGATGGTACTCTAGTTTCGGAAAGCCATATATACTTGGAGCCCAGTCGACTATAGTCCCCCCGCATATGCAGCGACATGGTGCATATGAGCCAGTGGCGGAGCTTGATCCAGAGCCTGATCCAGTGCCGGAGCCCGAGCCGCAGCCCGAGCCGGAGCCCAACCAATCACATTCGGAATCACATTCGTATCATCCAGATTTGGCGGGTATGAACTATTTCCCGAGCTCATCAGGGGGCGGATACGAGTTTGATATGTTTGGATTGTTCCCACCAGATTACAGCACTCCTGGCTCGTTTCAACATCATGGCACTCCTTCCGGCTCAAGTTCATCAATGCCATTCGATTCAAATGATTTTTCTTCCATGTTCACTACACCCCCACCTCCGCCTCAGGAGGATGTTGGTCGTCGCGATCACCCAGATCGTGAACGTCGACCTCCGCAGAGATATACCCCTAGGACCACACCATCGAACCATCAATTTTAGGGGTTTTTTGCGGTTTTGATATTACTGTAGTTAGTATTTTTTTATATTACAATCTTTGTACTTTTTGACCATAAATTTAATTAGATTAATTTGAACTTTAACAAAATTTGACCATAACAAAATTTTATTTCCGTTTAGTATCTCTTTATTTTACTTATTTCTTTTATATTAACTTAATAATAATATAAATATTTTATTTAACAACAAATGTATTATTTTACAATTGTAATATTATATATACCTACACATGTAATATATCATCATACTACATTTGTTATATTTTTAAATTATTTATCATATAAAATCCCAATATTTTAATTAATAATATAATTTAATTCTAATTATCTATTACTTTTAATATTAAGTAAACAAATTATTTTATAACATATGTACCAAAATCATATAATTACTCTAAATCATTACAAATGGCTTAATTGCTATTTTAATACCTTTTTCTTTCTATTACTTTAGAATTAAAATTTTAACCTTTACTCAATGTAGTCCTTTTTACTAATTACTCTAAATTAAATTAGTTTCGCCTAATTAAAACCTAATTAGACATATAACTAGACTCATAATTATTCCTAATAATTATTAAAGGATGTAATTTACTAAGACAGAGGCCCAATAATACACTATTCCGGTGCCCACGAATTTTGGGTCGTTACAATTACAACATTACAACATTACACATAACAACTTAGCAATATTTGTTTTAAATTAAAAACGCTACAGCATAAGCTCAATTCCGACCTGATCGTGACGATTGTCCAACATGATAGTTTCGCTGCGGGCATTTATTCCGGGTATGACCAGCAAACCTGCATATTCCACAACGATTACCGTCAAATTTCTCCGTAATGTCCATTTCATTACGGATTCGAGATGATTGCGGACGACCTCTTGGATTCCTGCGTAGCCCTCTGTCTGGGAGAAGCTCGAAAGTCATCGAAGGCACCTCCCACGTAGACAGGTCAGGCAGGACGGGAAAGTCATTTTCCCAGACACGCAATGTGCGCTCCAGCGTGTACACATCATCGACAAATTGTTCAACATTAAGGTTCACTTTAGCACACGCTGCCACGACATGTGCGCATGGATAATGAAGTGTTTCGAACCTCCTACATTCGCACCGTCTGTTCCGGAGATCAACTCCATATGACCTAGGTGGTATACCAGGTCGACGACTGATGGTCTCCGTAACTCGAAATGTTTCCAGGCGTCGTGAATATATTTCTACATTCATCGACCTCGCCATCCGACGGTTTGCAACCATTGCATCCCTGACATCTTCGACAAACATGTGTCCCGCCTCTATCTGGTTGACTTGTTGCTGACCCATTCTTGGCATCAACGTAGCCAATCTGTAGAATGTAGCTGAGAAGACAGATGCAATTGGAAGGTGTCGTGTTTTCAATAACACAGCGTTGACTCCCTCCACTAAGTTCGTAGTCATTTGACCATAGCGAAAGCCCTCATCAAAACTTTGAGCCCATTGCCACGGCTCCATTGTACCCAACCACTGTCTGAAAGATGTGTTTGTTTGACCCTCCATGTCACTCTCAAGTCGAATCATTTTTTGACGAAAAATATGTGGCTCTAACTCGTACGCTGTATACGTATTAAGAAAGTATAAGTTTCAGTAACTCAATAACATAAAACATTACAACTTATATTGAAAAGATAAGGTTATCATTTACCCATTGCCACTACTTGTCTCTTCCAGTCTGCATTCTTATAATCTCGATGGAAGTTGGCCGCAATGTGACGGATGCAATAAACGGATCTCCATGGCACACCAGAACGCCTAATTGCTGCAATTAAGCCTTTCCCTCTATCGGAGATGATGCAAATATTATCGTTGCTAATAACATACCTCCGCAGATTGGTAAGGAAGAATTCCCAAGATTCCAAGTTCTCCTTATCAACGATGGCAAATGCTATCGGGAGCACGTTCCTATTGCCGTCTTGAGCAACCGCAATAAGTAGGATCTGTGTATATTTTCCATATAGCCAGGTCCCATCCACCTGCACAAACGGTTTGCAATAGGGAAATGCCCGCACACATGGATCAAACGTCCAGAACATCCGATGGAAAATTTTTTTCCTCGGCTGTAATTGGTCGTCTGGTCCGTAATAAGGTTTTGTTTGTAACTCAATCACAGTCCCCGATACGTACTCTCGCATAGCAGCTATCCATCCTTGTAGCTCGTTATATGAAGAATCGTAATCACCATACAATTGCTCCATCGCCATCTGTTTAGCTATCCACGCCTTCCGATATGATACCCGATACTGGAATCGTGCTTGCATTTCGGCAATCAGTACCGAAACTTTAATGGTTGGCATGTCCTTCACCATCGGCATGATACACGTACAGATAGTTTTCGAATCAAGTTTTCGATGATCTTCTGTCATACGTGTTGATGTGCATGTGTGAGGACCAACAAATTTTCGTATCTCCCACATTTGCGAATTTTGAATGAATGCAGCTCGTACCCGCCAATTGCAGCCTTCTGCTGCCTTCCAACACTCCCCAATATATATTGTCGGTGTAGACACCGCAACTTTGTAATCTACTGATATATTCATGCTATATCGTTTAATAGCAAATACGCACTCCTCTTTACTTTCGAATCTCTGTCCTACAACTAACTCCGCATAATCAGAATTTACTGCCAGCCGATGAGCAGGAAGTATTTCAGGGTACTCCGGGAACTCAGCTACACGCGCTGCGTCGGGGTCAATGAGTGACATGTATGGCCCAGGTTTATTGTGCATCGTAATACCTCGCATCTGGTTCCTGACCGAAGACGCATTAATGTTTCCACCGTCATTCACACCTTCATCGTCAATATCATCAGGTACATCGTCCACATCGGGATCACTCTCACTATCAACCTCTTCATCACAATGATCCCTACCGTCGTATCCATCATCACCTCCCACATCAATTACGGGTGTAATATTGAGATCGATATTGTTCCCACCTATAGTCGATTCACTATCAATGTACGATATTGGAGCCACCATGCACGGTTCTTGAGCTTCATGTTCTTCACTATATGCATTGACATCTTCATTTTCCTCCATACCAGCTAACTTGGCAAATAAGTGAATCGGTGCATTTTTGTTGCTCCCATTTCCACAGTAAAGATCGATCATTGTTTCCACATCTTCGTCGTCTACAAGTTCCATTTCGGTGAATTTTATCGGATCTGTCGAAACTGGAAACTTGTAGAAAATTTTTAATATCCTTCTCCCACAACGTCTAACAATTTTTGCATTAATCCTCTCCTTCATTTCATCCAACAAGATATTTCTATTAAATCTCATTGCTATTTGTTGTCGACATTCAAATATGCATCCAATACTTGTTGTCAAGATGATTCCATCGAAATAAACGCATACGAAAAACTTATCATCCATCTTCAATATTCAATCTGTTAAACAATAAACAAAATTTCAAAATATAATTTCGAACCCTAAATAACTAACTTTAATAAAAAAAATAATGTTTCAATATGCAATTTTTTTATTCATAAGCTCATACTAAACCCTAAAAATTAACAATAATAATACTAACTAAAAAAATAATTAGGATTTTTACTAATTCTAATAACTAAATTAATAACAAAAATATACAAAAAATATAATAACAATATAATCTATTATTTTTAAAAAAAATACCTTATTTTTTCTTTCTCTTTTATTCTCTTTCTCTATTTTTTCTTTCTTTTTCTGGTGCCCTCTCCTTCTTCTTCTTCTTCTCTCCTTTTTCTTCTTCTCTTTCGTGCAGATACAGGGGAAAAATTGGATCTAATATAGGGAAAAAAAACGGGATTGGGTGGTGCCCATGGGAGTGGCACCTTTGGTGCCGCCCATGGGAGAGGCACCTTTAGTGCCGCCTATGGGACAGGCACCTTTGGTGCCGCCTGTGGGCCCCACCTGTACTTTTCTGTAATTTTTTTTCGTTTTCAGAGTTTTTTTTTTTTGATTTGTATTATTTTGGTAAATAAAAAAAAGTTAGTATTATTTTAGTAAATAAAAAAAATGGGGTGCTATTTTGGTAAATTTTTAATTTTTTTGTATTATTTGGGTAAAAAACCCAAATAATAACAATGCGTATATTTAAGAATAATAGTCATAATAGTAAATATGATGTAAAAGTGTAATACTAGAAATAACACAAAGTATAATATACTAAAAAAAATAATATATTAAAAATGATGAATTTAATAATAAAAGACAAAAATAACAAAAAGGGATTGAAATTGAATTAAAAACAGAATTTTGGAGCAAATTTAGGAAGAAAATAAAGAAAAGGGGCCCATTTGAAACACGCAAACACAATGGAGGGACCAAACGGGATAATATCCCTAGTCTTAATGTGCTGCGCTTCGATTTGAAAAATCGTGGACTAAATAGAAAATAAAAGAAAATAGATAGGCGAATTTGAAAAGAAAAATAAAAGAGGAATGGGCTTGATTGAAGTACTCTGCGAAAACAGAAGTCCCAAGTGCGCAAATAGCCCAAATGTTGAAGTTATCAGCCCACCACCCACACAAAACGGTGCTGTTTTAACTGATCCAAAAAGCCTGTTCCTTTATTTTTTTTCACGTTTTAACCCTAATCTTCAAAAGAAAATTGCAGCAGCCAAGTTCAGAGAGAAGAAGCTAAAACGTCAAAGTTTTTCTCCCTCTTTTCTCATCCATTCGGCTTGGATTTTGAACCCTCATCGCCGCAGTCGATGGTCCGTCATCGTGGGTGGTGAAGACGACCACTTCCAACCCCCCTTAACCCGTGTTTGAAACCAGAATAGGAAATAGAAAAAAAGAAAAAAAAACTAAAAAATGGTGCTTTATCTCCCGGAGAGATCATCGAACCGACCCTGAAGATTCGGCCCTCTCTTCTCCGATCGGAGGAAAGTACAGAGGTAAGGCTCCTTTTTTATTTTATTACCCCTTGTAAATCGAAACTTATCCATTGCCAATCGAAACTAAAATGTAAAAAAATGGGTCACCTTTAATCTGTTTTGCTTTGATTTTCTTTGCTTTTTTATTTCTCTTATTCCTTTCTTTTCAAAAATTTCTTCCCCCTTTTACAATCGTTTGTTTCAGTGGCTTTATAGCCATTTTTAATATAATATTTACAGTTTTTTGCTCTATTATTGTTCTGCGTTGCGTGTTGCGTGTTGCCATTTGCTCTGTCTCTGTTTTGGTTTTGCTTCTGTGCTTGCTGTTGTTTGCCATTTCTGCCTCTGTTTGCAGGTCGCGTGATGAGTCATTGGAGATGCAGATGGCCGTTTTGGAGCTAGCATGCTCGGGGAGTCGTGCCTCGAGCGACTAGTGTGCTGTGGAGGCACGTGGGTGGCTGCTGATAGGAGGTACGGTGCTGCTGAGCTAGGGGCTAGGGGTTTCGGCTGAGATGTTGATGCTTGGGGCTAGGGTTTGTAGTGGGCTTAGGTAATTAGTTTGGGTTTGTTGTTTAAAGTATAGTAGGCCAAAATTGGCCTGCAACACTTATCACACGAAGGTGCTGTATGTTACACGGGCGTGTGACGTTGTTTTGAAAGAGAAAAATTTTTCGGGTTTCCATGTGATAAGATTTGAATCCTAATCATCCGAGATGTCTGTATTGATTTAGAAAACCCTCAATAAGATAAATTTTTAGTAATTTGGCTAAAAAATAGAGTTTGTATTCCGGTAAGTTTGGTAATGCCTTCTACTCGATTCCGATGACGGTTTCGGGTAAGGGTGTTACATTTTAATTGGTATCAGAGCATGGTTTAGCCGATTCTCGGACTAACGTAGCAACTGTAATAGTTAGTCTATACATGCCAAAATAAGACTTGATAGTGTGACGAATTCTCATGAGTTCAAATTGTTTTCTATTATAGTAACTGGATCCCAATCGAGCTATTGCTGATGATGCTCAGAGTAATGTGCCTGCTCCCGCGTAAGGGACAATGCCTATTGAGAATAGACCCGAGGCTCAGGGTCAAAGAGATGAGGCTCGGGCAGCCTTTCTCTGTATGATGAATAATTGGTATATGGAGTTCATTCGGGCGAATTCGAATGCTCAACCTCCCCTACCCCCTCCTGTCCCTCAAGCTGTTCCTATAGCTCCTCCACAACCAGAAATGGTAAGACCTTCTAAACCCCCAGTGGATAAGATCAGAAAATATGGGGCCGAAGAATTTCGAGCCAGTGTGGATGATGATCCTGAGAAGGCTGAATTCTGGATAGAGAATACTGTTAGAGTATTGGAGAAATTGTCTTGTACTCCAGATAAGTGCTTGAAATGTGCTGTCTCATTGCTGAAAGATTCCGCTTATCATTAGTGGAAGACCTTGATATCCGTTGTGCCTAGAGAAAGAGTGTCATGGGATTTCTTTTTAGAGGAATTTCGTAAAAAGTATATTAGTCAGCACTTCATCGATCAAAAGCGGAAAGAATTTTTAGAATTGAAGCAAGGGAGTATGTCAGTAGCCGAATATGAAAGAGAGTTTGTCAGATTGATCAAGTATGCTCAAGAGTTTGTAACTACTGAAGAAATACTTTGTAAGAGATTTGAAGATGAGCTGAATGAAAACATCCAACTGCTTGTGGGAATTCTGGAAATTAAAGAGTTGGTAGTGTTAGTTGAACGAGCGGTCAAGGCCGAAGCATTAAGCAAAG
Source organism: Gossypium stocksii (assembly GCA_020496765.1). NCBI lineage: Eukaryota > Viridiplantae > Streptophyta > Magnoliopsida > Malvales > Malvaceae > Gossypium > Gossypium stocksii. Next base: position 114,183,721 of record CM035621.1, read on the forward strand.
ATAAGAAGAAGGTTAAGAATGAAGCTAGAGATTCTAGGAAAAGATCGATGGGCCAATCATTTCAATCACAATCGAAGAAATCAAGAGAGATGAATTCTCGGTCAAATGTTTTGGTAAACTTTTCTTAGAGGGATCGTAGTAAGCAACGTTTTAAACCGAAGGGACAAACTACTTCTACAACAAGTGTTGATAGTGTGAGATCTGATAGGCTCGAATGCCAATATTGTGGGAAGAAACATTCGGGTGAATATTATGTGCGTAATCGGGCTTGTTTTAATTGTGGATCTCAAGACCATTTTGTTAAAGATTGCCCGAAAAGAGAAGAATTCGGGAAATCTCAAAATGTAAAACCAAGTAATGTGAGTAGGGAAAGACCATCAAGAAATGTGGGGTCTGGGAATAACAGTAAAGGTGAAAGAAAGGACACACCTACAAGATCTGAAGCGAGAGCTTCGGCTCGGGCGTATGCTATATGGGCTCGTGAGGAAGCATCTTCACTGGAAGTGATTACTGGTACATTTTCTCTCTATGATAATTCTGTTCTTGCTTTAATTGATCCGGGATCGACTCATTCGTATGTGTATGTGAATTTAGTATCTGATAAAAATCTTTGTGTTGAGTCCATTGAATTTGTAGTTAAAGTGACAAATCCGTTAGGAAAACATGTGATAGTAGACAAAATTTGTAAGAACTGTCCTTTGATGATTCATGGTCACTGTTTCCCTGTTGATTTAATGTTGCTTCCTTTTGATGAGTTTGATGTTATTTTGGGAATGGATTGGTTAACCATGCATGGTGTTAAGATAGATTGTAGATGAAAGATCCTTGAGTTGAATTGTGATAATGATGAAATACTCCGAATTGAAACAAATAAGTTAGATTGTGTTCTGACTGTGATCTCTATAATGTTGGCTCATAAATGTCTGAGAAGTGGATGTAATGCATATTTAGCATATGTGTTGAATACCAAAATGTCTGAGGAAGAGATTAGATCTGTGCCTATAGTTTGTGAATATTTAGATGTCTTTCTGAAAGAATTACCTGGTTTACCTCCGGACAGAGAGATAGAGTTTGGTATTGAATTACTTCCGGGTACTGCTCCGATATCGATTGCTCCGTATAGAATGGCACCGACTGAGTTAAAAGAGTTAAAGACACAGTTGCAAAAGTTGACTGACAAGGGTTTTGTGAGGCCAAGTTTCTCTCCATGGGGTGCTTCGATTTTTTTTGTTAAGAAAAAAGATGGGTCATTGAGGCTTTGCATTAATTATCGTCAGCTTAACAGAGTGACAGTGAAGAACAAGTATCCGTTGCCTAGAATCGATGATTTGTTTGATCAACTTAAGGGTGCTTCAGTGTTTTCGAAAATTAATTTGAGGTCTGGGTATTATCAATTGAAGGTTAAAGAATCCAATGTGCCTAAAACTACTTTTAGGACCCGATATGGTCACTATTAATTTTTGGTAATGCCGTTTGGATTGACCAACGCTCCAGCCATTTTCATGGACTTGATGAACCGGATTTTCAGACCTTATTTAGATAAATTTGTGGTGGTTTTTATTGATGATATTCTGATATACTCTAAAAGTGAAACCGAGCATGCTGAGCATTTGAGGATAATATTACAGATTTTGAGAGAAAAGAAGCTTTATGCTAAGTTCAGTAAAAGTAAATTTTGGCTCAGTGAAGTGGGATTTTTGGGACATGTTGTTTCGAGAGATGGTATCCGAGTGGATCCAAATAAGATTTCAACAATGTGTCTGAAGTCAAAAGTTTTCTGGGCCTTACCGGATATTACCGTCGATTTGTAGAGAGTTTTTCGATTATAGCTTCACCGATTTTGAAACTGTTGCAAAAAAAAATTAAATTTGCTTGGACCGATAAATGTCAGCGAAGCTTTGAAAAGCTTAAACAATGTTTAACCGAAGCGCCGGTGTTAGTACAACCTGAGTCAGGAAAAGAATTTGTCGTGTATAGTAATGTGTCTTTAAATGGACTCAGATGTGTATTGATGCAAGAAGGAAAAGTAGTAGCCTATGCTTCTCGGTAATTAAAACCGCATGAACGAAACTATCCGACTCACGACTTGGAGCTGGCCGCTATAGTTTTTGCTTTGAAGATTTGGCAGCACTATTTGTACGGTGAAAAGTGTAGAGTGCACACCGATCATAAGAGTTTGAAGTATGTTATGATTCAAAAGGAATTGAATTTGCGACAACGGAGATGGTTGGAACTACTAAAAGACTATGGGCTTGTGATAGATTATCATCCGGGTAAAGCAAACGTGGTTGTTGATGCCTTAAGTAGAAAATCTCTGTTTGCTTTGAGAGCTTTAAATACGGAATTATCGATGTCTGATGATGGTTCACTAAATACTGAGTTAGCGGCGAAGCCGTTGTTTTTGCAAGAAATTTACGAAGCTCAGAAAGTGGATAATGAGTTATTGATGAGACGGACTCAATGTGAAATGAAGGATGATTCTAATTTTCGAGTTGATTCAGATGGTTGTCTATTGTTTCGTGATAGAGTGTGTGTACCGAGAAATACTGACTTGACTCAGAAGATTTTGCATGAAGCTCATGATAGTCGATGGTCAATATACCCCGGTAGCGTGAAAATGTATCAAGACTTAAAGAAAGTATATTGGTGGCCGGGCATGAAACGAGATATTTCTGAATTTGTGTCAAAGTGTTTGGTATGTCAGAGAGTAAAAGTAGAACATCAATTGCCTTCGGGATTGCTCCAACCAATTATGATTCAAGAGTGGAAATGGGAAAGAATTACCATGGATTTTGTTTCCAGATTGCCTATGACGCTGAGTTTGGGTAATTGTTGACCGATTAACTAAGTCAACTCATTTCATTCCGGTGAAAATAGACTTTCTTTTGGACAAATTAGCGGAGTTGTATGTCTCTGAGATAGTTAGATTGCATGGTGTGCCTATATCTATTATTTCCGACAGAGATCCGCGTTTTACTTAGAGGTTTTGGAAGAACTTGCAAGAGGCATTAGGTACTAAGTTAAATTTTAGTACTGCCTTTCATCCTCAGTCAGATGGGCAATTAGAGAGAGTGATTCAAGTGCTTGAAGATATGTTGAGATGTTGTGTTTTAGAGTTCGAAGGTAGTTGGGACAAATATCTGCTTTTGATTGAATTTTCGTACAATAACAGTTATCAGTCGAGCATTAAAATGGCATCGTATGAAGCTCTGTATGGGCGAAAATGTCGAACTCTATTGTATTGGACTGAACTTCGTGAAAGATATGTTCATGGGACTGATTTAGTAAAAGAGAAAGTAAAGATAATTCGAGATTGTCTAAAAGCTACGTCAGATCAACAAAAGTCATATGCGGATTTAAAAAGGAAAGAAATCGAATTCCAAGTGGGAGATAAAGTATTTTTGAGAGTCTCTCTGTGGAAGAAAATTTTAAGGTTTGGCCGAAAAGGTAAACTAAGTCCGCGCTATATTGGTCCATATGAAGTAGTTGAAAGAATTGGTCCAGTTGCCTATCGGTTATCTTTGCCTCCGGAATTGGAAAGAATTCACAATGTGTTTCACGTTTCTATGCTTTGTCGGTACCGATCAGATCCATCACATGTGATTAAGCCTACTGAGATTGAGATTCGACCAGACATGTCATATGATGAAGAACCGATTAAAATTCTAGCACGGGAAGTAAAACAGTTAAGAAATAAAAAGATTGAGCTAGTAAAGGTGTTGTGGCAACGTCATGGAGTGGAAGAGGCAACATGGGAAACGGAAGAGGTTATGAGAAGTCAATATCCCCATCTATTTACTGGTAAGATTTTGGGGACGAAAATCCCTAAGGAGGGAAGGATTGTGACAGCCCGAAATAGGGCCTAATCAGAATAGTGGTTTTGCAACCACAAATCCGAGATGAAATGAGTAAATTTTGTGAATTTTATATCGCATCTGTTTATTGATTAAGTTCTGTGAGAAAATCGTTAATAAATTACTGCTTTTGTTATTAATTAAAAATTTTGGATTAAATTGCAAATAGTGAAAAATATGAGTATTAGATGAAATAGGAACTTGATTGAAATGTGATATGAATACAGGAGTGTTTATCATGTAATTATGCCATGAGTTAGTAGTATGGACACAAAAGGGCATTTCTAGAAAAGTTTTTGAGAAACAAGGCTAGGGGCATTTTTATCCACTTTGTAAAAATTATCATAAAAGATGAGAAAAAGATGAAAATATTCATCTTCTTCCCTAATTTTTCTACCGAAATTTCCTCCTCCATAGCCAAGAGAGCTTTGGACTTTTTCAAGCAATTTGTAAGTGCATTTCAACCCCGTTTTCAATTATTTTCGTATTTTTGAGTTCCTTGAGGCTTGAATTTCATGATTTTGCCATTTATTTGAGAAGAAATTAGGGTTTGAAAATCCCCCATTTTAAAGAAATCTGTTATTTGATGAGTTTTGGTAGTAAATGAGTTATTAATGTATTAATTACGTGTTTTTACAAGCAGTTTTCGATAAAAACGTCCCTAAGGGACTAAAATGAGAAAAGAGAAAAGTTTGTTCGTAAGTATGTGAATGTGAGTGATTCTTGGATTGTTTTATTGGTAAAAAGGTTTAATTGAGTCTAAAATGCAAGAAAATGAAGTGGAATTGAATTTTCGATATTAGGGGCAAAATGGTCTTTTTGCCCAAGAGTCCGGTTTATGAATGTGTTTGGATAAAATATTGATAAAATATGTTAAATGCATTTATTTAGATCAAGAAAGAAGAGAGGGTGATCGAAATCGTGGAAAGGAAAAGATAGTAGATTAGTACGAGCTAGTCGTTTTGTAATCGAGGTAAGTCATGAGTAAATTATCATGCACTTGCATTATCGTTAATTATTTGATAAATTACATGTGAAAATATATGAATATGAATGGTGAATTGAATAATTGCATAATTTGTATATTATGAAAAATCCCGTGTGAACTGTAAGATTGATTTTGGAAATGAGTGACATGTCACTTGAGGGTTCCGTTTCCGTATTCCGGGTGCTGGGTGTACTAGCATGTGTTGCAGTCACCTGTCAGCTTCTGTGAGCAGACCCGTGGATTACGTTTGCAATTCATTGATTGTAGTAGCTTTAGCTACATATTGTGGTAGCTTCGGCTACATATTGAGGTAGCTTCGGCTACGTATTGTGGTGGCTTCGGCCATATTATTGTGAGGCACTTGATGCCAATCTCTGCATATCCTTTTTCTTTTCTAAAAGTTCAACGAGAAAATATTAACGTTAATGTGCGAAGCCATGGTGCAGGGTAATAAAATTGAATAGGACATGTGCATGGAATATCTATAATTGAACAATGTGGTAAGAGTATGTAATGAGTAAGTATCATGAATGTTGCATTTGTATTATGTGGAAATCAATTGCCTTAATTAGATAATGCGCATCTGCTTTTAAATTACTTATGTCTTACTAAGCTACTTGTAGCTTACTTCTCTTTCTTGCCCTTTTTTTAGATTACCGAGCACATTACAACTTGGATTGGTGATCGAAGAAAGCTCGTCCTACACTATCAAGCCATCTTGGTATTTGAAAACATAGTTTGTATTTTGATTTTTGGCATGTATAGGTGGCTAGTCTTAGCATAGATATTCTTTTATAAGCCTATTAAGTAGGTGCGTAAATGATAATTGCCTTGTAAATGGTATTTGTAAATATAGTTCTTGTGGATAGATGCCTTATTTTGGTTGAATTTGAATGATATGGATGTTTGTTGGGTTTGGAAGGGCCAAGGCTTGGCATATAGCCTAACACGGTCTGCACAGTAGAACACACGGGCGTGTGTCATGACCGTGTGAAATTTGGCAGAATGCTCTACGGTCTTATGGCACGGGTGTGCCTAGGCCGTGGGTGACACACGGTCTGACCCCACGGGTGTGTCCCTGGACCGTGCCTCCCCTGCACTTTAAATTGAATTTTGAGTACCACATGGGCTAGAGACACGGCCGTGTGTCTTGACCGTGTGGAGTACACGGCCCCCAAACAACCGTATAGGGTGACCGTGGCAAATTTGACAGATTCGACCACGGTCTCCAGATATGGGCATGTAAAGGCCACACGGCCTTATCACACGTTCGTGCTTTATGTTACAAGGGCGTGTGACGTTGTTTTGAAAGAGAAAAATTTTTCGGGTTTTCGATGTGATAGGATTTGAATCCTAATCATCCGAGATGTCCGTATTGATTTAGAAAACCCTCAATAAGATAAATTTATATTAATTTGGCTAAAAATTAGAGCTTGTAGTCCGGTAACTTTGGTAATGCCTTCTACTCGATTCTGATGACGGTTTCGGGTAAGGGTGTTACAATAGTAGTATAAAAAATCAATATAAAACCAACAAGTGAACTAGATCACTTGTAAATAATAAATTAGAGCAAAATAACTTTGCTGAAAAGAAGGATTTTGAGGATTAAACACAAGGAAAAATATGTTCTATAAAACACCAATCAAAATATACATTTGAAATATTAAGTGTACTGAATATTAAATATAACAAACCAACTAATTGATGTAAAAAAATAATTAATGATGTGTTGATATCAAATGCCAAAAAAGAGGAGGAGATGGAGGAGATAAAGCATGGTTTGCTCGAATAGGGCGAAGAGCTGGTAGTAGGAAGAAAGAGTGAGAGAGTAACTTGGGGAGGGTCCCCTTTCTCATGTGTTTGGACTTATGTAAGGGGTTGTCCTTTGTCTCATGATACCAATTCCCCGACAAGCGAAGGTATTGTCCCTTGGTAAGGGTTTTGTACCCTACCTCTACCAAGAGCCATATACGATTCATGGAGCGGATATGCTTCTATTGGTGATGATATATGGATATGACTTGTAAGACTGAAGGGAGAACTATCACTATAAAAGCGTGATATTAAGTATGTAAGTCACCTGGGCAATGCAAGGGCTCGAACCACTTGCCTAAGATACCATGGTTATAGGTAAGTGGCTTAAGTCCCTTAAGTTGGTGGTTTGAGTCACCGCACACCTAGGTGGCTTGCATAATTAATATCACAACCTATACTGACACTTCTCCCTTGTGTCTTATAGGTTGTATCCATGTATCACCACCAAGGGAGGCGTGCCCCCTCCATAAACTATACGTGGCTCTCAGTGGAGCTAGGGGAAAAACCTTCGATTGTTAGGGGACTAATCGACTACTCGACAAACAACATTTTGAAGACTTCTCTCGAAGGAGTTGACCCTCTGATCCGTGTTGAACCCATCGAAATGACCCCTCAGGGTGATCCTTCACCCAAAGGCGAACAACCCACCTATCATTTGGTGTTTTTGTTCAAGCCTATTTTTCTGAATTAATTATTTTCATCTAATCACTTTCAAATATTCTGCTGCCTTTTAGTATTAAGGGTAATCCATCCATTAAACATGTTTTCCCAAAGATAAGAGACACTCTGAAACACCTCTAAATGCAAGAAAATTGTCGTCACCAAATTGTGATAGCTAGAGAAGAAATCAACCATCAACCAACCATTTGAGTGAATGAGATCCACCCAAATGCTGCAATTTCATAATCTAATGATTGAAGGCAAACCAAACTTGCCAATGGGAGAAATCGAAAAAAGTGTAAAAAATAATAATATTGAGTTTAAATAAATTTGTGTTAACCATTTATAAATATAAATAATTTTGAGCAAATTTAAGACACATATTTTATGTCTAACTTGGATAAATATACTATTAATATTATACACAGATTCGATCTAAACCCAACCTAACCCGGTCTATAGATAACAAATGATGAGGTACTTTCTTTTCATCCTATAAATCAAAGAAAGTAGGGTTAAAATGAATAAGGTTCTCAATCAAGTATGAACTAGTTGGAAAAACATATAAAAGGGCTTTGATTTTATATAAAGCTAGGCAAAATGATCTAGCTAGCCCATTTTGAGGCTGTTGAATGCCCAAAGGATTTGATTACCTTTTCTATGGGCCCTATTTGGGATTGAGATTTTAGCCTACTCAAAGGCTAGCTATCACTTCCATACATGCCTTGTGAATTCAAACAAAGATTACCATTTAAAATATTTGTTTATGGAGATTTTCTGCTACAATAATTATATATTTTGAATAATCCCAACACTTTAAAAAACAAAAAGAAAAGCTTAAATCGTGACGTGCACTATAGTAGTAGAAGCCAACAATTAGCTAGTTCCAAATTATAACATCAATAATTGCCTTATTCTCTCTACTTTATCTCTTTCTTATATTAATCTCAAAAAATTCCACAAGCTTCCTTCAAATTTCATTTTAAGTACATTTCATGAACCCTAAATGATTTCATATCTCATCTATCTCGTTTAAATTTTAATATATTAAGTCTTGACTAACGTGTATATATATATAACTGCAATATATAAATCTTCAATCTCATTATATGTATATGTTGTATATGAACTTTGCTCCGATTCTTTTCAATTCTTTATCCTAATAAGTGGAACACATTGGACCTAAAATGTGCATGACTATACACAACGACAAAAATTATAATTATTCTTTTTTCTTTGTAAGCATGGAGGAACATTCCTAACTTGTTCCTCTACAAAAACAAAAGCGACATAACTTTATATGTAATTATTGTTCCATAACTCAAATGGTCAATCCATCACACTTTGTTGGACCAAAAAAATACATTGTTTATTTCTATTATATGATTGAAAAACATTTTCATTTCCTTCACAAAAAATGAAAAGAATCTATTTACCCATTTTCCATATCTAGTTTCTGATTTATGTTGGCAATATTATCCATTTGCAATGGAGCACCTCATGACTAGATGAAGTGAACCCTTTCGAAACAAAAGAAAAGAACAAAATGTTACTTCATATACGAAGATTTTAATGTCACCTTTGGCTGAGACATACTGGGATGGAACAATGAGACATATGAGTTAGTGTATTTTTAATTTTATGTTAGTGTATTTTTAATTTTATGTAGAATTCCAAGGTATATACAAACATTAGAAATATTTTAAATTCGGACCATAGAATTAATCTCGGAAATTATTTTAAACGAGTATCCTATGTTACTATTATAATTAAATTTTTATATAAATTCCATTTTATCACATTAAGTGATAAGATTCCTCATTTGTACATATGGTGCAGTCGATAATAAATATCAAGTATTAAATTTTATTGATTATCATTAATAAAGTTAAAAATTAATAAATATTGAATGCAATAATAAAAAAAGTATTGTACTTTTTTTTAATTTTAATTTTAATTTTATTTTCAATTTTTATTATATTTGATTACCTAGAATTATTTATAATTCATCCTCAACTTTTAAATAGAAAAATAATGCGTTTCAATATATTCGAATTTACGTCCTCTTACACCGATAATAATACTAATATTAATTGAGATAATAATCAATCGATAAAATATTACAATTTTAAAAAGACAACTTATGTTTAAACTCTTGAACGGTGAATTCATCGAAAATTATAACAATGACTATAGTTTTACCACGTTATTCTAAGAAAAATGGAATGGAAGTTGGCAAAAGAACAAATTCATAATCGTGGGTTGCGTTGACTAGATGAAGAGGGGGTTGATATTCTGGGTTAGGGTCCATAAAAAGGTGGGGAAAAAATCCGACCGTCTCTGACACGTGGATGGGAAGTCGACAAAGCTGAGAAACAGAACGAATTCCGTGGATGCATTGAATGACGGTGCATTTATAAATAAATAAATAACTCACTAATCACTATTTACGTTTTTGTTTGTAAATACTAATGTTTGAGGTCCCACTTTGATTGTCCTAATGTTAACGTTGCCTGGATTTTGTGGTCGATATTTGTTTGAATAATATATATAAATCATATATTAGTTTGATGGTTAAGTTATTTATTGTTTTGAATATAATTTAAGTTTAAATCGTGATAATTGTATTGTTGTTAAGATTTTATTTTTATTTTTTTATTTATAAAAAAAGTTTTATAAATATTATAAATTGAGATTTAAACATAAAATTTATCAATTGCATCTCTCTCGTCACAAATATTATTTCATTAAGATTTAAGGAGTATGTAATGTAATTACTCTTGAAACTAAACTATTCTGATAAAATAATTATCACTTATTATCCTCGTAGCTTACCATAAACCAGCAAGGAACCATGAAAGGCTCTTTTTTCTTCTCCATTAAGTTCTCTAATTTAAACCTCCTTCCACAACTCAAATAAGGAGAACCGATCACGACCTCCACCATACCTTCTTCAACACTATTTTTTAGCATCGACAAATTTAGTAACTTATATATTATCAACTAATTTTAAATTAATATTTAATATGATAAACAAAATCTGAAATAATTTATTACGTTTCTCTTACTTTGACTTTTTTTTTTAGAATTTTTTTACACATATCCTTACTCAGTGATAAAATGTTAAATGAATTGTGATTTTACATTCAAATCTTATAAACCCATCTATTATCGAATGGTTTAGTATTGAATGTATAATATTATTGTGTTTTTTTTTCTTAATTTATATAAAGTGGTGGTTAAAGTTGTTATCAGATATTTATTTGATACAGGTTTCAAATCGTGTAACGCACGTCCCCTATCTTAATATTGTATAAAAAAACACTATCATAATTTTTTTGTCAATAAAATTTTGACTTAAAGGTAAGAAGTGATTTCGAAAATTTTGGAGTCTAAGATTTACATCTTATGGTGTGCGTTTGTTTTAGGTTTATTTTGATAAATTAGTTTGAGTTAAATAAATTATTATAAACACTGAATTGTGTTAAAGATTATGTGACCCAGATCTCATCACTTGTTGAAGAAATAAATAAAGTGTCAAAATAAGGGGATTTGTAGAGGCGAGAGGTTGTAGCCCGCCATAGATCCCCATCAAGCACAAAATTGTACTGGGGTTGCAACCAGGGGTACAGAGCCCCTACGGTAAGAACCATATAGCACAAATTGAATCCATATAGAACTGTTTTTCTTCTATTTGACTTTGATTAGAACAAAGTTTTTTAACACTTAAATAGATGTAGTTGAAACTCCTCTTTTATCATTCCTTTTTTAATATTAGAGAATTTCTTCTCCTCTACCTGTGGTTTTTTTCTCTCGAAAGGATTTTCACATAAAATCTGTATGTTCTTATTTTTTTATTATTACTTTACGATCATTCAACTACTATCATCAATATTTATTATAATAAATTAAATAAAATATTATTTAATAATAATTAATTCTTATTAAAACTGTTGATATAATTTTATAAGTTATAATTTTTATATTATTAAATTTTTGGTATTATTAAAGCAACATTTAATTACTTTCAAAACCAATGCATTGACCAAACGTGTTAGAAGTGTTGTTTTACAAAGAAAATCTTTTATATTATTTCAATCTATCATCATTATTAAGCTATCTACCTTCAACTTTTTAAAAGAACGAAAAAATTAGTTCGTGACATGACATAAAAAAAGGGGTTTGTTATGATGATGAAGGAATTGAATGATTGCGATTTAATTTTATTCATTACTAGTTAAAGTATTTAAGTATCCTTATTTTTTATATTTTAATGTGTATGTCAATTTTTTTATATGATAAAAAGGTAATTTTCATACCTGTTTTAACGTTAATAAATATTAATTTTTTTAAGATTTGTGACTGTTTTCATTATTATAGTTTTCACAATTAAATTTTAATTTTTTTTCAAAAGGTGAAATGTGTTTTATCACTTTACTTAATATGTTAGGGATCGACTCGTATAATTGACGTGACAAAAAAGGAGAGAAGATCAAACACACAAATTTTACATAGAAAATTCCTCCGAAGAGGATAAAAACCACAGGCAAAATGAGGTATTAACTTTTCACTAAGTAAACAAACGAGAGTATAATATAAAAAAAAATCTAAAAATACTAAAGGTACAATCTCAAACACCGAAAATAAAGTCTAAACTCGAGAATAAAATTCTCTCCATAGTTATCACAAAACTCTCACCAAAACTTACCTACGATTACATCTTGTTGCCTTCAAAGAAAAGCTCTTGCTGATTGGCATATCAAAAATAGGGATTCGACGACCCTTTTAAATAGGCTTAAATTAGAGTTCTAATCATATTAAAAATATCCCAGAAGTAATCAAAGTCCAACTGGAAGAAGCAATCCTGCTTGAAGTTTAAAACGTGGCTGCATAACTTAGAGAAATCATTGTGACGTCCCATACATGTTTGTCACGACATTGTTGCCACGTTTGTTTGGGGTTTCGTCGCGATGTCACCTCTGTTTTACCTCTTCTTCAGTAAATCGTCGAACGTCTTCCTAAATGCTTGTAAAAGGTATGATAAATGCGAATCACACTCCACACGACATCTGTTTGTAAAATCTAAATTCTTTTACTAATTAATAATGTATTAAATAATTTTTCAATAATTTAATGAAACCAAAATAATAGGTTGATCCAAGTGTTGATGGTGATATAATTATTTATCGTGTACCAAATAAAAAATTTCATTTTTAATATTATTATTGATAGAGGGTTGAAAAACAAATAAGTGATAATTTCGAGAAAAAATAGTACTAATTCCATGTTCATCCAGCCAAATAGAAATGTGGAAATGGAGAAGTACTATTTCCTTTTTGCTTACCTAACTTCAGTAATGGATGTGTTTAAAAGAACAAAGCAGAGGAAAGGACATGCACGTTTCATGTAGCTTACTATACTATGCTTTTTTTTCTTGGAGAAGGAAGCTAATGTCTTTTTTTAATCTTTTTAACTGCTCCACCTAGCCGTTAAAAAAGCTAGAGATCTTTATTCTCAAATCTCCAATGATTTTTTAATTTTATTTATAAGTTATTATATAAAAATTTGATTTTGTATAATTATATATATAATATTAATTTAATTTAATTTTTGTAAATTACTAACATAATTTTTGATATAGTGAGGTAATTTTTTAGTAGTGTCAAGGACTAATTCCAACTGGTGTCTAGCACTACCTGCTCAGAAACTTACCATGTTGGCGAATTTTGACAACAACAAAAAAATTTTCGAGTGTGATTCTAAGTGACACTTTGAACAATAACTAACCTAATTTTAATATCTAAATTACACATAGAAACATATTTTAGAAATTTTTTGAATTTGAATCATGACAATCAACCTCTTACGTTTTCTTAAATTGAATCCAATCAGGCAAAATTTAAAAGTATACTCTGTGGATTTATGCTTATTATTTTGCTAGTTTCATGAGAAGATTAGCTATAATAATCATTGTATATTAGCAAGTCTTAAATGCTTATAAAATTGAGAAATGTTTCATTTAAATGGCCAAATGTATAAATTATTAAGAGAAGAAAGCAAATAATTTTATACCTAAAATTTACATATAACCCATCCAAAAAATAGATGCATTAAGTGGATGAAGCAAACACCTAAGATCATAAACAGCAAGAAAAAAATATATACTAACATGTATACATGTAGTTAGCATCATGTAAGATTTAACTCAAATTAAATTATTATTATTAAATTAATATTTTTATTTCAATTTAAATATTTTATATTTTAAAATAAAAATACACTATTTGTCGGGACCATTTTTGAAAAACGAAAACGGACGTCGACTTAAAAAATGAATACAAGAACCGGAGTCGCCACCAATCTTTTGTTAGGGTGTGATTGGCCACCTCAAAAGGGGTTGTTTTTAATATACTATTTGATTTATCAAAACAACGATTTCGGTCTGCGAATATCAGAAAATGGGTTCAGGAGTGATTTACGCACGGGGAAGGATTAGCACCATCGATACGCCCAAAATTGGTACCTCGTCGATTAATTAGTGTTTTTAAAGTCGATGATTCGAAAACTTGACAAAATTTCAAAGTACGATCCTCCTTTGCTTTAAAATCACTTGGATAAATTGAAAATGCGTATAAAAGGCTGACTCGCCTTAAGGTGAAACATCCCATCCAATACGTTAGGACACGACATTTCAACCTTTGAGGCTAGACTTGCCTTTTATTTGGCATTCGGGTATCTATTTTTGAAAGGATATTCGAATACTTGGAATAAACGAGGGAAACCGAGACCCAATATGTTAGGGTACAATTTCTCGCATTCCTAAGCACCGAACATTGTTTTGGTTTGGAAAATCTCATCTCGCGAGAACAAAATATCACATCCAATACGTTAGGATGCGACATCTCGCATTCTCGAGAATACGTTTTTATATTGAAAGATTATTTATTTGCAAAGGATATTCCGTTATTTAGATTTAGACGAAAAAATCGAAACCCAATACGTTAGGGCACGATTTCCCGAATATCTATATACAGAACATTGCCTTTATAAAAAATCATTTTTATATCGGGGAAGGTAATTTGTACAAAACACGTAATGAAGGACAATGAGAGTATGCATAAAAGGAGAAAATGCGATGATAAAGGATTGTTATAGGCCAATTTTGGCCTATTTACATTCAACCCAAAACCCAAAACCCAAAAAAAACAAACCAAACTCAATACAAAATCAACCCCTAAACCCGGAGCCCAATAATATAATACCCTAAGCCCAAACCCGAATCAGCCCAAAACCCAAAACCTCTCAGCACATCACAAACCCTAGCCACTTGTATTGACTGCCGCTGCCCTAGCCTCCCCACTTGCCTCTGCCAAGGTCACGTCCACCGTCCACAAGCACCGCCCATGCTACCATTTGCACCTGCAAAGAATCAGAAAGAAAAGACAGCGAATAATTAAAAATTCATTGTAAACGGCTATATAAGCCGAATGGACATCCATTGTAAAAGATCGATTTTTAAAAACATCAATAGAAAAGAGAACAACAGATTATATCAAAGAGATTCAAAAAAAATACAAAAAGATCAATCCGGATCTTCACAAAAAAGCAGTACAACAGATTATATCAAAGAGGTAGCCATCGTTTTAACCGCATCTCTAAATATATCTACAAACTTCTTTCTTTTTCTTATTAAATACATATATATATACACATATACATAAATGCATTCCAAAGAAAAATAAAAAAAAAAAACCTTTTTACCTTCCGGCCACCGTGTACGGTGGCCGGCGACGGTGGCGCACGGCGGAAGTACGGTGCCGGAGTCTCACCGGAAATCGCAGGCAAGAGGGGAGGGAGAGAGCTCTCTCAGTTTTTAGAAGCACAAGATTAAAATGAATTTTTTTTTGAACATTTTCGGGTATAAATACTCCCATGAAACGGCGCCGTATTGCTTCTAGGACCCAGGGTACAAAACGACGCTGTTTTGCCCTGGGTCAACCCGATCCGACCCGACCCTGAGCCAGGATCCGCGTGTTTTTATCAAATGGGTTAATTCCTCTCCTGATCCTTCCGCTTTTTCAAGGCTATACAATAGTCTTTATGTCTTTTAAATTGGCCCGATAATTTACCCGGTTTTTCGATCTAGTCCCTTCTGCCGCGACACCGTTTTAAGGTACGGGAAATTTGCTCTCCTGGTCCCCGCACGTTTCACCCGTGTTCGCGTGAGCCCCCCTCCCTCAGTTTTGATTTCGAATTAGCCCCAAAACTTTTTTTTTCCTTCGAATTTCATCCCTTTTACGTTTTTCACTATTTTATTTTTTATATTAGTCATATTATTATACTATTATTATTCCTATTATAATTTACCATTATTATTCCTAATTTCACAATTCTTAATCTTAGTATATACGCATGTCTATATTTTATGCACTATGTTTATTATCCCATCTATTATTTTAATATATTATTCATTACTATTATTTTATTATATTATACCTAGCATATTACATATACTATTCTATCATTACATTTATACTATTTGTTACTGTTTATTAATTTGTACTATTATATTCTCTATTATTTTCACTATTATTATTATTATTATTACGTTTTAGGTATATACTTTCTATCTATTATGCTATTAGTATACGTATATGTGTATATTAACATTAATAGTTATATATTACTTTTGATACTATATATAGTTTGTATATTTCTCAATATCACATTTTTATATATTATGCACATTAGATAGAATTATACTATATATGTATTTTTGTTCTATTAGTTACATACTCTTTTATTATATCATATAAATACAATACTATATCGTATACTTTCGCATAATACGTATATATTTTTTAAACGTTATACTCTACATATATATATATATATATATATATATACTGTATTATTCACACATTTTTATGATCTCATATTTTGTCATAAACACATTTTATATATATACTTAATACTACAACGTGTATTCAAATATCATGCATATATTCTTTAAACACATTTCCTCTTTCCTTCCATTGCAAATATCATCACTACTAACATGCTAACTTCACGTATTTTATCAACTTCGTCATGGTTTTCTTTGCAAATATATACATTTCATTTAAGTCCACAATGTTTTAAAAAAGAAAACGAGGCAATATTTTTTGTGTTTAGAGATTCGGGAAATAGTGCCCTAACGTGCTGGGTTGCGATTTCTCGTTCGTCTAAATACCTAAAATACCCTCCTAAATTTTGCAACTCGCGAGATAACTTTAGTTTCGAGGAATTTAAGAACTTCGTGTCCAATCGTGCTGGATGTGATGTTCGTATTCTTCCGAAGCGAAGAAATCTCGATTTTTTAACCCAAATCATCCCAATTTTATTCAAAATGTTCCAAAAATGAGGCAATATTTTTGTGTTTAGAGATACGGGAAATAGTGCCCTAACGTGCTGGGTTGCGATTTCTCGCTCATCTAAATACCTAAAAAACCCTTTTAAGCAAAATTTTGCAACTCGCGAGGTAACTCTAGTTTCGAAGGATTTAAAGAACCTTGTGTCCAATCGTGCTGGATGTGACGTTCGAATTCTTCCAAGGCAAAGGAATCTCGATTTTCCTACTCAAATTATCCCTACTTCAAAAAAAAGAATCCTATTTTTAAATCTTTTCAAATTTCGACTTAAGACAGAAAATTGCTCAATTTGGTACCAATTTTGGGCGTCGCGGGGGTGCTAATCCTTCCCCGCGCGTAACCGACTCCCGAACCTTTTTCTCGACTTTTCGTAGACCAAAGCAATTTATAAGGTGACCCAACCACACCTAAAAAGGTTGGTGGCGACTCCCCATTCTTCATTTTTTAAGTCGACATCTGTTTTTTTTCAAAAAATGGTTACGACAAGGATAATATGAACAAGAGTGATAATAGCATGCAAAACAGAAATAATATGTAGGGTTTTTATTTAAACTTTATGTTTTTAAGAAAGATATTCGGTTATTTAGATTTAGACGAGAAAACCGAAATCTAATCCGTTAGGACACGATTTCTCGAATTTCTAAACACCGAGACATTGCCTTTGTAGAAAATCGCTTTGGCGTAGCATAATTTGTAATGTATTAAAACGATAATATTAATAATGATAATAATAGTGATAATATTGACGAAATAGTAATGAAAGTGTTAAAACAATAATAATAATAATAATAATAATATTAATAAAAAGATAATAATAGTAATGATGTACGAATAGTTTAATAGAGATAATAATATAATAATCATGGTATGTACGAAAATATGATGGTCATATAATGATGGAATAATATTAAATAAAATAGTAATGAGATGTTAGTAACATAATAAGAATAATAATATATTAATAATAAAATCATAATATGTGCACGAAAAATGTATATATGTACGTTAATAATGAGAAATATGATAATAATAATACTAGCAATATGAAAATATAATATATTAATAAAGGAGTAATAGGTAATAATAGTGAAAATAACAAATATAACAACAAATATAATAATATATAAGAAGAGATATAAAATGTGTATATATAAATAATACGGTATTTAAACATGCATACATAATATATATATTAAGAATAATAATAATATTAAAACAACTATGAGTGTATACAAATACATACATGTATAAAAAAACAAATACGTAATAATAATACTAAAAGTATGTACGTAAAATATATACACATATGTATTAGAAATAATAAAAATATTTACATAGTATATAAGTAAAATATAATATTAAAAAAGAACAGAATAATATGTATATACATAAGTTTTTGAGTAAAAATAATACTAACATTAACAATAATAGTGATAGGTTAATAATAATAATAATAATAATAATAATAATGATAATAATAATAACAAAAAATAATAATAATAATAATAATAAAACTATAAATAAGGATAACAAATATAAGGGCATAATTTAAAATAATGAATGACAAAATATTGAAATAAAAACTAAATTAAAAATAAAACAGAAATTCAGGACCAAATTAAAAGGTAATTTAGAGAAGAGGACTAAATTCGGAATAAAAGTAAAGTCTTGGGGCGGATTCGGGATAAAAACGAAAGGAAATGGCCTATTTGAACACGCGTGAAAACAGCAAGGACTGAAATAGCAGTTTACCCGAGTCCTTGAAACGCTGTCGTTGCAAAGGGGGTCAAATCGTGAAACGGGATAGATCGTTGGGCCAAATCATGAATAAAAGATAACTTGATTGCGAAATGTAAAAATACGAAAGGACCACGTGCGCAATTAGACCATTGAGTTAAAAACACGCGGATCCTAGGCGGGTAAGGGTCGGGTCGATCCGACCCAGGGCAAAACGACGTTGTTTTATGCCCTGGGTGCCTAAGTCAAAACAGTGTCGTTTTGATAGGCTATAAATAGCCCAATTTTCGGAAAAAAATCAATTGGCAAGGAGGAAAGAAAAAAAAAAGAGAGGGGGAGAGAGAGGAGGGCTCGGAGCGATTTCCGGTGGTCAGTCCGACCACCGTCCGGTCACCGGCGCCGGCACCGGCCATCGTGGAAAGGTAAATTTTTTCCCCTTATTTTTCGATTTTTTTAGTTATTTATTTATATATATTTAAAAAACAGATTAAAAAAGATAGAAATGAAATAGGTCACCTTTCCCGATTCCGATTTCACTTCCTGTTTACTTGGTTCTCTGCTATATTTGCTGCCCTTTAGTCTTAAAATATCTACCGTCTGGGTTGTTTTATTGGTGTTTTGCTCTTTTGTGTTTGAATATTGTTGTTTTGTGCTTAATTTCTCTCTGTTTGTATATGGAAATCGAACCCTTTACAAACTGGTACGTTCGGCCTTTTATAGCCTTATTTGACAAGCTTTTTCTCTTTGTTTGCCTTCTGTCTCTTTGGTTTAATTGTTTGCAGGTACAAGTTGCTGATGTGACCGATGGCGGTGCTGTTGTGACTTGTGGGCGGTGGCTGCAGGCTTTGGCAAAGGGCAAGTGCAAGTGGGGGTTAGGTCGGTGTGGCTAGGGTTTCGGGTTAGGCTGTAACGGGGTTTGGACTTCTGTTGTAACAGGTTAGGTTAGTGGGTAAACGGGTTGTAATTGGGTTTGGGTATTGTTAATGGACTGTAAATAGATATTGGGTTTTAATTCTGGGTTTAATGGGTTTGATTGGGTTTATTAAATAGACCAAAATTGGCCTGTAACACTATTAATCCCCAACCTCAATTCAATTGAGTTTGAATAGCTGTTCAAACAAATACATACATTTAATACAATAAGTGAAGAATTTCTTGACTTAATAAATGGATTAAAAAATCACATATCCTCTTTTTAAAATTTTAATAATATTATAATTAGATTAATTTCCCTTTCCAGCATAGGAAAAGAAATAATCACTGTTTGAATAATTATAAATTAGGTTAAAGTACCGCCTGTGATAAAAGCTTTCGGCACAGAATTTTATACCTTAATTTCCCTAATGTGCAAGCATGTCGAGATTAGAATAGATATTAAGTGGGGAAAAGTAATAAAGAAGCAGTTGTAGTTAGGAAGGGATTGTATTTCGATTTTTTTTGGAAAAAAATAGATAAATGAGTTTCTATATATTTTGAAAAGTGTAAATTAGTCTATTCGTTAAATTTTATCTATTATAGGATGATGTGAAACGTTAATTTATGTGGTTAATTATTAATTTGGTCTTTGAACTTGATTGATTGAAGCCATAAATAATTAAAATCTTGATTGAATTGAAAAGAAAAATCAATTAAAAATTTTGATTACACACTTTCAAATTTGTTATATTTTCGTTAAAGTTCAGTTTCGTCTTCATCGCCCATGCTTCTAACTAAAAGGTACATAAAAATTTACTTAATGTTTACTTTATTCTACTTTAGTAAATACTCATTTTTCACATCTCTTATGCTTTCGTATCTCCTGATGATGTGTAATCACCGTTAAAAAATTTTGATTACTCATTTTCACATCTCCTTAGTTGTTACAATTTTTCCCACTTGAAGATCTTATTGTTTAATACCCTAAGAAGTTTTAATCTTTTAAGTTGCTGGATTTAACAATTTTTGAGTTTTGAACTAAGACTCCTTGGGTTTTGAAATTTTAGAAAATAATGTTTTAAATTTTGGGAAGAAATAAAATATAGAAAGTGGAATTTTAATTTAAAATAAAACCCCCACAACCATCGACACATCTCTAGAGGCGGAGAAGTAGCAAAAGGAGCTCCTTATATATATCTTCTTCTTCATCGCCAGAGATGCAATATTGAAAGATTTTATTTACCGTAAATGTATTGTTTCTTTGGTTTAATTGTATTTCAATAGTAATAGAATTATGATTTTATTGAAATGGATGCTTTTAGAATTACACTGGAGAGTGTCTTTAACAGGTAAGGTTAGTGTCTCGTTGCATTAGATAGTTCTCATCAAATCGAAAAATTTATTGAAAATGTAAATATTTTTCCATTATTGAAAAAGAGCTAAATTTTTCAAAAATAAAAAATAAAAAATAAAAAAAACATAATTCACCAAAAAGAAACTTCTTTGAATGTAAGTTTTTACTTTAATAAATCTGGTTTGATTTTGTTGTTAAATCTGGCTTTAATAAAATTTTAACATATTAAAATTTTAATATATTTTTAATAATTTATATTTATTTTAAATATTTTTTAATTTTTAAAAATTATTATTAATTTTTAAAAAAATCAAAATGATATTTTAGTTATAGTTCAAGGACCAAAATTAGTAATTAATCATTTAAATTAATCATCCCACGTCATCATTTAATAGGTAAAATTTAATAGAGTGGCTAATTTGCACATTTTGAAATGAATAAGGGAAAATTTACCCATTTTTTCGATAGAAGAACTGAAATGCAATCTACCCCTAAATACAAGGGCTTTCTTAGTACTTTTACCATAATGCGTGCATTGCTACTGAATTCATAATATTATTTTATTTTAGTCATATTTAAATTATCATGCTTTTATATATATATATATATATATATATATATATTTCAATACATAAATGACTATATTTAAAAAAAAATCAAGTATAGATAAAATGTAAGTATAAATACATATATGAACAATTATAAAATAAAATCAAATTAATTAACAATAGACAAAGAATTGAGAAAATAAAATTTTCTACAGGTATAAATGTCATGTAAGTATAAGTGCATGTCCAAAGACAAATGAAAAACCGAAAAATAATTCGAATTAAAACTCATATATACATAAATGTGTATTATGAAACCAGAAACTCACACATGTATATGACAAAACTTGAAGTTGAAGATTTAACACCTAAAACTTAAACCTTTACCAACAATACCTCACCCACACAATAATTAATTTTCAAAAGTTGGTTTACCATTCTATTCCACTAATAACTTAATTATGTTATGATAAAAGAACATTATACTTATCAACAAGTGATCATATATAAGACATTAATGTGGATCCATGGAGCCGAAGATTCTTTATAAAAGAAAACAAAGGATAATTAGAAAATGAGGAAGCTTAGCGAAAAGAGCACACAAGTTGGACTTAATTATATATGCATCCTGTGCTTGAATTATTGAACTTGGCTTTTTCCCCCGACAGATTGAAGTGATCTAAATTATAATAATATAAGAAAACAAAATACATGAAGTTATGTAAGAGTGCAAGACAAAACCATGAACAGCTTATATAATATTATATATTAATTTTCTTAATTTATATGCTTATTGGCTAGGTTGTCTCCAAAGGATTCTTGAACATGGTAAAAATTAGGTTTTATGGATGTGTTTCTTTGTTATATGTGGATTAAGTTTTAATTTTTTTGTACCCAAAATTAATGTAGGAGGATGTGTGTTCAAGTGCGCTCAAGTACATTATTTTTCTATTTATGAATTGGGAGGGACTATTAAAAAATTTTAAACATTGTGTTAAAAAAACATATATGATTACAACTTATAATTAAATTATTAATAAAATAAATATTTAATTTGTCATATAGTCAAATGAATAAATTATTCAATCAAAACCTAATAACCATGTCTAAGTAAAATTTTCTATTTCCCATGACAAGGTATCCAATGTTGAATTTCTATCGATAAATTGAAAAAAGAAAATGTCAATTTGTATGGGTTATCATAAAAAATTAAGAGTTTGTTTCTATTTTTCTTAAAATTATTAAAAATTGATCATATAGTTTTTTTTATTACTTTCTCTTTATTTTAAAAGGTATATATATCATTTTCTCAATCTAATTTGTATAGTATAACATTTTTTTAGATAATAGATGAGATTCATTTGAGAATTTCTACATCTATACTAATATTAGATTTAAGACTGGATTGTATGAAACTATTATTTCACGTCATTTTTATCTATTTTCAATAGGAATATGACAAATCATATTTTTCTTTCTGATTTTTAGTATTTTAGTTGTATTTAAATTTTTTCAGGAGGAAAAAACTGAAAATCAGAAGGAAAAATTTGATTTGTCATGCTTTTATTGAAAAGGGATAGGGATAACGTGGAATCACAATTTTATATAATTCTTTCTTTATTAGATTTTTATGATTTTTATTGAGTTGATATCCGTCACCCTTCAACTAGGTCTCAAATTAGTAGAAAATTTATCAAAAATATCTTATTTTTACAAAGCAATAGATATTATTTTGAAGATAATTTTATCTTTTTATATAAAATTAAAAAAAAATTACATGTGAAGAGGTTCAAACACAAAAAATTATAAATTTTAAGAACTCAACTTTACCATTTTAACTAAAGGTATATTTAGTTATTATATCAAATTTTTTAAAATTTATTACAAAAAATTTTCACTCATATCGTGAATAATACCGTAATCTAACATACATAATATGTTTAATATTATCAACTTTATCGATATCATCAATTTTTTTAATATATGGGGTAGGTTGGTGTATTAAACCTTACTCATTTCTAATGAAATTCAAGTACAAAACTTTGAGTCAAGGGAAAATTGAGCACAAAATTTTATATATATGCTACCAGGCCTACATATATAAACAAAGCTTAGGTGCTAGACAGTAAGGAGGTGGTATATCAATTATTTGTCAACTAATAATTTAGGTAGAAAATATATACTTTATATAGTGTTGTTGTTGATTGTTGAAAATATAAATCAATGTATTGTAAAGGCTAGCTAGCATATGTGTGTTCTTGGGCTCCCACAAAGCTAGTCATAAGCTTTTTTTAGTTCATATGAATTAACTATAGATGAAAATTATGCATCAATCAATATTATAGTTCACCTGCTTCACCAAATTTAAAATTCAGACATTTATGTACAACATCACAGAAAATCTAAGATTTAATCTATTTCTTTTAAGAAAATCTATATAAGATTAAATTATCTCGATCATATGTAAATGTATGTATAAAATCAAAAACCATAGATAAAAAATCCGACTTCAAAATTAGTGCACAATATTTATATATATATATATATATATATATATATGAAAGTTTTGATACAATATTTGTAAGCAAATCCGAGCAATGCTAAAAGTATAGCTTATGAGTAGTATCAATTTTTAAGAGTTATAAACTTCAATGTTCACCAATTAGATTTTATAGATGGCATATTAGTCTTTCAATCGGTTTTTTCATATTTTATTAGACTAAGTATATGTTTAGGTTCATCTACTAATAGAAATAGTCTTTCTATATTACTATCCGAACATATAATACCACTTAGTATTAGTTAAACGTTAGATAACCAGTGAGCTCATATTTATTTCCATTATGCTTTGCGTGCAAAAACATTGACAAAGGGTATTTATGTAAATTAATAAATATTTTATTAAACTAATTTGTTCGAAAAATACAAGTATGCAAAACGAATATACTACACTGAAAGCACTAGATCCAACATACTCATGTTGTTAGTTCTAGGTGATAGATAGTTTTATGAAAATTCTAAGAGAAAATGAATTGAGAGCCAACCATTCATTCTGTACTAGTGACCTAAAAGAGAGTTTAGCTAAAATAGATTGACAGTAAAAACTTTCAATGGAAAACCTCGGCGATGTTGTCACGGAGGCATTGAAGGTGTAATAGTGCTACTTGTTTTTTTTTTTTTTTAAGCATTACTTTTAAGATTGATTTTAGGGAAAATCGCCAACTCCCAACCTAATTGTACTTAGTACGAAGCTAGATAAACTGTAATATCACTTAAAGACGTTATTGAAAATTTACCAGAGGCTGGAGGCATATCCGCATCATTGAATTTAGATTAATTCGATAAATATTTATTTATCCTATCATACCCATTAATCCCAAAGAAAAAAAAATAAAAAAGGCACATTCGTGCATTATGGCTTGATAATATTAGAATACCAAGAATCTGACCATGATGGTGATGATGATGATGATTTGATTCCTTCATCTTTCTAAAGCTAGAAATTTTCTTTTCCTTCCATAATTTTTCCGCATGATTATTGAAAAGGAAGAAGAAGCTTTATCTTATAATATATATATATTCCAAAATGTGGACGTCCAGTCGAACATTTAACATAATTTAATCACGCAATGGAATAAGGACACAGCTTTAAGATAATATATATGTAACTAATTATATAAAATTTAATTTGAAAATTCGATATATTGATTTTCAAATAGAGTATCTTATCTTACAATAATTGCATTTAAAATATTTTAATAAGATAGAATCCACTTACACCTGCTTATTAAACTTCTTTTAATTTTTTTATATGATTAATATTTTAACTATTTAACCATTAAATTTATTCATATGATTACACTTGTTATGTATGTAAAATTTTAAATCAATCCAATATATCTATTACATTAATCTAAAATATTATATATTAATAATTAGTGAATGGTTAAAAGTTGTTTTTAGGTTGTGTAAAAAATTCTCAAACTTTTTCAAAAAAAAGCAATTAAGCCTACTTTTTTTTTACACTCAATTGGGTACTTGAACTGTAAAAATGCATCAAAAAGACCATTTGACTATTAATTTTAATGGTTGACCGTTAAAATTAACTAGTCTTAATTTTATATATTTTTTTATAATATTCTTTACAATTTTATATTTTTATTATCCTATAAAAGATTATAATTTTTTCTATATTACTATATATTTTATAATTTTTTACGATTTTTATAAAAAAATATATTTTTATAAATTCTTTACGATTTTTTATATAATTTGTGGTTTTTATAATTTCTTTTCTATTTTTAATAATTTTTTAATAATTTTTTATAAATTAATTTTTTATCATTTTTCGTCATATGCCATAACGTATTGTAACACGTGATGGCTTTAACTGAAAAAAATAGAGGACCGTTAACTTTAATGGTCAACGATTAAAGTTAATGGTCAAATGGTCTTTTTAGTGCATTTTGACAATTCTAGTACTCAATTGAATGCAAAAAAAAAGGGGGGCTTAATTGCTTTTCTTATAGAAGTTCAAGGGTTTTTTACACCCTTAAACTTTTTTTTTAACAAAAAAAACAAGTAGTTAAAAATTTTTAATTTACGTCAAAGTTGACATGCATAACCTATATGAATGAAATATGAAATATGACGGTTAAATCATTAAAACAGTAATCATGCAAAAAATACAAAATAATGTAAAATTAAAATAGCTTGCATCAGTATAAGTAGATCTCTCCCTTTATTAAATAATAGTAGAATAATTACTTAAAAAAGAAAATTTTTCTTTTTACACAATGGAAGTTCCTATTACAGTGGCAATGAAGTTTTTGTCCAATTCACAAATACAAAAGCTTTATGTTTAAATTATTCAAATTCGAGACCTACCTTACGTAATTATACTCTAAACTTTAAAGGATTGACATAATTATTTTAACCATTTTTCTCTTTTAGGTTGTTGAGAAAGAATTTAGTTTGTAATTACAAAATGTGAAACCCACATGCCAAGCAAAAGAAAGGAGAAAAAGAATATTAAAAATACCTCCATTATGGGAGAACTTTTCTCCTTTTCCTGTTACTACATTTATTTAAAGTTTTAGTGAAACTTTTATGAATTAGAAAAAAATCAACTGCTAACTTTTCCTTTTTAATAACTTCAAAAAAGTCAATCAGTTTTTATTTTAATTGTTTAAAATATTAAATGGATATCAATTGTGAAGATATGTTTTTAAATTTATATAATGTTTATAACTAGTTATAATTCATTTTAACCCTTAAATAAAAGGATAAACGTGTTTCAGCACGCTTTAATCTACGTTTTCTTACATTGACAACAATACTAATACTAAATAAATTAAAATTCAATTAGTGATTAATAATTTTTTTAGTAATTATATGTTGGGATATTTTTTTTTAATTAAAGGTGATATATTAGGTAGGTGAATTAACTCTGTTTGGATTTTATCTAAATATAATTCCACCCACTTAAAAGCAAATAAATTAAATAATAACTCAACCCACAAATTTATGTATAATTGTTAAAAAAAATTAAGATTTCTTCCATACTATCTTAATTAATTATAATATACATACTGATTCATGGAATGAAATTAAAAAGAAAAGGAATCCAATAATTGCTTTGAAGATTAAGGGTGTATTATTTTATTGTCTAACATACAACTATATCAAAATTATAATTAGATTGAATCCCCTGTGTTGGTCTAATGGTTAGGGATTTATCGCTCTAGGTGTGGTTTAGGTTCGAGTTGCGCTAATTACGTTGTTGTTAGAGTTTTTTACCCTTCTCTTGTAAGTCATCAAAAACAAAAATTATAATTAGATTATATCATTACGCTGAGTACCAAATTATCAACTAAGGTCGGAACATATGGAGATTTAAACTTAAAACCTCAAAATTTTTAGGGTTGTAAATTGGGAAAAAAGCCTTCCCTTCCCTTTAAAAAAGAGTAGAAAGCTATGTATCACTCTATAGTTGAAATTAAAATTTTTTATTTCTGTAAAAAAAATATCAAAAATATTATATTTAATTTTTATTTAAAATTATATAAAATAATATAAATTATTATATTAATAAGATTAAAATTATAAAAAAATAATTTTGATAAAGCAAAATTTACTATTATTAAACCACATAATTACATTTCATATTTAGCTTTTACTTATATATCAAATAATTTTATAATTTTGAAAAAATATTTAATTTTTTTAACTTATCAAACAATACCTCAGTTAATGAAAAAATTAATTAGTTAATATTTTGATTGGTTGTATAAAATTAACAAAAAAGATAATATTAAAACGTTTGCTTTGTTAAAAATCATACAAGGAGAAATAATACCAAAAAAATGCTATATTAACCCAAAAAGATCTATTATCGTAAATTATTATAAAATTAAGAAATTAAATTAAAATACAAAATTTATAAAATATATCAAAACAGGTCAAACGAGTTTTACCTAAATCTGAACCCGAATCATATCAAAAGTCTTAATGGAAGATTGACTTGTCTTGCCTCAAACTCAATTTAAAAAATAATATCCCTATAAAATTGGGGTGGAATGAACTTCAATAGTTCAGAATTTGTTGTCACCCTTACATAATTTATCATATTAAATACTCACATTCATATTGAAATTATGAATAGTGATGACAATGACTAGTACAAATTCAGAATAGATACAGATATTAACTTTTTTACAATCTTATTACAAGTTTTGATTATATCTGTTCTTTTTTTTTACAGAATGAAACTTCAATAGTTTGAAATTTGTTGTCACCCTTACATAATTCATCATATTAAATACTTACATCCAAATTCAAATTACAACTTCAAGTACAATAATATGGTAAACAAGCATAGTCATGACAATGACTAGTACAAATTCAAAATAGATGTAGATATTAATTTTTTTGACAATTTTATTACAAGTTTTGATCATATCTATTCTTTTTTTACAGAATGTCTAGAATTATCCATAGCCCCTCCCCAACTCATAAATAAGAAGATAATGCACTTCAACGCACTTAAACCCACGTCCTCCTGTATTGACAACAATGCCTATGCCAATCGAACTAAGACTCGGGCCTCCTTTGGTTCAGCTTTTATTGCCAGTGAGGTGTAGTTGGGGTAGATAACTGCTACCAACCTCATTGCTATGCTATTTGGTTCAACATTAAAGTTCAGTGAAAATGCATCTCAACTACACTGAAATGCTGAAAATTGGTTGGAGTTAACAGCTCCAGTGGACTGATTTGGAAGTCTAAAAATAAGGGTAATTATTATTTTACCCCTCCAACTCTTCTTTTATTATTTATTTTATTTAATACACATAACATAAGTTTAATATGTCATTATTTAATATAATTTAATTTTTAATAAATTTATAATTTTTATTTATAAATTTAGTATAAATTCAATTTAATTTATTTTTATTATTTGATTTAAATATAATTTGTAAAATATTTTGATATTTTATTATGAATATAATTTAAAAATATTTAAATTTTATTGTATATGATTTTAATATTTTAATTATCATTTTATAAAAAATAATAATTTTAATTTATGTTTTTTATTAAATAATATAACATAAATACATTGTCATTTCCAATCTAATGTCCTTAATAGTCATTTTGTATTCTCACATCACCGCTATAACTGTGTTTAAATCCCAACACACACCCCACCATTGTTTCTAATCTCACCGCTATAGTATTCAATCTCACTGTTACAGTAACTAATCTTACCGCCACCGCTGTTTTTAACCTCACCGGAGCTAAACACACCGCCCATCCAAACTAAGCCTCAATCTAAGTCTTAATTTAATAGACATCGACATTATTGTCAATATAAAAAAATGAATTCAAATGCATTAAAATCTTTTATTTTTTATAAAGATTAAAATTTACTTCTATAAATAATATATTTGAAGTTAAATATAAATTTTTTAAAAGAAAAACTCAAATTTCATTTTCACCGCATATACCCAAAAGAGTAACGCACAAAATCCTACAATGCACCCAAAGAGAAAAAGAGCGATTGGGTTACGAGCACGGCTCACGCGTCACTATTATCGAAACAGTTCCCTTTTTTTTTCAGTGCCCAATTGCCCATATTAATATGATTATTACTCCATATAGTAAATAATAAAAAAAGAAAAATCAAATTCTATTTTCAAAAATCAAATCCCAAAAAAAATTGCTTTTTAAATTAAAGTTGATTTATGAAATGGACCCGTCACGTTAAAAGGGGGAAAAAGGAAAAGTATATGTACCAAATATGATTACGACTAATGTTCTCTTTATTCATTCCTCATTTTTACATCTGAAAACACTAAAAAATTTATATTACTTTAAAATTTTAAAAGTCGTAATTAATAGATTAAGTTTTAGTTCGATTGATATGAGAATTGTTGTTAATGTAGGAGAATGTGGGTTCGAATGCGCTTAAACACATTATCCTCTTATTTATAGGTTGAAAAAAGACTATGAATAATTCTAAAAATTGTGTCAAGAAAAAAAAATATAATTAGATTGTTCAAATACAAAAATTGCAACTAATGGACTCTTTATTCATTCCATAATAATAATTTTATTATACTTAAATTTTGCTATCACACTTTTTGTATTTTCATTTGATATCTTTGGTGCATGTATTTTTCTTTTAATTTTCAAATTTCAGTTTTGACTTAAATGGTAATTGTTAAATTTGTTAGGTTTTATTATTTTCAAAATCTTGTTAAATAAATATAGTATTGTATGTTTAATATCATGTCAATTTGAATTTGTCATAAAGTACTCAAAAAGTAATGTCATTTTAGTTGATGTATTTAACAACTATTGCTTAAGTCAAGATTGAAATTTTAAAGTTCAAAAAGTATGAAGATTGTTGATTGAGTCTTAGCTCGATTGGCATTGATATTGTTTTCAAAAGGACATAGGTTCGAGTGCGTTAAAACGCATTATCCTCCTATTTAAAGATTGGGGAGGGACTATGAATAGTTCTAAGCATTGTATAAAAAAGAACTTATATGATAAGAATCCATGATGAATTTAAAAAGTTCGAAGAATAAAAATAATCAAATTTGAAAATAAAGACTTAAACCATAACTTGCCCATAGTACTTGACTAATATAAGCTAGAAATTGCTTTAGATAGCAGAGATGAATTGTAAATTGAGAAGAATATAAATTTATCATTATACTAATTTGTAATTTTTTTAAATTTTGAAAGAGTTATAAGATAATTGTAATAGCCCAAATTTGACCGGGCATAAAAAGAGACAAAACAGAAAATTAAATGGATAAACATTTATTTCAAAGTCCATTTAAAAAGAGTCCAGTTTACAAACATTGGAGCCCAAACACTACTGGCTCAAAATTAAATCAGGTCCTGCTACAAAAAACCCGGTTATACCCAATAACCCAACTCAGTCTACCCGTGTACTCCCAGCCCATGTACAACAAACCCGTCTGCCATTAATAACCCGTAAAAGGGGCTTCTACACGGAGATTGAGAGAAAAATATATACAGAAAAGAATACAAACAGTTTTTTCAGAAAGGTGATTTCTTTAATATTCCATTGTTTTCTCTTATTATTCGGTTTTATTTATCTTCTGTTAAGTATATGTATAAATATATATAAAGTTTTTTTTTTAAAAAAATACAACTAAAAGGAGAAGGGAAATGAGTTTACTTGTAAAGGGAAGGATTTTTGGACCTCCGGCCACCGTATACGGTGGCGCGTGAGGCGTGTATGGGGGCATTATGACCGGAGCTGTGACGGCCCTTGGCCGAAGCTCAGAGGGCTTTTCAGAGTTTTTTTTTGGTTTTTTTAAGGGGTAGTTAAAATGATTTTTTTCGGGGTTAGAAGGCCTTTTATAGGACCCAAAGTCTGACCCGATTTGACCCAATGATCCGCGTGTTTTGCCGCTAAATTGGGATATTTATTCCCTCAGTCCCTCCGCATTGCCAGCTTATTTGATTTTTTTTAATTTGCCAATTTCATTTTATTTTATTAAAATTTGGCCCTAACAGTTTGCTTTTGTCTCAATTTAGTTCGGAATGGCCTTTTAAGGCTTAATCGGGGAAACGATGTCGTTTTGGGGATTAGGGCAAATTGCCCAGGGAGTCCCTCAATTTAAACGTGTCTTCCAAATAGCCCCCTCTAATTCTGATTTTAAAAATTTAACCCTAAGAGTTTTAACTCACTTTAATTTTGCCCCTTCCTATACTTTTAGACTTCATTTTTAATTTATTTCTTGTGTTATTTGTTATATTATTTATATTTTTTGCAAATTATTATTATTTTATTTTTTAACGTATATTTTACATTTATCTATTTATATTATACATTATTTCTTTTTAAAAAACACTTATACCTTTATACTGTATACTGTGAATTATTTCATTTATTATACTTTTTTTATACTATCATATATTTTAAAATCCATTATTAAATATCATATTTTCATGTAAATTTACTCTAAATATTTTATTTACATATATTAATGCTTTTATAATTTTTATATACTAAGTGCTAATTTCAAATTATTATGTGTTGTATTTTTATTTTAAATTCGATATATATATATTATTATTATATTACTATTTTTTGTATTTACATATTATTATTATTTGTATGTTTATTTTTACATTAAATTACACCATTTTTTATAATTTATTTAAATATATATTAAATTACTACTTTTCATATTCATTATTTAAATGTTTTGTTTATTTATTTTTGATGCATATTATATATCCTTGTATGTATATTTTTAGATATTTGAGATTTGCCATGATTATTATTTCTTCCATGTTTGTTAACTAATGTTTGACATATAAATTATTCTTATTGTTTATATTCATGCTTTTATTTACTTATTATTTTATATGTTATCTAGTATGTTGTATTTTATAATGTTCATATATTACTCTCATACATTGATTAAAACGATATTCCAAAGTTTTTAAAAATAAAGGCAATGCTTGGTGTTTGGAAATTTCGAGAAAAGTAGTACGCTAACTTACTGGGTTGCAATTTTCCTCGTTGAGTTCGAGATAAAGGACGAGGTTAAGAAACAGTTTGATGCAGGATTCTTGCAAGAGGTCAAGTACTCTAAATGGGTAGCTAATATTGTGCCAGTACCTAAGAAAGATGGGAAGGTACGAATGTGTATTGATTATAGAGATCTAAATAAAGCTAGCCCTAAGGACAACTTTCCTCTGCCACACATCGACACTTTAGTAGACAACACGGCGGGGTATTCATGGTTTTCCTTCATGGATGGTTTCTCGGGGTATAATCAGATAAAGATGCATCCAGAGGACATAGATAAAACCACCTTCATAACCTTATGGGGTACCTTTTGTTACAAAGTAATGCCGTTTGGACTGAAGAATGCGGGGGCAACATACCAGCGAGCCATGGTGAATTTATTCCATGACATGATAAATAGGGACATTGAAGTATATGTAGATGACATGATTGCTAAGTCCCGAACAGAGAAAGAGCATATTGAAGTCTTGAGGAGACTATTTTTGAGATTGAGGAAATTTCAGTTGAAGCTCAATCCGACAAAGTGCACATTTGGAGCTAGATCGAGAAAGCTATTGGGTTTCGTAGTCAGTGAAAATGGGATAGAAGTTGACTCAGACAAAGTTAAAGCTATACGAGAATTGCCTCCCCCACAAACTCAGAAAGAGGTTCGAGGATTCCTAGGAAGGTTGAACTACATTGCTCGGTTCATTTCACAACTAACTGAAAAATGTGATCCTATCTTTCGCCTCATTAGAAAGCACAACCAAGGTACTTGGGACGAGGAATGCCAGAAGGCTTTTGAAAAGGTCAAGCAGTATTTGCTGAATGCTCCGGTATTATCTCCACCTAGCCCAGATAGACCGTTAATACTATACTTGTCAGTGTTCAGTAATTCTATGGGGTGTGTGTTGGGTTAGCATGACGAGTCAGGAAGAAAGGAAAAGGCGATTTATTACCTCAGTAAGAAATTTACTGACTGTGAGATCAGATATTCGCCAATTGAAAAGTTGTGTTGTGTGCTGATTTGGATAACCTAGAGGTTAAGACAGTATATGCTATACCATACCACTTGGCTCATCTCGAAGCTTGATCCATTGAAATACATGATGGAATCAACAACTCTAAATGGGAGAATGGTGAGATGGCAAATATTACTTTCAGAGTTTGATATAGTCTATGTAAGTCAGAAGGCTATAAAAGGAAGTGCAGTAGCAGACTTTTTGGAAAGTAGGGCTCTAGAGGACTATGAACCGTTGAACTTTAATTTTCCAAATGAGGAGTTGATGTGTATAGTAGCGATTGAAGGGTTTCCCTAGAAGCTAAATTTGATGGGGCATCTAATGCTGTTAGAAATGGAATTGGGGCAGTCTTGGTATCCCCAAATGGTGATCATTATCCGTTCACATGCAAATTGAATTTTGATTGCACAAACAATATGGGTGAATATGAAGCATGCATCATGGGACTTCGAGCAGCTATAGAGCGGGGAATAAGAACCCTCGATGTATATGGAGACTCTGCATTGGTAATCTACCAGCTTAGGGGTGAATGGGAGACAAAGACCTAAAGTTACTCAATTATCGGAAGATAGTTTTGGGATTACTTGAGGAGTTCGAGGATATCACTTTCAATTATCTTCCACGAGACGAGAACCAAATGGCAGATGCTTTGGCCACCTTAGCCTCAATGATTAAGGCGAACAAAGAGGAAGATATGAGACCAATCCAAATGAGTGTCTATGAAGCTCCGGCTCAGTGTTGTAATGTTGAGGAAGAGGAAAAGGATGATAACCCGTGGTATCAAGATATATTACGATATGTGCGAGATCGTAAATACCCAGAACAAGCCAATGAAAATGACAAACGAACTTTGAGAAGGTTGGCTTGTGACTACGTCTTGGACGGGGAAATCTTATACAAAAGAAAGAAAGACTAAATACTTTTGAGATGTGTCGATGCTGTGGAAGCCAAGCTAATTTTAGAAGAAGTTCATGAAGGTGTATGTGGGACGCACGCAAATGGTTTTATAATGGCAAGGTAAATTATGAGGTTCGGCTACTATTGGGCCACTATGGAATGGGACTGTATCAACTATGCCAGGAAATGCCATAAATGTCAGATTTATGGGGACAAAATTCATGTACCACATTCACCTTTGCATGTTATGACTTCTCCATGGCCCTTTTCCATGTGGGGCATAGATGTCATTGAGACCATATCACCGAAAGCTTCAAACGGACATCGGTTTATCTTCGTGGTCATTGACTACTTCACGAAATGGGTAGAGGCCGCTTCTTATACGAATGTCACTAAGTCAGCTGTGAGTCGATTCTTGAAAAAGGAGATTACTTGTCGATATGGAATGCCTGAGAGGATCATATCTGACAATGCATTGAACTTGAGCAACAAAACGATAGCAGAGGTTTGCGATCAGTTCAAGATCAAACATCACAATTCTTCTCCTTATCGCCCAAAAATGAATGGGGTAGTGGAAGCCGCCAATAAGAATATCAAAAAAATAGTGGGGAAAATGACTGAGACTTACAGAGATTGGCACGAGAAATTACCGTTTGCACTACTGGCCTATCAAACATCTGTAAGAACCTCTACTGGGGCAACACCGTTCTCATTGGTTTATGGGATGGAAGCGGTGTTACCTATTGAAGTGGAAATACCTTCTCTTCGAATCTTGACGGAGGTAAAATTAGATGAAGCTGAATGGGTTCAATCTTGATATGATCAGTTGAACTTGATTGAGGAAAAGAGGCTGAGAGCCATTCGACATGGTCAGATGTACCAGAAGCGGTTGATGCGAGCTTATGATAAGAAGGTTCGACCAAGAGAGTTCCACGAGGGAGACATTGTACTGAAAAAAATCCTTTCTATTCAAAAGGACTTTAGGGGGAAATGGATGCCTAATTGGGAGGGGTCGTATGTCATGAAGAAACTTTCCCTGGTGGTGCATTGATCTTAGTGGAAATGGATGGGAAAAGTTTACCCAATCCAGTGAACTCAGACTCAGTTAAAAAATACTTTGTCTAAAGGAGAAGAGAATTCAAGGTGAAAACCCGCAAAGGGCGCCTTGAGGTTTCGGAAAAAAAAAGAGAAAATGGAGAGGCCAATGTGAAAACCCGCAAAGGGCACCTTGTGACCAAAGGGGTTTTGAGTTGAAAACCCGAAAAGGCGACTCAAATTTTGAAGCATCCGGTAATCTTGCTCTGCAAGGAAAGAAGTACGTTGCATACTGTGGCATCGACAAAGTACTTTAAATCTTCTAAATACATGTCTTCATGAAGTTGATGTTCAAGCGCTCAAGCGGCGATATCTAGGGCATCTAACTTTTGGCTTGTTTGCTATCTTTAGATTCTTTTTCTTCTCAAAGATAGGCTATCAGTTTAATTTTCTTTGTATCTTTTTTGATAACTCATTCAAATCCAATTGTTCTTAAAGATTTATTCATCTTCCATTGTTCTTTAAGTATGTTTCATTAAAATAATGATAGATGGACTAAATACTTTCACAAAGGAAGTTTTGCGCATTACTTTGGAATTTCTAGATAATACAAGAAACTAAAATAGGACAATTGTTCGAGAAATTCACATAAGTAAGGGTTGAAAGAGCTCGAGGAATTTCTTCCAGTCCAAAAAGATAAATGGACAAAACCAACGATTCAATTCTAAGGAAAGAATATCTTACAGCCATCTTCAGTGGATCGTGGCATTTGAAGAATGGTGTGGGCCTACAGGCTGAGCAAGAATAATACTTTGGGAAAAGATAAAATGAGGGATGATGTCTAGGATAGGGGTCATATTCATAACATTTTGCATCATGTCATGCCTAGTTAAGAACATTTGACTCACCTCGACCATAGCATCCTAGTCATCGAGTATAATCACATACACAATTTACAGGTTATCGAAGACGACGCGCCTTAAACCCCTAAGCAGTAGGGTAACAGGCTGCAGCATAACAGATCTGGTATTCAGATGTTTATACTGAAGCAGATCCAAGATGGTTTGGCGTCCTTGTATTGGCAAGGAGCAAATCGAAGACATAGCTGATTTGGCTTTCGCGTATTCACGCTGAAGCAAATCTAAGATGGTTTGGCATCTCTGTATTGGCAAAGAACAAATCGAAGTTTGGCGTCTCCATATTTGGTGGAGGGCAGACACACAGCTGATTTGGCTTTCAGATATTTATGCTGAAGCAAATCTAAGATGATTTGGCATCTCTGTATTGGCAGAGAGCAAATCGAAGACATAGCTGATTT
The DNA here is from genome assembly GCA_020496765.1 of Gossypium stocksii. Lineage (NCBI taxonomy): Eukaryota > Viridiplantae > Streptophyta > Magnoliopsida > Malvales > Malvaceae > Gossypium > Gossypium stocksii. Next base: position 114,220,333 of record CM035621.1, read on the forward strand.
GGCTTTCGCGTATTCACGCTGAAGCAAATCTAAGATGGTTTGGCATCTCTGTATTGGCAAAGAACAAATCGAAGTTTGGCGTCTCCATATTTGGTGGAGGGCAGACACACAGCTGATTTGGCTTTCAGATATTTATGCTGAAGCAAATCTAAGATGATTTGGCATCTCTGTATTGGCAGAGAGCAAATCAAAGTTTGGCGTCTCTATATTCGGTAGAGGGCAGACACATAGCTGATTTGGCTTTCAGATATTTATGCTGAAGAAATCTAAGATGGTTTGGCATCTCTGTATTGGCAGAGAGCAAATCGAAGTTTGGCGTCTCCATATTTGGTGGAGGGCAGACATATAGCAGATCTGGCATTCAGATGTTTATATTGGAGCAGATCCAAGATGGTTCGGGCATCCCTGTATTGGCAAGGAGCAAATCGAAGACATAGCTGATTTGACTTTCGCGTGTTTATCTAAGATGATTCGGCATCTCTATATTGTCAAGAAAACAACGACAAAGCGGATTTGGCGTCTCTGTGTTCGGCGGAGAGCAGATTGAAGATATCAACATGACAGTCATAAGTTTGCAAGAGGCAGATTGAAGACCGGTCAAATTTGGTCTTTCTATAAATCTTTGCTTGATTCCTGTTACATAGCAATGAGCAAAGAGAGGCAGCTGTAATAGCCCAAATTTGACCGGGCATAAAAAGAGACAAAACAGAAAATTAAATGGATAAACATTTATTTCAAAGTCCATTTAAAAAGAGTTCAGTTTACAAACATTGGAGCCCAAACACTACCGGCCAAAAATTAAATCAGGTCCTACTACCAAAAACTCGGTTATACCCAATAACCTAACTCAGTCTACCCGTGTATTCCCAGCCCATGTTCATTAGACCCGTCTGCCAATAACCTTACAACAGACCCAGGTCACTTAGGCCCAAAAGGCCCAAGGACTTAAACACGCAACCAGAAACCCTAGGGTATCTGCCTTCGCGCCGCAATCGCTTCTCGAATATTAGGGGAGCGTCTGTCCATTCCCCAAATCGAGGCCATCAATGCGGGGCCAGCTGACACGCCATCAATGCGCTGTCTCAGTTCCATCAGTGCCTTGGGAGCCTCTCGACGGTTTAGCCTCTGAACAGGACCAGGCAGTAACTCAGTCGGCTTCGTCAAACACCAAGACCGTTCCGATTCGGTAGCCCGATCAACACACCATGGCACCTTGACTACCAATCGTGCCTTGGACCACAAAGATCTTCACAAGACACCTGCAAAATGAAAAGGCACACAGCTGATACGGAAAAACAGAAAAGGAAACAAAAGATAACAGCAGATACGAAAAAGCAGGAAAAGGAAACTAAAACAGAGGAATCTCAGCAGATCACGGTCAAAGATATAGCAAACAAAAATAGAAAGAAATAGAGGATTTCTTTCCCAGAATGTGTAATAGAACACTAGCTATAAAGCCATCTTTTGTAACCTGTAAAAGGGGCTTCTACACGGAGATTGAGATAAAAATATATACAGAAAAGAATACAAACAGTTTTTTCAGAAAGGTGATTTCTTTAATATTCCATTGTTTTCTCTTATTATTCTGTTTTATTTATCTTCTGTTAAGTATATGTATAAATATATATAAAGTTTTTTTTTTAAAAAAAATACAACTAAAAGGAGAAGGGAAATGAGTTTACTTGTAAAGGGAAGGATTTTTGGACCTCCGGCCACCGTATACGGTGGCGCGTGAGGCGCGTATGGGGGCATTATGACATATATTAATGCTTTTATAATTTTTATATACTAAGTGCTAATTTCAAATTATTAGGTGTTGTATTTTTATTTTAAATTCGATATATATATATTATTATTATATTACTATTTTTTGTATTTACATATTATTATTATTTGTATGTTTATTTTTACATTAAATTACACCATTTTTTATAATTTATTTAAATATATATTAAATTACTACTTTGCATATTCATTATTTAAATGTTTTGTTTATTTATTTTTGATGCATATTATATATCCTTGTATGTATATTTTTAGATATTTGAGATTTGCCATGATTATTATTTCTTCCATGTTTGTTAACTAATGTTTGACATATAAATTATTCTTATTGTTTATATTCATGCTTTTACTTACTTATTATTTTATATGTTATCTAGTATGTTGTATTTTATAATGTTCATATATTATTCTCATACATTGATTAAAACGATATTCCAAAGTTTTTAAAAATAAAGGCAATACTTGGTGTTTGGAAATTTCGAGAAAAGTAGTACTCTAACTTACTGGGTTGCAATTTTTCTCGTTGAGTTCGAATAGTCAAGCACCCTTCTAAGTTTTTAAGGTTTTCAAAATACGAGCAACTGTCTTGGAGTTTCAAAGCGTTATGTCCTAACTTACTGGATATGGTGTTTTGTCGTTTCAAGATAGGGATTTTCAAAAAAATGGTTAGCTTAGCTTCGAATGTTTTAAAGATATTGTGTCCTAACTTACTGGATGTGATATTTTGATTCGTTGGATACAAGTGAACCCTAATTTTTAAAATCAAAATATTTGAAAAAGGATTGCATCTTAAAATTTCTAAATTTCCGACATTAAAGACAATTGATAATCAATTAGGTACCAATTTTTGGGCGTTACGAGGGTGCTAATCCTTCCTCGTACGTAACCGGCTCCCGAACCCGTTTTTTGATTTCGTAGACCAAAACTAATGATTTTAAAACAAAATATTTTAAAAGTGATCCAATCACACCTAAAAAGATTGGTGACGACTCCTGTTTTCGTTTTTTAAAGTCGACCCCGTTTTTTCAAAATCCTTAAAAAATGATTTCGACAATAATTTTATCATTTTTGAAAGGATTAAAGAGATTGCCCACCTCCTTATCTACTCCCTTTATAGAAGAGTTTGATTTAACATATTTAATTACTACATTTTTTTAGTAATATAGGAGCCAAGATTAACTAAGTTATAGTAAAAATAGTAATTAAAATTTATGTAAAATACGTTGACTAATAATAAAATTTAATCATTTGTTATTTCAAAAACGTCTATGTGAATATATATATATATATATATATATAAAATATTAAGATAAACGGTAGAGGAACCCAATGGTCGACCTATTAGTCACGAATAATGGATTCAAGCCATAAGAATTATTTGTTTGTGGTCAGCATAATCTTGAATTTAGAGGTATTTATAGTTCGGTTAAAATTAAATTAATTAATTCGATCGAAAGTCGATACATAATTTTTTAAAAAATTTTTTTATTAATTAATTTAATTTAGAATTAAATAGTTAACTGAATTAAATAATATATATTATATATAAATTTTTAAACTATTAAAAAAATAAACATTAGTAATGTATATTTTTATATATTTTATACATATTTTAATCAAAAAATAAAAACATATAAACTTCGGCTCAATCAATGTATTTTTAAAAAATTTCAATTAGATTAATGATTAAAAATATTTACATTTTAAATAATTTAATTTATTTAATAATCGAACTGATCGTAGGTAAAATATATAAAATTACGTGGAATAATAGAAAATGGTAACTGATAGATTGATTTTGAATCAACCCCCAACAAAAGAAAAAAAAACGTTGGTAAATACAAAATAATATTAAATATATATACATATTGAGCAGTAAAAAACAAGGAGAAAAGTAAAAAAGGGGAATGAAGATGAAAGAGTGGAGAGGAGCGTCAAAGATCCGCCTCTGTGACTTAGTTGGCATGCGTGTTCTTCTGTATTTTGTCCTCTTCTTTCCGGTTCACCTCCCCAGATTTTCCTTTTTACGTTTCGTGATATTATCGACTCCTTACGATATCTTCACTTCGTCAACGCTTTTTTTTGTTTTTAATTAATAAACCCTCCAAGGTATGGAGCAGACCAACCACTCACTTTCTAACCTCAACACTTGTCTCCACGTGCCTCTTACTCATGCTTCAGTAATTTTTTAACTCAAGAATTAATTCGGAGAATGGTATTAAATCGATTGTTAAATTGATTAATTTGAAATTTTTTAAATTTTAATCGAATTGATTGGACTAATGAGTCGGTAACTTGATGGGATTAACCACCAATCTGGTTTTAAGATCACAAGAAATTTTATGATTTTTTTTGACGAACTTCGTTTAAATTTATATTTGATTTCAACGGATCAAATTATTGTTTTTGGTATGAAATTAGAAAACCAAATGGTGATATATCTTTATTTTTAATGATATGTTATCACATGGTTCATTGATTCTATACATCATCAGTAAGTCAATTGAATCTTGGTTCAATTGGCACTGTTAGTGGTAAAATTAGGGGGTTGGCAGGAGCCTCAGCCCCCCTAAAATTAAAGTTTTTTCATATGGCTCATTTAAACTTTTTAAATTTTAAATGAGTAAATGTAAAATTACACTTTGACCCCCTAAAAATATAAAATTTTGATTTAATCCTTTAAAAATTATAAAGTTATATTCTATTAAAATGGTGGAATTATATTTTTTTTATTGTAAAAATTACAATTTAATTTAGGCCATTTTAAAAAAATTTCTAGTTTCGCCTCTGCGCAACGTTGTTATTGCAATAACAAAGATGTGGGTTCAAGTATGTTTTTTTTACTCTGTTTCAAAGATTGAGGATGGGTTATGAATAGAAATAGATATTATATTAAAAAAAACTATACACCAGTATATCAAATATTAATATACTTTTACTTAATAATGAGTTTGTTATTTTATTTTTAAGATAAAAAAATTATTAATTAATTATTAATCTAATTCCTAATGTGCTTAATTAGTTAATTATATGTACTCTAGTGTCTAGCTGTAAAGTCTAAATTGCTTTTGGTTTAGGTAGTCCTAATACAAAAACTTAATGATGACAAAGTTATAAACATGTCTTAAAACACACAAAGTCTGTAACATTGATACCCTCTCTATGTTCCTAGCATTGTCTTGTAATGTGTTGAAAACAAAAAAGCAAAAGTTTTAAGCATTGTATTTTCCCAATGTAAAACTATATAAGAATCTAAAATCTATATAATAACACTTCAATTAGGTGGATTACATTAACCTCTTTGTTAGTATTCTTTTTTTTTTGTAAAATATTGCATTGAAACCTCAAATAAGTTAAGATGTCAAAAAAATGATTATATAAATCATATTTGTTTACAATACACTAATTAAAACCATGCATCGAAAGTTCCAACATCAACGTTCCCTGACAATTTTTATTTTTGTTACAATTGTGTCACTTGAATCTCGACGTGAAAAATTTGATGTACAATTTTTTTGTTAAAGAAATAAAATAGAGAGGCAAAATTGAGAATATATGAGTATGGAACTTACCACACAAGTTGAATTCATATAAAATTATATTTCTTCTTTTAGATGTTGACTATTAAAGGGTTGTTTAACCCTTAAAACATGTATAGTAGAAAACCTCTTGTATTTGTTGTTTTTCAACATTAGTCCCGTGGTTTTTCCCGAGAAGAGTTTTCCATGTAAAATCTGTGTGTTCTTATTTTTCCTTTTTATTGCTTTGTGATAATTTCTACTACCATTATCGACATATAGTATAATAATTTTCAAAGTCATTTTTATTACCATAAATTTAATCAATGACTAATGAAAAGTTTAATGTAAAAATTAAAATTATTTTTATACATTTATGTAATATTTGATATGATTAATATTTTAATAACTTGACTATTGTATTTCATGTATTACTCACATTGATCATGCATTTCTTGTAGAATGCTTAACTAAAAACTTTCTAATATCACATTGGTTGTTGCATTTCTTGCAAAATATATATTTTTTCCATGAAACAATTTTGAATTTTTTCTGCGAACCAAAATCCAAACAACTTTTTTTTTTAGTCTCCAACATTGACTGTCAGATTGATTTGGATCTAAGATGTGTTCTACTTGTCAATAGATACTAATCCACCATACCGATCATCGAATTGTCATTTGGAGCTCGCTAGCCGGATTTCCAAAAAGAAAACCTAACAACCTCATGTCTAAAAAAAAAAACTTACGAATAATTTAGTGATCATTTTATAACTTTTTAAAATTATGTGACCGAAACATACATCTACCAGTAATTTAGTAACCTGAGTATAATTTACCCATAATTTACCATGATCAAGATCAACTATTACGTGCATTGATTAGAATCTCCGACATCGTCATGAATGGAATTTGAAATATATAGCAACTGTTTTCAAATAAGCAATAGACAAAGGACAAAGTGAGTGCAAATTGAGAATAAAAAAAATAGGAGAAATGTAAGGAATGGTAAAAGAAAAGGCAAAGGAATTAATAAGGGAAGAGCGGCCATGTATGGGTGTTGAAAATCTCGGGAAAGATGTGAAGGTACGTGGAAAAGAATCCTTTAGGCTTAAACCACACCCCACCAAGCCAGCGCACTTGTCGCCAATCCTGTGACTTACCGTCGTCCCCACTCTCTTTCTTTTATATATATATTAGGGTAAATTTTTTCTTTTATATATATAAGGGTAAATTTTATTTATATGTTTTCAAATCATTTTCAAAATTTTATATACTAGTTATTGTATGATACCGTGAAGTACATGTGATATGATAGGTGTAACTGTTTAGTTATTTTATCATCTACACAAGCATTTAACGGTAAAAATAGATGAATTTTTAATAGAAATGACTAGTTTGATATTTAGTTTATTGTACAAGGACTAATGTATTATTTTTTTAATAAAGAGAACAAAATGTAATCTAACCCCTACTATAGGGGTCTCCATGGCACTTACCCAAAATATGTCAAGTGATTTCTTAAAATACTGTTATTATATGTAATCAATTCAAATATTAAATATTAGCTAAAAGTATTTAAAACATGTAAATTAAATTGTTAATATAAACAATTTGAGCTCGATATGTTTAAAGATAATATTAATATTAAAATTTAGTAGATATATATTTTTTAACAGATTATATCCAGATTATTTATGCGATAGGTTCACGTGTGTTCAAAGACGAATCCAACAGGAACAATACCAAGGGTCCAAGCAAGGGGCCTCCTCCTCCCCAAGAAAAATTAGAAAACTTACCCTTTAATTTACAAATTACAAATTAATACATAATGAAATTGTACTTCAATTCTTAAAAATGATAAAATTATGATTTAGTTATTATAAAAACAATTTTTAGAAATTGTAAATTTATAAATTAATGATAAATATTTATTTTTTACTCGAAAGATTTATAGTTTATTTTTTTTTCAAAAAATTCTAACAGTACTCTAATTCATGTATTTTAAATATGGCCTAAGTCAAATCCTATCTATGGACGAAGCTAATAAAAAAAATTAATTGTTATGATGATGATATAAATAATTTAATTAAATGAATAATTAATTATTAGCGTATTTTTGTTCTGATGATTAAAGTAAAAATGAAAATCGAAAACATTCGTGTTGACTTGATAACTAGGGTGTTCACTACTTCAAGTGTAATTTGAGTTCGAGGCGTGCTAGTCATATTATTGTTAGGACTTTATCATTCTCTTATTATTAAAAAGAATTTTAAAAAATAAATTTAAAACCTGAATTAAAATTTGAAAACCAAGCCTAATATTAACAGTCAAACTCACATTGTTCTTTTAAGACAAAACCAAACCTAGTTTTTAACTCTCTTGTTTATTTATCTCTCTATTGTCGACAATGGTGAGACATCAGATCCTCACCTATATAACTTTAAAATACTGCCATACGAACCCCCTACAGTTTGCAGCTTTTGTTTTTTTAGTGTAAAATGTAAATCTTAGTATTAATAATAATAATTTTCTTATCACTATCTTGCCTCGATATTTTAAATCCCTTCAGATTTGAATCAAGAACTCTCCTCATTCCTTCCTTTTTTATCTTATATTTGTAGCCAACTTGTTTCTTCCCCTTCAAAACCAAAAAAAAAAAAAAAAAACCATCTTTTTGCTTTTTTGCACTGTTTTTTTTTTCTCTCTGGTTAAAAAGTTGAAACCTCGTCAACTCTTTCATGGTGCTGAAAACCATAGCTTCTTGTTGTTGTTGTTGTTGACAGTTGAGATTTTTGTTCCTTTTTCTAGTTTTACATCTTGTTTTCAATGATGGGTCGAAAGCATTTACATGAGTTGCTTCAAGAGGATCAAGAACCGTTTGTTTTGAAGAAATACATTGCTGACAGACGTTGTGAACTGAGGAAACCGTCCCCGAAAACTCACTTACAGATCAAAAAACGAAAACCCATCACTCAAACCTCGAGTTTCCCTTCGAATTTCTGCAAAAATGCTTGCTTTTTCTCGACGAAAACAACAACGGACTTTACCAAGTCTCCATTGTTTGAATTCCCATCACCTGTTAAAAGAAGTCCATGTAAAAGCCCCAATGCTATTTTTCTTCACATCCCAGCAAGAACAGCTGCTATTCTTCTTGAAGCTGCTTTAAGGATTCAAAAGCAATCGAAAACTAAAAAAAATGGTGGTTCTTCCGGGTTATTTGGTTCGATTTTGAAGAGGATAACTCATCGTAACAAAAGTCGGAATAGTGAAATAAGTAACGTTGAAGGAGCTGAAGTGTCGGTGAAAGATATTCTAAGGTGGGATTCGAGTGTTGGTAAAAATAATCAAAGTGGTCGGCCGAGTAGCAGTGCCGTTTGGTCGGAAACTAATGAAGAAAAATCGATGGATTTGGATTTGGATACTTCTTGTAGCTGCAGCCAATCCGAGGATTTCGAAGAGATTTTCGTTACTAAAGATGGTTTACGAAGTAACGCGGCTTTTGGTTCTTGTGATGAACATTTTTGTGAAAGCCCTTTCCATTTCGTGCTTCAAAAAAGCCCTTCTTTTACTCATCGGACACCACTCTTCTCTTCACCGACGACCTCCCCAAGTCGACGCCAAAAAGAGGTTAGTAATAGTAACAATTTGTTTAATCACCATTGCTAATTAATTGAAATGTGATTTGAAGAGTAAAAAACAAATTACTTAATTTAAAAGCTTCTTCATTAATGGAAGCATTTGAGTGAACTCGTGACTCAGCTGAGTAGTGACGGTAAATATAATCAACTTCGTTAGTAATTTTTGCCGGAATTAGATCTGATTTGACAAATATGCCCTTTTTTGTTGAAAGGTTTTAGGGGGGTTAAATATGCCATTTAGTCTTGCAAGTTAGTTTTAAGTGGTTTTGATCATGGAATCTGCCATGCAAACTTGTTTTATATGAAGGGCCTGTCAAGTAAATAATTTCCTTAAAAGGACAAATATTTATTTGTTTTCTTCTGTTGGATCCCATCACTAAAATCAGACAATTGTTTCTGAATTTTTGATTGGAAAAGTCAACAATCCAATCAATTAGCAATTACAAGTATAGACAAACCCTTTAATAATCATGTAAAATTTTGACTAATGCCAAATTGAAGAATTGTTGTCTGAAGAATAACATGTCTGAACTGAAAACAGGACAAGGAACATTACCAAGTTGAGAACTTTAAAAAATTACAAGTAGAAGAAGAAGAGGAAGAACAATGCAGCCCTGTTTCGGTTTTGGACCCTCCGTTCGAGGATGACGATGATCGACACGTCAATGACGATAACGACGATGACAACGATGATGAGAAGGATGGTTTTGATCTCGAATGCAGCTATGCAAATGTACAAAGTACGGTTTTTTTTTCTGAACCACTTGAGTTAATTTTTTTGTACCATTCCTTCCAGTTTATGTGGTCTTTAATGGTGTAGTTGATAGCTAAGATGAGGGTACAAGTATTATGGAGGTTATTGATTTAAAAGTTAGATTACATTTTATCGTAAATTAGTCATTTTGTTAAAATTTTATCTATTTTTATTATTAAAAATTAGTTTATATATGTTAGAATAGGGTACACATGGCACACCACGTGTAACTATTTAGTTATTCTGTCAGTCAAGTAAATTTTTAACAGCAAAAATTAATAAAATTTTAATAGGAATAACTTATTTACTCTCTTTAATCTAATTTAAAGGGATTAATTTATTTATTTTTTGAGTAAAAAAATTAAAAAAATTTCTACGATACTTTTATCATAGAAAATTGGTTAGTTAAATACCCTTTACGGTGATTGATGATATGTGGGATCCATGGAAATTTTGTTGGCATTTATTATTTTAGTTTAAACTGACCTGTTGTTGAAGTAGACACCACTAGTTTTGTCATAATTTCATGTGTGACCCACATTTCTATGTTAGGAGATATGTCTTTGATTTTGCTTGTACATTTATAGTTTTCAATTTGTTGGACCATGCAATCATATACTTAAAATGTTACTTGAAATATTTTTTTCAAGTTTTCAAATTTGTTGATTGTTGTGTGTTTAATTACCAGGAGCAAAGCAGCAACTATTGCACAAACTTCGGAGATTCGAGAAACTCGCGGAATTAGATCCGATTGAACTCGAGAAACGAATGTTAGAAGATGATGATGATGATAATGAAGAAAAGGAAGTGGAGAACGAATCAGTTTATTCAGATGGTGAAATTAACATAGATGTCATTATTCAACAAGTGCTTAAATCAAGCTTCCAAAATCTGGAACATGTCCCCGACCGTATGAAAAGGTTAGTGTCTGATCTCATCACAGAGGAAGAGGCCGAGGCCGAGGTCGAGATTGATCTAGAAACAGTAGCAAAAAGGGTTTGTAAAAGGATAGGATCATGGAAAGATGTAGAATCAAACACAATTGACATGATGGTGGATCAAGATTTCAAAAGATTAGAGGTTGATGGGTGGAAAAGAAATGAAGAACAAATTAAAGAAATTGGATCACAACTTGAATATGCAATCTTTGGGTTGTTGATGGAAGAATTATCAGAAGAACTTGTTTGTTTAAATGGGATTTGATGATGGGGAGAACAAATTTTTTGGAAGCTAAAAAAAAAAAAGGAATTTTGGATTCACTTTCTTTCAAATTTTTTAATTAAAATTTATATTTTAATTAGAGTTTAACTTGCTTTGAATTGATAGGCTAATTAGGGAAAAAATCTTATGTATATGCAAATAATGTATTTAGTTGGTAGTATGGTGTATGGATCATGGATTTAATGAGATATTTGTACAATTTCTAGTTAATTTATATTATGAGCCATTTTATTTAACATAAATTTTTATATAATTTTTATCATATCCAAGTTTCACAATATATTCTATTTAATAATGTATTAGGAGTCAATTTGAATTTTGTTCTTTCTACTAAAAAAAGAAATTAGTCTTACTAGATTCAATCAAAGAGCAAATTGATTATTTTATTAAAAATTTCATTTATTTCTACTAATAAGTAATGACATGATTGACGGTGCAATTAGACAAATATCACGTGTATCGGCATGACTCTATTTGAATTTTTTTTATAATTATTTAAAAGTTCACATCTAGAATAAACCTAGACAAATGGTTAGTTGCTCCCTCAACTATATTATCAGTGAATAGTTCAAATAGATGAAATTTTTAATATAAAAATAAGTTTATTATTTAATCTAACATAATTTATTTATTTTTTAATAAAAATAATATAATTCTGACTTTTAATTACACCAAACTCCACCTTAATCATAACATAAAAAAGAGGGAAGATTAATTTTTACAAATTTAAATTTTTGGTCACTAAGGGAAAAGTTGTTTCTTTCTTTTTGTAACTGATGGGTGTTCCCTTCTTTTTGTGTAAACGACAACATAAAGGGTAGTATTAATTAACTGTTAAAAAATTATCACATTGTTGTTGTGGTAATAATAAAGTTAAAAATTGACAGATTGAGTCTTAACTCGATTAGTATTAGTGTTATTGTCAATGTAGGTGTGAGTTTGAGCGCGTTGAAACGAATTATCCTCCTATTTAAGGGTTGTAGAGTAATTATTAATAATTTTAGGCATTATATAAAAAAAAAAACTGATTTAAAGAAATACTACCTCAAATCTTCAGAGACTTGCTCCCATAATGATTTGAATACAAGTTCGTTCTATAGAGACTTTTTTTTTTTTTTTTTGCTTCATTTGATCTGTTCTGTTGTGAAAAAAAAAATAAACATAATAACGTTCAAAAGTTTAACATTACAACCTCCCAAAAGAAAACACATTCAATCACTAATAGACCTACGTTTATATCAAAGCAATAGCTCATTACCAAGCTTTAAATGTTTTTCTCATAATTTGTACCTGCAATCGCCAAGGACGATGCCATTTCATTTTCATTCCTTTCTGCCATTAACAAGACAACATTTCTTACTTTCTTAATATCTCTTTCAATATCTGCGAAGTTATATGAAAAGACCATAGTTTCATCGACTTATTTACACATCAATTAAATATCACTATTAAACCAAATTCTATAAATAGAGAATTATTTAACTTCCATTTCATAGCTAAAAATACTTCTAATGCTACCATGACGGCGCCAATAATATAGAGACTTACTCCTATAAAGATTTGAAAACAAATAAGTGTATGGATAAACAGCATTATGAAATTTCATTAGATAAAAGTGACTAAATCAGCACTATCATTGTCATCTCTAAAGGTGTGAATAAAAAGGGAAAAGGACCCCCCTGCGAAAGGAATATTGCAGATAACATTGATTTCAACGAGAGTGTTGGGTTAATTTCATCTTCATATTTATGTAAGTAAAATAATCACAAATACTAATATTTTATTTATTATAAAAATTATTAAAAATTTAAAAATTTTCATTCAAACACACTAAATCGAGAGTAGGGAGTGGACTAATTTAAGCACAATCTTAATTGGATTTTAAAGACAAAAGTAGATTTAAAGTCCAATAATTAATATTGGTTCAACCAATTGAACTATTGGGCATGAGGCCCACAAGGCCATCCAGATTAAATTTTCAGTCCAATAGTTAAATATTTTTTCCCTTTCTTTCTTTACGGTGAAATTAAGGGATTGGCAGAGCGTGACATCCCCTAAAATGTTTTTTTTTTTTTTTTTTTTTAAATTTAAGTCATTTAAAATTTTAAGTTGGTAAAAATTAAATTGTATCTTAGACTCTTAAAAATATAAAATTTTGATTTAATCCTTTAAAAGTTATAAAAATATAAGCTATTAAAATGGTAAAATTACTATCACAAAATTACAATTTAATTTCGGTCCCCCTTAAACAAATTTTCTAATTTCGCCCTTGATCTATCTTTTTCATTTTTATTTTTTAATTCATGTAAGATTATGTTTTTTAATAAATTAAAATAATTCTATGCCTATTTTAATTATTTTAATTAATGCTATTTATTTTTAAATGATAAAAAATTAATTCATACAAAAATTATACATATACGAATTTACTTGTGATATTTAATATCCAACTTTTATTTTATTATAAGAAATCTATATATTTTTTGCAATATTTATAGTTATTTTTTTATACCAATTTCTTTCTTCTTGGATCAAGCTAAGCTTCATAATTTTTTTTTCAAAACTCAATTTAACTTACCTTCAAATTTATTTAATGTTAATAAAAGAGTAAATCACACTTACAATCATTCAATTATCATTAAATTTTTTTAGTTTTTTTTTTTTGTGGAAAAGATAAACCATAAAAGATTACAAAAGACCGCTATTGAGTGAGTGACACACTCATATTCTTGTCCCTATCAAAAAAACTACGCGCCCATTCAGGTATAACATCAAATACTTGCATACTGGCTTTTCCTATAAAGGCTTAGTTAGCCAAGCAAAATAATCATCTAATTAATCATTTTTTCTTTTTTGGTCATTAATAGTCAAATAGCTACTAGGAAGATGACATTGTCACTTTTAAAACTGGTATAATAGCAAATTTAACTCTTTACATTATACGTTGTGTCAATTTTAATCTTGATTTTAAAAAAATTAACCATCAACATTTACATATATGTACTTTTAAATATGTTTTATATTTAAAATATCTTAAATAATATTTCTAGGTTGGTTCTTAGATAAAGGGTTCAAAAATTTGAACGATTCTTTATCGATCCTAGTTTTCTCTTTCAGCAAATTACCCAAAAAAATTACTCTAAAGTAGAGTTGATGGATAATTAACTTGTGACATATATATTAATATTAATTTGAAAAAGAAAAAAGTTATAGATCATTTGGTGAGTAAGAAAGGATGGTAGGTGAGCATCAAGGTTTTAAGGGATGCATTACAATAGTGGAATTTATATTGCTAAAAAAAAAACCTAAATAAGGTAGTCTTGAAATTTACTTTCATGAGCTAGAGTGGCGAAGTGGAGCATAGTGGGCCCAAAACCCATAGGTCCCAAGATTGGAACTTGACTCTAATAATTTTCAGAAAGTTTTTCTTGATTTTTTAAATTATTCTCAAAAAGTGGGTTGGCTTGACAGAGTTGATGCATAATTAACTTGTGATATATATATATATATATATATATATATATTAATTTAAAAACGAAAAAAAGTTATAGATCATTTGGTGAGTAAGAAGGGCTGGCAGGTGAGCATCAAGGTTTTAGGGGATGTATTACAATAGTGGAATTTATGTTGTAAAAAAAAAAAAACCTAAATAAGTTAGTCTTGAAATTTATTTTGACAAATCAGAGTCGCACAGTGGAAGCGTGGTGGGCCCATAAACCATAGGTCCAAGATCAAAACTTGGCTCTGATAATTTTGAGAAAATTTTTCTTGATTTTTTAAATTCTTCTCAAAATGTGAGTTGGATTGTGGATTCCATTTAATCTTAGGCCAATACGTGTATTTCTGAAGTGAAAAAAATGCCACGTTAACAAATTTTATAAAAATAAATATTTTTTATATATTTTTGAAAATCCTACAAACTGTTGACATGATTTTTCAAATAATTATTAAAATATAAAAATATAAAAATATTAAGATTTATAAGCAATTATTAAATTTATTAAAATTAACAAAAAATATTTAAAATTACAATAAATATTCAAATTGCAAACTAATTATCATTATTGAGTTATAAAATTTTTAAAGTTTTAATAATTTTTAAGATGAATTACTATAAATCTAAATAATTGAAATGACAGAAAACTAGTAAATTAATGTAAATTTTAATGGGATTAGTACTTGTTTGTCCCACATCTTGTTCATTGCCACATCTTGTTCATTGCTAAGTGGACCAATTTGAGAAAATATGTTACAAATTTGGTAAAAAAAACAATAATCATCTAAGGAAATATGGCTAAAGTAAATGGTTTAAAATTTAAATATCAACCAAGTTGTTATTTTTTATTTGTGGTTTGGTGAGGATTATTTTAATTAAGCGTTTATTTGGTATATTGACAGTATAATTATTTTATTCCATAAATAACTTTAAAAAATAAGACGCGTCACTTTATTTTTTTAAATATCTATTACTATATCTTTATAATACACTTGTTAACCCCCTACTCCTGCTTGTGGATAGGGCTGTAAATGAACCGAGCTTGAATGAACAAACCTCTATTCATGTTCATTTGTTTATTTTTAAGCTTGTTCGTGTTCAGTTTGTGTTCGTTAAAAATTTCAAATTTTTGTTCATGTTCGTTTATTTAAAATTATGTGTATTCATGTTTGTTTGTTTAATGTTTACGAATATGTTTATTTAACTTAATCGAACATGTTTACGAACATTAAACGAACACGTTCATAAACATATAATTGAACATGTTCACGAACAATGTTAATAAATAATAAACAAACAAACAATAAATATATATACACATATATTGTTTAGATATAAAATAGTCAAATATAAATATTAATAATTATATTATAAATGAAAAAATACAATCGAAGATAATTTTATTAATATATACTAATGGAAATTTTATAAGAAAATGTCATTATTAAATAAACGAGCTTATAAATGAGCCAATAAACATGCTTTTAAACGAGCTTGTTCGTGAATATAAACGAACAGAACACACCTCTATTCGTGTTCATTCGTTTATTAAACGAACATAAAAATTTTGTTCATGCTCATTTATTTACCTTAATTAATACACGAACATAAACAAACGTTATATGAATAGTTTATGAACAGTTCATCGAACGTTCTATTCATTTACACCCCCTACTTGTGGAATCTAAAAACTCCACTAATAGTGTGCCAAATATTTTCTCATTTTAATTTTGGTTTTTTATTTTAAATCAAGATTATTTTTTAAATATTTTTATTAATTTTTAATAAATTTCTATTTCTTAAAATAATTTTATAATTATTTGAAAAAATCACTGTCTAAGATTAATTTAGACAAATGATTGTCTAGGTTTTCAAATAATTATAAGAATATTATTTATTTTTAATATTTACCAATGTGGAAAAATATCACATTAGTATGAAGTACTCATGGCACGTTAGGTGGCATTGTCTAGTTGCTTTGTTAGCTACATTGTCTAGTTGCTCTGTTAGTTACAGCATCCCTTAACGATATAATTAGATGAATTTTTTAATGGAAAGACCAGTCAACTCTTTGTCCAACGTATAAAAATTAATACAATCTAACTTCTAGTGTCACAGTGCTAGATCTTTCGTCTCGCGATCCGTGCGGCCTTAGGCGATCTGTTCGTCCAAACTCGCCTAAGTCAACCTTTACACCCAAAAGTGAGGATTCCTTTTAGAACTCCTCCAAGGCACCAATTTGTAGAGCGGAAACGATTTATACCAAAAGAAGCTTACAAAGAACAACAGAAATAGCACACACAAAGTGTTTGAGTAAATGCCCTCAGAATTCTCTTATTCCCAAAGAATAATGAAACAATGAATGGAGTGAGTACAAATGAGGAGAAGGCTCTCTATTTATAGTTGAGCTCCCCAAAACTGTACATCGACGAACGAGATTAACCATATCCTATGATTTTAAGGATTTACAAGATGTGTCATATCAAATCTAATCTAATCTTTTTAAGATATGATTCCCTCTATTTTCTAAGATTAGTTACCAAATTCGCCTAAGTTTTCATATCTTCATTATCGGGCAAACCAGGCTTCAATCTGACAGGCTTCTCCAACAGCTCTTTGAATTGGGCCAGTTCTTGTGGGCCAAATGATCCCTATTTACACATTAGACCTCCATTGGATGCATTTGGTGCGATGGTCATGGGCTTTGAACTGCGGCCCATAACTTCTCCCCCACCCATTCTCGCAACTCTCTCGTTGCGACTTCTGAATGGCACTGACTTGATTCGCCTTGGTCTCATCTCGATGCCTTAACTTTTCCCTTCCTTCGGCACTTTTGCTTTGGCTTATATCACCTCTTAACTCGAACCGTCATACTCGTTGCATTTACTCTAGTCAACTGTCCCACATGAATCACTTCTTTTCCCTTGAAGTCCGATGCACCATCCACCTCTCCCATAGGTGGAAGCCTTGTCGATGACTCGACCAACTGCAATGCTTTACTCGAATTGAGCCTCATTGGTCCCAGCTTCACTGTTTTCATCGCAACTTTTTCCCCTAAGTTCGATGACAAACTCACCTATTCCTTGGGTTGAAGCTCGTCTGACGACTCACCAAACTCGAATGTTGCCTTTCCCTTAACTACGACTTGCTTTGGATAATTCCGTAACTCGTGCAGACCACGACACCAGAAGCACTTCACTCGCTTCTTTTTGCTCCTCTTTGCCCTCTTAGCTTCAGATTTTCCCTTACTTGAACCAAGCTTCTTAGGCTCTTTGTCTGTTCCATCGTCCCCTTTGATGACAGAGTTCTTCAGACACTTTCGCAACTTATACGGACCACCATGACATAAGAAGCACTCCACTAGCTTCTTCTTGCTTTCGGCCTCTTTAGCTTCGACACCCCTTGTGCTCGAATCAAGTCCCAAGGCCTTACCCACCGGGTTCTTTTTAAGCGCGGATTTCTTTGGAAATTTTTTTAATATATGTGGACCGTTGCAGAAAAAGCATTTCAACTTGTCTCTTTTCCTCTTGGGTTTCTTCTTCCCAACTTATGGTTTTCCATTACCACCATTATTGTCGTTGCCATTGCCATTAACATTATCTTCCTTGTGATCCTTTTCACATACGCCCCTAACCTTGGACTTGGAAGCCCGAGCTTGTCTTTCCCTAGACCAAGCTTGACCACGGACTCTACTACCGTCATGACTTCCGACTACTTTTGGACACCTATTTGTTCCACCTCTTGTCTGACCCATGGCTTCAATCCATTCTGAAAAGCAAGCAATGCTTCTTTCTCAGTCACATTTGAAACTTGAAGTATGAGTTCCTTGAACTCTTGAACATACTCCCCCACTGTGCCCCGTTGCGTTATCTTTTACAACTTTGCCCGAGCTTCTTCCTTGGCAAATTCTGGGTAAAACTATCCTTTTAACTCACATTGGAACTCTTGCCACGTCCCAATCTCACCTTGCCTTTTATCCATGGTCTTGCCTTGCCGCAATATCAGTAAGAAACATTAAAGTAGTGTTTACCTTAACCGCATCATCCACAATTACTTTGGCACCAAAGTACTTTTCCATACTCCACAAGAAATTATCCACATCACATGCAGACATTGTCCATACAAACTCTTTCAGCTTTGAGACATACTCATAACTGAGTGCTATACTTGACACTCTTTTCCCTACGGCTGCTTGGCACAAGACCAGCTTTCCCTCAAGCTCCTCTATTCTTGTGCTCAAAGCCATCGTTGGGGCTATTGTTTCCTCCTTCAAAGCCTTCACCATGGCTTAGAGAGCATTGTTTCTCTCCATCTGCTTCTTTCTTTAGGAATCTAGCAACTCTTGCATGCTATCCCTCTGGGAAGTGAGACACATGGTCACAAAGCCCCTGGACTACTCCCTCAAGTCCTCAATGCTTTCCCCAATTGTATTATCTAACTCTTTTGCATCCTCCATGGGCTCTTCAAGTTTACCCACGTGTTCCTCAACAACCGGTAGCATGTCCCCTTAGACTTTCTCGCCCACCTTTGTTCGAACTCTTCTTTCGACATTCCAACGGTGCCTTCGAATCAATAGTTCGGATACCACTTGTCACAGGGCTAGATATTTCGTCTCGCGATCCATGCAGCCTTAGGCGATCCGTTTGTCCAAACTTGCTTAAGTTAGCCTTTACACCCAAAAGTGAGGATTCCTTTAGAAGTCCTCCAAGGCACCAATTTGTAAAGCGAAAGCAATTTATGCCAAAAGAAGCTTAACAAAGAACAACAGAAAGAGTGCACACAAAGTGTTTGAGTAAATGCTCCCAGAATTCTCTTATTGACAAAGAATAATAAAACAATGAATGGAGTGAGTACAAATGAGGGGGAGGCTTTTTATTTATAGTTGAACTCCCCCAAAACTGACGGTCAAGATACATTTACATTGACAGACGAAATTAACCATATCCCATGATTTTAGGGATTTACAAGATATGTCATATCAAACCTAATCTAATTTTTACAAGATATGATTTCCTCTATCTTCTAAGATTAGTTACCGAATTAGCCAAAGTTGCCATATCTTCATTATCGGGCCAATCAGGCTTCAATTTGACAAGCTTCTCCAACAGCTCTTTAAATCAGGTCAGCTTTTGGAGGCCAAATTATCCCCATCTACACATTAGACCTCCATCATATGCATTTGGTGCGATGGTCGTGGGCTTTAAATTGTGGCCCGTGACATTAGTATATAGATATATTCATGCTACGTTTTCCATTTGAATCTTATTGATAGTAAACTCAAGCTGATTGGGGAATGATGTAACACCCTCTAACCCCAAATCGACCCCGAAATAGGGTTACAGGGCATTACCGAAAATAGACAAACTTTATTATTATAAAGCGAAAATAATTACGAAATTATACTCAAAATAAGGTTAATTACCCTTATCGAGGTTCTACGGACCTAATATGAACCTTTCGTGGGGTTAGGATTCGAATCCCAACTTTATAGGTACTCAATTTTTTTTTTTTCACATAACATATAACTATATACCATTCATTTCATAAACTTAGGAATCATCCATTCATACATCAAACTCCTTAAAGTTGATACACCATCTTTCACATTCAAAACATTAAATATGTATAAATGACCACCTAAAGCCTAGTACATGCCACATTACCAAAGGATAAGATTTTTTTTTTACCACAAAATGAGCTGGAGTCGGAGATGATTTTGAATGCAGAATTGGACTCTACTTTACCTAACCTGCGCACGGAGAACAACCGTACGCTGAGTATTGGAAATACTCAGTGGTATTATCATAATTCAATTCATAACATCAAATCAAGTTCAAAGCATAAATGCACAAGTAGTCAATTGAATATGCCAACTCATGTCACATTAATGTCATTCAAATGATTATAAAATTTTCACCAACATGTAAACACTTAATTCATAACACTTTCATGTATACATAATTCATAAACATAAAGTTCATGCTTTCAACTTCATAGCACAATTTCTTTTCACATTTTGTATCATCATTTTCTTTCACCTTTCATTCGATAATTCAGATAATTAGATTCAGATAATTTTGCTCATTTCACTTATAGGCCCTATTAACCTGACTCGGACCAAGGTGGATACGCGGATCCAACCAAACACACCAGAGTGGCGACCAACGCCTCATCGGATAGTTCGAAGTAAATTAGATCTATGGCACACCAAATGCCTCATCGGCCAAGCCGAAGCAATGTGGCTGTGCCTCATCGACTCGAGGTCAAAGAATCCCTGAACACTTCCAATCCTATGGCATGCCAATTATATCCACTAAGCCCGACTAGTTAATAGGGTTTCGATCACATTTCCATTTCCGAAACATTTTCACATTTCAATCAATTCTCTTATATTTCTCAATGTAATCACAAATAATCAACAATTCACATTCAAGTCATTTTCATGCACATTCATATATATATAAACAATTATATATGCAATAATAAATACTTTGAATTATGATAATACAAACCGATTTCTCCGAGCTATTCCTCGACTACTTTCTCTTTCCCTTTCGTATTGGATGCCTCGGTTTCTTTGTTTGCTACGAAAATTAGCATAATTATAATTAATTAATATAATACAATTCAATTTAATTCATGAGCCTAAACATGCAAATTTGACCATTTTTAAGATATATATAATTTCACCATTAAGCTGTCTATTTGAGTCATTGTTACTAAATTATTTATATCTTGAGCTACAAAACTCAAAATTAATATCCGTAAATTTTCCTTGAAACTAGACTCATATATCTTCTCACCATAAAATTTTCAGAATTTTTGGTCTAGCCAATTAGTACAGTTTATTCATTAAATACTCCTCTGTTACTCCATTCGACAGTTCTGACCTCTCTCTACTAAAAATCAATTATCTCATTGTACAGGACTCGAATAAGGTTCTTGTTTATTTCTTTTGAAACTAGATTCATTAAGGAGTTCACACATACAAATTACACTCCATAATAATTTTTTTACAATTTTTAATGATTTTCCAAAGTCAAAACAGAGTGTCTCGAAATCACCCTGAACCAGTCTTACAAAATTTCAAATATCTCTTGATTCATAAATTCATTGCTTACACTGTTTCTACTATAAGAAACTAGACTCAATAAGCTTTAATTTCATATCTTATTCATCCTCTAATTCAATTTCTACAATTTTTAGTGAATTTTCAAAGTCAGACCATTGCTACTTCCCAAAACAGTTTTGATGTAAAATGCTAATAACCAAATTTATAACACCAATTCACACCTTATTTCTATTCAATTTCCATCAAAATATTCATATAACTATCAAATTTTCATCATTTTTCCATAATTCCAAATTTCTTTCAATTTAATCCCTAAAACTCAAAACTTATGGCTTGTTTTACAATTAAGTCCCTAATTCAATTCAAATTCATAATTCTATCAAATTAATCCCTAATTTCATCATTTCTTCAAAATAAACCCTAATCAAACTTCCATTAATTTTCAATATTTTCTCATGAATTCAAAAAAATCTTTCTCTAAAGCTTCAAAAATACCAAAATTAGAAAGGAAAGGGCTTAATTAACTTACCAAATTAACTTTCATGCTTCAATTCTCCAAATTTTCCTTTTTCTTTTCTTTCTTTCCTTTCTTTCTCTGTTTCGTGACTTCTCTGTTCTTTCTTTCTATCTTTTTGTTTCATTTCTTTTATTATTTCTTTTATTTACTTTATTAATTAATTAATATAAATATCTAATTAAATCTAATTATATACACACATTTGTACACATACACATACACACACATGTCACCAATTATTATCATACACTTGTCTCCATTTATTTATTAAATAAATTACAATATATATATATAATTAATAATAATTAAATAATTAAATAATATATATTACTTAAATAATAAGTAAATATACACATTTAATACATTTGTACCATTAATACAAATACACATGTATTTATCCATCATCAAACACATGTCACTTTTATGGTTTAACTACTAATTTAATCCCTTAACAATTTTCTATTCTATAATTAAACTTTTGCACTTTATTCAATTTAGTCTTATCTACTAATTGTTTCTAATTAAATTAGATTCACTTAATCAAAATCTAATTTAACTCATAATTATCCTCATAAATATTTTTAATAAATATTTACGGACTTAATTTTCCTAAGACGGAGGCCCTACGACTCGTTTTTCCGGTGCCCGGAAATTTGGGTCATTACAAATGGTATTAGCCATTTGTTTTTGTTGCCATTTGTTTGAAAATGGAGAAACAGAGAAATAATGCTTGTTTATTATTTCATAAAATGCTACTGAAGAATAGATTAAAAATAAATGAAGTTTTTATTGTTTTTATTGCATCCCATTTAGTATTAAATATTTAATTTTTCATGAATTAAAGCCATTCATGGAAGGTTTTCGTAGTTTACTTCTCGAAGGCCTTGGATTAAAGCTTTGTTGTTGTCCCCAACAAGCTTCATGGTGGCAACAAGGACCAATCTTTTGGTCTTGGCCTTAGCTTTGCCTTGTCTATAGATTTCTCCGACGAAGGTTTTCCAGCATTGCTTGCATGGGCTAATTCGGCCACCCTCTTTCTTCCCTTGTTTCTGACAGTTGCCACATTTTATTACTGGAGCAACTTAGACTATGATGATTCATTAGACATTAAAACTAAACCAATAAATGTAATATAATTAATGAATTTCAAGCTATACAAATGAATTGCGAAGTTACACCACATCAAGATAGCTCATATAAGTTTAACTACATCATTCTAAAGCACCAAAGTGCTAAGCTCGTAGGCATCAAATGCATAATCATATGCAAATACATCCCTCGACCACACCAAAATCTTTGAAAAGACAATGAATACTCGATAATCTGCAACAAATGCTGGATCTCGAATGACATATTGTAATCTCTATATCATCAATAATCTTGTACACAAGTGCACATATAACCCTTTTAATATGCTAATTGTATCCTAACCTTTACACTAAGTCTCATGGGCATCATTCATTCATATATGCGTAAACATAAATAGTGACTATCATATATCAATTTCGAAAATTCATCGATTGTATTCGAGTACGAACCACACATAGAACTAGTGATACAATTAAAGATCTTTTTGTCATTCTTCTAATTACAAATCGATAGATATATCATCATTCAACTTATCACAACTCACTTCAATTTGTTTATGTTTCCTAACCAATTATGTCAATTTCCACTTTATCTTAGTATAAGTTCAACCATAAATGAAATAAAAATAAATATAAGCATACCTATCAAACAAAAAACGATAATAAATTCCATAAGAACTTACATTTCAAAACACAATAAATTGAGTAGATTTTTCTAAGTTTATTCCACAATTTTAGCCTTTCCTTTACAAAATCCTTTTTTTTCCCCCTATTTTTGTTCAAATATACGGTTGAATTTCTCTCTTTCTTTGGTTTTTTAAGCATGGACGGTTGGAACACTATGGAAGATGACAATCTTCCACAAGTTTAATATATATATATATATATATACTTAGTTTAATATTAACTTAACTTATTAAATTAAAATTAAATTAGAAGTTCATTTAATTAGTTAATTAAATAATTAAATTTTAATATTTCTATCTAAATCGAGGTAAGTTTAAAAAATCCGTGATACATAAGTAATTAGATTTTATTTTGAAAATCCGGAAACATATTAAAATTCCTATAAAAACCAAACTCATAAATAAATAATAATAACAAATATAGTAAGAATCATAAAAACAACTACTTAACTGTCGTTTTTATGAGTTTGGTTGTAGGCAGAATCGATTACCAAACCAAACTCAAACTTGTCATGCAGAATTGCAACTGCACGTGAAATAGCAACGCCGAAGTTAAAGTTGTAATTTTATGTATGGTCAGTCAAAGTCCCCCCTTTTTAATTTTTTTTTTTCTTTTTGGGTATATTATGTTAATGTATGTTTGGTCAACGTATGCCGAAATTAAAGTGTAATAAATTCAACTCTATTTTTCTTATTTATTTCGTTTACTATGAGAAGCATTTGACAAACATGTATCAACAAATTAGTTAAGTTTAGTCGATATGTTCGAGATTTTGAAATTTTTGAGATTTTCAAATCTTGTGAATTAATTTTAGATTTATTTTTGTTTAAGTTATGTAATACATGAGCACGGGAGAAGTTAAAATATTTTTGAAGGGGCCGAAATTAAATTATATAAATTTTGATAAGAATTAAAATGCAAATTTACTATTGTATTAGCTAATACTTTTGTAATTTTTTTAAAGAATTAAATTAAAATCTTATCATTTTTAGAAGTCAAAGTACAATTTTGTTATTACTAATTTATAATTTACACATTTTAAAGAGTAAAAATTATAACTTTCTAAAAAAATTGGAGTACATGATTCAAAAGTTAAACTTGATAATGTTGATTCTAATTGTAATTACGCTTGTATCTTAATAAAAAAGTATTCATTAAGGTTAAATTAGAGTTGACATATTTCTAAATTAACTATATTATATGATAAGATTTTAATTAAATTGGTGTCATTTACGTTTCAATTCTCCGAAAGAATCTACCGAAAATGGGAGGTATTCCAATGCAATAAAGTTACATAGTGTCTATTTTTGGTTGATAAGGGGGTATTTCCATGGGTTTGCGTTGGTATTGTGTTCATACTGTCGAATTGAATGATCCCGGTCGCTTACTTTCTGTTCATATAATACATACAACTCTGGTTGCTGGTTGGGCCGGTTCAATGGCTCTATATGAATTAGCCATTTTTGATCCCTCCGATCCCGTTCTTGATCCAATGTGGAGACAAGGTATGTTCATTATACCCTTCATGACTAGTTTAGGAATAACCAATTCATGGGGCGGTTGGAGTATTACAGGGGGGACTATAACAAATCCGGGTATTTGGAGTTACGAAGGTGTGGTCGGAGCACATATTGTGTTTTCAATTCAGTTATTAAATTATCAAAAAATAAGTAAAATAAAAATTATTTTAAGGGCATTTTTATAAAAAAAATACATACATAATATATTATTTGAACCCAAAACACCGTAACATTCGCTCTCTCTCTACTTTACTTTTTCAATCAAAATAATTGCTTAAATCACAATCCGTGATTATATATTCAAAAAGAATGTTGTTAAATAATTCTAAAAAAATTTTAATTTCCCCGTATCAGATTCACAAAGAGATGGCACCTTTTACTTGCATGCAAATCTTGTCTTATTGAGTTGACTTCAATAAAAATTAAATAAAAAAAAATTGGAACAGGTCCAGGATCTTGACAAGGTCAAAGGTGTCTATCACGTCATAGAAAAATAGGAACGGTGTTATTAATTGGTAATTTTGTCGAGACAACAAAAACAATCTCAAATTTCTTGGAATTATGTTTCTTTCCAACACGTGTTCCTACTTTAATCCACGTGGAAAAAGAAGTAAGTACTAAAGGAAAAACGATTCCTTCCTTTGAATCATTCTTCAATCATTTTCTTCTTCTAAATCTTATCCTATAAATTAAAATTTCATTCACTAGAATAAATTAAAAAAACAAGAATGGTACAAAGCTCAAAATCCCATGAAATTTCATCATCGTCTTCACAGTCAGAAGCAGGGAGTACTTCATTAGGGCAATCCCAGAAAAGAAAAGCGGGAAGGAAGAAATTTAAAGAGACGAGACACCCAATATTCAAAGGTGTTAGAACAAGGAAAGGGAAATGAGTTAGTGAAGTGAGAGAATCAAACAAGAAGTCTCGTATATGGTTAGGGACATTTTCATGTCCAGGTATGGCTGCTAAAGCTTATGATGTAGCAGCTTTAGCACTTAGAGGAGATGCTGCTTCTTTAAATTTTCCTGAATCTGCTCATACATTGCCACATCCTATGTCATTGTCTGTTAAGGTTATTCAGATTGCCGCTATGGAAGCTGCTGAGACGTTTATTGATGATAAAACTTTGCCTGATTCGTTGTCGTCAGCGGTACCAGCATTTCCAGAAAATATGGTGTTTGAAGATGAAGATGAAGTGTTTAATATGCCGGGGATACTTGAAAGTATGGCGGAAGGGTTGATGATAACTCCACCATCTATGCAGAAAGGGTATTATCCTGATGATGATGATGATGATGATGGGAATGATTATGTGGAAGTCATTCTCTGGGGTGACTAAGTTGTTCAATTTTAGTTATTAGGGTCTGTAATTTGCAAAGGGAGTTACGAAGTTTTTCCAGTCGTAATTTCATGAACTAATCACAAATAAAAATACGTCGGTTATTATGACGTTCTGCAATTTTAAAAGAAATTTTTGGATTAAATTGAGAAACGAGAAAGAAAGGAAAAAAAGAAGTTTAATTATGTTTTTGGATTTCATTTATAGCTAATCCTCTCCATAATATTATATTTTAATAAAGTTACGATTCATATTCAATGGTCACGACAATTCTTGAATAATATAGTTTCCAATATTTAAAGTTGTACTATGTTTTACTATTTACCTTCGGCACTTTTTCATACTGATTTTTACTTTTTGAATTCGGATAACTTTTTAGCTGTTATTCAAGTTTTCTAGTTAAATTTTTTTAAGTTGTAATAAAATCTTTTTGGGTTCAAATGATTTCAAGTTTACATTATTTTAAATTTATATCATTTTTAGCCTGAATCATTTACAAATTCAAATTGTTAACATTAAATTAGATGTAAATTCAAATTAATTAAAAAATTTCGAGTAAAAATGAGGAGACATAGATTTAAGTCTAACATATTAATTTGACCCAATTGGACATACTTTATTAGTAGGAATACCTATAATTACAATTTTCACAGAATTAATAGTTTATATTAAATTTATATTTACATTATAATTAATATAAAAATAAATTTGAGCTTGAGAATTTTATAATTTCAATGTCAATTTTATAAATATGGAGTAACTTTAAAACTTGTGGCTATATTTACATTATATACATACATACAAAACATGACCATCCTATATTAACCAGTGGTTGATAGTTCAATTCTCATTTTGGGTATGTAGTAATTTTAAAACTCGTAACAAGTGTTTACTCCTTAATAAGCCTACAAAACATGAAAAACTAGTCACTGAACTTACTCAAATAGATACCTTGAAAAAAAAAAAAATCAAAACTTCAATTCCTATCCATCCCTTCAAAGCAACAAAAAGTATTCATTAAATTTCAGTAAACAATTGTACCTCAATGTTAAGAGAATTACATTTAATTGGTCAGGTGAATTAATGGTTGAATTGATAATATAAAATCGTTAGTTAAAATCGTTTTAAAATTTAATAAAATTATGTTTGTATTTATTATTATATTTTATTTTTAATAAAAAATTTAAAATTTTTAATTATGTTTTGATTCATTTTTACCATTCCTTTTTTTTCTGTATATATAAATTTTCTATTTTTATTTTAAAAATCTTTTAAATTTTATTTGCATTTTTAATTATTGTTAATTTCTTTTTAATTTTTAAGTGGTTGAACTGAATAAAAAATTCAACTGGTTAAATCTCCTATTCTTTTCTTACAATGTTAATAATGTTTTTTTTATTGTGTTTTGGTTTTTTTCTAGAAGAATCTCTTATCAGCATAAGCTTGACCGGTTCAAAATGAAAACGGCGAGAGGTCAATAATGAACCGACTCAGGAACAACAAAGAAAGCTTTAGCATTTCAGAAAACGGACGCTGATGGTCGGAGAAGTAGCCCTTGACCAGTTCAAAATTATTCTTTCTTTAATTTAAGGGTGAATTATCAAAATAGCCACTTTTATTTATTTCAGATTACATTTTAGTCACATACGTTATCCTTTCACCGATCACTGTAGAACCTTCCAGAATATAAAGACTGCCAGTTCTTTTACCTTTTAACAAAACGAGAGATCCACGAGATACTTTAATGTCGCTTGACTCGATGTTTATTTTGCATTCTTTCAAGTCTAAAATACTCAAGGAGATGAGATTCTTTCGTAAATCAGGTACATACCTGACATCAGAGAGTGTCCTAATCGTCCCAGCGTCTATCCTAATTTTAACAGTATCAATACCAATTACCTTACTAGATGAGTCATTTCCCATGCACACAACTCCACCTTCAACCGAACTGTATGTGGAGAACTATTCTTTATTGGGACACATGTGGAAAGAACATCTAGAATCTAGGATCCACTCGGACGTAAGCTTGGAGTTATCGCTCGTTGACACTAACAAGAAATCATCACTGCTTTCATCGGCCAAATTAGCACCAGCTACATCTTTCTCGTTACTCTCAGCAGCTCTTTTATGTCGCAGTTTATAACCATCTGCTTTGACGTGACCTAACTTTTTACAATAGCGACACCTTTTGTCTTATTTCTTTGATGCTACCAAAATGGAAGCTTGCCTATTTGCCTTGCTATTAAAATGAAGCTCATTGTCGAGTTTGTCTCTACTCAACAAATGACCCTTCACATCTTCGAACGAAAGTTTATCTCTGCCATAAATTAGAGTCTCCGTAAAAGACTAGTATGAAGGGGGTAAAGAGCACAATAATAGCATAGCTTGATCTTCATCATCAATATGAACCTCAACGTTCTTTAATTCATTTAAAAGAGTAATAAATTGACTGATATGATATCTAAGAAGCTCACCTTCGTTTATTCATACGAAACGTAAATAGATGTTGTTTCAACACTAAATGATTAACCAAAGACTTAGTCGCATAAAGAGTTTCTATCCTTTTCCATAAGGCGGATGAGGTCTTCTTCATCAATACCTCTTACAATACTGTATTCGCGAGCATAACTAGGTTGCAGACAAAGCCTTCTCATCAAGCTCTTCTCATTCTGTTTTATTTAGATTCTCAGGCTTTTTCCCGGGAACAACCTTTTTCAAATCGGATTGAACTAAAATTGCCATCATCCGAACTTGCCACAGATTGAAATTTGTCTCACCATCGAACTTCTCAATTTCAAACCTTGTTGCTGCCATATCTGAATGGGTTGATATATGAAAATTGAACTAGCTCTGATACCACTTGTTAGGAATCGACCCGATTAAGCAACGAACAAGTAAAATTAGCAGAAGAAATTGAGAAATTAAACACACAAATTTAACATGGAAAAACCCCTTCAAAGAAGATAAAAAAACCATGGGCAAAGATAATTTTACTATAATGGCAGAAGCACGAAAAGTACAAAAGATGGAGATAATAACTAAAGCTCGAAACTGAAAAACAAAGAACCTCAAAACGTAAATACAAAATTCTCTAAATGTGTTATGAGTTCTAATCTCTAATGGGTCTAATTTCTAAAATTGTAAAAGAGCCTATTTATAGGCTAAATTCAAAGGTAAAATAATAATAAAAATAATCTAAATTAATCAGTGTTTGATTGAAACAAATAAACAAAGTTTCATTAGAAGATTAGTTCTCAAATTTGACTAAAAATAAGAGTCATATTTGACATAACTTAATCGAACATGTTCACTAACAATAAACAAACATGTTCCTGAACATATACTTGAACATGTTCACAAACAATGTTAATAAATAATAAACAAACAAACAATAAATATATATACACATATATTGTTTAGATATAAAATAGTCAAATATAAATATTAATAATTATATTATAAATGAAAAAAATACAATCTAAGATAATTTTATTAATATCTACTTGATATGCTCGCGATATTAAGTAATAAAATTTATAAAAACTGATCACACCAAAACTAACTAATATCACGATATTAAAGGCAAGCGCACCTATCGAACAGTAGTATAGTTTAGCGGCAAGACCGAGTTATCGTACCCAAGGGAACTAAAAGTACTAATACTTACTTCCTTTCTATTATTTAACCTAAAAATAAAAAAGGATTGGTTGAAACTAATTCTAAAACTAACTAAAAGTGCACAAAAAGTAAATTGGGGAAAACTTTATACTTAAGGGAGAATCCACCTAGACTTTACTTGTTATAAATTTCTTGACCTAAATGATTTCTTTACTTGACTTGATCCGTAGAGATCCCTAACTTATGTTAATACCTCTTTCGAGGATAAGAACAACTAGGCCTAGGCTGTTAACTAAAGTTTTTTTATTAATTAACAACCTAGGTTACATTAATTCGATCTATGGATCCCCCTATTAGGTTTGACCCTAATCCGATAGATTTATGTCGCCCTATATCTAGGGTTGCATGAAACTCCGCTTAATTATGGTAGATCTACTCTTAAAACAGGGACTTTTGCTCCTCTGCCTAAGCACATCAAGTTCTTGAAGTAATACCTAGGATTATTAAATCAAGAATGAAGAACACATAATTAAGAACAATTCAAGTATTTATCATATAATTCAAGAATAAATAATAACAAGATCTGTCTTAGGTTTCATCCCCCTCAAGTATTTGAGGGGTTTAGTTTATAATAAAGAAAGAAAACATCTCAGAAGAATTAAGATAACAAAACATAAAGAACCCCAAAACCCCTGAAGGAATTTAGGGAGATCCTCTGTCTTGATGTAGAACCCTGGCTTCTGAGATGAATCAATTGGCTTCCCTTGGAGTAATCCCTTGCTTTCACTCATTGTGTTGGCAGAAATATGGCACTCTTTCTTGAGAGAAAAGAGTATATCTTTAGAGTTACCTCTTGGGGTCTTTATATAGAGCTTATGATGGCTTTCTTAGCCCCTAAGCATCCAAATCTGAGTGAAATTCCTCTTCCTCACGACAGGGACACGCCCGTGTGCCATGCCCGTGTACCACAACAAGAGGCCGTGTGAGAGTCTGTCAATGGAGGCACGACCGTGTGGCCTGACCGTGCTTGTCGGGGGCTGGACCGTATGATCTTCATGTGGCATGGCTGTGTGCCACAGTCGTGTAGGACTCCTTGAGCAGTGTCGATTTCATATTTTGGCCCATTTTCATGGCTTTTGGCCCGTTTTCCATTCTTTTCTCTTCCCTATGCTCTCCTGAGATTAAGATATGAAAAAGAAAGATTAAGAGCACCAATTCTCACAAAATTAATAATAATCCATCCAAAATATAGGCTAAACATGAGGTAAAAATATGTATAATTTATCGTTTATCAAATACCCCCACAGTTAAGCCTTTGCTTGTCCTCAAGCAAAATCTCAATCCCTAATTAAGAATCATTCCTTTTAATTTACAATCGTTATTAATAATGTTTCAAATTAATTCACAGGTATTCATACAATGATAATTCAATCAAAAGAACATTAAAGAGTCAATCATTCGAAGTTGAGAATTTTATCATTGAAACATAAGTTTTCTCCCTTCTCTTAAGTAATTATCTCTCAATCTTAATTAACAGAAGTTGACATCCTCACTAAAGATTCACTCTATCCACTCGAAGTGTTTAGGGTTCAAAAATTAAGTACTCTCTAGTCAACCTGAAAAGTTATTACCATAGGCTTACAAGAAAATCACATCTCCACCACTATAGATTGACATGACACATCGATCAAAAGGTCTTGTAATGGCTATAACGGGGATTGGTTAGGGGTGTTGTCACAGGCTGCAAAAGAGGGTTAAAATCGAGATTGAACTGAAAAATTATCTAGCTAGAAAAATCTCTATCACTTAGAACATATTTCTCTGGGCTAATTCTTATGATAACATCATTTCCGCCTTAAAATGGAAATATGCAAAAACTATTTGAACTATTACAGATTACAACTGAATTAATACATATTTTTTTTTTTTAAGAAATAATTCAATTATAATACAATAAATTGGATAAAATTTTACATTCTGGAAAAGAGAATAAGGCTAGATAAAAATTTCAACTCAAATCTCGATAAAAATAGGGGTCAAAATAATTGAATGGAATTCAACAAAAAAATGGGTTATAGGTTAATATTAGAGGTAAGTCAAAGAAAAGGTTGTTAGGCTCAATGGGGTTCACTAGGGGTTAATTTATGGAGGTAGCTTTTGTGGAGTAAGTGGGTTAAATCCTAGGTGCCTTTATCATTTCAGTATATCAAATCAATAATGTGGTCTTGACATGTATAATCAAAGCAAGTTCTAGAATAACAAATCAGTGTTGACTCACTCAAAGCAATAATAAAAGTGAGCACTAAAGAATGTATGCTCAAAAGGCTCAAAAATCTCACCAGAATTATGGCTTTTGATGTCAATCCTGCGAATTTCAAATCTCAAGATAACACTTAGAATTAAGGAAAATAACTTATGAAAAAAAATGGGGTTATCAAAAATTTTAACTTATCATGCTTGATTCCCTAAGGTTTTAAAGTTTGAATAATCAAAGTACAAGCACCTATGTCTTAATTCTCAACATATCAATAAAAATCATAAATCAATCAGAATTAATTCTTAATAGGAGATTGAAGATAATGCAATTAAGAACAAAGCATCAGATTTCAGGGTTTTCATAGATAATATAAAGATTTAAAGTAAGTTCCCCCCACACTTAAGATGTACATTGCCCTCAATGTACAAAGATAACATTAGTAGCAATAAAAACACAAGATCATAAGGTAGGGAAAGACATGAAACTTCCTGAATTTTGGATGGATTTGTGAGACGAATATTGGAATTGGAAGAGCCGGCAGTTGTGGCAAGGGGTTCCCTTTTTCGTAGAGATTTGAGCTGGAAAGCTCCTTTGAAACTGTGAAAGAATTTATTAGTCGTGGGGAATTTGAAGCAATGGAAATTACTTGTTAGGGGTTGGCCGTTAGGAAAAGAAATAAAATAAAATAAAACAAAATACTAATATTCAAATAATGAAAAAGATAAAGTGAAAGAAAATAAAAAGAAACGTAAAAAGGAAAATAAAGTTAGAAGAAAATGTGAAAATAAAGATCAATGTTCAAAAGTTAGAATACAGTAAAATAAAGTAAGTAAAAATAAAAATAAAAAAATAAAGTTAAGAGGAATAGATATATCTAATCCTCAGATGGATTACGTGGCGGTGGAGTGATACGGAGGTGCTGACATATCTGCTCTAAAGTGGCATCAATATAATCGAGGCACCGAAAGTATTGCTGCTCAAATTGTGAAAAGCGCTCAGATAAGTCAGCGTGGGCGGCTGCTGCATGAGATGGGTGGCGAGGGGGTGGTGGCGCTGCTGGTGCATCCTCCTCCGGTGGTGGGACATCGTCAGGAATGTCCTCTAGGTCCTCGCCCTCCTGAACAAGGCGGAACTGAAGGGGTGTGCCTGCTGGCCTTTGCTCGATCATCCTCATATGTAGTATAGTCGCGATGCCTTGGGGAGACATCTGACCAATCAGGGTGTAGGAAGATGTCTGGACTGAAGTGTTGAGGAGCCCGAAGTGACGAGCCAGACGTGTAATGTATGGCCCTATGGATAAGATGCCTCTGCGGTGCCTCTCCGTCTAATGCTGCATGGCGTGCGCGATGAAGTATGCCAGATCAATTATGTGTCCATTCGCCATGCACCACAGGAAGTAGTCATCGTAAGTGTTGACGACGCCTATGCTCTCTCGTCTACCTGTAAGAGTGTGAGCAAGGAGAGCATGAATGTACCTCAGAGAGGGAACGAGGGTGGTTGCCTTGCTGACACTGGGGTTATATGTCTGACGCCTCGAGGCTATGTCGTTCCAACAGTCGATGGGCCGGATATGGATGCGGCGAGAAAGGTTGGGGAAGTCTTCGTCTGTTATGAATTACTCTGTGTAGAGCCCGAGTACGGAGCCGAACTTCGACACGCTGAGACATCGCATGAGTCCTCCCAATCAAAACTGGACCGTCCCTGGATCATCGAATCTGGTCATCACGGTCTGTAGATGGAATGTGGAGCAGAACTCTAAAGTGAGTTCTAAGTAAGTGGGCTCGATAATCTAGAAGAACTGCTCCCATAGCTCGGTCATGAGTAGGGCCCAAATGTCGTCCACTAAATGTATCTGCTCGAGGCCGGCTAAACTATGCAGCGGTCCGTGGATATAGGGCAGGCTCAGAGTAATTGATAATGCTCCTCCTGCGAGGCTTGGGAAAATGTGATTAATGGGTGTCGAGCCTCGGAAGTGGGTATCGCTGATGAGCTCCCTGGCCCCTTACATTTCTTGAAGACGGGGACGGCAGTTTTCCTACCGCGTGATGACATGTTACCTAAAATAACGTTAGAATTATTAGTTCTAAAAATCGAAGTTAAATTGCAAACTATAATAAAATTAAATATGTAAATTAAAACGACAATGTGCCTAAAAGATTAAAATGGGAACTAACCAAAATAGTAAATAAAATCCATTCTAAGTGGTAGCAAAAACAAACAATATGGGTATGTATTTATACTAAAATTATAAGAAAAATGGCATGCAAATATGAATTTGAATGGCATACAATCCTAATATATTCTATATTATTTTAGATTATTCATCCTAATATAACTAATTCCATGCTTAAATTAACAATTAGAATAAAGTAAAATTTAACTAAATAGAAAAAAATGAAATATAACTGAAAATAATTGAGAAAAATGAGAAAATAGAACCGAATATAAGGTTGCACGGTCGTGGGTTGAGGGTGAACGGTCGTGGGAATGGTTTACACGGGTGTGGGTCGGTTGATTTCGAAGGTGGTGGTGTTTTTGGGGTGTGTGGTGGCGCTTATGGTGGTTGGGGGAGGAGATTTGAGGGTTTTGAGTAAGGAAGGAAATGAATAGTGGCCCCTATTTATAATTTTTGGGTCACACGGGCATGTCACACGCCTGTGTGAGTCGTGTTTTACTCGTGTCTTTCGAAATCCGAGGGTTTTAGCGCGCCTGGTTCGAAGTACACGCCCGTGGGAATGTTGTACATGGCCGTGGGAGATCAGTTCTTCATCACTCACACGGTCGTGTTGTAACACCCTATACCCAAGACCGTCGCCGGAATCAAGTACAGAGCATTACCGGAACTATCGGAACAATTTACAAATAATATACAAGTAAATTCATGTTAATAAATTTTTTTTTTTATTTCATATCATTCATATCAAATATATCATATTAGTTCTCTTTTTATACTTATAACCAATTTAAAACATTATTTTACAACCATAATTACAAGACTCATATACTCAACCTATTCATTACCTAGATACATGCCACCACTACCAAAAGAAGAGTACATTATTTAAAATTTTGTCTGAGGTCGGGATTACTCTGAATGCTGAACCGGACACCAACTTCCAATTAATCCTGCGCACGGAAACAACCGTACGCTGAGTATAAATATACTCAGTAGTATTACCATAATTCAAATTTAAAACCTTAATCAATAAATTATAACATTTAATTTATGCCTACAATTATTCATAAATATCTCATACTTCCAAATAACTTGATCATTAATAACAATAAACCATATTTCTAACTCTTGTTTTTAATTAAATTTATAACTTATTTCACTATCTTAATTTCATTAAAATTCTCACATCTCATTTCGTTAGCTCGTTTCATATCATATACAATTTACTAAATTTTATCACTTTATTCAATAATAATCCTATTGCAATTTGTACTTACTAACGTTGTATTTCAACAATAACAATTTCAACTAATTAATTTCATATATCACTTACTTTAATCATTTCTTACACCTTTAGTTCATATTTTAAAATCACATATCTCAATTTTATTTTTACATATCAAATTCACATTCAATTTATATAATTCAATTATGTTATTCTTTTCAATTAAATTCTCATATTATTATATGATTTCAAATAATTTGTGAATTTTATTTTCATTTCTCAATCTTACATAATATTTCAATTCACAATCCAACTTTAAACAATTCATGAACCTTTGGTTCTTGCATTCAATCTCTTATTATCAATTTCATATCATAATTTATTTCACAAATTCACTTTCTTATTTCTTTCAATACCTCAATCACATTTATTCAGAATTTATCATTTCACATATTTACCCCTATTAACTTGACTCGGACCTTGGCGGATATACAGATCCAACCAAACACACCAGTACGGCACATTGTGCCTAAAACGGTACATAGTACCTGATCAGTATACGACACATAAGTGCCTGAAACGACACACGAGGTGCCTGATACGACACACGAGGTGCCTGAAATACGACACATAAAGTGCCTGATCGGTAAAGCCGGCAAATCCCATACACTTTCAAATCCTATGGCATGCCAACTATATCCACCCTAGCCCGACTAGTTAATAGGGTATCGAAATCACATATTCATATTGCTTTCACTTTCAATTGATCATAACCATTTGGATTCAATTCAATCACAATAACAATTCAATCACATTTTCAAATTCACATAATCACATAATTTCACTTCAAGCCACATTTTAACTCGATCTCTTCCTCATACTTTCAATTCATATACATTTCAAATAATCACATTCAATTCAATTTGATTCAAATCCAATCACTTTTCACATTTCCATTCTATACATTTTGATACATTTCATCAATTCAATGCATTTTCCACTTTTCAGTCAATATTTCATCAAATGCTCATACATCTTCAAACTTTATTTCAATTTCATTCAACTCACAATTTAATTCAATTTTATTTAATTCAATATCAATATTAACCTTAATTTGCTTATTTTATATATATATATATATATATATATTAATTTAGAATTTAACAATAATCAAATTCGAATTATAGTAATACTAACCTGGATTTCTCGTTTTTACTCCTCATTTGTTTTCTCTTTTCCTTCCTCGCCCGATGTCTCGAATACTTGTTTACTACGGAAATAAAAATTTACATTATTAATTGCAGCATTAAAATTTAAATAATTGAATTTTTATTCAAGTCCTATTCTTCTTCTTCAATTCTACTTTCTTTTTACACAATCCTATTATATAATCTTTTAAAGCTGTCTAACCGCGCGACAATCACTAAATTGTTTATATCTGGAGCTACGAAGCTCCAAATCAAGTTCCGTTAATTTTCCATAAAACTAGACTCATGTACCTTTCTACCATAAAATTTCCAGAATTTTTAGTTTTACCAATTAATACAGTTTATTCCTCAAAATTACCCCTGATTCACTGTCTGACAGTTCCGACCCTCCTGTACTAAAGTTCAATTATCTCATAGCTCAGGACTCGGATAATGTTCTCGTTTATTTCTATTGAAACTAGACTCACTGAGGATTCTGAACATATAAATTACAACTCATAAATATTTTTGTACAATTTTTAATGATTTTCTAAACTTAAAACAGAGTATCTCGAAATCTTTCTGAACTAATCTTACCAAAATTTAAATATCTCAATTTATAGACTTCCTTTGCTTGTTATG
Source organism: Gossypium stocksii (assembly GCA_020496765.1). Classification (NCBI taxonomy): domain Eukaryota; kingdom Viridiplantae; phylum Streptophyta; class Magnoliopsida; order Malvales; family Malvaceae; genus Gossypium; species Gossypium stocksii. Next base: position 114,258,076 of record CM035621.1, read on the forward strand.
TTTCTTTTATATAAAAATAGACTCAATAAGCTTTAATTTCATATCTTATTCACCCTTTAATTCAGTTCCTACAATTTTTAGTGATTTTTCAAAGCTATACTTATGTTGCTGCCCAAAACTGTTTGCTTGTAGCCTATTTTGCAATTAAATCCTAACTAAGTTTACTTTCTTTTACAACTCAATTCATTCTTCATTTTTATTCAAACTTTGTCCAAACTCATTCTCAACTACTAAATTTCCAGCATATTTCCCTAATTTCGAAATTTCATCAATTTAGTCCCTACAATGTTGAAACTTATGAATTACTTTACAATTCAATCCTTATTTCATTTCTAACTTGAGTTCTTATCAATTTAACCCCTAATTCATCTTTTTACTCAACATAAACATTATCTAGAAATCTAATAACTTTCAAAATATTCATTTAATTTCCTCAAAATCTTGTTCCAAAGCTTCTAAAGCATCAAAATTAAATAAAAAGGACTTAATTGACTTACCAATTTTAGCTTCAAGCATCAAACCCCCAATTTTTCCTTTCTTCTTTCTTTCTTTCTTTTTCTTCCCCTTCTCACGTTTGGTTCTCTGTTTCTTTTCTTCTTTTCATTCTTTTATTTCCTTTTTAATTTCTTTTATTACTTATTTAATTAATTATTACAAAATATCTTTTTATCAACCAATTAAATACATACACTTATACCTTTAAAATACATAAACTTGTTTTAATCCTTGCCACCCACTTGTCATCATCTCAACAATTTAATAAAATAAAATTTACCCAAATAATAATAATTATAACAAATAAATTAATAATATTTACTTAATAATTAAGTAAATATACATAACATACATTTGTACCAATAAAATTGATACACATTTATTTTATCCATAATACACACATGTCAATTTCTATGGTCTAATTACTAATTTAATCCTTTATTATTTCTTTTTACTAAAATCAAACCTTTGCATTCTATTCAATTTAGTCCTTTCTACTAGTTATTTCTTATTAAACTAAATTTACTTAATTAAACTTTAATTAACCACTCATCTAACTTTATAATTATTTTTAATAATTATTTATGAACCCATTTTTTTTATAAACGAAGACCCGAAAATAAACTTTTCCGATAACCGAAAAATTCGGGTCGTTACACGTGTGATGGTATACACGGCCGTGTGCGATCATGTTCGTGTTTCACACGTTCGTGTGATATGTTCCATGGCCGTGTGAAATTTGACAGTGTCTTCCACGGGCTGGGGACACGAGCGTGGGGATTTGTGCAAGCTCGTGTTGATACTGCAGGGTTGCCACGGCCATGTCGCACGACCGTGAGGTGTTTTTGATAGCACGTGTTGAAGTTGAAAGGTTGCCACGGCCATATCGTACGGCCGTGGCGAGATATCGGTGGCCCGTGTTTTGAAAAATTTGTGCTCTGTTTATACACAGCCTCGGTACACGACCGTGTCTCTGTTGGAAGTGTTCACACGGCCTGGGGCACGCCCGTGGGACTGGCCGTGTGGTCCTAAATCTCTGCATTAACAAGGGTTAGTGGATGCATGAAAAATACTAAAATCAAAATAGACGAAAAATTACTAAGTTAATGCTCGGGTTGCCTCCCGAGAAGCGCTTATTTAGAGTCTAAGCTCGACTCTGTCTGGATGTATTACGAAGAGATTTCGTGGAGCTGAAGCTCTTCCCTTGTATCTTTAAAATTCTCACCTCTATAATGTTTAAGCCTATGCCCGTTTACCTTGAACGTACCGTAGTTGGGGTGAGTTACCTCAATTGTGCCCTATGGAAAGACAGTTTTAGCAGTGAATAGACCTGACCACCTTGACTTGAGTTTTCCAGGAAATAGTTTCAGCCTCGAGTTGTAGAGTAAGACAAGATCACCTGTTTTGAACTGTTTAGGTTGTTTCAGTCTTTTGTCATGACGTCGCTTCATGGCTTCCTTATATAGTCGTGAGCTCTCGTAGGCATTGCAACGCCATTCATCGAGTTCATTTAACTGTATTAATCGCTTCTCACCTGCAAGCTTAAAATCAAGGTTTAAAAATTTGATAGCCCAAAATGCTTTATGTTCAAGTTCAAATGGCAAATGACAACTTTTTCCATAGACAAGCTTATAAGGAGATGTTCCTATGGGTGTTTTAAAAGCAGTTCTATAAGCCCATAAAGCATCGTCTATTTTCCGTGACCAATCCTTTCTATTTGTTTCTATTGTTTTCTCTAGCATGCGTTTGAGTTCCCTATTTGTCACTTCGACTTGGCCACTGGTTTGTGGGTGATAAGGAGTAGCTGTTCTATGGTGTACTCCATACCTTTTCAAGACTTTTTCAAACTGGGCATTGTAAAAATGTGTGCCTCTGTCACTAATAATTATCCTAGGTGTTCCAAATCCAGAGAAAAGTTTCTTCAAAAATCATACTACCACTCTAGCATCATTAGTAGGTAAGGCTTGGGCTTCTACCCATTTTGACATATAATCTACTGCTACTAGGATGTACTTATTCCCAAATGAAGTAGGGAATGGACCCATGAAATCAATACCCCATACATCAAATATTTCGCATGAAAGTATATAGTTTTGAGGCATTTCATTATGTTGAGAAATATTACCTGTTCGCTGACATTTATCAGAAGAGGTCACATACCTGTTGGCATCCTTGAAAAGTATAGGCCAGTAAAAGCCTGATTCAAGTACCTTATGAGCAGTTCTAGCTCCACTGTGATGTCCTCCTGTGGGTCTTGAATGGCAGTGATTTAAAATCTAGTATGCTTCTGTTTTAGCAACGCATATTCGAATAACCTGATCTACACAAATTCGAAAAAGAAAAGGATCCTCCCAAAAGTAGTTTTTCACATCAGCGAAGAATCGCTTCTTTTGCTGATGGGTTAGCCCTTTTGGGGTTATGTTAGCTGCCAAATAATTTGCAAAATCAGCAAACCAAGGAACTGTTGCCTCCGCTAAGGATAAGAGTTGTTCTTTAGGAAACAAGTCGTTTATTTTGTCGAGGTACTTGGGTTACGTGTGTTCTAATCTCGAAAGGTGATCTGCTGCCAAGTTTTCAGCTTATTTCTTGTCCTTTATTTCTAAATCGAATTCCTGTAACAATAGAATCCATCTTATTAATCGAGGTTTTGCATCAGTTTTAGTTAAGAGGTAGTGAAGGGCAGAATGATCGGTATAAATAATGACTTTCGACAAAATCAAATAAGATCTGAATTTATCAAATGCGAAAATAACAGCTAGCAATTCTTTTTCTGTGGTAGTATAATTTTCTTGAGCGGCTGTCAAAGTTCTGCTAGCATAATAGATCGGTTGGAAGTGCTTGTCTCTTCGTTGTCCCAAAACTGCACCTACTGCAAAATCACTTGCATCGCACATTAGTTTAAAAGGTAGGTTCCAATCAGGTGAAATCATAATCGGGGCATTGACTAACTTTTCTTTAAGAGTGTTAAAAGAGTCTAAACATTCTTGGTCAAAGTTGAAAAACACGTCTTTTTCTAGCAACTTTGTTAAAGGCTTAGCTATTTTAGAAAAATCTTTAATAAATCTGCGATAAAAACTGGCATGTCCTAAAAAGCTTCTGATAGCCTTAACTGAATTAGGGGAGGTAATTTTTCAATGGTTTCAGTTTTTGCTTTATCTACCTCTATCACTTTACTAGAAATTTTATGCCCTAAAACAATACCCTCTTGAACCATAAAGTGGCATTTTTCCCAGTTTAGCACTAAATTTGTCTCTTCACATCTTATCAAAACACGTTTTAGATTATTAAGACAAAGTTGGAAAGAATTACCGAAAACTAAAAAATTATCCATAAATACCTCCATGATATCTTCCACAAATTCATTGAAGATAGCTAGCATGCATCTCTGAAATGTAGCAGGAGCGTTACATAAACCAAAAGGCATTCTACGATAAGCAAACGTACCGTATGGGCATGTAAATATCGTTTTCTCCTGATCTTCTGGGGCTATCGGAATTTGGAAGTAACTAGAGAGGCCATCTAGGAAACAATAATACATGTGACCTGATAATCTTTCCAACATCTGATCAATAAAAGGTAAGGGAAAATGATCTTTTCGAGTGGCGTCATTCAGCTTCTTATAATCAATGCAAACTCTCCATCCGGTGACTGTTCTTGTAGGTATTGCCTCTTTTTTGTCATTAGATACCACAGTCATGCCTCCCTTTTTAGGAACAACCTGCACAGGACTTACCCAAGAACTGTCAGAAATAGGATAAATAATACCTGCATCTAGGAGTTTAATTACCTCGGTTTTTACAACTTCTTTCATGTTAGGATTCAATCGTCTTTGAGCTTGTACCGATGGTTTAAATTCATTTTCCATTAAAATTTTGTGGGTGTAAAAAGACGGATTAATTCCCTTAATATCTGAAATTTTTCAAGCTATAGCATGCTTGTGTTCCCTTAACACATGGAGTAGTTCCTCTTTTTCTGCAATGCTCAAATCTGATGCTATAATGACTAGTAAAGTTGAATCTTCCCCTAAAAAGGCATATTCTAAATGATTTGGTAGTTGCTTCAACTCTAATTTAGGGGGTTTATCAATGGAAGGTTTTTGTCTTAACTCATCATTCATTTTTATACTTTCATAACTTATGTGTCTTATGATGATTTCATTAGAATCCAAATCTTTTCTTACTTCCTCAATTTTAGTGGTGACTTCATCTTCTCGCCCACCTTAAACAAGACACAGTTCCAACGTGTCTGCCATAAAAAGTTCCTGAAACTTATCTTGAACAAAGTAATCAATAATATCAACAAAATAACAGGAATCATCTATTTTTTTAGAAAACTTCATAGCATCGTAGATTTTAAAAACGACTTCTTCCTCACCAACTCTAAGTACTAATTTACCATCTCCTACATCAATAACAGCTCTAGCAGTGGCTAAGAATGGACGTCCCAAAATTAAATGTACCTCAATATCCTCATCCATATCAAGCATAACAAAATCAACAGGAAATATGAATTTATCTACCTTTACTAGCACGTCTTCTATGATTCCCTAGGATATTTAATAGATCTATCAGCTAGTTGAATACTTATCCTAGTGGGCTTTGGTTCCCCTAGACCTAGTTGCTTGAACATTTTGTAAGGCATTAGATTAATGCTAGCACCTAAATCAGCTAAGGCTTTATCAATGAGTAAACTACCAATTAAACAAGGAATAGTAAAACTCCCTAGATCTTTCAGTTTTTTCGGCAGTTTGTTCTGGAGAATAGCTGAGCATTCCTCGTTGAGTTCCACTGTGGCTAATTCCTCTAACTTCCTTTATTTATCAAAAGTTCCTTAAGGAACTTCGCGTACTTCAGCATCTACGAAATTGCTTCAACAAAAGGTAAGTTAATGTGTAATTATTTAAAAAGTTCAAGAAATTTACCGAATTGGGCGTCTGTACTGTCTTTCTTCAACTTTGCCGGATATGGAATGGGCGGTTGGTATTCCTTGAGTGTTGGTGGAGTGTTTTCCTTGGGTTCCTCTACCTTGTCTCCTGAAGATTCTGGAGCAGACTTCTTTTCTGGTTCGGCTAGGACTTTCCCATCTCTTAGAGTAATTGCTTTGACATGTTCTCTGGGATTTGGCTCAGTATTACTTGGTAGTCCACCTTGTGGTCTTTCTGAAATTAATTTTGCAAGCTAACCGATTTGATTTTCGAGACCTTGAATTGATGCTTGCTGGTTCTTTAATGCTGTTTCAGTGTTTTGAAAACGGGTTTCTGATGCAGCTATGAATTTGGTGAACATCTCTTCAAGATTCGGCTTTTTCTCTTGTTGTGGTGGTGGCTGTTGAAATCCTAGAGGAGGCTGTTGTCGTTGATTTCTTTGTCCTCCCCATGATAAATTAGGGTGATTTCTCTAACCTGCATTGTAAGTATTACTATAAAGATTATTTTGAGGTCTAGAATTGTTACCCATATAGTTGGCTTGTTCAGTTTCCATGCTATGTCCATAGGATGGGAAATCTGGATTAAACATGTTTATTGGAGTTGTATCACACTGCATCACTGGTTGTGCCTGTGTAGAACCAACAAAATTATCAAACTTTTTATTTAAAAGTTCTACTTGGTTAGAAAGCATAGCGACAGCATCAATATTATAAACTCCTGCATCTTTCGTCGGCTTTGTTCTCATGACTTGCCACTGATAATTATTCAGTGACATCTCTTCAATAATTTCATAAGCTACTTCGGGTGTTTTATTGTTAATTGTTCCTCCTGCGGCTGCGTCGATCATTTGCCTTGTTGATGGATTCAAACTGTTGTAAAAGGCTTGAACTTGTAACCATAAAGGTAGGCCATGATGAGGGCATCTTCTCAAAAGATCTTTGTATCTCTCCCAGGCATCGTAGATTGTTTCTAAATCCATCTGCACAAAAGAAGAGATATCATTTCGTAATTTAGCTGTTTTAGCTGGAGGAAAATATTTAAGTAAAAATTTTTCGGTTATCTATTGCCATGTGGTGATTGAGCCTCGTGGTAAAGAATTTAACCACTGTTTGGCTTTGTTTCTCAAAAAGAATGGAAATAGCCTTAGACGAATGGCATCATCAGAAACGCCATTAATTTTGAAGGTATCATAAAGTTCCAAAAAATTGGCTATGTGCTAATTTGGATCTTCATCCTGTAAACCATCAAATTGCACCAATTGCTGTGTCATCTTAATAGTGTTAGGCTTTAACTCAAAATTAGTTGCAGCAATAGTAGGTCTAAGAATACTAGTTTGGGTACCAACCAAACTAGGTTTAGCACAATCATACATAGTGCGAGGAGCTGCTTCCTAATTTGCTGGTGGTGCGACTATTGCAGGAGGTGGTGGAACGTTTTGATTTGCTTCCATCTCTTCTATAGGTTCTGGCCTTTGTTCTTGATCTTGTTCTGGATACTGTAGGCTTCGTTTGATTTCTCGACGATTTCTTCGAACTGTTGCCTCTAAATCTTCGTCAAAAAGTAATGGTCCTGTTGGGTTGTTTCTAGTCATAAACTAGAAATACCTAAAAAAATAAAAACAAAGAAAAATAAAATAAAAGAAAAATAATAAAATAAAATAAAAACTGAAAATAGATAAATATAGTAATGGCTAAAGTAATAGAAATCGAGTTTTCTTAATATTTCAGTTCCCCGGCAACAGCGCCAAAAACTTGATATACTCATGATATTAAGTAATAAAATTTATAAAAACTGATCACACCAAAACTAACTAATATCACGATATTAAAGGCAAGCGCACCTATCGAACAGTAGTATAGTTTAGCGGCAAGACCGAGTTATCTTACCCAAGGGAACTAAAAGTACTAATACTTACTTCCTTTCTATTATTTAACCTAAAAATAAAAGAGGATTGATTGAAACTAATTCTAAAACTAACTAAAAGTGCATAAAAAGTAAATTGGGGAAAACTTTAGGGAAAAGCTGATTGATATGAGCAATACTTAAGGGAGAATCCACCTAGACTTCACTTGTTATAAATTTCTTGAACTAAATGATTTCTTTACTTGACTTGATCCGTAGAGATCCCTAACTTATGTTAATACCTCTTTCGAGGATAAGAACAACTAGGCCTAGGCTGTTAACTAAAGTTTCTTTATTAATTAACACCCTAGGTTTCATTAATTCGATCTATGGATCCCCCTATTAGGTTTGACCCTAATCCGACAGATTTATGTCGCCTTATATCTAGGGTTGCATGGAACTCCGCTTAATTATGGTAGATCTACTCTTAAAACAGGGAATTTTCCTCATCTACCTAAGCGCATCAAGTTCTTGAAGTAATACCTAGGATTATTAAATCAAGAATGAAGAACACAAAATTAAGAACAATTCAATTATTTATCATATAATTCAAGTATAAATAATAACAAGATATGTCTTAGGTTTCATCCCCCTTAAGTATTTGAGGGGTTTAGTTCATAATAAAGAAAGAAAACATCTCAGAAGAATTAAGATAACAAAATATAAAGAACCCAAAAACCCCTGAAGGAATTTAGGGAGATCCTCTGTCTTGATGTAGAACCCTGGCTTCTGAGATGAATCAATCCGCTTCCCTTGGAGTAATCCCTTGCTTTCACTCATTGTGTTGGCAAAAATATGTCACTCTTTCTTGAGAGAAAAGAGTATATCTTTAGAGTTACCTTCTGGGGTCTTTATATATATAGTTTAGGATGGCTTTCTTAGCCCCTAAGTATCTAAATCCGAGTGAAATTCCTCTTCCTCACGACAGGGACACGTCCGTGTGCCATGCCCGTATGCTACGATAGGAGGTCGTGTGAGAGTCTGTCGATGGAGGCACGACCGTGTGGCCTGGCCGTGCTTGTCGGGGGCTGGATCGTGTGATCTTCATGTGGCACAGCCGTGTGCCACGACCGTGTGGGACTCCTTGGGCCGTGTTGATTTCATATTTTGGCCCATTTTCATGGTTTTTGGCCCGTTTTTCGTTCTTTTCTCTTCCCTATGCTCTCCTGAGTTTACGATATGAAAAAGAAAGATTAAGAGCACCAATTCTCACAAAATTAATGATAATCCATCCAAAATATAGGCTAAACATGAGGTAAAAATATGTATAATTTATCGTTTATCAATACTAATGGAAATTTTATAAGAAATGTCATTAATAAATAAACGAGCTTATAAATGAGCCAATAAACATGGTTTTGAACGAACTTGTTCATGAATATAAACAAACTGAACACACCTCTATTCGTGTTCGTTTGTTTATTAAACGAACATAAAAATTTTGTTTATACTCATTTATTTAGCTTAATACATGAACATAAACAAACATTATATGAATAGTTTACGAACAGTTCATTGAACGTTCTGTTCATTTACACCCTTACTTGTGGAGTTTAAAAACTCCACTAATAGTATGCCAAATGTTTTCTCATTTTAATTTTGGTTATTTATTTTAAATCAAGATTATTTTTTAAATATTTTTGTTAATTTTTACTAATTTTTAATAAATTTTAAATAAATTTCTATTTCTTAAAATAATTTTATAATTATTTGAAAAAATAATTGTCCAAGATTAACTTGGACAAATGATTGTCTAGGTTTTCAAATAATTATAAGAATATTATTTATTTTTAATATTTACTAATATGGCGAAATATCACATTAGCATGAAGTACTCATGGCACGTTAGGTGACATTGTCTAGTTGCTCTGTTAGCTAGATTGTCTAGTTGCTCTGTTAGTTGCATCATCCCTTAACGATAGAATTAGATGAATTATTTAATGGAAAGACAAGTCAACTCTTTTTCCAACGTATAAAAATTAATACAATCTAACTTCTAGTGTCACCGTACTAGATCTTTCGTCTTGCGATCCGTGCGGCCTTAGGCGGTCTGTTCGTCCAAACTCACCTAAGTCAGCCTTTACACCCAAAAGTGAGGATTCCTTTTAGAACTCCTCCAAGGCACCAATTTGTAAAGCGGAAACGATTTATGCCAAAAGAAGCTTACAAAGAACAACAAAAATAGCGCACACAAACTGTTTGAGTAAATGCCCTCAGAATTCTCTTATTCCCAAAGAATAATGAAACAATGAATGGAGTGAGTACAAATGAGGAGAAGGCTCTCTATTTATAGTTGAGCTCCCCCAAAACTGACGGTCAAGATACATTTACATTGACGGACGAGATTAATCATATCCCATGATTTTAGTGATTTACAAGATATGCCATATCAAATCTAATCTAATCTAATCTTTTCAAGGTATGATTCCCTCTATCTTCTAAGATTAGTTACCAAATTAGCCTAAGTTGTCATATCTTCATTATCGGGGCAATCAGGCTTCAATCTGACAGGCTTCTCCAATAGTTTTTTGAATCAGGTTAGTTCTTGTGGGCCAAATGATCCCTATCTACACATTAGACCTCTATCGGATACATTTGGTGTGATGGTCACTGGCTTTGAACTGCGGTCCGTGACATTCTCCACCACCCATTCTCGTAACGCCCTCGTTGCGACTTTCGAGCACTGACTTGATTTGCCTTGGTCTCGTCTCGAAGCCTTAGCTTTGCCCTTCCTTCGACACTTTTGCCTCTGCTTACATCGCCTCTTAACTCTAACCATCATACTCATTGCATTTACTCTAGTCAACTGTCCCACATGTATCACTTCTTTTCCTTTGAAGTCCGATACACCATCACCTCTCCCATAGGTGGAAGACTTGTTGATGACTCGGCCAACTCTAACGCTTCACTCGAATCGAGCCTCATTGGTCTCAGCTTAGTTGTTTTCATTGTAACTTTTTCTCCTAAGTCCGATGATAAACTCACCTATTCCTTGGGTAACGACTCACCAAACTCAAATGTTGCCTTTCCTTTAACTACGGCTTGCTTTGGATAGTTCCATAACTCGTGCAAACCACAGCACCAGAAGCACTTTACTCACTTCTTTTTGCTCCTCTTTGCCCTCTTAGCTTCAGTTTTTTCCTTACTCGAACCAAGCTTCTTGGGTTCTTTGTCTGTTCCATCGTCCCCTTCGATGATAGAGTTCTTCAAACACTTTCGCAACAAATATGGACCACCATGACATAAGAAGCACTCCACTAGCTTCTTCTCGCTTTCAGCCTCCTTGGCTTCGACACCCCTTGCGCTTGAACCAAGTCCCAAGGCCTTACCCACTGGCTTCTTCTTAAGCGTGAATTTCTTTAGAATTTTTTTAATATATATGGACTGTTACAGAGAAATCATTTCAACTTGTCTCTTTTCCTCTTGGGTTTCTTCTTCCCAACTCGTGGTTTTCCATTACCACTATTGTTATCGTTGCCATTGCCATTAACATTATCTTCCTTGTTATCCTTTTCACATACGCCCCTAACCTTGGACTTGGAAGGCCCAAGCTTGTCTTTCCCTAGACCAAGCTTCACCACAGACTCTATTACTGTCATGACTTCCGACAGCTTTTGGACACCTATTTGTTCCACCTCTTGTCTGATCCATGGCTTCAATCCATTCTGAAAAGCAAGCAATGTTTCTTTCTCAGTCACATTCAAAACTTGAAGTATGAGTTCCTTGAACTCTTAAACATACTCCCCTACTGTGCCCCGTTGCGTTATCTTTTGCAACTTTGTCCGAGCTTCTTCCCTGGTAAATTCTGGGTAAAACTATCCCTTCAACTCACATTGAAACTCTTGCCACGTCCCAATCTTACCTTACCTTTTATCTGTGGTCCTGTCTCGCCACCATAAAAGTGGAATATCAGTAAGAAACATTGAAGTAGTGTTTACCTTAACCGCATTATCCACGATGCCTTTGGCACGAAAGTATTTTTCCATCCTCCAAAAGAAATTGTCCACATCACATGCAGACCTTGTCCACACAAACTCTTTCGGCTTTGAGACATCCTTGTAACTGAGTGCTGCACTTGACACTCTTTGTAATATCCCAAATTAGGGCCTAATCGGAATAGTGGTTTCGTGACCACAAATCCGAGGTAGAAATAATTATTTATAATTATTTTGATGTTTATGATATGATTTTCTTGTCCACACAGAGCATGCTGAGCACTTAAGGATAGTTTTGCAAACTTTGCGAGACAAGCAGTTATATGCCAAGTTTAGTAAAAGTGAATTTTGGCTTCGGGAAGTTGGATTTTTGGGTCATATTGTTTCGGGTGATGGTATACGGGTTGATCCCAGTAAAATTTCAGCTATTGTTGATTGGAAGCCACCGAAGAATGTAACCGAAGTTAGAAGTTTCTTGGGGCTAGCCGGATATTATCGACGGTTTGTGAACGGATTTTCTGTAATTGCTGCTCCTATGACTAGATTACTTCGAAAGGATGTTAAATTTGAGTGGACGGAAGAATGTCAACAAAGTTTCGAAGAATTGAAAAAGTTATTAACAGAGGCACCAGTGTTAGTACAGCCCGAGTCAGGTAAAGAATTTGTGGTATATAGCGATGCTTCTCTAAATGGTTTGGGATGTATACTGATGCAAGAAGGAAAGGTTGTGGCTTATGCTTCGAGGCAGTTAAAACCTCACGAGAGGAATTATCCTACTCATGATTTGAAGTTGGCTGCGGTGGTGTTTGCTTTGAAGATTTGGCGACATTACTTGTATGGTGAAAAATGTCGGGTATACACCGACCATAAAAGTCTTAAATACTTGATGTCACAAAAGGACTTGAATTTGAGACAGCGAAGATGGTTTGAGTTATTAAAAGATTACGAGCTTGTAATTGACTATCATCCAGGAAAAGCAAATGTGGTTGCTGATGCTTTGAGTAGAAAACTGTTGTTTGCTTTGAGAGTTATGAACACTCAGTTGGAAATGTCAGATGATGGTTCCATTCTGGCTGAGCTAAAAGTAAGACCGATGTTTTTACAAGAGATTTGTGAAGCTCAGAAAAGCGATGAAGACTTACAAGCCAAAAGAAAGCAATGTGAGGTTGATACAGAGTCAGATTTCAGAATCGGTCCTGATGGTTGCTTGATGTTTAAAGATCGGATTTGTGTACCGAAGAACGAAGAATTGATTCAAAAGATTTTGCAGGAAGCACATGGTGGTTATTTGTCGATTCATCCAGTAGCACGAAAATGTATAATGACTTGAAGAAAATGTATTGGTGGAATGGAATGAAAAGAGATATATCAGAGTTTGTGTCCAAATGCTTAATTTGTCAACAGGTGAAAGCAGAACACCAAGTGCCTTCAGGATTACTTCAGCCTATTATGGTTCCTGAATGGAAATGGGATCGGATTACTATGGATTTTGTTTCAGGGTTGCCGTTGACACCAGGAAAGAAAGATGCCATCTGGGTAATAGTTGACAGATTGACTAAATCGGCTCATTTCATTCCAGTACGTACGGATTATTCTCTTAACAAATTAGCTGAATTGTATGTTAAAGAAATTGTTAGACTACATGGAATACCATTGTCAATCATTTCAGACAGAGATCCGAGATTTACTTCGTGGTTTTGGCAAAAGTTACAAGAAGCGTTAGGTACAAGGTTAAATTTCAGTACTGCTTTTCATCCACAGACTGATGGGCAATCAGAAAGAGTAATTCAGATTCTTGAAGACATGCTTCGATGTTGTGTATTAGAATTTCAAGGGAGCTGGGAAAGATATTTACCGTTGGTGGAATTTGCTTACAATAACAGTTACCAGACAAGTTTGAAAATGGCACCTTATGAAGCATTGTATGGTCGTAAGTGTCGGACGCCTTTGTATTGGACTGAACTCAAGGAAAATCAGATCTATGGGGTTGATCTAATCAAAGAAACCGAAGAAAAAGTGAAGGTAATTCGAGATTGTTTGAAAGCTGCTTCGGATAGACAGAAATCTTATGCAGATTTGAAACGAAAAGAAATCGAGTTTCAAGTTGGTGATAAGGTAGTTTTAAAGGTGTCTCCGTGGAAGAAAGTCCTCAGATTTGGGCGGAAGGGTAAGTTAACTCTGCGTTTTATCGGGCCGTATGAAATAACTGAAAGAGTTGGACCGGTAGCTTATCGGTTAGCATTACCATCTGAGTTAGAGAAAATTCATGACGTGTTCCATGTATCTATGTTACGTCGGTATCGCTCGGATCCTTCGCATGTAGTTTCACCGACAGAAATTGAATTACGACCAGATATGACCTATGAAGAAGAACCGATAAAAGTTTTAGCTCGAGAGGTCAAACAACTAAGAAACAAAAGTATTGCTCTTGTGAAAGTGTTGTGGCAAAAGCATGGAATAGAAGAGGCTACATGGGAACCCGAGGAAACTATAAGGAAACAATACCCACATCTGTTTATCGGTAAGATTTTCGTGGACGAAAATCCTTAAAAGGGGGGAGAGTTGTAATATCCCCAATTAGGGCCTAATCGGAATAGTGGTTTCGTGACCACAAATCTGAGGTAGAAATAATTATTTTATAATTATTTTGATGTTTATGATATGATTTTATGATGGTGTGAAAATTTCGTGAAGAAATTCTAAGCGTAAAGTGCTTAATTTGAAGTTAGGGATTAAATCGAATAAGTTGCAAAACTTGCATTCTAGAAGTTTTCAGTATGAAATTGCTTTGAAATATTAATTAGGAGGTCTTAAATGGTAATTAGACCAATTTTAAGTTCATGGACAAAATTTGGACATGGATGGAATTTTTGAAAGTTTAGTAAGGAGGGGCATTTTGGTCATTTGGATATTAACATGAAATAAAAAGGGAAAAATAACACAAAATTTGTCATCTTCTTCATTACCACGAAATTTCAAGGGTTCTCCATAGCTAGGGTTTGTTTCAAGCTTCGAAGCTTCATAGTAAGTGATTCCAAGCCCCGTTTTTAATGTTCTTTACGTTTTCGTAGTCCCGGTAACTCGATAAAGCTTATGTTAGCAATAATTTAAGTTAGGGTTCATATTTGGAAAAATACCCATAGGTGAAATTTGTGTATTTTGATGTTTTATGATAGAATATGAGGTTTTAAATTATGTTAGACAACTTGTGCTACTCGGTTTTAAGTAAAAACGAGTAAAACGGCTTAATCGATAAAAGTACATATTGTTCATAAGTATGTGTTTTAGTGGGAATTTGAGCTTGTTAATGGTAAATAAATGATCAGCATGTCCTAAAACATAAGAATTTGTGATAAAATTTAATTTCCGAACTTTGGGGCAAAAGTGTAAATATGCAAAAGTTTAGGGGCAAAATTGTAATTTTGTCAAAATTTGAATTTAGGACTATTTTTATAATGAGAGTGTTAAATAAGCTAAATGTGTTATTTTAGATCAAGAAAGACGTGAAATAAACCTTGATCGAGGAAAAGAAAAGATTTTGGACTAAATTGCAAAATTGCTATATTTTGTACCGAGGTAAGTTCATGTGTAAATAACGTAACATGATTGCTATTTTAAGTGATTTAATGCTATTTATACGATATGATACTTGTTATTATGAATATTATGCTTTGTGAAATATTATTTATTGGTATGAAAAGTATGTGATTAAATTGATAAGTATGAGATGCAAGCAACGTATTGGTTCCAATATTCCGAAGAGAACGACTGGGAAATGTGTGACTGAGGAAAATCCCGTTTGAACCTTGGGAATAGATTAGGATACAAGTGACATGTCACTAGGATGGTTGGGCATCCGAGCTCGTTGAGTTGAGTCCGAGTTCACTTATGGATGCAAATGTCCGAACTCGTTGAGTTGAGTCCGAGTTCGTGAGATGTAACTAGGCATCCGAGCTCGTTGAGTTGAGTACGAGTTCACTTATGGATGCGAACGCCTGAGCTCGTTGAGTTGAGTCCGAGTTCGCTTATGGGCGGGTTACATGATTGATTGATTACATATGTGGCACTTATGTGCAAATGATCCGTGTATCCGAGTTATATTCCGATGTGTTCAACGGGTAAAATTCTAGCGGAATGGAAGAATACTCAAGATGAAAATGATATTTTGGTAAGTGTTGTGAAACGGACAATTTGGACAGGTATGTACTTAACCCTCGGGTTGAAACTTGATACAACAGAAATAAGGTGGTAAGATGATACACGATAGCTAGAAATATTGTTTGTATCTTGGTGATATCATGCTATTGTTGTTGATATAATTGCTTTGTTATGTTACTTGTTATTTGCATGTGAAGTTACTAAGCATTTATGCTTACTCCCCCCTTTTCATTCATTGTAGTTTTGACAAGCTAGCTTGGAAATCGGGAAGGGTCGAAGAAACGATCACACTATCCGGGACAATTTGGTATAATGACTTGTATTTTGAATATGGCATGTATAGCAATATACTTGTTTTGTGTAAATAATCTTGTGATATGGTTGTGGTTTGGTTGAGGAAATGCTTGATAATGATGAGTCATTGAAATGGCTAATATAGATTATATTTGATGTCATGGAAGGATAATAGGTTATCTAGTACATGAAAGCTTTTATGAAAATGAAATTAGCCATAAAACAGAACATTGCAGCAACACTGACGTGAGTTTGAAAATTCACTAAAAATCATAGAAATCGAATTTGGTGATGGATTAGTTATGAAATTGAAGCTTATTATGTCTACTTTCAAATGGAAGAAGTGAAATGGGTGAAGGGATTATATGTTATAAGATATTTGGGTTTTAGTGAGACAGGGCCAGAACAATTTCTGGATCCCCTGTTCCAACTTTGAAAATTCACTATAAATTGTAAAAAAATAGTTAAGAGGTGTACTTTATATGTACAGAATCCTGAGTTAGTCTAGTTTCAAGATAAGGAAACGGCATAATCATATGAATTTTTTACAGAGAGAAAAGTGGTTCGTAGTAAACAGAGGTCAGTGCAGTCAAGTCCTGAAACAGGGGTAACTTTAACTAATAAACTGTACAAATCGGCCCAACCAAAAATTCTAGAAAAAAATTAGTAGATAGATATGTGAGTCTAGATTCAGGGAAAATTTACAGATCTTGATTTCGAGTTTCGTAACTCGAGATATGATTTTTTTAGCGACCATGACGCAGAAAAACTGCTTATTCCGAAAATCAAAATAAATGATGTAAAGTTGTTTAAATGATAAATTATGTTCGGTAACACCTCAAGCTCGACTCCGGCGACGGTCTCGGGCGTGGGGGTGTTACACTCTTTTCCCCATAGTTGCTTGGCACAAGACCAGCTCTCCCTCAAGCTCCTCTATTCTTGTGCTCAAAGCCATCATTGTGGCTATTGTTTCCTCCTTCAAAGCTTTCACCCTGGCTTCGAGAGCATTGTTTCTCTCCGTCTGCTTCTTTCTTTAGGAATCTAGCAACTCTTGCACGCTATCCCTATGGGAAGTGAGACACATGGTCACAAAGTCTCTGGACCACTCCCTTAAGTCCTCAATGCTTTCTCCAAGCGCATTGTGTAACTCTTTTGCATCCTCCATGGGCTCCTCAACTTTACCCACACGTTCCTCAACAACCGGTAGCATCTCCCTTAAGACTTTCTCATCCGCCTTTGTTCGAATTTTTCTTTTGACATTCCAATGGCGCCTTCGAACCAATAGCTCAGATACCACTTGTCACGGGGCTAGATATTTCGTCTCGCGATCTGTACAGCCTTAGGCAATCCGTTCATCCAAACTTGCTTAAGTTAACCTTTACACCCAAAAGTGAGGGTTCTTTTAAAAGTCCTCCAGGTAACCAATTTGTAAAGCGGAAGCAATTTATACCAAAAGAAGCTTACAAAGAACAACAGAAAGAGTGCACACAAAGTGTTTGAGTAAATGCTCTTAGAATTCTCTTATTCACAATAAATAATAAAACAATGAATGGAGTGAGTACAAATAAGGGGGAGGCTCTTTATTTATAGTTGAACTCCCTCAAAACTGATGGTCAAGATACATTTATATTGACGGACGAAATTAACTATATCCCGTGATTTTAGGGATTTACAAGATATGCCATATCAAATCTAATCTAATTTTTACAAGATATGATTCCCTCTATCTTCTAAGATTAGTTACCAAATTAGCCTAAATTGTCATATCTTCATTATCGGGCCAATCAGGCTTCAATTTGACAGTCTTCTCCAACAGCTCTTTGAATCAGGTCAGTTTTTTGAGGCCAAATTATCCCCATATACACATTAGACCTCCATCATATGCATTTGGTGTGATGGTCACGGGTTTTGAACTGCGGCCCGTGACACTAGTATATAGATATATTCATCTACTTTTTCCATTTGAATCTTATTGATAGTAAACTCAAGCTGATTGGGGAATGGTATTAGCCATTTGTTTTTGTTGCCATTTGTTTGAAAATGGAGAAACAGAGAAATAATGCTTGTTTATTATTTCATAAAATGCTACTGAAGAATAGATTAAAAATAAATGAAGTTCTTATTGTTTTTATTGCATCCCATTTAGTATTAAATATTTAATTTTTCATCAATTAAAGCCATTCATGGAAGGTTTTCGTAGTTGACTTCTCGAAGGCCTTGGATTAAAGCTTTGTCGTTGTCCTCAACAAGCTTCATGGTGGCAACAAGGACCATTCTTTTGGTCCTGGCCTTGGCTTTGCCTTGTCTATGGATTTCTTCGACGACGATTTTCCAACGTTGCTTGCATGGGCTAATTCGGCCACCCTCTTTCTTCCCTTGTTTCTGACAGTTGCCGCATTTTATTACTGGAGCAACTTAGACTATGATGATTCATTATACATTAAAACTAAACCAATAAATGTAATATAATTAATGAATTTCAAGCTATATAAATGAATTGCGAAGTTACACCACATCAAGATAGCTCATATGAGTTTAACTACACCATACTAAAGCACAGAATTGCTAAGCTCGTAGGCATCAAATGCATGATCATATGCAAATACATCCCTCCACCACAATAAAATCTTTGAAGAGACAATGAATACTCGATAATTCGCAACAAATGTTGGATCTCGAATGACATATTGTAATCTCCATATCATCAATAATCTCGTACATAAGCCCACATATAACCCTATTAATATGCTAATTGTATCCTAACCTTTACACTAAGTCTCATGGGCATCATTCATTCATATATGTGTAAACATAAATAGTGACTATCATATATCAATTTCTAAAATTCATCGATTGTATTCGAGTACGAACCACACATACAACTAGTGATACAATTAAAGATCTTTTTGTCATTCTTTTAATTACAAATCGATAGATATAGCATCATTCAACTTATCACAAATCACTCCAATTTGTTTATGTTTCCTAACCAGTTATGTCAATTTCCACTTTATCTTAGTATAAGTTCAACCATAAATGAAATGAAAATAAATATAAGCATACCTATCAAACAAAAAACGATCATAAATTCCATAAGAACTTACATTCCAAAACACAATAAATTGAGTAGATTTTTCTAAGTTATTCCACAATTTTAGCCTTTTCTTTACAAAAACCTTCTTTTTTTCCCCAATTTTTGTTCAAATGTATGGTTGAATGTCTCTCTTCCTTTGTTTTTTTAAGCATGGATGGTTGGAACACTATGGAAGATGACAATCTTCCACAAGTTTAATATATATATACTTAGTTTAATATTAATTTAGCTTAATTAACCATGTTTAATTAGTTCATTAAGACATATTTAAGCATAATTTATTTATAATTTAATTTGTGGGGTCTAATATCATCGTCCACTAACTTATGTCAATAATTGATTTATTAACCTTGATTTTTTGGATAATTGCTATTTAAGTCCTCAAGCCTTTTCTAAATTAAAACTCAACAAAGATGAGATCTTTATAATTTAGTCCCTAAGTTTTAGTTAACTAATTTCTTAGTTAAATTACTTAATCAAACTTCAAGATATTCTCGTATTAACTCCATAAATAGTCTTATTTCATATTGACAGACTCAGTTTACAAATAAGGTTCTGAAATTATATTTTCTGATGCTACTGAAAATCGGGTCATTACAAGTGTCATGCTAAAAAGACAAACACTAGATATTCTATGAATGTGACACACATATGACAAATTCATTGGACTGATACTTGATAATATTAGTTTTTGTAATGGTACATAATGGCGAGTTCAAACATGGTACTTTTAGTAGATTAACTCCATGACTAAATAACTGCATAATTAATAAACAAATAGTTAGAATTACAAATTATTTGAGCCCTGATTACATTTTTCAGTTGGTATGTTTGCTAGCTCATTTTAACTCTATTTGGATTGCATGTAAAAACCTAAGACAAACGGATAAAATAAAAAGAAATAGATCGCATCAATTAATATCCGCAATAATTGCATTTTTTTATAAAGCAAATTCTTTTGATTATTATTTAATTGGATGGGCTAATTAAATTATTAAGTGTAAAGTGAAAATTCAGTAGGCACCGATGTTAATTTTGTTAAGATAATTAATTACATTTGTATATAACTTTTAATATGGTAATGTTAATATGATTTTAATGAAATTAAAATTGGATTGTGCAAGTTATTTAATTGGTTTAATTATTTAGTTTTAATTTATTAAATTAAGATTAAATTAGAAGTTCATTTAATTAATTAATTAATTAATTAAATTTTATTATTTTTATCCAAATCAAGAGAGGTTGAACTAGGCATTGACAACCACCACAAGCCCAACTCCGCAAAGAGAACGACAGCAAGGGGTTTCTTCCCTCGTAAGGAAGTCACCGGTCACCCCTTGGCGTTCTAATTGGACTATAACTCCTTTTATTTAATTAAATAATGACTTGGAATAAGAAATAAGTTTTTACATATTTTCTCTTTAAATATACAAGGTAGCTTAAAATCCTATATGCCTAAATACTTGGGGAAATCACTAAAAAATTTAGTGATAATTTGAATCCTGTGTGTTTGTCTAATAGTTAAGATGTTTGCCGCTTTAGGTGTAGCTTAGGTTGGAGTCGTGTTGCTATTAGGGCTATATACTATTCTTGAGTTTAAGTTTAGACTAGAGAGAATTATAATTGCAATCATGAAACGATTATAATTCGAGAACTAGAAAGTTTTTTGGTTGATTCGGTTTTCAGTAGAGGGTTGCACAAACCCTCCCCTTTCAAGGAGAGTCTCGTTTTTGGATTAGGACATACTTTCTAAGCAATTATGACTTCGAAAATATAAAAAAAAAAATAATAGGTTGAAAGTTTGAAAAGATAAAACTTCTGTCGGGTTAATTCGAAAGCCTAACAACCTTTCCAAAAAAACATCTATAACTTGTTTTCTGTCCATCCGTGATACATAAGTAATTATATTTTATTTTGAAAATCCGGAAACATATTAAAATTCCAATAAAAACCAAACCCATAAATAAATAATAATAACAAATATAGTAAGAATCATAAAAACAACTACTTAACTGTCGTTTTTATGAGTTTGGCTGGAGGCAGAATCGATTACCAAACCAAATTCAAACTTGTCATGCAGAATTGCAACTGCACGTGAAATTGCAACGCGAAGTTAAAGTTGTAATTTTATGTATGGTCAGTCAAAGGCCCCCCCTTTTTAATTATTTTTCCTTTTTGGGTATACTATGTTAATGTATGTTTGGTCAACGTATGCCGAAATTAAAGTGTAATAAATTCAACTCTATTTTTCTGACTTATTTCGTTTATTATGAGAAGCATTTGACAAACATATATCAACAAATTAGTTAAGTTTAGTCGATATGATCGAGATTTTGAAATTTTTGAGATTTTCAAACCGTATAAATTAATTTTAGATTTATTTTTGTTTAAATTATGTAATACATGAGCACGGGTAAAGTTAAAATATTTTTGAAGGGGCTGAAATTAAATTATATAAATTTTGATAAGAATTAAAATGTAAATTTACTATTGTATTAGTTAATACTTTTGTAATTTTTTTAAAGAACTAAATTAAAAATTTATCATTTTTAGAAGTCAAAATATAATTTTATTATTACTAATTTATAATCTTACACATTTGAAAGAGTAAAAATTATAACTTTCTAAAAAAATTGGAGTACATGATTCAAAAATTAAACTTGATAATGTTGATTCTAATTGTAATTACACTCGTATCTTAATAAAAAAGCATTCATTAAGGTTAAATTAGATTTGACATATTTTTAAAATAACCATATTATATGATAAATTTTAATTAAATTAGTGTCATTTACGTTTCAATTCAATTATTAAATTATCAAAAAATAAATAAAATTAAAATTATTTTAAAGACATTTTTATAAAAAAATATATACATAATATATAATTTGAACCCAAAACACCGTAACATTCGCGTTCTCTCGACTTTACTCTTTTCAATCAAAATAATCGCTTAAATCACAATCCGTGATTATATATTCAAAAAGAATGTTGTTCAATAATTCTAAGAAAATTTTGATTTCCCCGTATCAGATTCACATAGAGAGAGCACCTTTTACTTGCATGCAAATCTTGTCTTATTGAGTTGACTTCAATAAAAATTAAATAAAAAAAATTGGAACAGGTCCAGGATCTTGACAAGGTCAAAGGTGTCTATCACGTCATAGAAAAATAGGAACGCTGTTATTAATTGGTAATTTTGTCGAGACAACAAAAACAATCTCAAATTTCTTGGAATTATGTTTCTTTCCAACACGTGTTCCTACTTTAATCCACGTGGAAAAAGAAGTAAGTACTAAAGGAAAAACGATTCCTTCCTTTGAATCATTCTTCAATCATTTTCTTCTTCTAAATCTTATCCTATAAATTAAAATTTCATTCACTGGAATAAATTAAAAAAACAAAAATGGTACAAAGCTCAAAATCCCATGAAATTTCATCATCGTCTTCACAGTCAGAAGCAGGGAGTACTTCATTAGGGCAATCCCAGAAAAGAAAAGCGGGAAGGAAGAAATTTAAAGAGACGAGACACCCAATATTCAAAGGTGTTAGAACAAGGAAAGGGAAATGGGTTAGTGAAGTGAGAGAACCAAACAAGAAGTCTCGTATATGGTTAGGGACATTTTCATGTCCAGGTATGGCTGCTAAAGCTTATGATGTAGCAGCTTTAGCACTTAGAGGAGATGCTGCTTTCTTAAATTTTCCTGAATCTGCTCATACATTGCCACATCCTAAGTCATTGTCTGTTAAGGATATTCAGATTGCCGCTATGGAAGCTGCTGAGACGTTTATTGATGATAAAACTTTGCCTGATTCGTTGTCGTCAGCAGTACCAGCATTTCCAGAAAATATGGTGTTTGAAGATGAAGATGAAGTGTTTAATATGCCGGGGATACTTGAAAGTATGGCGGAAGGGTTGATGATAACTCCACCATCTACGCAGAAAGGGTATTATCCTGATGATGATGATGGGAATGATTATGTGGAAGTCATTCTCTGGGGTGACTAAGTTGTTCAATTTTAGTTATTAGGGTCTGTAATTTGCAAATGGAGTTACGAAGTTTTTCCAGCCGTAATTTCATGTAGTAATCACAAATAAAAATACGTCGGTTATTATGACGTTCTGCAATTTTAAAAGAAATTTTTGGATTAAAACGAGAAACGAAAAAGAAAGGAAAAAAAGGGTTTAATTGTGTTTTTAATTATTGTTAATTTCTTTTTAATTTTTATTTTAAAAATCTTTTAAATTTTATTTGCATTTTTAATTATTGTTAATTTCTTTTTAATTTTTAAGTGGTTGAACTGAATAAAAAATTCAACTGGTTAAATCTCCTGTTCTTTTCTTACAATGTTAATAATGTTTTTTTTTATTGTGTTTTGATTTTTTTCTGGAAGAATCTCTTATCAACATAAGCTTGACTGGTTCAAAATTAAAACGGCGAGAGGTCAATAATGAACCGACTCAGGAACAACAAAGAAAGCTTTAGCGGCTTAGAAAACGGACGCTGATGGTTGGATAAGTAGCCCCTGACCGGTTCAAAATTAATTCTTTCTTTAATTTAAGGGTAAATTATCAAAATAGTCACTTTTATTTGTTTCAGATTACATTTTAGTCACTTACTTTATCGTGTTGTAACATTTATTCACTAAGCCGTTAATTGCTGTTAACAGTGTAAAGGTAAGTTGACGTGGCACATTAAATTATCATTTCAAACAAATTTTTTTATTAAATTATACAATTGGTTCCTATATTTTTTTCGTTTTGAGTAATTTATTTTTTTATGTTCTTTTAACTTTCCTCTTTTTTTTTTTCTATTCTCTTTTGCTTCTTTTATTTTACTTCCTTTTCCATTTCTCTTAACGTAGTTTTTCTATGTTTTCTTTTTGTTAAAACTAATCCCTATACTTTTATTTTTTGAACAATTTATTTTTTTCTTTTTATTTATATGATATCTATATAAACACTTGATGACAATAAGTTTTAACATCATTTTCTTCTTCATTGTTGTTTTTTCATCGATACTAATGCCCACTCTAACAGTAAGACTACTACGAAAGCACCCATTACAACTATTTACTAACTTCAAAATCAAAACAAATTAACTAAGAAAAAGCGTTCAGCATAAACTGAAAAATGAAACATAAAAAGCAAACTATACGACAATAGCAAAATCGACAGAAATAATAACGAAAAAGGAAAAAAGGATAGATCGAAGAAATATAAATGATACATTTAAACCCCCATCAAAATTAGAGATCATTGTTGGGACACTCCCTCACAAAATGCCTAAAGTCTCCACAATTGTAACAAGCACCACCATAGCCGCCGCCACCTTGCTCACGGTCCCGTGCTAAATATCCGATCTCACCACACTTACAACAAATGGAAACCCTCGAAAAACTAGCGACCATTGTTGGGACAGTCCAATACTCGACCATAATTTAATGTGATTATTTTAACTATGCTTCTTAGTGACAACCAAGAATGTACACTTTCTATGAATTGAATAAATCTATCTTCAAAAATATCTTTAAACTCATTTACTAATATATTTGTTTATTTTTACGGTAAAATTAAGCTATTAGTCTTTGTAGTATGCATAATTTTTCGATTTACTTTTTGTATTCTAATTTAATAATTTGTAGTTCTTTTTACCTTTTTAATCTTGATATTTAAGTTTATTATCTAAACAATAGTAATTAAATTTATTAGATCAAATTTTATTATGCGTATTATATAATTAGTTGAATTAGTTTTTGTTTTCCAATTTGATCATTTTTAGTCTCTTTAAATGTTTAATTTTAACTAAAACCATAGTCATTAAATCCATTGACTAGACGTAACATTTTTGTGAGTATTATATGAAAATATCAAACTGATATAGATTACATAAGTAATAATATGTTTGTCCATAAAAAATTTTAAAAAGAACAAAATTTTACTTAACAAGTTTACCTTTTAGTCGATACTAAACTCTAAAAATTTTAAAAATATAAAATTAAAAATCACCAAATTCCTTAATTAATGAACAAAGTTTGACCTATTTTTAATAAGGTATAAAAATATTTTGCTTCAGTCTTAATCTGCAAGTGAAGGCCCTTTGTTTGGGCCATCGTCTAGATTTTATGGATTAATTCCACCAAATTTCCTTAAACCATCCTCTACATTTTAAATTGGTTTATAAACTTCAAAACATTATAATCGAGTTCTAAAAAATTATTATTTGTATCAATTCAAGGTCTTTTGTCAGCCTAGCCTTTAATTAAGCATTAAATGTTAGTTTGGACTTGATTTGGATTATATTTAAAGCATGTGGCTCAAATTGTAAACATGTATATATTTATTCCATGAATAATTTAACTTTGATATGTTAAAAAAAAAACAAATAACACCAATAAAATTAGGAGAGATAACTTTCTAACACGTCAGATGTAGGGTGTCTATGTAGTAAGTGCACATATATTTATAATTTGATCCGTGTTGTAAATATGCTCCACTTAAATTTGAACAAGCTTTAGTTGATATGATTCTAATACTTTAAGAAATCATTAAAAACATTTCGAAATTTAAGGACTAATTTAGAATTTAATCATAATGTGAGGACTCAATTAACTTTTTTGAAAAAAAAATCATAAATATGTATTATATAAGGTAAGGTTTTCAGGCAATATAGAAAACATTAGTTAATGATGAATTCAATATATATTGAATAATTTCATTATAGGTTTTAATCATATCTGCTCTTTTTTACACAATACATAGAACTATCCATAAACCTTCCCTAATCTATAAATAAGAAAATAATGCGCTTCAACGCACTCAACTCAAACCCATATCCTCCTGCATTGGCAACAATACCATTGCTAATTAAGTTAAGACTCAATCAGTAAAACTTAGTATAAATATAAATTGAGAGAAATCACTCTCATTTAGCCGAGCTTTATATAAAGTCTAATTAGAACCAATAAATTAAATATGGTTACTATTAGGTTTTGAAAAAAATTTAAAAAAATAGTTTAAATTGAAAATGTAATCGAGTCGAGTACAACATAAAGTTTAATTTGAACTCAATTTAATTTAAGTTTAATCTTTACATAATTTTATATTTGAATTCAAGAGTAAGTTAGGACTTATTTCATATACAATTTTTTATAAATTTATATATTATAAATATATTGTAAATAAAAGAATTTGACTTAGCTTATTAATTGTTCAAATTAAGTATTAAAATAAATTATTTGGAATTTCATTTGATAATTATCAATTGAATTGAATTTCAATTGTGTCGACGTGATTAATGCAAAATTTGCCGACAATGGACTTAAGTTATATACTAATGATCATCACATATATTGAAAATTAGTATAAATTGAAAGGTAAGTATGAGTTTGACATGACAATTTTTATGGCTTAATGTGAAAATATATAATGTCGGTAATGACAATATATCGCAAAGAAAAGAAAAATAAAAAAAATAAAGAACACATAGATTTTACGTGGAAGCCCTTTCGAGAAAAAACCACGGGCAAATGAGAAGAAAATTCACTATGTTGAATTCGAATCATTACAAGAGGAATAGGCTATGTCTATTTATAGGCTTGTAAAGCTATATTCTAGTAGGATTGAAACACCTTATCCTAATCAATATAAAATAGATGGAGTTTAATAAGGTTTAAAAAATCTTATTCTAAAATAAAATAAAAGAAGTCTAGTTCTATTTGGATATTACTTTTATTTTATTTTCCATCGTATTTTATTTAAATAAGAATTCGGGTCACTTAATTCTAACAATCTTCACCTTGACACAAATTCTCAATGAACAAGTTCTTCATCGCGAACTTTCAACGAACAAGTTCTCCACCTCTACCATAAAACCCCTTAAGGGTTTAACTTCAACAATGAACACCAACCAAGTTTAAGCAGTGCTCAAACTTGGTTATAGGAAGTGACTTATTCATCATATCTACAGGATTTTCATGAGTACTAATTTTGCTCACAACAATATCACCACGAGCAATAATATCACGAACAAAATGATATCGAAAATCAATGTGTTTTGTTCTCTCATGAAACATTTGATCTTTTGTAAGGAAGATGGCACTTTGACTGTCACAAAATACTGTTCTGATTTGAAGGTCTTCATTGAGTTCACTAAATAGTCCCTTCAACCAAATAGCTTCTTTACAAGCCTCAGTAATCGCCATGTACTCAGCTTCAGTGGTAGACAAGGCGACTGTAGTTTGCAAAGTGGCTTTCCAACTGATTGCACAACCTCCAATTGTAAAGACATAACCTGTGAGAGATCTTCTTCTATCAAGGTCTCCAGCAAAATCAGCTTCAACAAACCCAATGACGCCATCTCTAGTTCTTCCAAACTGTAAGCAAACATCAGTAGTACCTCGTAAGTATCTTAAAATCCACTGAACTGCTTTCCAGTGTTCGTTATAGGGATTCGCCATGTATCTGCTAACTGCACTGACTGCATATGATAAATCTAGATGTGAACAAACCATAGCATACATGAGAGATCCCACTACACTAGAGTATGGAACATGTGACATGTACTCAATCTCATTATTTGATTGTGGAAACAAAGCTGATGAAAGTCTAAAATGAGCTGCTAAAGGAGTACTAACAGGCTTAGCACTCTACATATTGAACCTGCAATGAACTTTCTCAATGTACCCTTTCTAACTTAGGTACAATTTACTTGCTTTTCTATCTCTAAGAATTTCCATACCAAGTATCTTTGCTGGTCCCAAACCTTTCATCTCAAATTCTTCACTTAGTTAGGCTTTAACCTTTCTTATCTATCCTTTATCTTTTGCTGCTATTAACATGTCATCAACATAAAGGAGTAGATATACAAAAGAACCATAATTGTTTTGAAATCATGAGAAGTCATAAAGGAATCAAACCTCTTGTACCACTGTCTTGGTGATTGTTTCAAACCGTAAAGGGACTTTTTCAGCAAGCAAACATAGCCCTCTTTTTCTGAGACTGTAAAACCCTCTGATTGTTGCATGTAAATATCCTCCTCAAGTTTTCCATGCAAAAATGCAGTTTTAACATCTAACTGCTCAAGCTCCAAATCATGCATGGCCACAATACCAAGCAAAACTCGAATCGAACTATGCTTCACAGCTGGGGAGAACACATCTGTGAAGTCCACTCTTGGAGTTTGACTGTAACCCTTTGCAACAAGCCTTGCTTTATATCTGGGTTCTTCAACTCCTAGAGTCCCTTCTTTCTTTTTATACACCCATTTATAACAAACAACCTTTTTACCTTTAGGAAGTTTTACAAGATTTCATGTTTTGTTTTTGTGGAGTGACTCCATCTCCTCTTACATAGCAAACATCCACTTTTCTGAGTCTTCACAACTAACCGCCTCAGAATAATTAGATGGCTCTTGATTTGCATCTATATCTTCAGCCACATTTAAAGCATAAGCAACTAGATTAGCCTCGGTATACTTTTTTGGAGGTTTAATTTCTCTTCTAGTTCTATTTTTGGCTATAGAGTATTGTGGTGAAGAAATAACTCTATTATCAGTTTTTGTACTGGCTTGAGAAGTCGACTCTGTTATAGATTCTATATTAATCTAATGCTCCACCTGTTTTTGATTTTCTTTATTGGAAGAGTCTTTAAGAGATAAGTTAGGTACCATAGCAGTTTCATAAAAAACAACCTCTCTGCTAATCACAACTTTTCTATTTTTAGGACACCATAACTTATACCCTTTTACACCAACTTTATAACAAAAAAAATACATTTAATGGATCTCAGTTCAATTTTCCATTATCAACATGAGCATACGCAGGACACTCAAAGATCTTTAAATTAGAATAGTTAGCAGGATTACTAAACCATACCTCTTGTGGAGTCTTTTTCTCAATGGTAATAGATGGAGATTAGTTGATAAAAAAACATGCAGTAGAGGCTGCTTTGGCCCAAAACGAATTTGGTAAGTTGGTATTTGACAACATACATCGAACCTTCTCCATGATTGTTCTATTAATTCATTTGCATTGCCATTTTACTGTGGAGTAT
Source organism: Gossypium stocksii (assembly GCA_020496765.1). Lineage (NCBI taxonomy): Eukaryota > Viridiplantae > Streptophyta > Magnoliopsida > Malvales > Malvaceae > Gossypium > Gossypium stocksii. Next base: position 114,286,935 of record CM035621.1, read on the forward strand.
GACAAACTGTCAAGTGTCTCACGATCCCTTCTGACTTGCACAGTTTATTAAACTCATGAAAACAGAACTCTAAGCCATTTTCTGTGCGGAGGTGTTTTATTTATTTTCCCATCTGTTTTTCAATCATAGTTTTCCAAGACTTAAATGCGGAAAACACATCACTTTTCTGCTTCAAGAAGAACTCCCAAACTTTTCTAGAAAAATCATCAATAAAAATTAGCATATAATTAGCTCCACCTCTCGAAGACACTCTAGATGGCCCCCATAGATCAGAATGAATATACTCCAACGTTCTCTTTGTGTTATGGATTCCTCTGGTGAATCAAACTCTCTTTTGCTCCCTAAAAACGTAGTACTCACAGAACTTCAGTTTGCAAATTCCTTACCCATCAAGAAGTCCTCTTTTGCTCAATTCTGCCATACCATTCTCACTCATATGCCCTTGGCGCATATGCCAAAGTTTAGTAATATCATCATTTGATAAGGAAGAGGAAGCGATAGCTGCATCACCAATAACAGTAGAACCGTGTAAAACATATAACTTGGCAGTCTTTCTCTGCCATTTTATCATAACAAGGGAACCTTTGGAAATTTTTAAAACTCCACTTTCAACTGTGTATCTGTACCTTTTTGAATCAAGAGTACTTAACGAAATTAAATTTCTCTTCAATTTTGGAATATGCCGTACGTCACTGAGTGTTCTGACAACTCCATCAAACATCTTAACTTTAATCGTTCCAACACCTGTGATTTTACACGAAGCATTATTTCTCATCAAAACAACACCTTTAGACACTGTTTCGTAATTTGTAATCCAATCTCTATTGGGACTCATGTAGAAGGTGCAACCTGAATTAATGATCCACTCCTCGTTCACTTTAGAATTGATGACTGAAGCGACTAGCAATTTACCATCGCTGTAGTCTTCTACAACATCAGCTTCACCGAAATTTTCTGGTTGTTTTCCCTTTTGATTCGCAGCCTCCCTTTTGATCTTATTCTGTAGTTTATAGCACTCAGATTTAATGTGCCCTTTCTTCTTGCAGAAGTTACAAGTTTTACCTCTGTTTGAAGACTTCGATTTACCCTTAAATTTACCGCGAGGATTCCGTTCTTGTGTCCTTCCACGATCATTATCAGCATTTCGATCTTGTCTCCCACGAACAATGAGACCCTCACCCTGAGAGTCATTTTTAACCACAAGGTGCTTCATCTTATTATACGAGGTTAAAGAATCATAAACCTTATCAACTGTGAGAGACTCGCGGCTATATAAAATTGTGTCTCTAAAGGTTGAATAAGATGGGGGCAACAAACAAAGTAGAATCAACCCTAGATCTTCCTTATCATACTGAACCTCCATGGCTTCTAAGTTTGAGAGAATTTCTTTAAACACTGTTAAGTGTTCATGCATAGATGCATCTTCTTCCAAACGATGAGCATAAAGACGTTGCTTCATATGCTGCTTACTGGTTAGAGTTTTCGACATGCATATTCGTTCCAGCCTTTTCCATAATCCAGCGGCGATCTTCTCCTTCATTACATCTTGCAAAATTTTGTTAGACAAATGCAGATGTAGCTGTGTTAACGCCTTTCGAGCTTACGATTCTTCTCTTCATCCGTTAATGTTGAAGGCATCTTATCTATCCCTAGCAGGGCTTCCTCTAGATCTATCTGTGCAAGAACTGCTTGCATCTTAATATGCCACAATGCAAATCTAGTGTTGCGATCCAACAGTAGAATTTCATACTTCAAAGACGCCATTACCGTGATCGAGATGAAAAAACTCGAAAGCTCTGATACAAATTTATGAAAATATATAATGTCAGTAATGACAATATATCACAAAGAAAAGAAAAATAAAAAAAATAAAGAAAACACAGATTTTACGTGGAAACACTTTCGGGAAAAAACCACGAGCAGAGGAGAAGAAAATTCACTATTTTGAATTCGAATCATTACAAAAGGAATAGACTATATCTATTTATAGGCTTGTAAGCCATATTCTAGTAGGATTGAAACATCTTATCCTAATCAATATAAAATAGATGGAGTTTAATAAGGTTTAAAAAACCTTATTCTAAAATAAAATAAAAGAAGTCTAGTTCAATTTGGATATTACTTTTATTTTATTTTCCATCGTATTTTATTTAAATAAGAATTCGGGTCACTTAATTCTAACACTTAACTTATCATTTTAACTTTTATTGATATTGAAATTGCAAATCTTCTCAATTAATTCATTTATGAAATTATTGTTTTTGGGGTAAACATTTTCTGCTCTTCAATCTGCAAAGATATTCAAAACAAGATTTGCTTACGTTTAAAAGTTAAAAACCCATAAAATTAATGGAAAACAGGAAAATCAAGCTTATAAAAAATGACTATTTTTTAGGAATTTGGAGGGCAACGTTGTTTTTTAGGAATTTGGAATTTTTTTAACTTTCCCTAATTAATGGTTAGTTGAATTTGTGTCAAATTAAGAATCATTTGATTACAATAAAAATTAAGGTAAAAATCAGAAGAAAAATCACATTAAAATGCATTCAAACTCACTTTTTTTTTGTGTAATGCGTCGTTCTTGTTATTGTAATAACAACAATACTAATTAAGGTAAGACTCAAACGAAAGTTTTTTTTATTAGTTTAACCTTTAACAATTTATATAATATTTATATTTAAAAAATGGTAAATTACACCAACAGTCACTTAACTTTGGGGTAGCTGACAAAACAGTTACTCAGGTTTTAATTTATTAGTCACTCAACTTTCAAAAAATAACAAAACAGTCACCACTAACCATTTTCCATTACATATGTAACGGAGCTATCCTTTTACATTATTCACTTAACAGAAATGCCATTTTTCGCCCCTCTCCCATCCCCCTCCCCCTTCCTCACCATCCCTTCCCCTATCACAAACCCCTTTACTTTTTTGCAGACCTCCCTACCATTGCCCTGTCCCTCTCTTCCCCCTATTCTTTCTTCACCATCATCCCCAAGGAAAATGAACCCCAAGAATGCAGCAAAAGTCTGGCCACAACGACGGGACCTTTACACCATATGCACCATGCTTGCACACTGAATGTTACCACATTTCCAAATAAAGCCTGCAACGAAATTGGTTTCAATTACGAAGCTTCGATTTGCCAAAATGACAAAGTCAACATGGGGAGTTGCAGTTTGTTTACTGAGTAGACCACAGAAATAAGCTCGACATCAAGACTTAACATTCAAGTGTTTGGGTCTCTTTCAAAATCAACGTAACCAATGCAGATTGAATGGACCCAAAGAGGCAATAGAAGGAAACCAAAATTATCTCTGATGGATACCCTTTCAAAACTGCAGCCTACAAATTTATTAGGAAAAGTATCAATTTGAAGTAGCCAAAGCATCGTGGATTATGAAATAGCATATTAAATTACCTGAAAGACGATTTTTGCTGAAAGTGATAAAGAGGCAGTAGCGATGAAGAGGCTAGCTATGAGCCAATTGTTAGATGTTGTTAACATGGTAGAAGGAGATGGGTATAAATACGGTTGAATTGGTGGAGAAAGTATGGCATAGCATCAAAGATCAAAGAAAACTAATTATGCCTTATACTACAAAAACAAATGGCATAGCAGCGGAGACAAACCTGAAGATAACAGTAAACAAGAAAGTGAAAGCTAGGATTAAGTTGTTAAGAGAAGAAGCAAGGGTTGGAGAGTTGTATCTTACACCATTGATTACACAATTTTACATCAAAGTGAACCTGCAAAAAACCTAGTTTTATAACCCAATTTTTTCCCCAATAAAGGAATTATTGAACTCTATTTAGATTTAATTACATACCCAGCAATGCTTAAGCAGAAAATTTTACACAAAAAGATAAAGTAATTGGTGGCCGCTTTTTCTTGCATATAAAAAAGTCTAAAAACATAAATAAATACCATTAATTGCTCATCCATGGATTTAATTGATAGATGATGAGAACCTTATGAAGAAAAAAGCTGTTGGAAGAAGAATGGGAGAAGCCAGAGCATTTGAGTAGACGATAGGGACAAAGTGGCTTATTCCTTTGGACATAGTAGCTTTGTTGAGGGTGAGAGAAATAATGGTAAAGAAGGAATGGAGAGAAGAGGGGGAGAGGGCAATGCTGGGGAGGTTTGCAGAAAAATAAAGGTGCTTGTGATAGGGGGAGGAATGGTGGGAAAAGGGCCGGAGAGGGATTGGAGAGGGATGAAAGAGGATGGAAAATGACCTTTCTGTTAAGTGAATAACGAAAAAGGATAACTCCGTTACAGACGTAACAGAAAATGGTTAGTGGTGACTGTTTTGTTATTTTTTTAAAGTTGAGTGACTGAATTGAAACCTAAGTGACTGCTTTGCCAGCTACCGTAAAGTTGAGTGACTGTTGGTGCAATTTACCCTTTAAAAAATGGTAAAATGGCCTCTTTGGTCTTTCTCAGTTTTGATATTATGCAAATTGATCCCTCTCAAAAAATTCGAACAATTTAATCTACGTCAATTTTGAAAGTACGCAACTAAAAAAATTAATCACAACATTAATTTTTTTGTCAATTGTACATTTTTATTGGCACAATAACAAATTTAGCCTTCAAAGTTTACACATTCTATTAATTTGGTCATGATTTAACAAATTTAGAGCAACATTTATACATCCTGTCAACATTTACTCGAAATATATTAACACCGAGAGCTAAATTTGATTAATTGTCTTTAATTACTTACTTTTAAAATTAATAAAGATTAAATTGATCATTTTTATAAGGGACCAATTTTTCAATATTAAAATCGAGAAAAGTCAAAAATATTTTTAAAAGTTAATATAAAAATTAACACATAATAATAATAATAATAATAATAATAATAATAATAATGGCCATGTTGGTATGACATGTAAAATCCCCTTTATATATTGAGAATGTTTATTGGTTATAAATATTTTTTTTAAATAATTTCATTATAGATTATTCTTATATTTGTTCTTTTTTATACAATATTTCGAATTATTCATAACTCATCTCTAATCAATAAATAAGAGGATAATATATTTTAACATACTCAAACTCACATTTACCTACACTGATAATAATACCGATACTAATTAAATTAAGACTTAATGCACGAATATATATTTAAACACTTAAAAAAGGTGGCTAAAAACGTGTCTTCTTTTTAAAGATTATCTTTTGGAATATTGGAAAATACAATCACTTCAAGACGTGATTGATTTTTCTTTTTATAGATAACCCATTATTAACCAACTTGTTAATTATGATGACGTAAATTTTTGATCTTGACAGATTTATTTTTATGCACGACAGTCCCTTAATCCATGAAAAGAGCAGAAATAAAAATTTTATAATTTTTTATTTAGAATTAATTTTTTTATTAATAATAAATCGAATTAATCACTAAATTCACTTTAATGAATAAATAAATACACTGAATATCATCTTTTTAATCATAGGAGGCAAAGAAAAACAAGATGCATAAAGCTAGCTAGCTAGCAATGGCTAGGCACCAGAACAAACACGATGAGGGGATAATGTCATCAGTAACCATGAATAGTGTGAAGCATCAAATCTTGGGTTAAGCACAGTCAATAATGGTGATAATTAGGCTTTTGATGGAGTTAATTAAACCTTCCCTGTGGTCCTTAAATCTTTGCTTAGTACCTAATTATCACTTTAATTGACTCTGCCCATTAATGGAAATGTGTCTACTCACCCTCAAATTAATGAACAAATATCTACAAGGAATATATTTACTTTGTTAAGACAATTTGAAAGGGTTAATATTTAATAGGTAGAATGCTTAAAATTTTTTATAATTTCTCTTCATCCTTTAAATAAGAGGGTGAACCTTTTAGTATGTTCGAATTTACATTCTTATACAGATAATAATATTGATTTCAACCAAGTTAACACTTAAAAAAATATTTTTATTATTATATTTTTATAAGCATTTAATAAAATCTCAATCTATGATTTATTGTTAGTTTATGATTTTATACACTAATAATGTACCTAATACGAATTCTTCTTTTGAATTTTTATATGCCACTTGAAAGTAAAAATGTGCTAGACGATGCATAGTAATGTTTGTAAATTTTGTTTAGTAACTTCAAAGAAAACTTTTAAGCAACGATTTTAACAACTCAATGACTTAAATGAAAACTTTTAAACAGTTCAATAACTTTTTGAAGTTGGGTAACCAAAAAGTAAACTTACTAATAGTTTAGTAACATTGAATGTAGTTTAACCTTAATTTTTTTACAAGAAATTGTTGAAAATATTAGCTTGTTGTTGGTAATGCCATTCTTTCTATAAATTCTTGTAGCTGAAAACACTCCAACATTTTGATTGATAAAAGACTAAGTTTTTTTATGAAATTAATGTTATGTTTAGGAATATGAATTTAAAAATATATTGTTACATTTTCTTGTGGACTCATATATTGTAATTGCAAATGGTGAAACTTGAACCTAGGTACTTAAAGACTTAAGGCTTCTACCTTAATTAACAATTCCAATGCCTCATTGGCTTAGTGATGTAATTTTTAAACATATATTTATAAGTTTTAATTAATGAAAATATTTGAAATCATTAATGTTGAAGTTTAAAATTTTTAACCCCCAAAACATTAACCGAGAAACTTTTCTCGGGAAAAAGAGAGTATGATTTAGTAGTAGGTTTATCTTTGAGCTTGGCCTCACAAATGTAAGTTTACATTAAGCTGTATAAGAACTATTGGTATTCTTATATGCTCCGTTCTTATTATATCTCATTGTTACATCTTTTGTTGCAACAATAGTTACAACAACTCTTACAATAATCTTGTAGTTAGGCATATTTTTCATTAATATCAGAGCTTATCAGCTAAAATACTTGATGTGATCTTTTTTTTTTTTTTTGCTCAGCCAATGTAAAATTTTATTAATATAAAGACATCAAAGAGGTTATAAAAACACACCAAATACATCAAATTGCTAATAAAATGCCTTTGAACAATACAATGTGCTACTCCATAACTCAAAGGAACATTACTTACAATATACAATTATAAACTTCAAAAACCTTAAGGAAGGAAAACGAAAAAAACAAGATAGCAAATGGTCCCTGTAATTTCAAATTTGGAAATCAAGTAAAATTCTTCAAATCTCATAAGTACGAAATTTGTAAAGTTAACTGGACCAATCAAGGAATACACAAAAATCTACTAGCATAACAGAACAGAGAAACAAACACTAGTTAAAGTCTCACCTTTTGATCAAAACACTAGTGAATATCCCACCTTTCCCTTTAAAGAACACCACTAAGAGTTTGTTTCAACTTTGAATTAAGAAGCCCACATCGAAAAGAAGAGAAGACCTTTATCAAAGCAAGATATGAAAATGAAACATAAACAATACTACAAAACATACATCCCATTTTGTAATAACATTTATGTTAACTAAATACAAGTAACCAATCACACATAAAGTTAAACACACTTTAGAGGTAAAGACTTTAAATTCAAACATAATCCCTTAAGTTTGGTTAATATTTATGGAGTCCATAATGGAAGGAATTTGATATATTGACCCCAAAATTCAATTTATGCCTATTGGAAAATACATACAAAAGCTTTCAGTAGAGCGATAGATGAGAGAGAATGACATCCCATATTGACAAGTTCAGAGCCTTTTGTACTACTAATACGAATGATATAAGATCTGTTATACCTAAAGAGATATGGATTACAGAGGAAGATACAATGGCTAACTACAACACCAAGGCATTTAATGAATTTCAATGGAGTAAACTTGTTTAAGGTGAAATTACACCCCCAAACTCAAAAGGCTGTCTAAAACTTGAGAGGGTTTATGTAACGCCCTAAATAATTTATTTCTATTTCTGTAAATATCTAACACAACTGTGTATCTGCTTCAGTGGTTAAGTGCTCTAGATGTGTGAATGAGGTCTTGGGTTCAAGCCCCATATTTGCAAATTTTGTTATTTTTTTTCTTAATCCTAGCCTTATCCTTGGGAGATTGGGTTATATTCTATCTTTGGTAAACTCATATCAAAATGAGCCTGCTGGTTTCAGTGGTAAGGAGTTATTGTTTTGGAGGTCCTGTGTTTGAGTCCCTGCATGTGCGTGATTGTTATTTTTACCTCCGAATCAAGAAGTTGAGTTTGGCATTGAGCTTCTACTGGGTACAGCTCCAGTGTATATCTCTCCATATCGTATGGCACCGAAGGAGCTTACAGAGCTTAAGGCTCAACTTCAAGAGCTTTTAGATCGTGGTTTCACCCGTCCTAGTATGTCTCCATGGGGGTATCGGTTCTATTTGTAAAGAAAAAGGATGGTACCATAAGAATGTGCATCGACTACCAGCGGTTGAATAAACTGACTGTGAAGAATAAGTATCCACTTTTGAGGATCAATGATTTGTTTGATCAGTTTTGAGGGACTTTAGTGTTCTTAAAAATAGATCTTTATTCTGGGTATCATCAGCTTAGAGTTAAGGAAGTGGATGTTCATAAAACGATATTTAGAACTCGTTATGGGCATTACGAGTTCCTTATTATGCCCTTTGGTTTGACGAATGATACAGCTGCATTCATGGATATGATGAATAGAGAGATTCAGCTGTATTTAGATCAGTTTGTCATAGTCTTTATTGATGATATTTTAGTTTACTTTAAGACTGAGGATGAGCATGATGAGCATCTTAGAGTAGTGCTTCAAATACTGCGATAGAAGTAGCTCTACGCTAAGTTGAGCAAATGTGAGTTCTGGTTTCGAGAATAAACTTTTTTAGGGTATGTGGTTTCTATCGAGGGGATCCGAATTGATGTTAGAAAGATTGATGCTATGCTTGATTGGAAACAGCCTAAGAATGTATCTGAGATCTGCAGTTTTCTAGGTCTTACGGGATATTATCTACGGTTTCTCGAGGGGTTCTCTCTGGTTGCAGCTCATTTGACCAAGCTTTTTCGAAATGGAGTTCCTTTTTTCTGGACTGATATACAACAATTGAGCTTCGAGAAACTCAAGTCTATTCTGACTCAGGCTCTTATTCTGATACAACCTGAATCTGATAAAGAGTTTATGGTCTATAGTGATGCATCGCACGTTGATTTAGGATGTGTATTGATGCAAGATGGTAAGATTGTGGCTTATGCATTCCTTCAGCTTAAGTCACATGAGGGGAATTATCCGACGCATGATCTCAAGTTGGCTGATGTGGTATTTGTGTTAAAGATTTGACACACTATCTGTATGGTGAGAGGTGTATTATCTACACTAATCCACAAAAGCCTTAAATACCTCTTTACCTAGAAAGAGTTGAATTTTAAACAGCGTTTGTGGATTGAGCTACTGAAGGATTATGACTGGACGATTGAGTATCATATTGGTAAGGCCAATGTGGTGGCCAATATTTTTAATTATAGAGCGTTGACTGATTTGGGAGTGATGTTCACTCGTCTTAGTCTATTTTTTTATAGGAGTTTATTAGTTGAGTTACAAGTTAAACCGACTTGGACTGATTAGATTCAGGTTAAGCAGTTGGGGGATGAGTTTTTGATACAGTATTTTCGTTAGGTTGAGAGTGGCAGCATTTTTGATTTTGGACTAAATAAGGATAGATATCTGTGTTTTCAAAGTCAGATTCGTGTACCGAATGATTCTATTCTAAGACAGTCGATTTTGAGAGAGGCGCATAGCAACCCTGATGCTATGCATTTTGGTGGTAATAAGATGTATCGGGATCTCCGTAAACTGTACTGGTGGCCAAGTTTTAAACGTAAGATTACGAATTTTGTTGCTCGCTGTCTGACGTGCCAATACGTTAAGGCCGAGCACCAATTGCCTCCAGGTTTGCTACAACCTGTTAGGATTCTTTTATAAAAATGAGAACGACTGACGATGGTTTTCGCCGGTGGGTTGCACTAGACACCCCCTAAGAATGATTCTGTTTGGGTTATCGTGGATCGATTGATGAAGTCTACTCATTTTATTCTGGTTCAGATGGACAGAAGTTAGCAAAGCTTTATATCTCTGAGATTGTAAGATTGCATGGGGTTCCTGTTTTGATAATTTCTGATAGGGATCCTTACTTCACTTCTCAGTTCAGTACTGCATTCCATCCTCAGACCGATAGTCAATTTGAGAGGGTGATTCAGATACTAGAGGATATGCTTCGGAGTTGCGTGATAGATTTTTGAGGTAGTTGGGAGCATTTTCTATCGTTAGCTGAGTTCGCTTACAATAATAGTTTCTAGTCCAGCATTCAGATGGTACCTTACAAAGCTTTGTATAGTCGTAAGTGTCGTACTCCGTTATGTTGGACTAAGTTGGGTGTTCGATAGATTTTGGGCACTGAGTTGGTTTCTGAGACTGAAGATAGGTTAGGCTGATTCAGGATTGTCTGAAGGCGACCTCTGATAGACAGAAGTCTTATGCAGATTTGAAGAGAAGAGATGTTGAATACTCTGTGGGTGACTTTGTTTTTCCTAAAGTTTTTCCATGGAAGAAAGTTCCAAGGTTCGGTCGTAAGGGTAAGTTGAGCCCTAGGTTCATTGGGTCGTATCAGATTCTGAAGCGTGTAAAACCGGTCGCTTATCAGTTAGAGCTACCTCCAGAATTAGACCATATCCATGATGTGTTTCACGTCTTGATGTTAAGGTGGTGTCGATGTGATCTATCTCTCATTGTCTCTATTGAAGAGATCGAGATTAGACCATACTTGACTTTTGAGTAGCAGCCGGTTCAGATTTTGAACCATGATATTAAGGTTTTGAGGAGGAAGTCTATTCCGTTTGTTAAGGTTTTGTGGCGGAATCATGACTCTGAAAAAGCCACGTGGGAACCTGAGGACTCGATGCGCCAGTAATATCCAAATCTATTCTAATCAGGTAAATTTCGAGGCTGAAATTTCTTTTAGGGGTAGAGCTATAACGCCCTAAAAATTTTATTTCTGTTTCTGTAAATATATGACACAACTGTGTATCTGCTTCTGTGGCTAAGTGTTCTGAATGTGTGTGTGAGGTTTTGGGTTCAAGCCCTATATTTGCAAATTTTGTTATTTTTTTCTAATCCTAGCCTTATCCTTGGGAGATTAGGTTATATTCTATCTTTGGTAAACTTATATTAGAATGAGCTTGCTGGTTCAGATGGCAAAGATTTATTGTGTTGGAGGTCCTATGCTCGAGTCCTTGTGTGTGCGTAATTGTTATTATTGCCTCTATTGGCTGAGAGAGTTTGGATGGGTTTGAGAGACTAAGTGAGTTGGTAGTTGTGGTTGAGATGATAGTGGGGAGTTGGGATATTGGGTTTATCTAGTTTTTTTATTATTATTTTTGTTCTTTTTACAAAAATTTCAATTTCATTCCCTCTAAAATTTTGACGCCAGTTTTCTATCATTTCTTTTGGGTTTTGCTGTTTAGTCCTCTTATTCATCTTCTTCACTTATTTTTTGTATTTTTTTGTCATTTTCTCCCAAATCAGTTCACATTTATCTAGTCTTCGTGCGGTTTTAGAGAAGGCAGTGGTTTTAGCTCCAACAGCTTAGTTTTTGCATGTGGTCATTTTTGCGGTAGTTTTGGTAGGCTTGAGATTGCTGTAATATCTAAAACGAATCAGTTGTGTTCCCAAAAAGTAAAAAATTGAGCTGCGGCGAAAGCCGAAAAAGTGTTCTATTAACACCACATGGGCGTGCGCTTGGCCGTGTCGTTGGTCGTGCGCAAGACATGGCCGTGTATTCGGTGAAGGTGCGGCCGTGTAATAGTGTGAGTGTGGCCGTGTGAGCCACATGGGCTAGGTCAAGTGGGGCATGTGGGCCCGCACAGGCAAGCCACACTGGTGTGTGGGTCTTTGGGTGACGCCGTGTAGACCACACGGGCAAGGTCAATTTAGGTGTATGGGCCACACGGGCATGTGGGCCCATAATTCTAAAATTCTCCCTAAGGTTGCACGGTTCGTTTCGATCAGCGGTGGGCCTACCGTAGGGTCAGTAAGGGCTAATCAAAGCTTATAATTATGTGCTTTGATAGTCTGGTATTCTGCTCTAAGTATGACACTGTTATGCATGACTGGTTATTCTGTTAATTATATATATTATATCGGTTTATGAGCATGTTAAACATGATGTTTCTGTATCTAATTTCTATATATATGCTTGGGGAAGGAATTGTATACGTGGAAAAAATTATCTGTACAGGGTCCTTTCGCCTATATTCTGGCAGCTTGACTGCATATTATCTGTTATGTATCGTATCGACACTATATGGTGTGTAGGGATGGGTGGGTGTTTTTAACCCCACATGGTGTGATGAGATGGTCGGAGTTGGTGTGTAAAAGATGGGTGTAAGATTTTGTATATCTATTTTGCATATCTGATTTTGTTATCTATATCAGTAAAGGATTTATGTCCGAATCTAAATCTGACTGTATATGTGATTTTTGAGTTTACAAAAACTCACATCTATTTATCTGTATTACGTAGGTAATCCAGAGACTTAGGGCGATCGGGGCAGCGGGGTCTCACGATGACCATAAGTTTGTGAACTAATTTTGAAATAATGGTTTTTTTATTTAATTAAGGATTATTTCTGGGAGTTCTGTAATTTATGACTCTCCGGACTGTTTGATTTTTATTTTGGATTTGGATTTTCGTTTTGACTCTTTATTTGCGACGGTTGACTAAAAACATGGTTTTTTACTAAAAAAAGGTTTTTCTGAAAATATGAGTTGGATTTCCAAAAATAACGATTTTTAAGACTTCCGCTGTAAATTATGTTTTGGCAAATAAATTAATTAAATAACACTTTCAATAATAGTTATAAATGAATGCGGGTTATAAAACTCGAATGTTTTATAGAATAAAACAACTTTACAAAGCTTTATCGGAATAACAATGTTTTCACAAAAGCCTTCATTGTAATATCTCCAGATTCGGCCATAACATCTAGGCCGGGTTTGGGGTGTTACAGTTTAGATAAAAATAAATTAGTTGAATGTAAAATATCAACTAAGCTTATGTTTCAATATCCAAAGCTCAAATCCAACTCGACCTAGTATGTTTTCAAGTTATCATTTACAAATTTATATAACTTTAAACAAAATTAAACACTCATTTTAAATCAGACCAACTAAAAATTAGACTAAGGCAAGTGCACCTATCAATTAATACTATAGTTACGATTAGTAAAAATATGGTTCCCACGAAGATTAAAAGTACTAGTAATTACCGTTGTAATAGCCCAGTTTTACCCAGGCTCTAAATAAAACAAAATATAAGCCCAAATCAATAGTCCAGTTTTTATTAAAAGCCCAAAAATAACAAATTACAAACAGCCCAAACCAAAAAACCCTAGCCCAACAAGTCCACAACCTTAACTATTTTTAGCAACAAAAAAAGAAAGGCAGAAACCCTAGCCGCCGCACCCCCTGCTGCCACCCACGTGCCTCCGCAACGCGCACACTGCCAGATGTCTGCTACCGTCAATGCCTCTGCCACCAACCACCACCTGCAAAGAAAGAAGAGCACGCAAGAGTAGTAGCAAACAGAGAAAGAAAAAATAATATGTAAATTGTCTATAAAAGCCACAACCAAAATGTATTATTGGTGACGGATTTTGAAAAATACAAAAAAGAGAAGTTTTAAACAGATTCAAAAAAATCAAAGGTGCCTTATTTATTTATTTTTATTTTATTTGAAATAAATAAATAGATAAATAATAAAAAATACCACCGATTAGTCTTCTGTCGCCATTGAGAAAGCTTTCAGCAACTTGAACGTCATAGAACCCATTTGAGTTCCGACGGAGGTTTGAAAGGCAACGAAGACGAAAGCGTTCCCTTGTGATTTGCTTCTTTTCTTTTTGTTTTTTTATATAATAAACCATAGATCTAAGTCTTATTGAAAAAAATTTTAAAAAAGGGGGTTTTCTTTTCTCTTTCGGCCACCGCGGACAGCGGCACTGTCGTCGGTGACAGGTAGTCGGCGCGGTGGCCGATGGCGGAACTTTGGGGGTTGAAAGAAAAAGGGAAAGAGCTTTTTTAATTTTTTTTTTAGTTTAAAGGGATGAAATGTTTTTTTTTTGTAAAAATTTTAACTTTTATAGGCGCTTAAAATGGAGTCGTTTTGGGTCAGTGTGCACAAACGCCAAAACAACGTCGTTTTGAGCTGGACCGAATAGACCCGACCCAAACTGTCTAGCATTTGCATGTTTTTGAAAAATGGGCTATTTGCGCCCTTAGTCCTTCCGCTTTTAAGGCTGGTTTCAATGTAGTCCTGTACTATTTTCCTTATTTTTGATTTTTGCCACAAACTTTCATTTTTGTTTCAATTTAATCCTTGAACCTTTTTAACAGGCTAACAACTGAAACGGTGTATTTTTGGGGACAGGGAATAATTTCCCATTTAGTCACTATCTTTTGTCGCGCGTTGCATTTTAACCCTTTATTCTTTTTTTACATTTTGCAATCTATCCCTTTAATTTTATTTTTATTTCATTTTGGTCTACCTGATAAACACACTCATAAAGGTGAGGGATATTTCCCTTTTCAGTCCCTTCCTTTTTAGCGCCTTATAGTTTACTCATTGGTAGCCTATTATTATATTGGACCCTTATTTTCATTTAAATTTCAGTTAGATCCTTCTTTTAATTTTCAACCCTTAATATATTTTATATATTTCGTTTATTTATTTATCTATTCATTATTATTTATTCTTTTTATATATTTATAATGTCTAGGTATTATTTTATTTTCATTCTCACTATTATTATTTATTTATTTATCCATTTATTGATTATTTGCTTTTATATATTAAAGCGAAATTGTTACATTCTTTTATTCATATACTTTTACTCATTTATTAATATTTTTATCATTATTGCAATTAAAATGATTTTATTACGGCGTTCCTTTATTTAGTTACATTATCATCCTAATATCCTCCCGTAGAGTCATTTTATATTATCATTACTACATCATTGGGCGTAGATATAATAGGTCGTTTTTATATATCGAATAAGAGAAATACATATCGTTTAAATATTATATTTGTTATTATTGAATAAAATGAAAATTTTCAAAATAAAAAAATGTTCCGTATTTAAAAATTCGAGAAGTCGTACCCTAACTTACTAGATTTCGCTTTTCTTGTTAAACCTAAATAACCGAATATCCTTTTAAAATTAAAATACATAAGATTTAAATAATAAAAATAAAGGCAAGCTCATTTTCAAAGGTTCAATGTGTTGCGTCCTAACTTACGGGACGTGACATTTTATTATATCGAGACGAGAGGGTGTTTAACATTCATTTCGATTTATTCAAGTAATTTTTTAAAATTAACATTAATAAAAAGAGGGATCGTATTTTAAATTCTTTTCGAGTTTTCAACTTTTGACATTAAGACATTAATTAATCAATTAGGTACCAATTTTGGGCAATACGAGGGTGCTAATCCTTCCTCGCACGTAACCAACTCCCAATCCCATTTACTCGAATTTCGTAGACCAAAATCGTTGTTTTAGTGAATCAAAATATTTTATTAAAACGATCAAATTACGAGGTGATCCGATCACACCTCATAAAAAAGGACCGGTGGCGACTCTTATTTTCGTTTTTTTTAAATAACAGTCGATATTTTTCCCAAAAAATAGTTTCGACAGCTTGACGGCTCCACTGAGGACAAAAAAGAGAGTCAAGTCACAAGTTGATTATTTTTTGTCTTTTCGTCTAAAATTGATAATTTGGTTTAAATTTACGATCCCCTCATTGCATTTCATCCTTTATTTTGTGGTTCTCATCGTTTTGTTAAATAATGATATGTTTGCCTTTTGGTTTGAGTCTCTTAGTATAATTCTGCATAACGCATTGTATAATCGTTCGATTTTACCCTTTTAAGTGGGAGTGCAAAACTATTCCTTCGCGAGGTCTTTGCCTCCGTATAGGATAGTGGATCGCTTTTGGAATACATCCGTACTTATGTCTTCATGAGATTTTCATCTCTGTATAGCCGTAGGGAAATTTATTCCCCTGAACTAAACTCAGTTTGATTAAGCCTATAATGGGTGAAGATTGAGGAATCTGTCGGTTTAGGTACCCTTACTTTAGAACTGAACCACATATAATTAGCCCTAAAAGCCTAACCTAGGTAGAACCATACCAAGCCCCTAGTGGTCATTCAAATAGGTGCTCTATTTGTTATTTATGTTTTTGTATTGCCATCTATTTTTTTGTTTTGGCTATGATTGCATTACATTTTCATCATAGAAAAGAGGTGTTGATTCATGTTCAGTTCCTAAATAGAGAGCTTGTCATGGAAAATGAATTTCTTGATAAAGTAGAAGGCAATGCGACCGTCCAAATATGGTCCGAGAAAATGCAACAACAGAAGGATGATACTCTGATTGAAGAATACACAACTTTGCTTCGTAGCCCGAGAATTCAACTCAACAAAAATTATTCGAGAGTCGTCAACCTCCCGACTTACTTATAGAAGCTAACGAGCATCACGAGGATGAGTGAGCAATGGGTCGCGGCCCAAATTAAGTAAAAATAAGATAGTAAAGGCATCCATTGGAAAATTCATAAGATTTGATCTTAACATCCAGATATGAAGAAAAGGATCAATGTCTTCACTTTTAATAGTAGGGCAAAGCAGTATATGTAAATATCTATTTTATGTAAAGAGATTTGTTTTCTAGTAAAGTTGTTCTAACAGAATTGAATCAGAATCAACGTCTCTTTTTTGCATTCATTCCATTCATCTGTATTACATTTCATTATATGCATTAAATTTTATAAAAAAAACCTAATTAATTGAAATTATGACAATTAACCTGGAAACCAATAAGAGTTTACCAACTGAATATCATTACGGTATTCATGACAAAACCAAAGCAATGAATCAAAGATTAGAGAGACTAGAACAAATTTAAAAGGACATGCAAGATCAGTTGCAAGCACAACTACAAGAACAATTAGCCAAAGTTCAAAAAGACATGAGGGATCAAATACAAGAATCCTAAAGAAATATTATAAGCCAGTTGACAAAGTTGTTGGCTGGAGGGATGGAAAAAGGAAAGAGCACTGTAGTTAATTCGGGGGATAATAATGAAGACCCTACCTATCCTTTAGGTTTTACCCTGGTCAACGTCCAGGCCCAACCAGATGAGTATCCACAAAGGGTACCCGTTACCATCAGACCCCAACAATATCAGGCTGATACTTCGGCACCAATGAATTATCAAACAGTTTCAGGTTCCAATCTTAGAGATAATCTAATCAATCTTGTTGTTCCTAATCTAGATGATATGACAGAAATAGAAAAAGCAAGGGTAGAACTGCCAAAGCAACTCGAAGATCAGTGTAAGTGGTTGGAAGAAAAATTTAGAGTAATGGAGAATGCTGATTACCATTATGGTGTTGATGCTAAATATTTGAGTTTGGTCCCAGATCTTGTACTCCCACCAAAATTCAAGACCCCAGAGTTTGAAAAGTATAATGGGGCTAGTTGTCCTGAAGCTCACATCATGATGTTCTATCAAAGGATGAAATGATACATTAATAGTGACCAATTATTAATCCATTGCTTCCAAGACAGTTTGATTGAGTCAGTGGCCAAATGGTACAACCAACTGAGCCATGCCAAAATCAATTCATGGAAAGACTTGGCACAACTTTTATGAAAGAATAGTCATGTGACGGACATGAAACTCGATAGAATCATATTACAAAATATGGAAAAGAAGCAAAGTGAGAGCTTCAAGCAATATGCCCAAAGATGGAGAGAGGTAGCAACATAAGTCCAGCCACCTCTTCTGGAGAAAGAAACTACAATGCTTTTCATCAATACTCTGAAAGCCCCGTTCATCAACCATATGTTGAGAAGCGCTACTAAGAGTTTCTCAAATATAGTAATGTCCGGTGAGATGATCGAAAATACTGCGAGAAATGGGGAGATAGATGCGGCGAAAAGTGCCAAAAGATCAACCCCAAAAAAATAAAAATGAAGTGAATAACATGAGCATGTACAATAAAGAGCATTCCAAACCAGTCACTGTAGGCTAGCTAAGAGCTATAAATACTAGCTATCAATGCCCCTCGAGGCAAGAATCCAACTCGAGGTCAAACACAGAAAGACTCCAGTTCACACCCATCCCGATGAAATATAGGGAGCTATATCAGAATTTGTTTGATGCGCATGTGGTATCCATATTCTACTTGAAACCCATGCAACCTCCGTTCCCAAAATAGTATGAGGCGAATGCCCAATGCGAGTACCACATAGGAATAATGGGACATTCAATTAAAAACTGCACTACATTTAAAAAGTTAATCGAAAGGTTCATCAAGATGGGCATTGTGAAGTTCGATGATCTATTAGGACCTAATGTAGCACAAAATCTGTTACCCAATCATTCAAACCTAAGGGTAAACGCGATAATTGAGAGTAGAGGAAAGAGAACCAAAACCAATGTTGTAGAATTAAAAACCCCACTAAAATGGGTTTTGAAACAAATGATAGATATGGGATTAATCATTCAGGATTCGGAGGAGAAACCCAATGGGATGAAGAGCTACTTGAGTTCTACACTGAAGAAGGTCATGAAATCCAGGAGCGCGCCGAATTCAAATTTTTGGTGCAAAGTCTAATGGATGACAAAGAGTTGGAATTCTTTAAAAAGGTCAAAGGCTAGGAAAGAATGTTGGGGAATCTAAACATTAATACCATATCCAAAGAGGGAACTGGAGAGGAAAATTTTTTAGGAATTTGCTCTTATATACCTGAGAGTGTTTTGAACAATGGGACTGTGGAAGAGATCCTTGTATTTTTTAGAGCTAATTCAGAGTAATTTTCAAAACACGCTTATTGCTCTAAGTCTAGGACCAAGAATAATCTTTTTGTGAAATAGGCATATGTCCAATATCTTTATTTCAATAAAATGTATCTTTCAGTCTCACTTTGAGCAAATATTCTTTTATTTATTTCATTGATAAACATGTTATAATGCATATTTTTTGTATTTAACTTCGCTTATTGTTGAATTGAACCCTACTAATTAAGTGTTTTTATGATGTAATATTTGTCAGGGATGTAATTGGACGGAAATAGGCAAAAATGGGCCAAATCGTAAGATAAATTATTGGAATGGGGCCAAAGCAAAAAGATGGAGCAAGTCAAGGACTCAACATCAATTTTGACTTTGTAAAAAGACTAAAAATAAGAAGATATTTTATTTTAGTTTTAATTTTAATTTAATTTTATTTATTTTATTTTATTAATTTAGTTAGGCTATTTTTAGTAAATTTATGTATATAAATAGGAGTGTTTGCCTCTTTGAAAATCATCCATCAATTGAGTTTTCCTATTTCATTTTAGAGTTCCATTATCCTCTTTGTCTTCTTTTTCCTAATTCAATTGAGAATTGGATTGTTTTGTCTTCTTTTTACAAAATTTGTCTAATTCTCTTTTCAAATATTTTTCCCTATCCATTTCCATCACATTTTCATACTTTTCATACAATTTTCATCTCTCATAACCTTTAAGCATGAATAAATTCATGCTTAACTAAATTTTATCTTAGTTTTAGGCCGGTATTCGTTTCGATCGGGAATTGTGAGATATGCATTCGTGCTAAATATCCTTTCATTTGGTATTCGCCTTTTTCCTAAGTATCGGGATTGACAACTCATCGCTTAAAGCTAATTCGATTTCAAGTCAAAAAGAGCTCGTTGGGTTGGAGTCGTGTTTGCTGACAGTTGGAGAAACGAATCGGCCGTACTGTATTCGGATCTCTGAGAACAAATCGAGGAAGGGGTGATCTGGTTTAAACGACCCACGTAGATGAGGCCGTTAATTCGAGTTGGGTTCTTCAGAATGTAAGGCTGCTGGAATCTTCAACCGGGAACATGAGTATCTCGATTAGATAATCGGTAAGGGTTGGTTTGCAGGACGTACTGGGACCAACTACAAAAGGAAGAATGGGTGACTAGAACGTTCTTAATCACTATAACCAGCTTATCGTTTGAAGGAGAAAATCAATTTTTGAGGATCGATTCTTGACACGAGATTTACCGAGTCTAAGGCTGAGGCTATTTATTTCTGTTTATACAATTCTAAATTTAATTCTGATTTACATTTATTTTCAACAATAATTAATTATTTATTCTAGATTATTTTCTTAAATACTTTTAAACCTCCCGCTTTACTTGTTTACTTTATTTTGAGTAGGCACGTCTGGTGTCGTGGGCACGACTTTTGACACGACGTTTGACACGAAGGATATTTTGTTCATAAGCAAACACAGAAGTTGATTACGATGTCGAATCCCTATGGATTCGACCCTACTACTACTCTCACTATGGTTTAGAGTTATTTTGTAGGAATTATATTTGGTGGTTTCGACGCCTATTCATTTCATTCATAATCATACCACACAAATATTTTTTCTTAGGTTCTTTTGTTCTTTGTGTCTTCTTTCGTCCCTAAAACAAGTCTTCAGATATCAATAATATGAGTGACAATGCTATTAACTTAGAACTTCCTTTTGAACAAGATACGTGTCCAGAGGAACATCAGGAGTTTGAAGATGATCGAGATTGTAGTTATTTCTTGATTTGTTAAGGATGGTATAACAGGATGAGAAACAGATCCTACCTTACAAAAAATTAATGGAATTCATGACCTTTCTCTATATGGGGCACAGATGTTATTTGGCCGATCTCACTAAAAAAACCTTCTAGCAAGCATCAATTCATCTTTGTGGTCGTCGATTACTTTACCAAATGGGTGGGGGCCACTTCTTACTCTAATATCACAAAGTAGGTGATAAACCATAAATTATACATATTTTTACCTCATGCTTAGCCTAATTTCTGAATGAATTATCATTGAATTTGTGGAATTTGGTGCTCTTAATCCTTTTATTTCATGTTTTATATTTAGGCAAGCATAAGGAAGAGAAAAGAGTAAGGAACGGGCCAAAAATGGGCAAATTAGGCCCAGTTCAATAATCAACATGGCCTGAAGGTTCACCACACGGCCGTGTGACACGGCCGTGCCACTTTAACAGGCTCAAGCACGGCCTGGTAGTCGATCCACACGGGCGTGGCACACGGGCGTGTCCCTGTCTAGAGGAAGTTAAATTTCACTCAGAAAAGGCTACTTAATGACTAAGAAAGGCATTCCAAAACTCTATATAAAGACCCTAGGAGGCAACTACAAGGGTGTGCTTTATTCCCGTTAAAACGGGGAGTTAAAGGCAGGAAACTACTTGAAGGGAAGCCGATTGATCCATCTCAGAAGCCAGGATTTACATCAAGACAAAGGATCTCCCTTCAATTCTTTCAGGAGTTTTGGGTTTTCTTATGTTTTTTTATTTTATTTCTTCTGAGATGTTCTCTTTTATAATTATGAACTAAAACCCCAAATATCTAAGGGGGATGAAACCTAAGATAGATCTTGTTGTTGTTATTTGAGCTGTGTGATAAATATTTGATTTGTTCTTAATTGTGTTTTTAACTCTGAAATTGATATTTCCAGGATATTGATTTAAGTCAAATATACTTATGTAGAGGAGCAAAAGTCCCTGCATAGGACTAGATCCAACACAATTAAGCGGAGTTGATTGCAATCCTAGACATAGGACGATAAAAATCTACTGGATTAGAGTCAAATCTAATAGGGGGAGCCATAGATTGAGTTAATGCAAGATTAAGGGTTTTAACTAGAAAAAGATTTTAGTTAATCAACTTAGGATTAGTTGTTCTTATCCTCGACGGAGGTATTAACATAATTTAGGGATCTCTACTGATCAAATCAAATGAAGAAATCATCTGGTTCAGAGTTAGATAATAAGTGAAGTCTAGGTGGATTCTTCCTTAGGTATTGCCTTAGTCAATTAGTTTTCCAAAAGCAATCTCTCTCTTTACTATTGCCCTTTTATTTTTAGGCTAAATAATAGGAAGAAGGTCATTACTAGTACTCATAGCTCCTTGGATTTGATATTTCGGTCTTGCCACTGACTATACTACTATTTGATAGGTGCACTTGCCTTTTTATCGTGATATCAGTTAGTTTCCAGGTACGATCAGATTTTATTACTTCATCACAATCACGAGAGATCAAGTTTTTGGTGCCGTTGCCAGGGAACTAAGATATTAGGAACACTCGATTTCTATTACTTTAGCCATTACTACTTTTATTTATTTCTAACCTTTATTTTTATTTTTCTTTTCTTCCAGATATCTCTAGTTTATGAATAGAAGAAACCCAGGAGGACCGCTGCTTTTTGACGATGATTTAGAAGCTACAGTTCGCAGAAATCGCTGAGAGATAAGAAGAAGTCTACAGTATCCACAACAAAGACAAGAAGAAGAACCTGAACCTATTCTAGAGATGGAAGCAAATCAGGATAATAAGCTACCCCCTATAGTAGCCGCAAATCCTATCGAGCAAAATCCTATTCCTCGTACTATGTATGATTATGCTAAACCTAATTTAGCAGGTACTGAATCTAGCATTGTTAGGCCTACTATTGCTGTAAATAATGTTGAACTGAAACCTAACACTATTCAGATGATACAGTAGTTTGTTCAGTTTGACGGTTTGCAGGATGAGGATCCTAACTCGTATCTAGCCAACTTTTTGTAATTATGCGACACATACAAAATAAATGGCGTTTTTGATGATGCCATTCGCCTTAGGCTATTCCTATTCTCCTTGAGAAAAAAAGCCAAACAATGGTTGAACTCTCTACCACGAGGGTCTATCACTATATGGGAACAAATAACCGAGAAATTTATGCTTAAATATTTTCCGCCAGCTAAAATGGCTAAATTACGGAATGATATCTCTTCCTTTGTGCAGATGGATTTAGAGACACTTTACGATGCATAGGAAAGATACAATGACTTACTGAGAAGGTGCCCTCACCATAGGTTACCACTGTGGTTACAAGTTCAAACCTTTCACAACGATTTGAATCCTTTAACAAGACAAATGATCGATGCAGCCGCCAGTGGAACAATCAACAATAAAACACCAGAAGCAACTTACGAGTTTATAGAAGAGATGTCACTGAATAACTATCACTGGCAAGTCATGATAACAAAGCCACAGAAAGCTGCCGGAGTTTTCAATATTGATGCAGTCACTATGCTTTCTAATCAAGTAGAACTTCTTAATAAAAAGATTGATAACTTTGTTGGTTCTACACAGGTACACCCAGTGATGCAGTGCGACCCAATTCAAGGAAACATGTACAATCCCAGTTACTCCTCCTATGGACATGGCATGGAAACCGAGCAAGCCAACTATATGGGTAATAATTCTAGATCTCAAAATAACCCTTAGAGTAACACCTACAATACAGGTTGGAGAAATCATCCCAATTTCTCATTGGGAGGACAAGCAAATCAAAGGTAACCACCCCCTCCAGGATTTCAACAACCACCGTTCCAACAAGGGAAAAAGCCGAACCTTGAAGAGATGCTCACAAAATTTATCGCTGTGTCGGAAACCCGTTTCCATAACACCGAAACGGCACTGAAGAACCAGCAAGCATACATTCAATGGCTTGAAACTCAAATAGGCTAGCTCGCTAAGCTAATTTCTAAAAGACCACAATGTGGGTTACCGCACAACACAGCAACTACATCTAAAGAGCACATTAAAGCTATTACACTACGAAGCGGGAAAACGCTAGTTGAACCTGAAAAGAGGGTATCACAAGAGCCTGAAAAGGAAAAAGTTGAGGAAGTCAAACCTAAAGAAAGCGCCCCACCAGTACTCAAGGGATATAAACCACCATCCCATACCCAGAAAAATTGAAGAAAGACCGCATGGACGCTTAATTCGATAAATTTCTTAAACTTTTTAAGTAGTTACACATTAACTTACCTTTTGTTGAAGCTATTTCACAGATGCCGACATATGCAAAATTTTTGAAAGAACTTCTTACAAACAAAAGGATGTTTGAAGAACTGTCTACCGTGGAACTTAACGAAGAGTGTTCAGCGATTCTCCAGAATAAACTCCCAACAAAATTGAAAGATCCAGGAAGTTTACTATTCCCTGTTTTATTGGTAATTTAAATATTGAAAAGGCATTAAGAGACTTAGGTACTAGCATTAACTTGATGCCCTATAAAATGTTCAAACAACTAGGCTTAGGGGAACCAAAACCCACTAGGATGAGTATTCAATTAGCCGATAGATCTATTAAATATCCTAGGGGTATCATTGAAGATGTATTAATCAAGGTCGACAAATTTATATTCCCCGTTGACTTTGTCGTATTAGATATGGATGAGGATGTTGAGGTACCCTTAATTTTAGGACGACCATTTTTAGCTACTGCCAGAGCTGTTATTGATGTAGGAGATGGTAAACTTGTGCTTAGGGTAGGTGATGAAGAGATTGTGTTTAAAATTTATGAAGCCATGCAATTTGCTAGAGAACAAGATGATTCATGTTATTTTATTGTTTCTATTGATCACTCTATTCAAGATTTTTTTTAGGAAATCACCCTTAAAGACACATTGGAACTGTGTCTCGTTCAAAGTAGAGGAGAGCACGAAGTCACCACTGAGATGAAAAAGGTAATAACTGAGCTAAACTCCAACGAATCTCCCTCAAGACAAATAGATTATGATGGCATTGAAATCAAAGATGAGCTAAAACAGAAACCCTCTATTGACGAACCTCCCAAATTAGATTTCAAACAATTACCCAAGCACTTAGAATATGCATTTTTGGGAGACAATTCTACACTACCAATTATTATTGCCTTAGAATTGCAACCTAATGAAAAAGAGGAATTAATTCAAGTGTTACAAAAAAATAAAAGAGCCATAGCTGGGAAAATTTCTGACATCAAAGGAATCAGTCCTTCCTTTTGCACCAACAAAATTTTAATGGAGGATGAATACAAACCATGTGTGCAAGCTCAAAAGAAACTGAACCCCAACATGAAGGAAGTGGTCAAAATCGAGGTAATTAAACTTCTAGATGCTGGAATTATTTATTCTATTTCTGAAAGTGCTTGGGTAAGTCCTGTGCAGGTGGTTCCTAAGAAAGGTAGCATGACCGTCATTGCCAATGAAAAGAATGAATTAATCCCCACAATAACTGTCACAGGTTGGAGGGTTTGTATTGATTGCAGGAAATTGAACGATGCCACGAGAAAGGATCACTTCCCCTTACCTTTCATTGATCAGATGTTAGAAAGACTATCAGAACATATGTACTATTATTTTCTGGCTGGACTTTCGGCTACTTCCAAATCCCAATAGCTCCTAAAGATCAAGAGAAGACAATATTCACTTGTCCATACGGTACGTTTGCTTATTGTAGAATGCCTTTTGGATTATGTAATGCTCCTGCTACTTTTCAGCGTTGTATGCTAGCAATTTTTAATGAACTTGTGGAAGATATCATGGAGGTATTCATGGATGACTTCTCGGTATTCGGTAACTCTTTCCAACTTTGCCTCAAAAATTTAGAACGAGTCTTGATAAGATGTGAAGAAACAAATCTTGTTCTCAATTGGGAAAAATGCCATTTTATGGTATGAGAATGTATTGTGCTAGGACACAAAATTTCTAGTAAAGGGATAGAAGTAGATAAAGCAAAAGTTGAGACCATCGAAAAACTACCTCCTCCTAGTTTAGTTAAGGCAATTAGAAGCTTTTTAGGACATGCTGGTTTTTATAGAAGATTCATTAAAGACTTTTCTAAAATAGTTAAGCCATTAACAAAATTACTAGAAAAAGACGTACTTTTCAAGTTTGATCAGGAATGTTTAGAGGCATTTAACACTCTCAAAGAGAAACTCACTAATGCTTCAATTATAATTGCACCTGATTGGAATTTACCTTTTGGACTAATGTGTGACGCAAGTGATTTTACAATAGGTGCAGTTCTTGGATAGCGAAGAGACAAGCATTTTCAACCAATCTACTATGCTAGCAAAACTCTAATAGCAGTACAAGAGAACTACACTACTACAGAAAAAGAATTGCTAGTTGTGGTTTTTGCGTTCGACAAATTTAGACCATATCTAATATTGTCTAAAGTCATTGTTTATACTGATCATTCCGTCCTTCGCTATCTTTTAACTAAGTCCGATGTAAAACCTCGACCAATAAGATGGATTTTATTGTTGCAGGAATTCGACCTGGAAATACAAGACAAAAAAAGAGCTGAAAACTTAGCAGCAGATCACCTCTCCAGACTTGAGAACCCACTTCTCAAGGAACTTGATACAGCTGAAATAAACAACTCGTTCCCCTAAGAACAACTCTTAGCCATATCTAATTCTGAGGTATCTTGGTTTGCTGATATCGCAAATTACTTAGCTGCTAACATAATCCCAAAAGGGTTAACACATCAGCAAAAGAAGCGATTCTTTACTAATGTGAAAAACTACTTTTGGGAAGACCCTTTTCTTTTTCGTATTTGTACAGACCAAGTCATACGAAGATGTGTCACAACAACTGAAGCAAACAAGATTATGGAACACCGCCATTCAGGACCAATAGGAGGCCATTACAGTGGAACTAAGACCGCCCATAAAATACTCGAATCAGGTTTTTATTGGCCCACATTATTCAAAGACGTCAGCAGGTATGCTACTTCTTGTGATAAATGTCAACAAACAGGTAATATCTCTAAACGTGATGAAATACCTCAGACATATATGCTTGAATATGAAATGTTCAATGTATGGGGCATAGATTTCATGGGTCCATTCCCTAGTTCATTCGGAAATAAATACATTTTAGTAGCAATTGATTATGTGTCTAAATAGGTAGAAGCCCAAGCCTTACCTACTAATGATGCTAGAATGGTAGTAAAATTCCTTAAAAAACTGTTTTCTCGATTTGGAACAACGAGAGCAATTATCAGTGATAGGGGAACACACTTCTGCAATACTCAGTGTGAAAAAATCTTACAGAAATATAGAGTGTACCATAGAACAGCCACCCCTTACCACCCTCAAACCAATGGACAAGTTGAAGTAGCTAATAGAGAGCTAAAATACATCTTAGAGAAAATCGTACTAGTAAATAGAAAAGATTGGGCAATAAAAGTAGATAACGTTTTATGGGCTTATAGGACCGCTTTCAAAACTCCCACAGGAACATGGCCTTATAGACTCGTTTATGGGAGAAGTTATCATTTACCCTTTGAGCTAGAACATAAAGCGTTTTGGGCCATTAAATTTTTAAAGCTCGACTCTGATCTTACAGGTAAAAAGAGGCTCATGCAGCTAAACGAGTTAGACGAATGGTGTTGTAATGCATATGAAAAATCACGCTTATACAAGGAAATCACAAAGCGACGACACGATGCTCGTCTGAAGTAGCATAAACAATTTAAGCCTTGCGATCTTGTTTTGCTATACAATTCAAGGCTTAAATTATTCCCTAGAAAGCTAAAATTGAGATGGTCAGAACCATTCATAGTCCAAAGTATTCTTCCCTATGGCACAATTGAGGTAACACATCCAACTTAATGCACTTTCAAGGTAAATGGTCATTGGCTCAAACTATATTATAGTGACGACTTTAAGTATGATATAGAGCAGTTTAGGCTCCACAATCCCTCATAAAGGTGTAGGTAAAAACTCGAGCTTAGACTATAAACAAGCGCTTCTCGGGAGGTAACTCGAGCACTAACAAGTTTGATTTTCTTAAATGCATAACTAACCCTTTATACCGCAGATCCCCCAGGACCACACGACCAGACACACGGGCGTGCCTAAAACCATGGACACCCTACGGGTAGAAACACAACTGTACGATACTATCGTGGCCAAACTTGTCAATTCATACACGTGCGTGTGATTCCAAACACAGCCGTGGGAGAAACAAATACCAAAAGACACGATCGTGCTATATGGTCATGTGTCCCAACACGCCCGTGCCAATAAGCCGTGGCTGAAACTGAGAAATTAACCGTGGCCACACCGATGAGACCACGAAACACAGGGCCAACCCAAGCACCACACGGGCGTATGCCACGACTATGGGGCCAAATTTCCATTATTTAAATTTTCAATTTTAAATTTTCATTTTCTTTCCTTTATATTCCCCTTTTTCCATATTTTTAAATTCTTATCGAGTAATCCTTGAAATTTACACACAGTTGTACTTATTCTCTTTAATCACCCAGAATAACGAACTTCAAGTAGTCCTTTCTCCAAGTCTTCACACCTCCAACTCAAGGAAGTCATCCAAAATTCAGGAAGTTTCACTTCTCTCCCTATCTTATGATCTTATGCTTCTATTGCTACTAATGTATCTTTGTACATTGAAGGTAATGTACATCTTAAGTGTAGGGGAGGGAAACTCACTTTCATTATTCGTATTATCTTTGCTGAAAATTTTACCACTAACTTTTTGCATTGTTTTCAAATTTCGAATTCTCTACATTAGTCTCAATCCCCTATTAAGATGAATTCTGATTGATTTATGATCTTTATTGATATGTTAAGAATTAAGGCATAGGTACTTATGCTTTGATTATTCAAATTTTAAGACATTAGGGAATCAAGCATGATAAGTTGAAATTTTTGAGAATTTAAATTTTTTTCTAGGTTATTTTCCCTAATTTTAAGTGTTATCTTGAGATTTGAAATCTGCAGTATTGACATCAAAAGCCATAATTCTGATGAGATTTTTGAGCCTTTTGAGCATAAATCCTTTCGTGCTCACTTTTATTGTTGCTTTGAGCGAGTCAATACTAATTTGTTATTCTAGAACTTGCTTTGATTATACATGTCGAGACCACATCATTGATTTGATATACCGAAATGATAAAGGCACCTAAGATTTAACCCACTTACTCCATAAAAGCCTACCTCTATAAATTAACCTCTAGTGAACCCCATTGAGCCTAACAACTCATTCTTTGACTTACCTTTAATATTAACCTATAACCTATTTTTTGTTGAATTACCTTCAATTATTTTGATCCCTATTTTTGTCAAGATTTGAGTTGAATAACTATTTAACTTTGTTTTCTTTTTTTTAGTCTGTGAAGTTCATAAATATTCAATTTATTTGTATTTGATTTGTTCTTAAAAAAAAGTGTATATACAGTCAAGTCAGTTGTAATTCATATTTTAGTTATAATTCAATATTTTTGCATATTTCTATTATAAGCTTCCGAATCCAGAACAATGTCATTGAAAAAAAAAAGAGGGGCTTAGCTCTAGGAATATGTTTAAGTGATAGAGATTTTTCTAGCTAGATGATTTTTCAGTTCAATCTCGATTCCAACCCACTTTTTCAGCTTGTGACAACACCCCTAACCAAAGCCCCATTACAACTGTTGAAAGATCTTTTGATCGATGTGCCATATCAATCTATAGTGGTGGAAGCTTATGGTAATAACTTTTCAGGTTAACTAATAAGTGCTTAATTTTTGAACCCTAAACACTTCGAGTGGATAGGGTGAATCTTTAGTGAGGATTTCAACTCTTGTTGATTTGAATTGAAAGGTAATTACTTAAGAGAATGGAGAAAACCTATGTTTCTGTGATAAAATTCTCAACCTAGAGTGTTTGAGACTTTAATGTTCTTCTAGTTGAATTTTCATTGTATGATTACTTGTGGATTAGTTTGAAACATTATTGATAAGGATTATAAGTTGAGAAGAATGATTTTTAATTGTGAGTTGAGATTTTGCTTGAGGATAAGCAAAGGTTTAAGTGTGGGGGCATTTGATAAACCATAAATTATACATATTTTTACCTCATGCTTAGCCTAATTTCTGAATGAATTATCATTGAATTTATGGAATTTGGCGCTCTTAATTGATCTCGTGATTGTGATGATGTAATAAAATCTGATCGAATAGTAGTATAATTAGTGGCAAGACCGGAATATCGAATCCAAGGAACTATGAGTACTAGTAATAACTTTCTTTCTATTATCCAGCCTAAAAATAAAGAGGGTTTGGTTGCAAGCTAAACTAAACTAACTAAAAGAAGTGACAAAGAGTAAAGTGGGAGATTGCTTTTTGGGGAAAGACTGATTGATTAAGGCAATACCTAAGTAAGAATCCACCTAGACTTCACTTGTTATCTAACTCTGAACCAGATGATTTCTTCATTTGATTTGATCCGTAGAGATCCCTAAATTATGTTAATAACTCCGTCGAGGATAAGAACAACTAATCCTAGGTTGATAAACAGAAATCTCTTTCTAGTTAAAACCCCTAGTCTTGTATTAACTTGATCTATGGCTCCCTATATTAGATTTGACTTTAATCTGACAGATTTTCGTCGTCCTATGTCTAGGATTGTGATCAACTCCGCTTAATTGTGTTGGATCTACTCCTATGTAGGGACTTTTGCTCATCCACATAGGTATATTCGACTTAAATCAATATCCCGGACAAATCAATTTAAAAGTTAAAAACACAATGAAGAACAAATCAAATATTTATCACACAGCTCAGATAACAATAACAAGATCTGTCTTAGGTTTCATCCCCTTAGGTATTTAGGGATTTAGTTCATGTTTATAAAAGAAAACATCTCAGAAAAAATAAAATAACAAAACATAAGAAAACCCAAAACTCCTGAAAGGATTAAAGGGAGATCCTCTGTCTTGATGTAGATCCTGGCTTCTGAGATGGATCAATCGGCTTCCTTTCGAGTAATTTCCTGCCTTTAACTCCCCGTCTTGGTTGGAAAATTGAATGTCCTCTTCAAGTTGCCTCCTAGGGTTTTTATATATAGTTTTGGAATGCCTTTCTTAGCCTCTAAGTAGCCTTTTCTGAGTGAAATTGAACTTCCTCACGACAGGGATACGCCCGTGTGCCACGCCCGTGTGGATCGAGGCCCAGGCCGTGCTCAAGCCTATTAAAGTAGCACGATCGTGTGGCACGGCCGTGTGTCAAATCTTCAGGCCGTGTTGATTACTGAACTGGGCCTAATTTTCCCGGTTTTGGCCCGTTCCTTGCTTTTTCTCTTCTTTATGCTCACCTGAGTATAAAACATGAAATTAAGGGTTTAAGAGCATCAATTTACACAAATCAAGGGGTAATTCATCCAGAAATTGGGCTAAGCATGGGGTAAAAATATGTATAATTTATCGCTTATCAAATACCCCTACACTTAAGCCTTTGCTTGTCCTCAAGCAAAATCTCAACTCACAATTACGAATCATTCTTCTCAACTTATAATCATTATCAAATAATGTTTCAAATTAATCTACAAGTAATCATACAATGAAAATTCAACCATTTCAAACACTCTAAGTTGAGAATTTTATCACAGAAACATAGGTTTTCTCCCTTCTCCTACGTAATTACCTTTCAATCGAAATCAACAAAAGTTGACATCCTTACTAAAGATTCACTCTATCCACTCAAAGTGTTTAGAGTTCAAAAATTAAGTACTCTTTAATCAACCTGAAAAGTTATTACCATAGGCTTGCAAGAAAATCAAATCTCCACCACTATAGATTGATATGACACATCGATCAAAAAGTCTTTCAATGGTTGTAATGGGGTAATGGTTAGAAAAATCTCTATCACTAAAACATATTTCTAGAGCTAAGCCTTTTTGATAACATCTTCTGGATTTGGAAGCTTATAATAGAAATATGCAAAAATATTGAATTAAACTTAAATTACAACTGAATTAACTGTGTATATTTTTTTTAAGAACAAATCAGATAACGATAAATTGAATATAAAAGTTACAAACTGAAAAGAGAATAAGGCTAGACAATTATTCAACTCATATCTCGACAAAAATAGGGGTCAAAATAATTGAATAGAATTCAACAAAATTTGGGTTATAGGTTAATATTAAAGGTAAGTCAAAGGAATGGGTTGTTAGGCTCAATGGGGTTCACTAGAGCTTAATTTATGGAGGTAGGCTTTTATGGAGTAAATAGGTTATACCTAGGTTACTTTATCATCTCAGTATATCAAAGCAATGATGTGGTCTCGACATGTATAATCGAAGCAAGTTCTAGAATAACAAATCAGTATTGACTCACTCAAAGCAACAATAAAAGTGACCATGAAAAGATGTATGCTCAAAAGGCTCAAAAATCTCACCAAAATTATGGCTTTTTGATGTCAATCCTGCGAATTTCAAATCTCAAGATAACACTTAAAATTAGGGAAATAGCCTAGAAAAAATTTAAATTCTCAAAAATTTCAACTTATCATGCTTGATTCCCTAATATCTTATAGTTTGAATAATTAAAGCATAAGTACCTATGTCTTAATTCTCAACATATCAATAAAAATCATAAATCAATCAGAATTAATTCCTAATAGGAGATTGAGACTCATGCAGAGAGTGAAAGTGAGAATTTGAAATTTTGAGAACAATGTAAAATGTTAGTTGTAAAAATTTTCAAGGGTTTGAAGAGAATACAATGACTGATAGTAAGGTTCCCCCCACACTTAATATGTACATTGACTTCAATATACAAAGATACATTAGTAGCAATAGAAGCATAATATCATAAGATAGGGAGAGAAGTGAAACTCCCTAAATTGGATGAATTCCTTGAGGTGGAGATGGCTATAGAGTGTCTGGGACCAAAGAAGGGTGGAGGTGAATACTCCAGTGGTGGTAGCGGTTGTTTGTCCACAGCTGCTATGCCGAGAGGGTATGTTTGTCGGTATTAAGTGGCGGAGGTTCCATTAGATTTTAGATTTGAGCTGTAGAGCTCATTTGAGACTTCGAAAGCATTCATCAGTTTTGGGGAATTTGGATTAACAAAATGTGTTTGTTAGGGAAGAACCGATATGAAATAATTGAAGTAAAATAAACTATGTTATGAAAATACTAAAATTCAAATAATGAAAAAGATAAGATAAAAGAAAAATGAAAATAAAGGAGAAGAAAAGAGGACTCGGAAGTCCTAGTCCTTAGATGGTTCGCGAGGTAGGGGTGGTGGTGCGATGTGTAGATGCTGGCATATCTGCTGAAGAGTAGCGTCGATGTGGTTGAAGCGTTGAAAGCACTGCTGCTCAAATTGTGTGAGGCGCTCGATTATGTCAGCATATGAAGCTGCCGCATAAACTGGGGGACGAGGTGGTGGTGGTTCAGTCAGTGCCTCTTCCTACGGTGGTGGGACATCATCAGTAATGTCCTCGAAGTCTTCTTGCTCGGCATCTCAGAGTAGACGGTATTATAGAGGATCAGTCCCAGGTCGACGCTGAATCATCCTCATATGCAGTATAGTTTGGATGCCCTGTGGGGATATCTGACCAACGAGGGTGTAAGAGGATGTCTGAGCTGCAGTGTTAAATAGGCCGAAGTGGCGGGCCAGTCGAGTGGTGTATGAGCCCATCGAGATCACGCCTCTACGGTGTCGCTCCGTCTGGTGTTGGATGGCATGAACAATGAAGTAGGCGAGATCGATCACATGAATATGCACCATGCTCTTTAAAAAGTAGATGTCGTAGGTGTTGACGACGCCGGTACTCTCGCGTTTGCCCGTCAGTGTGTGTGCGAGTAAGGCATGTATGTACCTCAGAGATGGGGCGAGATTGGTTGTTTTGGAGCGACTGGGGTCGTATGTGGGCTGGCTAGGGACTAGGGCACGCCAACAGTTGACTGGAGAGATGTGAATGTGGCGGTGGAGTTCTGAAAGGTCCTCCTCCTCCACAAACTGCTCAGTGTACAAGCCTAATGCTGTACTGAACTCCGGTAGACTGAGCTGACAAATGAGGCCTCCTAAACGGAATTGTATCGTTTCTGGATCATCATGCTGGCTCATCACCGTCTAGAGGTGGAATGTGGCGCAGAACTCGAGGGTGAGTTCGAAGTAGGCGGGCTCTATGATTTGAAACAACTGCTCCCACGGGTCTGTTGTTAATAAGGCCCGGACCTCATCAGCTAGCTGAACCTGTTCTAGTGCGGCCCAGTCGATGCACCTTCTGACTCCGAGAGGTCGTGCCCGTAATATCTGAAATAACTCATCTTGGGAGTTCTGCTGAAATTGGAGAAATGGGTGTCTGACTTCAGCAGTGGGTCTAGAAGAGGAACCACCGGGCCCTTTCCATTTTTTGGAGGTAGGGACGGCAGCTCTCTTTCCGCGAGAAGATGACATGATTCCTAAAGAGAAAACGAAACGGAAGAGAATAAAATTAGAAATGTGTTGTCATTATTGAATGGTAATTAACAATAATCAATATTCAATTATTCAATTATTCGATCAAGTGCTAATACCTATTTCAATGCATAAGATGATATGTAGGAAACAATTTATTATTTTAATTTATCTAAGCATGGAGTGGAACAGAATGTGGGTATTTAAATAGCAATTGAGATTTTAAACTAATGGCCTGAGAGAACTAAAGATGGCAGCACAAAGATGATTCTAAGTGGCATGTTGAAAATTCTAGATTAATCATGCTAAATGGATGAAAATCATGCAAATAATAATGCAAGTAACTAAATTATTAACAGATAAAAGACATTAAAAATTAAGAGAAAAGGTTGAGAAAGGGGAACCGAATGGGTGGTTATGAGGCGGAGCACGGTCGTGAAGAGGTTTGCATGGGCGTAGTGGTGCTGTTGAAGCCGACGGCGGCGCTAGAGATGGTGGTATGGGAGTTGGGTTGATAGGTTTTTAGGGTTTAGGTGAGTAAAAAGGTGAATAGTGGGCAGTTTTTATAGGATTTTGGGTCACACGGGATGGCACATGTTCATGTGGCTCTGGGTTAGCTCGTGTGGTTCAAAAATTAAATTTTTTGGTGCGCCGATTTCATGTCACACGCACGTGTTCCTAAGGCTTGTTTGGGCACACGGCCGTGTCGCACGGCTATGTCCTTCAATGTTCGCTTCTCCTACGGCCGTGTCAGAGGTCACATGCCCGTGTATGAAATGGCAAGTTCGACCACGGTCTGGAGGCACGGGCGTGTCGCACGCCCGTGTTGGATTAACAGGTTTGGCCGCGGCCACATCGCATGGCTGTGGCGAGTTATCGATACCCGTGTGTGGGAATATCTTACCCTACTTATACACGGCCATTACGCATGATCGTGTCTTTGCTTACAGTGGCCACACGGCCTTCGGCACACCCGTGGGCATGGTCGTGTGGCTCAAAAAACCTGTATTCTAAGGGTTAGTTGATGTAGTAGATAGCCTAAATAAAAGAATTTACTAAGTCAATGCTCGAGTTGCCTCCCGAGAAGCGCTTGTTTATAGTCTAAGCTCGACTTTTCTTAAGCTTGTTTGGTCACGGTGGCTTGAAGAGTTGATACTCTTCTATCCTGCTTTCAATTTCATTACCAACATAAGATTTGAGTCGAGTGTGATTTACTTTGAAAGTGCCTAGTGACTCATGTTTTATCTCGACTGTATCATAAGGGAAGAATTTTATTACCGTGAAGTAAGGTGTATCACTTGTATGTTCTTTTGAATTCAAGATTCTAGGATCGTCATCCCCTAAGATTACCTTATCCCCTACCTTGATTTGATTCGTTTTTACCTGAGGGTCGTCTTGGTGATGCTCTAGGTTGGTGTGGCATATTTTGGGCTTTTCGTGATAGTTCAGCCACGTATCTAGTTCCTCAATCTGAAGCATTCACTTTTCATGTACGTCTCCCTTGAATGAACTTGTCTGTGGTTGGGTCGCTTTTATGTGAAGTGTATCCTGCACAGAAGGTTGGGTGGTGAGTTCAGCATTTTTACAAGGACTCGTAACTATATTCTTATTATCAACAGTTTTAATCGAGTTTCGAGCTTGTAAAGTAACTTTGTCATCACCTACACGTAGTGTAAGCTCACTTGTTCCTACATCAATTATCGTTCTAGCAATTGCTAAAAAGGGTCGCCCTATAATTAAGGGTACGTTGCTATCCTCATCAATATTTAAAACAACAAAGTCAACTGGGAATATAAATTTATCAATTTTGACAAGCACATCTTCAATTATTCCCTTTGGAAATCTAATGGTCTTATCAGCTAATTGGATGCCCATCTTAGTTTGTTTAGGTTTTCCAAGACCTAGTTGTTTAAACAATTTAAATGGGATGACATTTATACTAGCCCCTAAATCAGCTAAAGCATTTTTGGTGTCAAAACTACAAAGTAAACAAGGAATAGTAAAACTCTCTGGATCTTTTAGTTTGTTGGGTAGCTTATTCTGTAAAATGGCTGAGCATACTGTATTTAGCTCCACATGAGATTTCTTATCTAGCTTCCGCTTGTTTGTCAAGAGCTATCTCAAAACTTAACAGCATTTGGCATCTGCGAAAGAGCTTCAATAAACGGTAAGTTGATTTGTAATTTCTTTAAAAGTTTAGGAAACTTACCGAATTGCTCATCTGTGCGGTCTTTCTTTAACGCATTTGGGTATGGGATACGAGGTTTATACTCTTTGATAGTTACTTCTTTGAAACTTACCTCATCCTTACCTTTACTTACCACAGTCTCCTTACATAGCTCTGAGTTGGTTTTGGTTAACTCTTCCTCATCTAATGTATCCACGGCAATGAGTTGCTCTTTAGGGTTAGTCTCAGTGTTGCTCAGTAACCTACCTTGCGGTCTTTCAGAAATTAGCTTAGCGAGCTGGCCTATTTGAATTTTGAGTCCTTGAATGGATGGTTGCTGATTTTTCAGTGTTGTTTCGGTGTTTTGAAAATGGGTTTCTGACACGGCAATAAATTTTGTGAACATTTCTTCAAGGTTCGGTTTTTCTCTTGTTGGAATGGTGGCTGTTAGAATCCCGGGGGAGGTGGTGGTCTCTGATTTCCTTCGTTGCTTTGTCCTCCCATGAAAATTTGGGGTGGTTCCGCCAACCTGCATTGTAAGTGTTACTATAAGGATTATTTTGAGATCTAGAATTAGTACCCATATAGTTGGCTTGCTCAGTTTCCATGCTATGTCCATAGGAGGAGTAATCGGGATTGTACATGTTTTCCTCAATTGTGTCACACTGCATCACTAGGTGTACCTCCGTAGAACCAACAAAGTTATCAATCTTTTTATTAAGAAGTTCTACTTGATTAGAAAGCATAGTGCCTGCATCAATATTAAAAACTCCTGCAGCTTTCTGTGGCTTTGTTCGCATGATTTGCCACTGATAGTTATTCAGTGACATCTCTTCTATAAACTCGTAAGCTGCTTCGGGTTTTTGTTGTTGATTGTCCCTTCAGTGGCCGCATCAATCTTTTGTCTTTTTGAAGGATTCAAACCGTTGTGAAAGGTTTGAACTTGTAACCACAAAGGTAGTCCATGGTGAGGACACTTTCTCAATAGGTCCTTGTATCTTTCTCAAGCATCGTAAAGCGTCTCTAAATCCATCTGCACAAAAGAAGAAATATCATTCCTTAATTTTACAATTTTAGCCGGCGAAAAATATTTGAGTAGGAATTTTTCAGTTATCTGTTCCCATGTAGTGATTGATCCACGTGGTAAAGAATTTAACCACTGTTTAGTCTTATTTCTCAAGGAGAATGAGAATAGCTTAATACGAATGGCATCATCAGAAACGCCATTTATTTTGAATGTATCGTATAATTCCAAAAAGTTGGCTAGATGCGAGTTAGGATCCTCATCCTGCAAACCATAAAAACTGAACAAATTGCTGTCTCATTTGAATAGTGTTAGGTTTCAGTTCAAAATTATTTGCAGCAATAGTAAGCCTAACAATGCTAGATTTAGTGCCTGCTAAATTGGGTCTAGCGTAATCATACATAGTACGCGGAGTAGGATTTTGCTCAACAGGATTTGCGGCTACTACAGGAGGTAGCTGATTATCCTGATTTGCCTCCATCTCTTTGGTAGGTTCTGGCTCTTCTTCTTGACCCTATTCTAGGTATTGCAAACGTCTTCTTATCTCTTGGCGATTTCTGTGAACTGTAGCTTCTAAATCATCGTCAAAAAGCAGTGGTCCTCCCGGGTTTCTTCTAGTCATAAACTAAAGATACCTAGAAGGGAAAAGGCAAAGAAAATTAAAATAAATAAATAAAACAAATAAAAATAAAGGCTGAAAATAAAAATAGTAATGGTTAAAGTAATAGAAATCGAGTGTTCCTAATATCTTAGTTCCTCGGCAACGGCGCCAAAAATTTGATCTCCTGATTGTGATGAAGTAATAAAATCTGATCGTACCTGGAAACTAACTAATATCACGATAACAGGCAAGTGTACCTATCAAATAGTTGTGTAGTTAGTGGCAAGACCAGAATATCGAATCCAAGGAACTATGAGTACTAGTAATGACTTTCTTTCTATTATCTAGCCTAAAAATAAAGAGGGTTTGGTTGTAAACTAAACTAAACTAACTAAAAGAAGTGACAAAGAGTAAAGTGGGAGATTGTTTTTTGGGGAAAGACTGATTGATTAAGGCAATACCTAAGTAAGAATGCACCTAGACTTCACTTGTTATCTAACTCTGAACCAGATGATTTCTTCATTTGATTTGATCCGTAGAGATCCCTAAATTTTGTTAATACCTTCGTCGAGGATAAGAACAACTAATCCTAGGTTGATTAACAAAAATCTCTTTCTAGTTAAAAACCCTAGTCTTACATTAACTCGATTTATGGCTCCCCATATTAGATTTGACTCTAATCCGGCAGATTTTCGTCGTCCTATGTCTAGGATTATGATCAACTCCGCTTAATTGTGTTGGATCTACTCCTATGTAGGGACTTTTGCTCCTCCACATAGGCACATTCAACTTAAATCAATATCCCGAAAATATCAATTTAAGAGTTAAAAACACAATTAAGAACAAATCAAATATTTATCACACAGCCTAGATAACAATAACAAGATCTGTCTTAGGTTTCATCCCCTTAGGTATTTAGGGATTTAGTTCATGTTTATAAAAGAAAACATCTC
The DNA here is from genome assembly GCA_020496765.1 of Gossypium stocksii. Lineage (NCBI taxonomy): Eukaryota > Viridiplantae > Streptophyta > Magnoliopsida > Malvales > Malvaceae > Gossypium > Gossypium stocksii. The sequence continues at coordinate 114,325,790 of CM035621.1, forward strand.
AGAAGAAATAAAATAACAAAAATTAAAAAAACCCAAAACTCCTGAAAGGATTGAAGGGAGATCCTCTATCTTGATGTAGATCTTGGCTTTTGAGATGGATCAATCGGATTCCCTTCGAGTAATTTCCTGCCTTTAACTCCTCGTCTTCGCAAGAAAATTGAATATCCCCTTGAAGTTACCTCCTAGGGTCTTTATATAGAGTTTTAGAATGTTTTTCTTAGCCTCTAAGCAGCCTTTTCCGAGTGAAATTAAACTTCCTCACGACAGGGACACGCTCGTGTGCCATGCTGGTGTAGATCGAGGCCCAGGCCGTGCTCGAGCCTGTTAAAGTGGCACGGCCATGTGGCACGGCTGTGTGTCGAATCTCTAGGCCGTGTTGATTACTGAACTGGGCCTAATTTGCCCATTTTTGGCCCGTTCCTTACTCTTTTCTCTTCCTTATGCTCACCTGAGTATAAAACATGAAATTAATGGTTTAAGAGCATCAATTTACACAAATCAAGAGGTAATTCATCCAGAAATTGGGCTAAGCATGGGGTAAAAATATGTATAATTTATCGCTTATTATTAATCCTTTTATTTCATGTTTTATACTTAGGCAAGCATAAGGAAGAGAAAAGAGCAAGGAACGGGCCAAAAATGGGCAAATTAGGCCTAGTTCAATAATCAACATGACATGGAGGTTCGCCACATGGCCGTGCCACTTTAACAGGCTCGAGCACGACCTAGTAGTTGATCCACAAGGGCGTGTCCTTGTCAAGAGGAAGTTCAATTTCACTCGGAAAAGGCCACTTAGGGACTAAGAAAGGTATTTCAAAACTCTATATAAATACCCTAGGAGGCAACTACAATGGTGTGCTTTATTCCTCTTATGACGGGGAGTTAAAAGCAGGAAATTACTTGAAGGGAAGCCGATTGATCCATCTCAGAAGCCAGGATCTACATCAAGACAGAGGATCTCCCTTCAATCCTTTCAGAAGTTTTGGGTTTTCTTATGTTTTGTTATTTTATTTCTTCTGAGATGTTTTCTTTTATAATTATGAACTAAAACCCCAAATATCTAAGGGGGATGAAACCTAAGATAGATCTTGTTATTGTTATCTGAGCTGTGTAATAAATATTTGATTTGTTCTTAATTGTGTTTTTAACTCTTAAATTGATATTTTCAGGATATTGATTTAAGTCGAATGTGTTTATGTAAAGGAGCAAAAGTCCTTGCATAGGAGTAGATCCAACACAATTAAGCTGAGTTGATCGCAATCCTAAACATAGGATGACGAAAATCTGCCGGATTAGAGTCAAATCTAATATGGGGAGCCATAGATTGAGTTAATGCAAGACTAGGGGTTTTAACTAGAAAGAGATTTCTGTTAATCAACCTAGGATTAGTTGTTCTTATCATCGACGGAGGTATTAACATAATTTAGGGATCTCTACGGATCAAATCAAATGAAGAAATCATCTGGTTCAGAGTGAGATTACAAGTGAAGTCTAGGTAGATTCTTCCTTAGGTATTGCCTTAATCAATTAGTTTTCCCAAAAGTAATCTTTCTCTTTACTCATTACAATTTCTTTTTAGTTTAGTTTAGATTAGTTAATTTAGAAACAAAACCCCCTTTTATTTTTAGGCTAGATAATAGGAAGAAAGTCATTACTAGTACTTATAGTTCCTTGGATTCGATATTCCGGTCTTGCCACTAACTATACTACCATTCGATAGGTGCACTTGCCTTATTATCGTGATATTAGTTAGTTTCTAGGTACGATTAGATTTTATTACTTCATCACAATCACGGGAGATCAGTAGGCAATCAGCAAATTCCTAAAGAAAGGGATCATATGTCAGTATGAAGAGCCAGAGATGATCATATTTGACAATGCACTAAATTTCAACAACAGTAGACATCAGAAGTTTGTAGTCAATTCAAGATTAGACACCACATCGTCTGAAAATGAATGGTGCAATAGAGGTAACCAATAAGAGAATTAAGAAGATAGTAGAAAAATGACAGAAACTTACAAGGATCGGTATAAGAAATTACCATCTATGCCTATCGAACGTCTATCAGAACCTCTACTGGGGCAACGCCTTTCTCATGGGTTTATGGAATGGAAGCGATTTTGCCCATTGAAGTTGAAACTCCTTCTCTCTGAGTATTGGCTTAGCTGAGGTTGGATGAAGCATAATGGATCAAATCTCGGTATGATCAATTGAACCTGATTGAAGAAAAAAAGGTTGAAAGCTATTTGTCATAGTCAAATGTACCAAAAATAAATGATGCGAGCTTACAACAAAAAGGTTCATCTTAGAGAATTCCACGAGAAGGACTTAGTTTTCAAAATGATCCTTCATATATAAAAGGACTCTAGAGAAAAGAGGATGCCAAACTAGGAATGACTTTTTGTGGTAAAAAAGGTCTTCTCTAGAAAAGCGTCGATGCTGACCAATATAGATGGAAAGATCCTGTCTAATCCTATGAATTTGGATTCAATCAAGAAATACTTCACTTTTAAAAAAAAGAATAAAAAGAATAAAAAAGAAAAGAAAAAGAAAAAGGAGAGGCAAAGTGAAAACCCTTAAAAGGGCGCCTTGAGACTAAAGAGGTTTTGAGTTGACAAAATAGGAATGGGCAATTCAAATTTTGATCAAAGGTGGGGCATGTGGTAGTCTTGTCTTCTCCGAATTAGCAAGAAGGAGGGATGCTACATCTTGGGGCATTAACAAAGTATTCTAGATCTTCTAAACACAAATTAAGTTCAAAAGATACTCGAGAAGTTTTGTATAAAGAAACTCATGCTACGATATCTGGTGCACCTATTTTCATCTAATTCATTTTGTATTTTAGAAAAATTTTCTATTCTGATAAATTCGTTTCGAGCTTTACTTTCAATAAATTTCAATTATGTCCACTGTTATGATCTTTTTCAAGAATTTTTCATTGAAATAACGATTAATGGACTGATAATATTCACGTAAAAGGAGTTTTTCATATTACTTTGAAAAGCTTCTAAATAGTACAAGGACCTGAAACAGGATCACTAGTTGAACTAACCAAACCTAAGGGTTAGAAACATTTGAGAAAGAATAGTCTGAATTGTGATTACTTCTTCGGGTTTTCTGTCAAAGATACCAGCTGAACAAGAAGGCAGGGTAATTCGTCAGTGATAGAATCTTGACGAACAACGAGCAATAACAACCTAAGCATTAAAAAAGGGATCATTCTAAAAAAATGTCATTTTTGTATTCATGCAAACATCATTCATGCACATCTAGTTAGGAGCATTTGATTCACTTTGATCATGACATCCTAATAACTTGGCATAAATAGGCCTGTGGAATAGATTCTAGAGGTCATGTTCCCCAGAAAATGGTGTAAACAGATCAGAGAAACCATAAGTCTTATACTCCTAAAGTTGCAGTGGGATGGATTGAAGTCATAATGGTGGATCTCATCTCTATGAAGTTGTAGTGGAGTAGATTGAAGCCACAAATCTTATCTTCATGAAGTTGTAGTAGAGTAAATTGAAGTTATAAATCTTATCTCCCTGAAGTTGCAGTGGAGTAGATCAAAGATAGTAAATCTTATCTCTCTATAGTTGTAATAGAGCAGATTAAAGCTATAAACCTTATCTTCCTGAAGTTGCAGTGAAGCAGATTGAAGTCACAATCTTATCTCCCTGATGTTGCAGTAGAGCAGATTGAGGATGCGAATATTATTTCCCTGAAGCTGGAGAAAAATAGATTAAAGTTACAAATTACAAATCTTATCTCCCTAAAATTGTAGTGGAGTAGATTGAAGTTATAGATCTTATCTCCCTGAAGTTGCAGTGAAGTAGATTTCTGTTGCAAATCCTATACACCTGAAGTTACAGTGGGATGGAGTGAAATTATCATGGTGAATCTTATCTCCCTAAAGTTGTAGTGGAGCAAATTGAAGCCACAAATCTTATCTTTCTGAAGTTACAGTAGAGTAGATTGAAGTTGCAAATCCTATATCACTGAAGTTGTAGTGGGACGGAGTGAAATCATCATGGCATACCTGAAGTTGCAGTTGAGCAGATTGAAGCCACAAATCTTATCTCCTTAAAGTTGTAGTGGAGTAGATTGAAGTTGCAAATCTTATACCCCTGAAGTTGTAGTGGGACGGAGTGAAATAGAATCACAAATCTTATCTCATTGAAGTTGCAGTGGAACAGATTGAGGCCATAAATCTTGTCTCTCTAAAGTTGTAGTAGAGTGGATTGAAGTTACAAATCCCATACCCCTAAAGTTGCAGTGGAACAGATTGAAGTTATTATAGCGAATCTTATCTCCCTGAAGTTGTAGTAGAGTAGATTAAAGCTACAAACCCTATCTCCCTAAAGTTGCAGCGGAGCAAGTTAAAAATAACAAAGCTTATCTTCCTGAAGTTGCAGTGGAGTAGGTTGAACCATATATCCTATACCCCTGAAGTTACAGTGGGATGGATTGAAGTTATTATGGCAAGTCTTATCTCCTTAAAGCTGCAGTGCAGCTAATTGAAGATAGCAAATCTTATCTCTCTGAAGTTGCAGTAGAGCAGATTAAAGCTATAAACCTTATCTCCCTGAAGTTGCAGTAGAGCAGGTTGAAGTGACAAGTCTTATCTCCCTGAAGTTGCAATAGAGCAGACCGAAGATAGAGAATCTTATTTCCTTGAAGTTGCAGTGGAATAGATTAAAACTACAACTCACAAATCCTATACCTCAGAAGTTACAGTGGGTCGGATTAAATTGAATCACAAATCTCCTCTCCCTAAAGTTGCAGCAGAACAGATTGAAGCTACAAATTTTATCTCCCTAAAGTTGTAATGGAGTGGATTGAAGCAACAATTCCTACACCCATGAAGATGCAATAGGATGAAATGAAGCTATTTGAAAGAGAGGAGCACCAAAGAGGTCGAGATTCTGCAAGACCGAGCAAAATTGGTACTTTTAAGGTCTTTGCTCCGTTCTCGTTACACGATAAAGAGGAAAGAGGGGCAACTATAATAGCCCAATTTTACCCGGGCTTTAAATAAAACAAAATAGAAGCCTAAATCAATAGTCAAGTTTTTATTACAAGCCCAAAAATAACAAATTACAAACAACCCAAACCAAAAAAACCCTAGCCCAACAAGCTCACAACCTGAACTATTTTCAGTAACAAAAAAAAATCAGAAACCCTAGCGCCGCACCATCTGCTGCCACCCACGTGCCTCTGCAGTGCGCACACTGCTCGAGGTGTTCTACCGTTAATGCCTTTACCACCAACCACCACCTGCAAAGAAAGAAGAGCATACAAGAGCAGTAGCAAACAGAGAAAGAAAGAATAATATGTAAATTGGCTATAAAAGCCACAACCAAAATGTAATATTGGGGACGGATTTTGAAAAATACAAAAAGGAGAAGTTTGAAACAGATTTAAAAAAAATCAAAGGTGTCTCTTTTATTTATTTTTATTTTATTTTAATAAATAAATAGATAAATAATAAAAAATATCACCAATTCGTCTTCTGCCATTGTTCAGAAAGCTTTCAGCAACCTGAACGTCATAGAACCCATTTGGGTTCCGACGGAGGTTTGAAACGTAGCGAAGACGAAGGCATTCCCTCGCGATTTGTTTTTTTTTTTATATAATAAACCCTAGATTTAAGTCTTATTTAAAAAAAAATTAAAAAGAGGGATTTCTTTTGTCTTTTCGGCCACCGCGGATAGCGGCACTGTTGCCGGTGACAAACGGCCGGTGCGGTGGCCGATGGCCAGACCTTTGGGGGTTAAGAGAAAAATGGAGAGAGCTTTTTTGATTTTTTTTTTTTTTTTGGTTTCAAGGGATGAAATGTTTTTTTTTTTGTAAAAATTTCAGCATTTATAGGTGCACAAAACGGCACCGTTTTGAGCCAGTGCACACAAATGCCAAAACAAAATCGTTTTGAGCTAGATCAAATAGACCCGACCCAAACCGTTTAGGATCCGCGTGTTTTTTGACAAATGGGCTATTTTCACCCTTAGTCCTTCCGCTTTTGAGGTTGGTTTGATTTTTGCCACAAACTTTCATTTTTATTTCAATTTAATCCTTAAACCTTTTTAACAGGCTAACACCTTAAACGGTGTCGTTTTGGGGACAGGGAATAATTTCCCATTTAGTCACTATCTTTTGTCACGCATTGCATTTTAACCCTTTATTCTTTTTTACATTTTGCAATCTATCCCTTTAATTTTATTTTTATTTCATTTTGGTCTACCTGATAAACACGCGCATAAAGGCGAGGGATATTTCATTTTTCAGTCCCTTCCCTTTTAGCGCCTTATAATTTACTCCTTGGTAGCCTATTGTTATTTTGGACCCCTATTTTCATTTAAATTTCAATTAGATCCTTCTTTTAATTTTCAACCCTTAATATATTTTATATATTTTGTTTATTTATTTATCTATTTATTATTATTTATTCTTTTTATATATTTTATAATGTTTAGGTATTATTTTATTTTCATTCTCACTATTATTATTTATTTATCTATCCGTTCATTAATTATTTGCTTTTATATATTAAAGCAAATTTGTTACATTCTTTTATTCATATACTTTTACTCATTTATTATAGCATTCCTTTATTTAGTTACATTATCATCTTAATATCCTCCCGTAGAGTCATTTTATATCATTATTACTACATGCATTAGGTGTAAATATAATAGGTCATTTTTATACACCGAATAAAAGAAATACACATCGTTTAAATATTATATTTGTTATTATTCAAAAAAATGAAAACTTTCAAAATAAGGCAATGTTTCGTATTTAAAAATTCGAGAAGTCATACCCTAACTTACTGGGTCTCGATTTTTCTCGTTGAACCTAAATAATCGAATATCCTTTTAAAATTAAAATACATAAGATTTAAATAATAAAAATAAAGGCAAGCTCATTCTCAAAGGTTCAATGTGTCGCGTCCTAGCTTATGGGATGTGACATTTTGTTATCTCGAGACGAAAGGGTCTTTAACATTTGTTTCGATTTATTTAAGCAAAATTTTTTAAATTAACATTAATAAAAAGAGGGATTGTATTTTAAATTATTTTCAAGTTTTCAACTTTTGACATTAAGGCATTAATTAATCAATTAGGTACCAATTTTGGGCGTTACAAGGGTGCTAATCCTTCCTTGTGCGTAACTGACTCCCGAACCCATTTTCTCGAATTTCATAGACCAAAATTGTTATTTTAATAAAACAAAGCATTTTATTAAAATAATCAAATTACGAGGTGATTCGATCACACCTCATAAAAAGGATTGGTGGCGACTTCCATTTTCATTTTTTTGAAGTAACAGTCGACCTTTTTCTAAAAAAATGGTTTCGACAAGCGTCTTTCTATTATTTAACCGGTAAATTTGAATGATTGATTAAAAACTAAAACTAACTAAATTAATTATCTAACGAAGACAACAAAGAACAATTCCAGAAATTAAACAATTAACTACCAAAAAGTGAAACAATACCTAGGAAGGCGAAGACCTCATCTGTTACTATCAATCTAAATTACACAATTTCTTCACTTATCATCTTGATCCGTAGAAATCCCTAAATTATGCTAATATCTCTATGCAAGAATAAGAGCGCAATTGACTCTAGGTTGATTAATTGAAATTTCTTTCTAATTAAAACCCTTATTGTTGCATTAACTCGATCTATGGGCTCCCCTATTAGATTTGACTCTAATCCGGTAGATATATGTTGTCTTATTTCTAGGATTGCATGCAACTCCACTCAATTACACTAGATCTACTCTTAAATAGGGTTTATTCCTCCTCTGATTTAAGCACATCAAATAAGGATTAATAATCTAGAAATATCAAACCAAGAATTAAGCACACATAATTGAGAACAAGATCTAAGTATTTATTGCATAAAATAGAAATCAAATGACAATATTCATCATAGAGTTCATCTCCCCAGGGTATTTACAAAATTAGTTAATGCTTGCAAATAAAAAAATCCAAAATACAGTATAACCACAAGAAACAAAGAAACTCATAATAATCTTTAAAGAAATCAAAGAGGAATCTTTAATCTTGATGGAAATCTACTTTAGAATCCATTTCAATGGTGTTTTTCGACTTATTTTCTGGAGTATTCTATGATAGCCCACTCTTATATTCTTATTTTTGTCATATATGGGTCTCAGAATGCCCAAAAAGCCTAAAAATCATATTTTTTTTGGTTGTTCGAAGTAGAATTCGCGAAACTGACACGATCTGCCACATGGCCGTGTGGAATGGTCCAGCCCGTGTGGCCTCTATACTTTGCTCCGACTTTTAGGTTTTCGCTTATTTTTCGCTCCCAAATGCTCTCCTAAATATAAAAACATAAATTTAAAAGATTAGGTGTATAAAATTTATAATTAATATCGAAAAATCATCTAAAAACATATTAAGGCGAAGATTAAAATATATTACTTTTAATACTAATCAATATTAAGCAAATTTGATTCAACTCAACTTATTTGTATTTTGAAATGACATGTCATGTAAGATGAGTGCAACTAGATGAAAACCAGACGTCGACAAAGGGGTGAGGTGGGCCATAGGCTTTTTGGGTAGCAATATCAAGATCTATTCAATTGATTTCTCATTTATAATGTAATAAATCTATCAATATCTTTGTACATCGTAGTATACTTTGATTTTAAAATAGAAAAAGCTGATGCATAGTGTTGAGTGTATTGCATTTTTAAAAAGAAATGTGAATTAAGAATTTTAGACATAATATTATCGAAAGGACTTATCATAAATTTTAAATACTAACCATACTAAAAAAAACTGATATATATTAATTTAATTTGTTGAAGTTGTAACTTACGACAAGGTTGTGTATAATAATTTCTTCAACATCTTAAATCAAAAGTGTTAACTATTGTTATTGATGAAAACTCCTCCCAACTTGCTTTTATTTTTCTTTACCAAACTATTAAATATTGAATGTTTTTTTCTTTGCTTTCTTCTTTGGCTTAAAGTTCATTGCAAATATAGGATTTGGAATTAAAAGTTTTGGGCAACACTATAACAGTAGTTTGCAAATTTCTTTTATTCATGAAAAAAATAAACATTCTATTAATAAATCACAAATTTGGTTCACAGCAGATTGCACATTAATCCATGCAAATCCTGCAAAAGGCTTCAAATTAAAACCTGATATATTCAACAACCACCCCACTGGGTAAATTCAATGTGATTAAATTCAATCTCTCTCACTCTATACATATATATGAGAAGTATGCATGAACAGAGACGCAGCTCAAAGCTTATTTATTGCTAATAAAGGTTTTCATTCAAGCTTCAAATGTGCATGTACGGACACTAACCAGGATTATCACAGTACTTAAAAAGACAATTGGAAAAATCCCATAAATGGAAATTTTCCACTAAAATAGAAAAACCAAATCTCAAAGTTGCAAACAAATTAAAGCCACTAAGAAAACACTCAAAATACCGCATTTGTGGTCTACTTCATCCCTAGAACACTATCATATACTTGAACAGTGCCTGCTGATATGCTCATCTTTCATATATTTTTTATTTTCATGGCTTAAATTCATAATATTGAGGAGATTTTATTGCTTTAATATTACTTTTATTGTTGTTTTTATTTTTGATATTGTGTTAAGGGAATTTCCATAGGTTCTCGGAGTCACCGGAGTCATCGGCCGGCGGTGGATGATCGAAACGAGGAGGACTAAGAAGCATCCCTTCAGCCATATTGACGAGAACATTAGGCATATCGAATATCATATCTTCATCGACAAAATCATTCCCGGTACTCGGTCTCTCCGCTGATACCGGACTGTTGCTCCCGACTAAAGCATCATCCGCAGCCCCTAAAGCGGCCGCCGCAGATGTAGCAGCGGCTTGGATATCAGTCGGGGAAGTCGATGCAGGAACCGGTAAAGAAGCAGCCGAATTCGGAAAATTAAGCTCTGCATGTCGACCTTTTAAAGCAAGTGCGGCTACATCATAAGCAATGGCAGCCATTTCAGGTGTAGGAAATGAACCAAGCCAAATTCTAGTAGGTTTCCTTGGCTCTCTAATTTCAGACCCCCATTTCCCATTAGCCCGACGTCTTACTCCTTTATAAACCGGGTGCCGCCCAGTCGTGGCCGAACCACCACCACTGCTAGAACCTTTGTTGTATTGCATTGTGATACACTTTGAACAACCTTTGTTGTAATATTGCATGGAAGGGATTTGAAGATGGCGATGAGAGAATCCATTTATGGTGGAATTTGAGCTCTTGCTTCAGACACATGTATTAAGATTACTGCAAAAGTGCAAACCAGTTGGTGATGAACTGCGGTCTGTTGATAGTTGAGGTGTAAACCAGAATATATGTTGGATGTCTTAAAATTAACAGAACAGTGATCATTTTTCAAGACAATATATTGATTTGAAATTAATTAATTGTTTTTTTTTTCAGACAATAAGTGTTATATAGAATTTAAATGCTAATTCCTTTTGTTTCTTCAATAATCCTTAGCTTTTCTCTCTATACCTTTTACAATGATAAGGAAATAACTTCAGTCACTTGTCAACATCATAGTAGCCGACTTCTAATTCATGAATAAATTTGGGGTTTTTATTAATGTTTTAATATATATACAAGGGAAAATCTGTTTCATTTGACATAACTAGAAGCCATGTCGGTATGAAATTTTGTCACTCCAATTAATCATCATATAGATGCATGTTATTTTTCATATTTATTCAATGTATGCAGCAATATCTATGGCTAAATAGGTAATATATGTTGAATATTTTTTTAATTAGTTAAATAGGTTGATCTTCGGAGAATTCTAAAAAATAAGTCGATTTTAGAGAGAGTGTGTGAAAGTACGTCTAGCTGTGCGAGATTTCTGTTGACATATCGAGCAAACACGCCCAACTGGAAGCGTTTTCTGGAAATTTTAAAGAAAACGTATTCAGCTGGGTGCGCTTTCCTTGTCATGTCAGCAGAAAGCTCACCCAACTAGACGCGTTTTCACACACTCTTCAAAATCGACCTATTTCCCTAAATTTTGAAAAAAATGACTTATTTGACCAATTAAAAGAAATCGGCATATATTGCCTATTTAGCTAATAAGGGCATAGGAAGGGCAAATCAAGCTATTGGTTTAGCTTAAAAAACTTGGAGTGGATTAAATTTGATTAGTGTTAGATTCAGAGTCCGATTTATGTATTTGTATTCGTAAAAAAATCTTGATTTTTTTTGTTGTTTTTATTTTAGCCTAGTTAATATTATTATTGCAATAAATAAAAGGTGAAGAAAACTTTTCATTTCTTTTCAATTTGGATTGAGTAAATTAGTCTCTCTAAAAAAATTTGGAGCAATTTAATCATTGTCAATTTCAAAAATGAGCAGCTAAAGACAATTAATCACGACATTAATAACTTCAATCAATTATACATAATTTTGATTGATATGATAACAAGTTTAGCCTTTAATGTTTATATTTTGTCATTTTCGCCTTAATTCTAAAAAAACGACAACTTTAGCCTATACATGTACACATTTGTAGAAATGTTGCTGGATAAATTTGTTAAATTGGGATCGAATTGACAGAATGTAGAAACTTTGAGAGCTAAATTTATTATCATACTAATCAAAATAATGTACAAATAGTGGAAAACATTAACATCATGATTAATTGTCCTTAATTGCTCATTTTAGAAATTGTCAAGTATTAAATTACTTTGATTTTTTGTAGAGAGGCCAATTTGCTCAATTTCAAAATTGAGAGAAACTAGACAGGTCTTTTCACCTAAACAAAAGGGTGTAGGTTTGACTTCATTTAAATCAAGGGCGAAGGGAGGTGCAAGTAACCACTTTGGCCCCTAAAATGAAACACTTTGCTTCTAGCCCTTGAAAATTTATAAAATTTTAAGTTAATATATAAATGGTAAAATTATAGTTTGACTCCAAAAATGATAAATGTTTGATTTAGTCAATCTAGAAATTATAAATATATATATTAGTACAATGAAAATATTGTATTTTAGGTCTCATAAAAATATGTAACTCAATCTCAACCCACTAGAAAAAATTTATGGCTTCACCCCTAGTTTAAATGTTTATTTTTTCCTGTTTAAGGGTCTTAAAAAGGATGATGGTAGAAGTAGACCTTATATAAAAGAAATTCTTAATATCTTTATATTTCAAAAATTATAAAAAAATTTCTTTTAATTTTAAAATTTTCTAATATAATTATTTTTATTCATATACTTCTAATATGATATTTTTTATTTTAGTGTGCAAGGCGATGAGGAGATAGTAATCGAAGAGATAATGAGGATTGAAGGGCAGCAATAGGGAGCTATCAAAGGCAGAGGGAAGAGGAATTCGGGATACGGGTGAGTGGCTGGTTAACTGGATTTTTCTTTATTTATTTAGTTTGATTGGAAACATGAGAATTGTCTCCTAAAATTTCAGAGGGTTGGGGTCGGTAGCTAAAATAGAAGTTGCCAATTGATTAGTGAGAAAGACTAGGGCAAATGTATGCTTCCTTCAAGAAACTAAGTTAGAAATGGTGTCAAAAGATTTAGTTAGAAAAATTTGGGGCAATGACTATTTTGAATTTACATTTGTAGCTACAATAGAAAGTTCAGGAGGATTGATGACAATATGGGATAAGGGTATGTTTACGGCCAATATGGAGTTTTGTGGGAACATGTTTATTGCAATTGAAGGAAAGTGGGTGTGTGAAGGAATAGAGGCAGTATTGATTAATGTATATGCTTCTAACAATGTGTCAAATCAAAAAATTCTGTGGGAAGATCTATATGGGTTGAGAAGTCAATTTAGTAGAGCATGGATAATAGGTGAGGATTTTAACGTGGTGAGAAATAAAAGTGAACAAATCAACTGTTAGGGCATAGAGAAGGGGTCAAAGGAGTTTGGTGACTTTATTAATAGATGTAAGCTAGTTGATTTGTCGTTATTGGGGAAAAAGTTCACATGGATTGGTCCGGACAATAAGCGTAATAGACTTGATAGATTTTTACTTGAGGAAGAATGGCTGGTTTAATTGAAAGACTTACAACGGAAGGAATGATAGCTAATTTTATGAGAAATTATGGGTTTAGTAGAGAAGAATAGAACGACCTCTTTACAATATCGTTATTGGGAAGAGAGAAGGTGATGCTTAGCAAATTGGTGGAGAAGGTGAGTAGTACGGTATTAGTTCCGGATATGGAGGATAAGTTTTGTTGGGCACATGATAGAAATGGGGAATTTTCGATAAAAAAATGTTCAGAATTATTGATAATGGATGGAGGGGAGGATATTTATTTTGCTTTTGACAAAATATGGAACTTAAGGTGCCACCAAGAATGCGAAGTTTTCTTTGGATGTTCACTATTGATAGAATTCCCATACAGGAATTTCTAGTCAAAAGAGGGGTGAATCTTCAAAACACCTTGATTAGTTGTTTATAGTGCAAAAGAGTTCCAAAGAGTGCAAACCATTTATTCTTCAAATGCAAATTTATTAAAGGTTTTTAGGTTAAAATATTCAATTAGTGGAAGGTTTCTTGGAATCAAGTAGATGGTTTTGAGGATTTCTATTCATTGTGTAATAACATGAAAATGGCTTAAATTAGGAAAAGTTTTTGGTTGATATCAATTTCGGCAACCTGTTGGACAGTATGGTTAGCAAGAAATGGTATGGTCTTTGAAAGAAAGATGATGACTATGGAAAATTTGATTTTTAAATCAAAGATGATGGCACTGCTATGGATTAGATCTATTTATGATGAATTAATGTTGTCCGAATAGGTGTAAGATTGATTCAATTAAATCCAAACCAGCTGCATTGATATGGCGCCCTCCTCCGCATGGATACTTAAAGTTCAATGTTTGTGGGATTGCAAACGAGGATAGAGCAGGCTGTGGAGGTGTATTGAGAGAGAGTCGCAAAAGCTTTATTTTTAGGTTCAATAGCAGCAAATGATACTAATTTAGCAGAGATTGGCGCGGTGATGGTAGCATTGGATGTATTTTTAGCTATGAAATGAAAGCTAAATGATTCTCTGTTTATAGAACTTGGTTCATTAGTGGTGTTTTATTGGTGTGCAAATGAGTCGATGAGACCATGGTCTCTTCAAGCAACTTTCACAGATATTGAAAGAGACTTTGAGAAGGTAGGAAATGTTTTTTTTTTTTTTTTTATGGAAGAAAAGAGTGGAAATGAAATGGCATCTTCCTTGGAGGTTGTAGGTATAAATCGTGAGGAAATGTTTAAAGCTTGGTAGTGAGCTATTGCTTTGATGTAAACATAAGTCTGTTAGTGATTGAATGTGTTTTTTTGGAATGCTGTAATGTTAAACTTTTGAACGCTATTCTTTTTTTTTTTTTTTTACAACAAGACAGATCAAATGAAGCAAAAAAAGAAGAAGATATTTTTGATTTAACATTTAAGAAGTTAATTATGGAGCAACCAATTTCTACTAACCAAAATCAAAATATTAAAGAAGAATAATAATAACAATAATAATAATCGATTGAGCTTTGACTCAGTTGACACTATTACTATTGCAACAACCAGTAGGACGTGAGTTTAAGTGTGTTTAAACGCATTTTTCCTTCAATTTAAGGGTTAGAGGTTATGGGTAAAAGTAAGCATTGTATCAATAATAATCTATAGATATATTTAAGCATGTAACTGAGTTGGCGTCACAAGTAAACTAAATACTGATTCAATTGAAAATTTACTAAAATGCATTTATATATACAAAGTAACATCATTCTGGAAGTGTTTTTATTTTTTTTATATTTTTTTAAATCAATTGAAAATTGTCTATAATGAGATTTGAATTTAGAACAACATACACAAAGCGGCTGACAGTAGTCGAGTTCCCCTAAAAATGTAAAATTTAACTTTGGCCCTTTATGTTATAAAAGATTTTAATTTAATAAAAAATAAAATTACACTTTAACCCTTTTAAAAATAAATAAAATTTTAATTTAATCCTTTAAAAATTATAAAAATATAAACTACTAAAATTATAAAATTACATTTCAAATTTTATAAAAATATACAATATAATTCCTTCCCAAAAAAAATTTCCCGACTTTATCGACGAAGATACATATAAAAACTTTATCTTTGCGAGTGCAATCCAAACATCATTTGATTTTTATATAAATTTTAATAAATATAATTACATAAAACTTTTTTAATCCACCATGAATATGTCAAACATCTTATAATAATAAAATCAAATAATATATAAAATAGAAGTGGCTGCTCGGTCGGGGACTGCCGCAATTGAGTTACACTCACTTACGCGGCTATAGGAGATAGGGTTTCACCAACACGTTTACAGTAACTTTACGTCTAGATAAGATGTTAAAATTTGTTATAAGTACTTATACTTTTTTATAAATTTAAAATTTAGTTTTTTTAGTTTCAGAAATTTATCATAAGTACTGAAAATAAATATTGTTATACATACATTTTGATTAAATTTTTGTACTTATTTTATTAGAATAATAAAATTTTATCAAAATATTTTAAAAATAATTAATATATTATAAAATTTTATATATAATTTTATTTTCATGTTTTATACTATATGTAATTCATGGTTGTTTGAACTACACTGAACTAGCTGGTTAGATTGGGAACCAATTAAGGTACCGGTTCAAATAAAGGTATTAGATAAGTTGACTTGGAAATGATATGGGCTAGTTGAATTGGATTTTTAATATTTTATTTTTATAAATTTTTAATTATTTATTTAATCAAATCAATATGGACCGGTTGAACCAAGCAAAAACTAATTAAATCAAGCGCTTGAATTAGATTTTTTAAAATTTCAAATTTTTATAAAATTTTTAATAATTTATTTAATCAAATAAATATACCGATCAAACTAATAATTTAATCAATTCCACTATCGATTTGGTTAGAAAAAAACCTTGCTTTAATTATTCAGACGGTATGTTAATGAAAAAAGATAGGCCAAAAATCTCAACTTCCAACATCCTATTGGGCAAAGCTAGCCCAGTGTGGTTTTTAAGTTCAAAAGTCGAACAGCCTCACGAGCCCATACTGAGAAGGTACTACAATCACACAAATTATAAGCCTATGAGCCCTAGTCTATACCCTCTTGACTGTGCACATATAATAAGACTTTGCCAGTACCTATGGCAGACCCAGTTACAGTGTTGGAGAGTAGCCCATTGTTTAAGAATAATTGAAAGGATAATTTTTTTTTGTCTGATAATGATTAATTCTTCCGTCGTAAGTATTTTTCGTAAAAACAAATGGTTAAACATGAAATATGTTTCATTCTCATTGATAGATACATTACTTCTAATCTAATGATTATGGATGAAGTGAGCGACTGTCACACCAGATTTCATAGTTAATTGAAAGAATAATTTATATAACTTTTGTATTGTTATATTTTCTTATTATAAACAAAACTTGGTCTTACCTTATCCGAGCATTTTGTTCAATTTAGAGCTATAATTTACTCAATTTTAGTTCAAATAATCAAAAAATCAACTTTGGAATTTAACTTGAAATCAATGAGTATTGTTATCGAAGCTCAAACTCACCTCAAATTTAAATCTAATTATTCAAGTTTTGCTCGATTATTTATGTGATTTATATAATTGAATTCAAATTCAAACTCATTTTATAATATATTTTATTATAAGTAAATAACAAAACTTAGAATTTTGGATTTTTTTTAAAAATTAAGGTCTTGAATTTTAACTGTATTTATTAAAGATAATAACTTAATACTGAAAACTTGTTATAAATAATAAAAAAATCAATTAGACTTGTGAGTTGCTTGAATTGAATATTCAAAATTGGTTTACTTGATAGTTCAAATTACTCAAATTCAAACTCAAATTCCAATTAATAATGATAAATTTATTTTCGAACCAAACTTAAATTTGAAGTATTATTTGCACATTATGCTTGAAATTATTGAATACAAATATATAAGTTCTGAATATAAATAAGAGGATAATGCGTTTCAACATATTCGAACCCACGTCTTCTTGTATTGACAATAATATCCATACTAATTAAACTAAAACCAAAGCTAATAAAGGAATCTTACACAGAGATGATTTGAAACTTGTAGCCTGTGGAAGACACCTGTCAAAATTTGGTGGGATATTGATGGTTCAATTGAATATACTTTTGCCCAATGAAGAAGATACTCACAAATCACATATCTTTGAAACTTATTTTTTTTCCTTTTGGGCAACAACTCATATATAATTAATTAATTAAATTAATACCTAAATCAAAGCCTTTCAACTTTCTTAAGTTTCATGATTAAGGATTTCAAGGGTGACAACTCACTCCCACAAATCGATAAGACAACTTTTAACTACAATCAACCATGAAAGCTTACCGACCCCCCCCCCCCTCTCTCTCTCTACTTCTGTTTTCCAGCCAACAATCATCCCCTTCTTTGACTCCCTTCTCCATCAAAAAGAATTTTATATTAAATTATAACATTTATAACTCGTTTAGTTAATAATAATATGGTGATTGCTCACATCATCTCTTAATTATGTAATTAGCAGTTCGATCACAACTCATAAAAATGGAGTACATTTTATGGTCCATTATTTACCTATTCTATCTGCAATGAAAGAATTAATCACTGTTGTCGATGGTGAATACTTTAATTTTGACAAAAGCGAGAATCCTTATTTATACATTAGCTTCATCTTTAATAGTGCATCCCACGTAGATTATTTCTTAAAATTTTTTTTAAAAAAAATTATCATTATATTGAAATTGGACCACTTCATCTTTGGTTGACATATTATTATTTTGTTTAGTTTTGAATGTCTCCTAAATTCTCTATTGTAATAATAATTATTGAGCAATCCCCCCCCCCTCTTGAGAGGTTCAAATTATCAAGTATTTGGTTGGTAGCCATCATTCCAAACCTGCCCCACATGGGATCTCTATGAATCGAAATTTCTCGTCATGAGGATGGTGACAACCATTCATCATAGGCTGCAATATTCAATGGAGATGAAGGTGACATACATAGCTTCAATGGATAAGCTTAGCTTTCTCTTCCCCTACTACCTTAAAGTAGGCCCTTCTATAATGATAGTTTGCGCTAATTTTGCTCTAAACTATTGCACCTTTGCATGTCATGATGTTAGTATTAAATCCATTCATAAATCATATTTAAATTCCGGTTGCATCAATTTAATAAGATACCAACAGAGTTTAAATGTTTATGTTCAAACAACATCTAAATTAAAATAGGTTGATAATTTTTTTTGGTAAATTATATTAGTAGTCATTTGATAATTAGTAAATTTATTTTTAGTCATTCAACTATTTAATTTGTCTTTTTTAATCACAAGAAGGCTAACGTGGGCAGTTTTTGTAATTGGCATAATAACAACTTCAACCCTCAACATTTATAAATTTTGTCAATTTAATCATTATTCTAAAAAATTAACCCTCAGTATTCACACATTGTATAAATTGAATTTATTTTTATTTTTATTTTTTGTAGTTTTGCCTTTCTTATGACATTAAGAGTTTTGCATATTTTTAATCAAATTTAGTTGATAATTTTTTTTAACTTTTTAGGTGAAAGGGTCATAAAAAAAAGCAAAATTGCAAAAAAAAAAAAGAATTACACAAGGTGTAAATGTTGAGGGTTAGATTTTTTAGAATCAATACTAAATTGACACAATGTATAAATATTGAGGGTTAAAGTTGTTAGCATGCTAATTTTAAGTGCTGTCACCATTAGCCAGCTCGTGATAAAAAAAAAGGGACAAATTGAATAATTGAGTGACCATTTTATAACTTTTCATAGTTGGATGACCAAAAAAGAAATTTACTAGTAGTTGAGTGGCCATTTTGTAATTTTTCATAAATGGGTGACCAAAAAAAATTTACTAATAATTGATCGACTACTAATGTAATTTACCCAATTTTTTTATACAAATGATCAATTGTTAAAATGACCCATTACTTGCCTATTGAGTCTTAGCTTGATTGGTATGGGTATTGTTGTCAATACAGAAAGACGTGGGTTTGGGTGCGTTGAAGCACATTGTCCTCCTATTTATGGACTAGGAAGAGACTATAAATAATTCTAGAAATCGTGTAAAAAAAAAACAGATATACTCAAAACTTATAATGAGATTACATATGACAATATTTAAACTCTACTTACAGAATTAAATTTTTTTATTAATAGAGTATCAAATGCTAATCTTAATATTATATCCACACATTTTTTTAAAATTAAAATTATGAATTTGTAGGAATAAATGGATGTAGGTGGTATCAAGTCATTGAAAACAAACACAAAAGTTTGAACAAAACCCTACAAAATATTATATCAAAAGTAAGTTAGGGTTTTATCATACATCGAGAAATGTTGCCCATTTTGGTTAATGAGGCCCACGGTTTTACTTTTACAACACAAGATGTAACACCATGAATGCATGACAGGTCACTACGCAGCCCCACATACCACTAACTCTGATTTCATTTTAATAACCATCTATTTAATTTTAAAGTTGCATTTTCAACGACCAAATATTTTGCATTTTAAAGACGAAACCATGGATTTAAACTTTAAATATATATTGTTAATTAGGGTAATTATGAAACTTGAAAAAATTAATTTATATAGATCGTAAAATAAATCTATAAGACCTTAATTTTATAAAATAAGGTATATTCTCAATAAAAATATATATTTACCCCGATCAACTATTGGTGAAAGTAAAAAGATAAGTAATGGCCTTGACTTCAAATATGGCAAGTTTGAAGCTCACGAATTTAATTATCTGTTTAATTTTTTTTATAGAATAACCGGTTTAGAAGCAAATCTAAAGAAGAAAATCACAAAAAAGGGAAAGAAAAAGAAACGAATATTGTTAATGAAAAGGTGATTTAGCTAATGAAGCAACACAATGGGAAGTTGACTAGGGTATTGACAGATTTGATGACCCACATTAATTAGGAAGCAAGTCATGAATATGTTGGCTGCCAAACGTTTTGAAGACAATCTTCACAAGTCAAAGCTAGCTAGGGCCATGGATGATGATGATGATGATTGGCTTTCAAGTACGTACTACGAATAGATATTGTAAATACCATACCAATTATTTCAAAATGTTTGAAACTATGCATGGAGAATATATTATAACAATAATGAAGGATGAGTATCTTCTGATCTTTTTTGGTTAATGAAATTCCAAATGGAAGGGCAGCAAAACTTCTAATTAATTAAATTTACGTCGGGTTCATCCGTTTATCTATCTATACCATCGTAACATGATGGACTGAATTGTTAATTATTAATCAAGTCACTTGGTTGTAAAATTACTATAAGCTACATCTTTTTTACTATCTTAACTTTACTTTTACAATTAGAGGTGGCAAACAAGCGAGTTGAGGTGGGCTTGAAACAAGTTGTCTTTAGATTCGGATTATCTCAAGCTTAGATTATTTTGGGTTTGGATCAACTCGAGCTTGGATTTTCTTAGACTCACGCCCTTTTGGATATAGACTTTTTTAAGCTTGCATTTTCTCGAATTTGGATCTATTTGGGTTGGACGAGTTTAAATAGATTAATTTTTTTTTGATGTTTTATAAATTATATTTTGAATGTAATAATTAATTTTGCTTTTACATGATGATAACACAATACAAGTTTGCTTCATACAAAACAAAAAATTTGTATAGATATTTTATTTTAATAGAAATGTTGTAAAAACATAACAAAAACGTGCTTATTATATGTAATGTTTATAATTATATAATACATGTAATGTCTTTATCTATTCAAACTCAGACTTTTACTTACATCAAAGTGTATGAGTAACGCATACATAGTCCATCATCCATTCAAGATTTAGGCATGCCACACTATGAATGTCATAAGTTAATAAATTCATAAATGGATTCAATATCTATTCTTCTTGGGTCCAATCCAATGTATGACCGCCTTCCCAACCCTTGACGTGCAAGCACCGGGATTAAGCAAGAATCAACACTAAAATAGTACTCAAATCAAAACAATTTTGTGTGGCGTCTTCAAGTGTGACAGGTCAGTTGTAATATAAATTGTACTATGGTGTATAGGAGTACTCTGAGGATCAAACCCAAAGGAGTCAGTGATTAAGTGATTTCAAGTTACAAACGTGCAATTAAAGATTCTAAACAAATACTTGCTAGATATTATAGTACGACAAGCCATTCAAGAGTCTAATTATACTAAATAACTAAAATTTACAAATGACTAAATTGTAAAGAAAACAAACTACACGATAATCAAATATGAGCAAATACGATAACAGGGAGCGGTTAGTTGATTTTTATGTGGTTGGTTTATCTCTCAACCTCACCAACTAACTTGGGACTAATCAAATTGGTGCCCAACAAGATCTTCTATCAGTTTCACTTATCTTGATTTTCCCTTAAGGGTGCTAATCCTAAGTTTTTGAGTCTATTTGATTTAATTTAGTTTTGTAATTTTGTAACACCCCAAACCCGGCCTAGACGTTATGGCTGAATCTGGCGATGACACATGATAGTGCTTTCAAAAACTAAGTTATCACAAAAGCCCATTTCTTTGTTTTAAAAATTATTCGTTAACTTATGTTGTTTCAAAGAAGTTATCCATTTTCAAAACATTGTTAATTTATAATTAGTTTCAAAACATTTTACTTTGCGGAAGCTTCTGAACAAAATACGATCACGTTGATTTGATAAAATAGTTGTTTCTTTTGAAAACCAACGTTTCCTATCACTAGCAGTTATAAACCAAATCAACGGAAAGTAAAACCCAAATCAAGTAAAAATCCATAATGGCTATATTACAATAAAAATACCCAAATAATAATAATAATAAAAAGAAACGTAATCTAGTACGGTAATAAATGCAGTCGTGTGGCCACCACTGAATCCTTCGCTACACCAATCCGCCTAAGTTTGGGGATTACCTATACAGTAAAAACAAAGGGGTGAGTTTACGAAACTCAGTGTGTAACCACCATACAATCATGTATGCAAAATGCAAGCAGTAATAGACTGGGCCTAAGCCTTTTCAGTAACAATAGCAATAGGCCTTAGCCCATTACAGTTCAGTAACGGTAGCAGTAACAGTAGCAATATCAGTAGGGCCTTAGCCCATAACAATATCAGAAATCAGTAATGCAGTGTACAACATGCAAGTCCTACCCAACTATCCACTATACACGATCTCCTGTCCAACCCTGCACTCCTGTGGGGAATAAATCACCCACTCATCCCTACACTTACAAATTAGCACCGGTTACGGCACTAAACAGTATTCGCAGCAAAGCTACCAGTATAACAGTAGGCTTAAAGCCTTCAGTGATTTGCAGCAGAGCTGCCAGTACAATACACTTCCTCCAATCATAATATCCCATCCCCATGCAATGCATCATACAATAATAACATGCTATGTCATGATATCAATTCATACAGTAGCAGTATAGTGCAATAAAGTCATGCTCAATATCATCTATCAGTCATGCAGTCATTTCATACAATTAGGGGTCTAAATGTAGCTTACTGACCCTACAGTAGGTCCACAGTCATCTCGAGTGACCCGTGCAACCTTTACAAACAAATCAGTCAATAGGGCTCACACGTCTATGTTGGAGCATGTGGGCCTACATCTAAATTAGCCTTGGCCGTGTGGATCACACGGCCTGGCCCAAATTCTACACACCCGTGTGGTTCACTTGTTTGGGCCCACACGCGCGTGTGGCCTACACAGTCCAATTGGTCAAGCTCGTGTCTCGTACAAGGCCTCGCCGGCCATCACACGACCGTCTCATGCACCCGTATTCTACACGCACGGCCTGGTTCATCAACCACACAGTCGTGTACTGCCACACGGCCTACCACATGGGCGACCACATACTCGTGTGGCATCGACAATGAGATTTTTTGGCTTTTCGTCGATACTCATTTCCAGTAATTGGGGTGCACACCTGGTTCAAATTCGACGCGTAATCACTCCTAAGCATCCCAATACTTAAAATCGACAATCCCGAGTCTAAAATCAATCATTAAATTAAATTGTTATCAACAGATAAATTCTGAAATTCAACGACAACTTTACCTTCACGAATCAACGACGATTTCTTACTATTAGTAAGCCGAGTGGTAGCCCTCTCATCCTTAATTGACTCCTAAACAGAAACAGAGTTCTTAATAAACCATCGGTAAAAATAAATAAAACGTAAAAATGCACCTTTACCTACCGAACGCGCAACCGATTGAAAAACAACAAAAACGATTAAAAAAAGAAAGAAAAACAAAAGAAAAGGGAAAAGTAATTGAATTTCTGGCAGAAAAAGAAACGTAAACAGCAGCAAAGTGGAGACGAAAAAGAAGAAAAAGTCGGTAATTCTTGGAAAATAGAGAAAGAAATAAAACTAAAATTTGGGAGAAACTAGTCAAAATCAGATATTCTCTTAATCCCACATTTTTCTCCTAATATTACTCCTATAACTGTCCACTAATCATCAGAATTTTACTAACGCACAACCACCTACACATCACAGATAGTAAAAATAAAATCTCATTGGTCATGCAAAGATTCGAACCTCAGACCTCCTACCATGTAACATCCCACTTAACCACTAGACCAGCAAACCCATTCTATTATAATTTTACCCACATTTGCTTATAAGTCTATTAAACAAGAGCAAAGCTTTATTCAATTCAAACAAAAATTTTGCTCAGGTTAAGGCTTGGACCTAAGACTTCTCAGACACTCTTAGAACACATAACCACTGATGCAGACAGACAATTGTGTTAACAATTTACTGAAAAAATTATACAAAATTTGGGGTGTTACAAATTTAGTACCCAAACCCAAAAATCAATTACCCAACATTTTCATCAACCAGCCCTAAATATTTAGCCACTCATACGCATATTGAAACCCATAATCAATAAGAAATCAAATGAAAATAACACTAACTTAAACCCTAAGCAAATTAATAAAAACCCAAGCTTTCTTGAAAAAGCTTGAATACAACAACAATGGTAGTAAGAAAAGTAAACAACATTAAAGGAGTGATTTTTAACAAAGGCAATGCAATAAAGTAAAATGTCGTTTGATTAATGGATTATATTGTAACTACAAAAGAGTTTAAAGGACTAAATAAGCAAATAAATCCTAGTTACAGTAGTAACTAACTTAACTAACTATAAGAAACTAAGAAACACTAGAAAAATAAGGAAGAAATGAAACTCTAAACTATGGAGAAAAAAAACTAAACCCTAAGAGATGAAGAGAATAATCCTAAAAACCTAAAAATATGAAGTGTAATGTTTGTTTCAGCCAATTTGTCCTATTTCAATAGAGTTTATGTACAAAAACATTGACCAAGTTATCTCTAAATGTCTAATTTTGGTTAAGGGACACGTTGGACAAGGATTGCCCTTGTGGTCATTTTTTGTCTCCCTCGACAGTGATATCGCGATACCCAAAACAAGGTATCATGATATCAGTTCTAGTCTTGAAATGGGGGTCCTTGGGAGTCTTGGGTATTGCGATACCCCTATAGGTGACTCAAGCTTTCTTGTTTCAACACTGTCAGTGGTATCATGACTTTCATACTTTGATATCACGATACCCTCCTTCTCGATGATGTTCTCACTTCATTTGGGCCACCGTAGGCTTCCTATATCATCCACCAACCTCGTTAGATGTCTCGAATACCAATTGGTCATCTCGGTCTCAAAATAGCATAAAACACACACTAATTACTTATTCATACAATGAACCAAAACTAAGTAAAAGCATGACAAAAACATATATATTGCTCGAAAACAAGTTCTTTAAGCGTGATAGGAAGCCTAATTTGACATATCAAATTATGGAAGATCAATATACTATCAGTCCAATTAGTCACATCTATGTCTCTATCTTTTGGGAGTCATCGGCTCCTATGCCCAAGACAAAACATCTCCCCAATTGGACTTGATAGTGATATATTAGTCTTTCAATCGGTTTGCTCATTTTCGATTAGACTAATGACATGTTTAGGTTTTTCTACTAATATAATATGTCTTTTCGTATTATGATCTGACCACATAATACATCTTAGTATTAGTTTAAATATTAGACAATCAATGAGAAACATTTGCTTCCTTTTTGCTTTGCTTGCAAAAATCATATGAAGACAATTATACAATGTATATCAATGAATAATTTTATTAAACAATCTGTTCGAAAAAAATTACAAGTGTACATTGACAAAAATACTACACTTAGGGCACTAGATCCAACAACAATCACTTATGAATTGAAATATAATATCAAATTTGATACTAGAAGCCATAATGATGACACTATCCAGACTAAAGCTCTTGTTGTTGAGGAAGTTGAAAAAGACCTATTTGGAGAGGAAGTTGAAGTTCCCACACCCAGTGCCTCAAATATGTTGTCTCGTGCACAAAGGTTTCAAACTCTGAAGAATCTTTATCTTGAGTTAGTCTTTGTTAACTCACTTAATGTCAGCATCAACAAGAGAAAGTGTGATGTGTTGCAATATATTCGATATTTATAAGCTAAAGACCCTTGTAGAGGGTTCTTTTGATGAAGAGAGGAAGCACTGCAAACAGGTAAACGAGATGTATTGGAAGAAGGTGGAGAGGAAGACTAGAGCATATTCGGTAACACTAAGTGTAACAGCATATGATGGTTGGTAAGGTGGAGAAAAAGAAATATAACTGACGATCAGGCTTAATAAATAAGTAAGTTGAGAGAATTTTAAAGAGAGCCCTTTGAGAGTTCAAAATGTTAAAAATGTCAAAAGTGCCCCCAAAAAAAGTCTTTTTACCACTTGTGAAAAGCTCATATTTATAATTTTTCAAGAATGTAAGTTACAAAGTTGGTAATTAATATGAATAATGTAATTAATTTTCAGTTACGATTATATTAATGCTAAAGAAGGGATAGTGAAAGGTTTTATTGGTGCTGGTAAATAGTAAGAAGAATTCACTATGTTTCTAAAAGAAAGGAAAATCACTCAACGTTAAAGGAAAAGGTTAAAAAGAGAACTCTTAACTACCTCTACATCTAAGCTACCAAGCCATGCTCTCCGGAACATCCCAAAAATGAAGATAATCTAAAAACCTTGCCATATTCCAAGATTACTTCTACTTCTTCTAATTTGGCGAATCGGTACCACGTGAAACATCTTTCGCGGAACATCTCTTGAAACACAAGATGATGATTGTTCTCGGATCAGAGTTGTTCTTGAATAATGATTATTTTGACTTGTTTCAAACGTGAGTTGTTCTCGACATAGTTGTTCTCAATGTAGAGGTTGTTCGGAATAAGAGTTGTTCTGTGGTGATGCTTTCTTTGGTAAAGCTTATTTTGAATAATGGTTCTTCCCAAAAAACACAATTATTCTAAATACAAGTTGTTCTAAACAATGGTTGTTCTAAATATAACTATTCCTGAAACGTCGTTATTCTAAACAAAAGTTGTTTCGAACTTTAGTTGATCTCAACATGAGTTGTTTTCAGATAACAAGTACATTGGGTAATAATTTTTTTTAACTAAAGCCTTGTTCTGACATAACTATTTTGGACATAGTTATTCTTGAACAACAGCTGTTCTGAACAACAACTATTCTAAACAAGAGTTGTTACTCCGAAAGAGATATGTTTACGTAGCACAATTTTTTAAAATATAATATTCTTTGTTTTATTTTAAGAAAGAGATAAAATGTTACTAACCAAAATTGAATATTACAACCTTTAAAAGTTCATCTTTGAATTTTTGTCAAAAAAAAAAAGGTAATAGTTAAGGAGAGCGGACAATTTTCTTTTTGGGTTATTATGATTAAAGGGAATTATATTTAGTTGTGATTTGAACAATGATGTTTGAATTTTTAAACTTTGTTTTGTTTTAAGTTATTTTTGGACTTGGATTTGCATTTGCTTGCATGATTTAATTATTTTTGCTTCTAGATCATGCTTTGTCAAAAATTCCAAAATAGTGATTATCAAGATGTGTTATGCAACTATTGTGGTTGGGTTGTGCCAACATTAAGAAGCACAACATTATGCTATAACATTAATTTTTTAGTTACCAGTTTTGACTCATTACTTGTACTTATTTTTCCTTGTGATACACAACATAAAATACATAATTAGATTAAGCAAGAGACTATATTCTAGTTTGGATACTATAAAGATAATCTTTTATTTTTGAATTAGATGTATAAAGGTGAGGCTACGATTTAGATAAAATGGGTTAATTTAAAATATTTTTTTATATCAAGTTGATTCTAGCGTAAATTTAAGTTTAAATTACGGTAACAATTGTTGCATGTACATTTCATTAATTATAGTTAAAATTATTACCATAATATAGTTAAATTTACTTGTGACTTTATTTGTGATATATTGTTCTTTTTATACAAAATTAAATTTTTGTTAATTAAATAAATTTAAAATATTAATTTTATATAAAATTATTAATATTTTGATTGAGTAATAATTCCTCATCAATAGACGAATAATTATTTAGTATTTTTTAATAATATTAGCAAGAAAAAAAAAGATGATTAAAATGAAAAGGTAATGCACAGATCGGGTTCAGGGCCTAGAGGTGTGCATGGGCCGGGCCGGGCCGGGTTTGGGCCGGGCTCATTTAAAAATTTAGGCCCGTTCGTCGGGCTCGGGCCGGGCTGGGCCCGGAAAATGGGCCTAAAATTTTGCCCAAGCCCGACCCGAAAAAAATATTAAAACCCGGGCCCGGCCCGGCCCGCCCATATTAATTTTTACACTATTTTTTATATAATTTTAAAATATATATAAACCATAAAAAATACTAAAAAACCAAAATAAATATTTCTCAATAAATAAAAAATAAATTTTAAAAAATATGTATACTTAAATAACAATAAAATAGATGTAACTTAACAAACAAATGCCTCTAAAATAATAACAAAATTAACAAATGTCTTTAAAATAATAACAAAATTAACAATAAAATAAGTTTTATACAATATCTAAACAATAACAACAAAATAGTAGCAATATAATAGTAAAATGATAGCAAAATAGGGAGAAAATAATAGGAAAATATTATTAAAAAATAAATTATTTTTTGTCTTTAGTGAATTCGGGCCGGGCCGGGTCGGGCCCGGGCCGAAAATATCTTACCCGAGCCCGGCCCATTTTTTAAACGGGCCGTATTTTTTTGTCCAAGCCCATTTTTCGGGCCTATATTTTTGCCCAAACCCTCCCACATTTCGGGCGGGCCTTCGGGCCGGGCCGGGCCGCCCGGCCCATGCACACCTCTAGTTCAGGGCGGCATGCTTTATTTATGAAAAAAGATAAAAAAAAACCCTAGCTAGGAAAAATAAAAAAAAAACACTTTGGCAGGTCATCATGTCGGTGGATATTCACCTAAAAATTGATGAATACATATTATATATTATATTGGATAGAAAAATGTGGGGGGGGGGGGGGGGAGAAAAATAGATAATACCCAAAAAGAAAAATAGCTTTAACTGGTGTTAAATGTAATTCTTCGGTTCAGTTGTGGTCTAAATTCGAATTGTATTAGTCATATTTGTTGTTTGAGTTTTATTTTATTTGTAATTCATCAAAAAAAATACAACGCTTATTTGAAGCAATAAGGTTAGGAAAATCATCATTTCAAATAAAAATTTTAAGTTAAATTAGACAATTAGTCCCCATATTTTTTTTCTTTTGAGCAATTTAATTTTTTTATATTCTTTTAACTTTCTTTTTTTCTTTTTTTCGTTCTCTTCTACTTTTTCCTTTATTCTAACTATCAAAATAGTCATTTTTATTTACATCATATTACATTTTAGTCACTTATATTTGAAATGTTACGTTTTAGTTATTTACATTAACATATTGTAATATTTTAGTAATTAAACTATTAATTATCGTTAGCGGTAACAATAAATTGACGTGACACGTTAAATAATCATTTCAAACAAAAATTTTAAATTAATTTATACAATTAATTCCTATTTTTTTAAGCAATTTAATTTTTTCCATTTACGTTTTTTTAACTTTTTTTTTCCTTTATTTTCCTATCCCAGATACTTTAACCAGATTTTTTGCTAAGGTGAAAAAAAGACCTACCTTGTTCTTAGATTGAATGCATTGCAAAGATTGATTTGATTTGCCTTTCATTTAACAATTTGTTGTCGGCTAGCTGTTGCATTAAAATTTATGCTTCTTATGTTCGTTAAACCCTATTAAATGATGCAATTATTTTAAATATTTATAGATATTTAAGGAAGATTTGATAAAAAAAATATAATTTCAAATTTATTTGTCAATATTTATATCTTTTATTAATTTAATTCGTATTTTTTAATTAAATTTGATTATAAATCTTTTAAAAAAAGTTAAATTATTTGTAATAAAAATGTTGATTAAACATTATTTTTATTATTATGTTGGTATGACAACTCACGTAGCAGTTTATATATACTTCATGTTAACTTGAAAATATATATATTGCTAAGTCATAATAAAATTTTATTAAAAGTAGAAAAATAGAATTTATTTGAATTCATGAAAAAATAACTCAAATAAATATTCACTAAATTTCGACAAAGTTTCCCCTCGATATGTGTATGTGAAAATTGACATCCCTAATTTATGTTTATAGAAAAAAACCATAAGAGTTGTGTTTGAATTGAGTTTAGGGTTAGCAACCTAATTACTTAGATTTGCTATCTATAAATAATTCTTTTTAATATTAATTCATTCCATTAAATAATTTGCACATTAATATTAAGATTAAGACATCTCAATGACTCTTAAATTAAATTTCTCTTCAATTCATATTGTATCAATACAAAGTAGATAGAACTCTTTTTTCAATATCAAGTCCCAAAAACACTTGAAGTCAACCTCATCAACCCAAAATTTAGTGTCAAAGGATTTTGGATCAATTCTCAGACAATATTAAGCACGCAACTCTCTAAATCTATTTTCAAGATCAAGTCTTTATGACACTTGAATTGAACCTCATCGACACAAAATCAAGTCTCAAACACTTTTGGATCAAGTCTCGATGACCTTTGAAGCAATCCGCATCCATCCAAGATCAAATCTAAATAACCTATTTTATCAAAGCTTCATTAAAGAAAAGAATCAAAAAAATTTTATTGTATTTAAGAAATTGTAACTCAATTTTATAAATAAAATTCTTTGATTTGTTTCAATTTTCCAAATCTTATATTCTACAGAATTTATGTGTATTGACATCATATTATTAAAATTAGAAGCATTTTGGATTATATATTCTCAAAAGAGTAAGTGATTAAACCTCTGTATTTAGGGTTTGAATTTTGACGTTTAAAAAGAAAAAGAATTGTTTTAGAAAATAACAAGTGAAAATATGAGCCATCATCAACATTGAAGAAATAAAGATTTTAATTGAAAATGACCAAAAATTTAATGCGTTAGTAGTGAGTGAGAAGCCTGCGAAAGAGTTGCTTAAGAATGTATTAAAACGACCAACAATTTCGGCCAATGTGCCTAACCCCCCATAGGTCTGAAAAAGGAGCCAAATACTCGCTGTATCACCACCACTCAGCTTAAAGCTTAGAGTAAATATAATTTATTTGATTAAAGTTGTCTAATTAAGGCTTTGATTTTTTATTAGTTTGGTCAAATTATGAGGTTACCTTTGTATTATCATCAAATTTCAGATTCAATTATTGTATTTTAATTTAATTTATGAATTTTGAGAAAATTAAATTAGGGTTTCAAAATCCTAATGATTTGGAATCATTCCTAACCAATAACAGTAGGAATAAAAAAAAATTTGTCAAATTAAATTGCATGATTAGCCAACAAGTTATTGATTCTACGTAAATGACTTGCATCGTGTAAGTCTAAAGTTGAAATCAAATAAGAGTGAACATAGATTGGTTTAAAAATGAACCAAAATTGAATCAAATCGAGATGAATTAATTTCCATTTATTCAAATCAATTCGTTTTATTATTTTTTTTTAAATAATTTTTTTGTTCTAATATGTTAAAGATAATTTCACTAATTTAAATATAACATATATCAATAGCATAAGGGAGCAATCGCTAATGTCTTTTGTTGGCAGGCTAATGATTAAGGTTCAAATGTTGTTGATGTAACATTCTCCTTAAATTTGTAACTTAACTTGATTAATTACAATCTTAACACAATGTTTTTGAAAATTAGACTAGTAATTTAGCTCTTAGCCAATCGACTTAGTTTATTGAATGAATGAATAAATTACTTAAAAAAATAGATTTAATCATCAATTCAATCAGTTTGATCACTCGGGTCAACTGATCCAACCAGTTGATTCTGAAAATAGCGTTCTAATTCAAATGCTAAACAATTCTTTTAGCCAACTTTTAAAATTGGGTAAAAGAAATAAAGGGATGGAATCCCAAGTTTAATAACAAAATAGGGAGTAAAATTATAATTTAGTCGATAATTTTGAAATAATTTAGATTCAAAATTAAACACATAATTCGAACGTAATGATAAGGAATACCACCTACTAAGCTACGACTACTACTCGTAGGCAAAAACAAAAAATGAAGAAAGAGAGATGGGGCAGTCAAAAAGAGACTATCCTTAGATACTGTATATGCATCAGCAACGACTCACATCTCTCCTGCATAGTTTATTTCGTCGTCTTCCTTAGCTTTTAAACCCATGTGTCCCTCTGTCACTCTCTCTTTCCTTCTATTGCTGCTGTTGTTGCATGCTGCCATACGTGTGTTCCTCCCTCCACTTTCCTTTTACTTTGTCCATACCAGTGAAAAATACCCTTTCTTTTTTTCTCTCTCACGCACGCTCCCACAGTGTCACTACCATTGCATACGTACTTTTATACATATATGGGACCATTGTCCTTTGCTTCAATATTCTAGCTTTTTCGTGAAAGACACGATCCCCACTCTCCTTCTCTTTCTTGATTCCCTTTTATCTTCTCTTCACTACTCCTTTCATTCCGATATGGAAATGGAGAATCAGCATCACCATCATCATCAGCATCATCAATATGGTATGCCTGATCTTAGGCAACTACTCAATGGAAGGCCAAGTCATTTCCAAACGGTTCAACAGGGTTCAGAGTTGTTTTCCTCCGGTGACCGGAACCTTCCGCCGCTGCAGCATCACCACCAGTTTGATATGATGCAAATGGTGGGTAGACAAGTTGTTGGTCATGAATTGATGCCTCCTGGTGGACTTCATCACGAGTTCAGTTCTGCTGCTGCTGCTACTCCCACGGCTGCTATGGCTGCAGCAGTCAATAGTGGTTCAACACCAAGTGCTAGTTGTGGGTTCGAAGGTGAAGCTGTTGCCTTTGGAGGTGATGGAGGAACTGGAAGATGGCCTAGGCAAGAAACTTTAACACTTCTTGAGATCAGATCTCGGCTTGATCCTAAGTTCAAAGAAGCTAATCAAAAAGGTCCTTTGTGGGATGAAGTTTCCAGGTATATATACCCTAATTCTCTCTTTCCAAAGGGTTTCTTTGTTTTTTTAAACAATCAACAAAAATGGGTCCTTCGTTTTCATTCTTACATGATTTCCAACAGAAAGATAAGTAGCTTAAATCTTAATTTATGTTAACTAAACCATGTTTTGTCCTATAAGAAAAGGACTATACTGTGAACAAGTTGAGTTCAGAACCAGTCAACCAGGTGGTGTTTATGGGCTGATCATTATTCATTTCACTAATCAATAAGCCTTCTACTGACTTGTTTTCTTTCCTTCAAAAATATGTTGCCTCCATTATTGTGTAAAGATTTTTGTCTGTTTTTTTTTTTTTTTCTTTTGGTATAAAAATGAATAACCTTTTGTATGTTTTAAGTACACATCTACTAGTTTTATCCAATCTTCGCCTTGTATATTTGAATGGTCAATAACATGCTTTATTGGGTTAACTGCAAAATGTTCAGCAAAGGAAACACAGTATTATTTTATCATAGCATTGGCAAAAAATCATCACATGATCCTTTAATAGCCAATCTTTAGGGTTCCCATTTTACAATCCCCCATCTCTCTTGTTACTGTAGGATCATGTGTGAAGACCATGGATACCAAAGGAGTGGGAAAAAATGTAGGGAGAAATTTGAAAACTTGTACAAATATTACAAGAAAACTAAAGAAGGGAAAGCTGGAAGACAAGATGGTAAGCATTATAGATTCTTTAGACAACTTGAAGCTTTATATGGAGAGTCAAGCAATTCAGTTTCAGGCCATCAATTTACTGGGAACAGTTTTGGGTTCCATGGTACTCAAAATTGCAATATTGGTCACTCTCAAAAGCTTTGTGATAGCCTTAGTCTCTCAAATTCCTTTGAATTTGAACCTTCTTCTTCAGATGACAATGATTTGAGCACTGAAATGGAGATCAATGGTGGTTCATCAGAGAAGAGGAAAAAGAAAAGGAGTGGTGGTGGTAGTAGTAGTAAGTGTTGGAAGGCAAAGATTAAAGAGTTCATTGATTTGCAGATGAGGAAACTAATGGATAGACAAGAAACATGGCTTGAGAAGCTAACAAATACCCTTGAAGAAAAGGAAAAAGAAAGGGTTTTAAGGGAAGAACAATGGAGGAAAGAAGAAGCTGCAAGGATTGAAAGAGAACAAAAGCTTTGGGCTAAAGAAAGAGCTCGGATTGAAGCTAGAGATTCTGCTTTAATGGAGGCTTTACAGAACTTGACTGGTAAACAATTTAAGGACATTGTTAAACCAGATGATTGGCAAGAAAATGAAGTTTCTAGGCTAATACAACTTAAAACCACCATGGAAGGTTGTTCTGAAGAGATCCTATGGGAAGAAGTAGCTGCTAAAATGGCTTGTTTAGGCTTTGAAAAGAGTGCCTTAATGTGCAAAACAAAATGGGAAAGCATTGGTGCTTATTTAATGAAAAACAAAGATAGTAACAAGAAAAGAAAGGAGAACT
The DNA here is from genome assembly GCA_020496765.1 of Gossypium stocksii. Classification (NCBI taxonomy): domain Eukaryota; kingdom Viridiplantae; phylum Streptophyta; class Magnoliopsida; order Malvales; family Malvaceae; genus Gossypium; species Gossypium stocksii. The sequence continues at coordinate 114,359,824 of CM035621.1, forward strand.
GTGACTATTATCACAACAACAATGAACCACTCTACAGTGACTCAGTGAGTCACTCTAATGCTACTGCTGGTGCTGCTGGCAATGGTGTAAACGACAGTTGCTTTCGTTTCTTAATGGCTGATGGTGAGAACTATTGGGAAAGCTATGGTTTGAAGCTCAACAAAGGAGAAAACCAATGAAAAAAAAAGAACAAGATTTTCAATATTATTCTAATCCCACATGATGAGATGTTTATGCAATTGGGTACGTACTGACTCTATTTTTACAAATGTATAAGCAAGAAGCTCACTGATTATGAGAATTTTTATATTTATATATGTATAGGAAATTTGTGTTTTATGTTGTTGTTAGCGACTGCACATTTATTATTAATACCAATAACGGGGTTTAAATTATCTTGTTGGGGAACAGAAAATGGATTAAATGTTTTGCTCTAATCACTCATTTCTTCATTAAACACTTATCTGATATGCGTGGGAATTTGTTGAATTTTTTACTTCATCATTAGTTTTTAATGATATGCATGTAAATTTGTTGATATTTTCTTTCTTTATATGCTATATAACATGCATGAGAGCATTTGGCCCCACGTCTGTTGAATTTTATGTACAAATTTCTCTATAGAAGTACATTGATGACCGGTAGTAACTCGGTTTTAAACTTTAAAACATTCTAAATGAATTTTTAAAGTATCAATATTATATCAAAACAAATTGTTCTCTCAGTCTAACCATTACCTATCAAATTACTGTTCCTTGAAAACAATGAATAGGAAGGTTGTCTGTTTGAAACTTCTTGCCTATTAACACCAAAAAAAAATTAAGCAAAATAATCATATTATCTAAAAACTACAATATTCATACACTCATATCAAAATAGTCCTCGTTTTGAAGTACACACATAGATTATATATATATATATATATATAGCACTAAATGCTTAACTTGTTTTGCACATAATGGTTATATAGTTATGCTTATAATATAGCTTGAAATGAACAAACCCTGAATTTCCCACATGCCTTGACTAGTTTTGGTGAATCATAAAGGATTCTTTGTTAGAAAAATAATGCTGGGTTTTTTTTTCAATGCAATTTATTTTTTCTATTTTTGGAGCTTATATGAGGTTGACAATGCTGCAAAAATTAATGGTGGCAACTGAATTGTTTTGATGTGTTAACAAAAAGAATGTCTTTTTCATAAGAATTGGCATGTTACATTAAGAATATTAATCTATGAAGATAAACTATGGACATATATGTATAAATATGGCCTGCCTATAGGTGTCTATGTTTTATAGCTACTGATCAGGTTACTTTGATCATTTTCATGAAAAGAAAAGAAAAGTACTAGGAAAGCACCAAAAATTTTATGGATTATTATCTTTTGGGTAAATTACATTAGTATTCACCAAATAATTAGTATTTTCTTTTATCACTCAATTATAAAAAAGTTACAAATAGTCACTTAACTATTTAATCTTATCTTTCTTGGTCACCAGCAGTTGGCTAACGGTGACAGGTTAATTTAAAATGACATAATAGTAACTTTAACTCTCAATATTTATATATTGTGTCAAATTAGTCTTAATTTTAAAAAATAAACTATCAACATTTGTACATTGTGTAATTTTATCTTCTTCTTTTTTTTACAGTTTTGTTTTTCTTTGTGACCCTTTCATCTAAAAAGCTAAAGAAACAAATTTAGAAATGAAAACACCCAAAAATACAAAATAATAATTTTCACCTTTTCTCATTCTTTTAAAATTAACCCTTAGTGTAAAAGAGAACAAAAAATGTAATAATTTTTTTGTATATTTTTTAAATATTAAAAGTTAAAGTAGTTATTACATCAATTTTAAAAATTTGTACTGGCCCATTGAGTTTTATCTTGGTATATAATTAATACTATAAGAATAAAGAAAATATGGATTCTAAGTGTGCATAAATCCATATTATCTTTGAATGATGGTTATGGTTATGGATAGTTTGGAAATTGTATTTCTCCATCAACTCCAAGAATGCATAATACCATAACAGGTCAATAGTTTGCATTTAATATGTATATGTATATATATGACTACGTGTTTGTGTCTGCGTGTGTGTGAAGTTATAATTGATGGTTCCTTCCATGGAAGCTTTTCTTAAATCTTTCAGTTTCATGTACGTGTACACACCCATTTATGATCTCCCACACTTTACCTCAACTGTTGCTTTTTTCTTTTTTGTTTTTCCTTTTATAGACAGGGACTATCCGTACATAGGAAAGAGTAAAGAAGCTTCCCACATCAGAAATGGGGGACCAAAACAAAGGTTGAAGACAGACAATAATGCAGTCATTTTCACATCAATAAATTTCAGCTTTCTTTTTTCTTTCTTTTTTACCTATTTCGTGTATCTTGAAGCAAGCTATGGTTGTCCCAAGGTGTTAAAAAAGACAGTAGTTTTGCAGTGCATTTTAGCAGTCAAAAGGATATATTATTATAATATAGATATATATATACAATTAATAAGCAAATATGAGAAGATGATGCCATTTGATGTGACTGATTACTGGAAATTAACTGAAATTTTTGGGAAGATGACCTTTTTTCAGCTCACTTTGAACATAAATGGCAACAACCCTTTCCATTCCTTGAAATCTGTAACACACTAACACTAGCAATAATTTCTAAATGATAGCATTATCTATCATATAATATGCACCACTAGTCCACCCCTCTCTAGGGCTTACCAGTTTGAGTGTTTGACCTGTGAATGTATAATTATTATTCAACCATGTATAAAGAAGGATGTATTGATCATCATTGATGTAAACACTGAAAAAGAACCTTTATACTGCAACTGGGATGATAACAGGTTAAGTCTTTAATGGCTTCTCAGTGAGTTCTCACACAACTCTATTGCCATGGGAGGATAAAAGCTGCACTTTGCTGTAGTTTGCTTCAATGTGAAGGAAATGGTTTGTGTTATATAATATATTTGACTTTTTTTATATAAAGGTTAAATTTTGCTATTATTCTCTGTAATGTGCGAAAGTTGTAAATTTAATATTTGTACTTTTATTTGATCAATTTTAGTTTTTTTATTTTTCAAATTGGTTAGTTTAGTTCTTATATTTTTCAAATTTTAAAATTTTAGTCCTAACCCAAATAGTATTGGTTAAATTTATTTGATTTAAATTTAATTACTAATCCTGTACTCTAAATAATTTTTTATTAAAATAAAGAGAGTACAATAGTGGACTCATTTGAACAAGATTCCATAAAAGGCAGAAAACAAACCCTAAACATGGCAAAATATCCTCAGAAAAAAAAAATACTAAAACAAAACCAATCAATCCTAAATACTAGTAATGTATTATGCGCATAGTTATAGATTTAATTCATTTTCTCTAATTGGATCATTTTAAGTACTCATACTTTTCAAATTTTGAAATTTCAGTTTTGACGCAAATGATCGTCGTTGATCCATTAGTTGGATTTTTAGTAAGTAATATGTGGAAATAATAAGCTAACATAAACATTACGCATGTGATCATATATTTGGTACATCAGATTTTAGAAATAGCATAATTTTACTTAATGAATTTAACAATTACTGTTTGGAGAGGATTGAAATTTGAAATTTTGAAAATTACAAGGGCTAAAAATGACCAAATAAAAGTATAATGATTAAATCCAAAATTTTTCAAAATACAAGGACTAAAGAAAAATTAACCTTATATAAATAATATAAAGCAATCTCTTTTCTTTATGGTTTATATTCAAAGTTAATGACTATCTTTCTAATAATGTTGTCTTACAGATTCGTAGAAATGTAATGTGTCTTATCATTGTACCAACACTTGTTGGTAATGGACTTATGTAATAAGTTTATAAAAATAAAATTTCATTGTTTAGAATTGAATGTTACCGTGGTGTATTAGTGTAATTGCAAACATCGTTTTATCTATTTTATTTTAGTAAATTTTCTTGATTGAGAAAAAAAAAACCAAACTTCTTCTAACTCCAACTCCGTTGACAACGAAATGATCTTCAAGAAAGGGTCGACCCTTTAAACTATAATTGTTGATCTAAGCTACCCACGAAGAACCAACTTGAATCACTATGAACCAAATCTGCTGCATGACACAAGCCATTTTCCAACTTTGCAAGTCCTTTAATCCAAGTCACCCCTTCACTCTTTGGTTTACAAACTTGTTGCCAGCTAACCTTAGCACCCTTAACTTGTCATCATTGCCATTCCAAAAAAATCTCATGGATATTTGATTAATCCTTGCAATCACAGCCTTTAGCAAAATAAAATGCCTAGCCTAATAGTTTTGTATATAAAAGAGCATTGCATGTACCAGTTGGACTCAACCTACATAGGAGAGCATTCTTGTAGACCACCTATTCACTCTCCCTTCGATCTTTTCAATCATAGGAACACAATCTCTAATAGATAACTTCCTTGTAACCAAGGGCACCCCTAAGTATTTGACAGGAAGCCTCCCCACAACAAAACCAGCAATCTCATGAATTTCTTGCAACTCAGATTTCGAGATACCTGTAAAAAAATATCTCATTTTTACTAGGATTTAGCTTCGAACCAGAAAATCTATAGAACTGTTTAAGAACACATTGAACTCACTCCAACTTTTCTTTCAACAAAAATGAGCAAATCATCCACGAAGCACAAATGAGCTTTTAGCTTGATCTTCTGAGTTGTGGAATGACACTAGAAAATTTTTTTAGTTGTTGCCTCATTAAGCATACAAGACAGATATTCATAACAGCGACATATATATAAACCCCCCCCCCCCCCCCGCATCAAGAACCGCTTTTAAAAACTCCCAACACACTGAATCAAAGGCATTTTGAAGATCAAACTTCAATGTACACCTTGGGGACAAAGATGATTGACCATAATCTTTGACAAGCTCTTGGGTTAGCAAAATATTCTTTGATATGCTTCCCCCTTGAGTGAAGGTTGATTAGTATCGAGGAAGCAACTACATCAACCTATTAACCATAATCCTCATTTTACATTTGTAGATTACAGAACAACACGAAACTGGCATGTAATCCTTGATGCATAAAGGATTATTCTTCTTAGGAACCAACACATCAATAGTAGAGTTAAAAGTTGGATGAATATATCCCGAGTTAAAATAATTCTTCACTATATTACTAACATCCGCGCCCACAATTTCTCAAGTAGCTTGGAGAAAATGAGCAGGACCATCCAATCCAGATTAGAGCTATAAATGGATTCGGATGGATCGGGTTTGAAATGTGCTCATGTAAGATATTTAGACTAGTTTTTCAATCTTGAGTCCGGGTTGAAAAATGTGCTTAATTTTTTGCTTAAACTCGACCCAATTTAAGAAAGGTAAGTGCGGCTCTATTCGACCCGACTGTATTTTATTTTTTTAAATTAGTTTTTTAATATAAATACTTTTAAATTTATTTTTTAAAAAATATAATTCACTAAATGCATTAAAAACGTTTCTAACAAGTTAAAAATACATTAAAAAGTATTTATATTAAAAAAACAGTATCATAAATATATTAAATATTTTATTATATTAAAAAACATAATAAATATTTTATTGTATTAAATATAATTTTTAAAATTTTATATTTTGATTGGGTTATTTAGTTGGGTAAGGTTTTTCTTTTTAAGTTTTGGCTAATGAATTTAATTGTTATTAGGTTAGTAATTTAATAGAAATATATATAATTATTATTTAACATGTATAATTAATATAATATTTTTTATAACATAAGAAATTCGGGCTGGGCTGAGCTCAGGTCAAAAAAATCTTACACAATGCCTGACCCATATAGAAAATAGACCTTAAAATTTACCCAAACCCATTTTTTGGGTCTCGTATTTTTTCCAAACACTCCCATTTTTTAAAAAAAGTTTCGAACTTAAATGAATAACCCGACTCATGAACAAATTTAATCCACATGCCTTGTCACTATTTTTACTTAACATAGGAACCTTAATTTCTTCATTCTCCATACTCCATAGACTTGATCAAATCATTTTCTCACCAAAAGTTGGAAAAAGTCATCTTATTAGATCAATAGTTGAAACACTGATATTGTTATCCTTCTTCCCAAGAACAAATTATAAAAGTTCACAATTTCTTCAACTATATCTCATTGTTCATTCAAGAGCCTTTATATATTTGTCCGGCTAAGTTTATACATAAGATTAACTCGATCTATGAACATTTCTACTATAATTATAAAATGAAGGAGAAAAAGAATAATAAATTAATATAAATAAGCACACCTTGACTTAACAAAGGACTTTTAAGCATAGGATCATAATATTAACAAGACATTGAACCCAGCCCATCATGCAACACTTCATGTACCATGTTTTTTTTGTTTAATTATTAATTTCATCTTTTTATTTTTATTTTTATTTTTCAAAATTTTGTCATCATCTTTTATTAAAATTAAAAAGTTAACCCAATTATTATTAAATAAATGAACTTAAATAATTGATTTTTGTTGATTCATTGCATATAAATTGCTCAATTATTGATTTTATTAATTTTTTTATATAAATTTTTTAAAATTTTGATTCTCATATAAACAATTTAAAGATTTAAGGGTATTCTCAAATTGCATTGATTTCTTAATTTTCATAAAATAAAAGACTAAATTTTGATAAATTATAGTAGAAGTACTTCTTAATTTTTTATAAGGTGTGTGAAAGTCATAATCCAACTTTTTTTTTTTTATAAGTTTGTTTTATAAGGTTATTAAAACTTTGGAAGGACTTAAAACTGTGGCAACCAAAGCTGTATGTGCTTCATACATCATCTTTAAAGGAAGAAATTTAGTGAATGCATTCTAAATTTAATATTTTTTAAAATTAAGCTTTTTTTTATAAATTTTATTCAATTTTTTTTCATTTCTTATATTATCCTTAACTCTCAAATCCCTGATTAATTATTAGATTACGGCACATTTGACTTAAAAAAAAATTATGTAAAAGTTTACATAAAATAATAATTAAGCTTTAATTGAAATGGTAAAATTACGAATTTAGAGAATTTGTTGTCTTCAAGTATTATTATTATTGAGTTTTTATTTTTTATGATTTATTCTAGTTTAAATTTTAAATTACTTTTTTATATAAATTTTATATAAAAATATATAAAAAGATAAAAATATCATGCAGTAATATTCATTAATTGTTTTAAAATTCAGGTTTTTAATATTTTTTTTAATTTAATTGATATTTGAATTAACTCGTAACATTAACTTAATCAATCGCTTAAAAGAATATTGTTAAAGAATATTTGTTAAAGGTAAAGCAATATTTAGTATGAATATAAATTTAACAAAATTAAGAGTCCACCTTAACGAGCACAAATGCTCCTATGCAGATTTTCAATTTCACCCCAAAATTCGAAGGGAAACGACAGAAACCCCCCAGCCCCAAAAAGAAATAAAAGCCTGTGCCAAAAATTAGTCTTCAAAACATGACACATTAGACCACAGGACCAAATTCTCAGTATTTATAGTCCTTAACGTGAAGGCTCTCAGCAGCACCTTCACCCAGCTTTGCATCACCTTTATAGGTACCAAGTGTTGCCTCGGAGTTAGCCTTGCACCTAACGAGGAAAGCCTCTTGGGCCTTCGCCACATTCTCCGCTTTCCCACCCCAGGCCTTGAGAGTGCTCTGTTGAAGAGCTCGTCCAAATGAGAATGACAGTGACCATGGTTTCTTGGTCTTGAGCTTGTTCATGGCATTGAGGTTAATGGTAGCCTCTTCTTCACTTTGTCCACCAGATAAGAACACTACTGCAGGGACTGCAGGTGGGACGGTTCGTTGTAAGGCACGAACCGTGTGTTCTGCGATAACCTCGGGTGCAACTTTTGGGGAATCGGAACCGGGTGTCACCATGTTGGGTTTCAACAATGTACCTTCGAGCATCACATGGTGGTCGTTTAGAGCTTTGTAGCAAGCTGCGAGGACACGCTCGGTTACCGCAGCACACTTGTTAATGTCGTGTGGTCCATCAACAAGGATTTCGGGTTCGACAATGGGGACTAAGCCACATTGTTGGCAGATGGCGGAATACATGGCTAAGCCATTGGCGTTTTCTTGGATTGCAAGCTCGGTTGGTTCAATAGTGCCGATCTTAAGTACAGCACGCCATTTGGCAAACCGAGCACCAGCTTCGTAGTACTTTTGGCAACGCTGGGCAAGGCCATCAAGACCCTGGGTGAAAGTCTCGTCATTGGTTCCATTAAGCACAACGGTGCCGGTGTCAACCTTGATGCCAGGGAGGACACCAGATTCTTTCAACACATCAACAAAACGCTTGCCTGCAATCAAGAACCAATTCTTAGAAACCAACTATAATCCATTTAAAATCCATATTGTCATGACGGAACTCGTTCGGCTATGTTGTGAACATAAATCAAAATTGTTCTCTTTAAATTCAAGTACAAAACCTCACAAAAGAATGCCAAAACATGACAAAGTAAACGAATTGAAACCCATTTTGACAATTTCGAAGTATGTAGTACGATTCAATAGATCAAGTTGCGATACATTCTTAATTTAATAAGGATAATAATACCAGAAGCAGTTTTTTGGTAGAGTGTTTCCTCGAAGAATATAACACCGCTGATGAACTGGAGAGCACCGGGAGCAGTGAAGAGGAGCTCACGAAGAGCTCGCCTGTTTTCTTCAACATTCTCTACATTAATGCTTGCAAGACGCTTGCCGATTGTGCCGGTGGATTCATCAGCCGCAAGGATACCCTTCCCAGGTGTGCCGATATAGGCAGCGTTTTTAGCTAGCTCATCTGCAACATTATATATAAAATTATAATAACAAAAACAAAGATCCGAAAGAAACAATAAATCGAAACATAGTGACCTATTACTCCACTTATTACCTAACTCCTGGATGTATCAATTGATTTAAATTCTAAATTCATTCCTAAATTAATTTAATTAAACAGTAATTAAAGAAGGTTTCTCGTTAGTAAAAACCTTCAACTCAGATTGATCTAGTTTCAGTGATGTGATCATTGCATAGATTAACGAAACTAAATCAGATCTAAAAATCAGTGACGTGAATAGGCAAGAAGCTAAATTATAAATTCATTACTACATTAATCTAATTAAACAGTAATTAAAGAAGGTTTCTCGTCAGTAAAAACTTCCAACTCAGATTGATCTAGTTTCAATGATGTGATTATTGCATAGATTAACGAAACTAAATCAAATCTAAAAATCGGTGATGTGATTAGTGCATAAAGCTAAATTATAAATTCATTGCTCAATTAATTTAATCTAACAGTTATTAACAAGCTTTGTCATGAAATTATCGACCGAACATCAAATAAACCAGCTCAAATAAACAAGATCAATCGAAAGAGATTGTTAAGATTATATATGAACATATACATTTAACGACGAGAATTAAAGGGAAGAAAAAACAATTACCGGCGTATTTGCTAATGAAGCAAGACATGATTGAAAGGGAAATGAAGAACAAAAGAAAGTTGAGAGTGTCTGTTTGGAAGGAAAGAAAAAGAAAGAGTGGAAGAGAAAAGGGAAGGGAAACGGTTTTTAAATGAGAAAAGTAGGCGGCAAAAATGGAGAGTTAATGGAAGAGAATAACTAACGCTGTTTATTGCCCTTGAATTTCTTTTCTCCCGTCGGGTCTAAGCAACGTAGATAAAAACTAAATTTTGAAAACCCTCAAAAGGTACAAAATTCTCTGAATGTGTGTTATCAATTTTAATTGAAACAAACAAACAGAGTTTAACTGAAAGATTATTTCTCAAATTTGACTGAAATAAGAGTCATACTCAATAATAAACATAGAAAATGGATCGGATCAGGTTTGAGCCTTAACTATTTGAGCCCAAGTCCAACACATATTTTAACAGGCCTAACTATTTTGCCCAAGCCCTTTTTCGGGCCTAATATTTTTGTCCAGACCTTCCTAAATTTCGAGCGGGCCTTCAAGTTTGAGTGGATAGCCCGACTCATAAGCAAACCTACTATCTATTAAGCCCCTGATTAAGTTTGTGCACAAGTTAATCAATAATGACAAAAAGATCATCATTTTACAAAGTAAATTATATTATTTTAAAGGTAAATTTATCGTTTCATATATACAATTAGAATAATTTGCATACATAATGAGATTTAAATTAAAGACATTGTGATTTCAACATTTTTATTTTACCAATTTAATTAGAGCATCATTTGTCTCCTTAATTTTTTGTAAATATATTTGTTATATAGTTTTATTTTTAGCCGAAAACGTGGATCTACCCTAATCTAATGTACAATTAAGAGCATCATCATTGTTAAGTTGTAAAAATCCGTTGGGGTGCAATCGCAAATCCAACAATTATTTTAGGAGGGTCAAATGATTTTTGAAAGGAGTAAAATGATTTTTTTTTCCATTTTTAGGTTCAAAGTGCAATTTTACCATATATTAATTTATAAATTTATTATTTATTAGGGGATTGAAATGTTAATTTTCCATTTTGGGGTGTCAAGGCCCCTGCTTACCCCCTTAAATTCACCTTTATTGGGGTGTATAATAAGTGCAGTTGGTGACAACTGAAACTTCTTATGTTACGCAAGAATATAGTACATCCACTATATAGGTGGAAAAAAAATTTATGTAACGATTTATAAAATGCTCATATAAAAAACAAATGATATTATGGTTGAAATTGTAAAATTGAAGGTTTGATATTCATAATATTCTTAATTCAAATCTCATCGTGATATTGTGCCACCTCGTGAAGCTCTAATCAAAGGTAACCAAAATGACATTATTTTTTTCCTATACCTTTTTTTTGTTTAAATTTCATGAAACAATTTGAAAAACCATGAATGCCTAAATCGAGATTTAGACTTTCCTTTGCCCCAATCTCATTATATATTTTTTGAACAATTTCATTATATGATCTGATCATATCTAGTTTTTTTTGACACAATGTCTAGAGTTATTTATAGCTCCTACTCAGCTTATAAATAGGAGGATAATGCGCTTCAGCGCACTCGAACCCACATCCTCTTGCATTAAAAATAATGCACATATCAATCAAACTGAGACTCAATTGACAAAAAATAATTTTATTTTGAATGGCTAGGAATTTGAAATACTAATTATTGAAAGGGGAAGTTGGGTTATAGATGAGACAAATAGAGAGACGTGTGAAGTCATGCCCTTGCTCAAAACCAAGTTACGTCTTTCTCATCACTCATTATCAAAAAATTAAAAAGCAAAAATGAATGAGGGTTGATTAGGGACTGTTTGGATAGAGATAAAGATTAGATTAAACTGTGGGGGTATTGCTAAGGATTTGAATTAATTTATGGTTTATTATTATTATTTAATTGATGTTATTTCATGAAATAACTCATTGATTTTTCTTTTTCTTTTTTAAAAAAAAATTGTCAAATTGAGATGCTGAAATCTTTGAATCCCTCTAATTTGGGTTTAACTTCAATTTTAAGGTTAAAGAGATTAGTTTGCAATTAAAATATTCAGTTATGAAATGAATCGAGTTTTCAATTAAAATTTTGAAATTCAGGGTGAATTTAAATCAAATCAACACCATCTATCACAAAAATTTACCAAAAATATCTTTTTGAATTTTTTATTTATTTCTTATAGGATTGAATTGCATTTTTTAAAACTATATCTGTTTTTTTATGTATTTATTATATATTTTATTTAATCTTATAAAGATAAATATAATATATAAAAATGTGTAATATTTAGAGACAAGTCAAGTTAGAGTTTTAGGGTTGAGTTTAAGTGTTAAATTTTTTTTTAAAATATTCGAGATGGATCAATAGAGAGGTATAAAAATCAAATTAAGATTTGAACTATCTAAAATTGTTTCACTCTACTCTATTATCATTCCTACTCGTACATCAAATTAGGATTCTAACTTGAATTAATTAGGGAAAATGTATATAAATAAAAATGAATTAATAAACACAAACCCTTTTTCCCCTTAAGTCAAAAGGCTTAAGGTTAGGAATTTTCAATTTTTGCTTCACTTACTTAAAAAAGGGTAAAATCCCTTGTTTTCTTTCATCAATAAGACTCAAACTTGAGATCGAGGAAAAAAGAGGTAGGTAAGGTCTTGGCCTCCTAAAATGCAATAATTTTGTTTTAATCCCTTCAAAATTTATAAAATTATAGTTTAGTCTAAAAGAATGATAAAATCTTTATTTAATCCTTCTAAAAATTATAATAATATAAGTTAATATAATAATAAAATTACATTTTAACTCTCATCAATATAGAACTTAATCTTAAACCATATAAAAGTTTCTAGCTTCTTCTCTTTTTGAGACATGAATATCCAAATCGATGGAATTCTATCTAAAAGATGTCGATAAAGAAAATTGGGTGAGGAAAAAAAAAACAGAGGAAAAGAAAAAAAAGAGGTATAGGAAAGTTCTTTCAAAGGCCATTCAAACACACACACACATATATATATATATATACACATATATCGATAACTAGAATTATTGCTTTTTGACCTAGAAATAAGGAGGCTTATCCCTTCGACTGATTCAAACTTATCAAAAGTAGACATTATCTCAATATAAGTATAACAATAAAGTTTGATACAGAAACAATCCATGAAAAAAGATTTCAGTTTCATTTACAAATTTCATTCACTTAAGCATATAATTTCCCCTATAATCAGCAAATTAACCATCTATGTCCTTCTTAAATCATAATTGAAAAAAAAAAACAAAGAAATTAACGAGGATTCTTACAAGCACAGATCAACAAAGAAAACTCATGACCTCTTCCTTTGTCACTATGTTCCAAACAACCACTTTTTTCTTCTAACCAAAGCCTACTATCAAACCCACTCCTTGTCCTAAACATGAACACAGCTCTCCCATTTGTTTGCTTAAACACCCAATCATGCAAATCCCACATCATATCCACTAATAATCCATCCAAAAATATGATTTGATTCCCTCTAAAATTCCACTTCAATCTCTTCACTTGAAACACTTCCTTTTTATCAATACTTACACACAATTCCCCTCCATTACAACACTTTATTAAGATATCATGAGCCAACCCACTCTCACAAAACCTTGCCTTGGTCGAATAAACCGTGTTGGCTATAAAAGTTTCCGTTCTCGATATCAAGTTGAACGACGGCTCAGCCTTTTCGTGTTGTTCGTCTATGTCATCGCCGAGTGAGAAACAGATACGGGAGTCGACTAACACGATGAGTGAGTACTTACTGGTTGGTTCCGGTGATCCATTGATGAACTCGGCATTGGAAACATCCCAAATGACTTCAATATCCGAATTACACGCTTTGAACCCTTTGTTACCTTTGTTGTTCTTCAATTGATAAGATTCGGAGATGCGGTTTAAGTTGTCACCAACTTTGATCGATAAGCCTTGGCTTATATTACACCATGTGAGGGTGATGAAAAGGTGTGTTTGGGGACTGGTTTTAGCTTTGTATATGCATGTTATAGTGTTTGGGGTTGAAGGAACATGGTTGGGTGATATATAAGCTTGATTAATTGAAGGCCATGAACAATAAGAATCTGATACTTTGATGGCTTTTTCAATGTAACAAGATGTTATGCTCCTCATTGTTAAAAGGAAAACCCAGAAAGAAAGTCGAAAAAGGAAAAATGAAAATTCAGGAAAAAAATATCCTCATTTTTATTGGAAAAGAAAATGGAAGATCGAAGGTCTTATTCTGTATGTAAATTCTCCCATGTGGAACTGTCTTTTCTAATTCATAGTTGCAGAAAAGACGAAAGGATGAACAGAAATCAACCATAACAATGAAAAGAGCCAAAAGGGAATCCCATTAAATAATATTTTCTTAAGGTTTAAATATGATTTAGGTCCCTTTACTCTTTGGAATTTCGAAATTTAGTCCTTTTACTTTTATTTCAAGTCTAAATCAAACTCCAACTGATAATTAATAAGGTTAAATTTTGTTGTTAGACCCTATACTTTGATAAAATTTGATATTTAGTCCATGTATTTGAAAAGTTAAAAATCAAATCCTCCTACTTTTTTTATTTAAAAATCTGGGTCCTATTTGGCATGAAAACTACATATGATGATAATTATTGAACTAGAATTTTTAGACTAAAAAAAGTAAGAGGGTTACAAGGGTTGAATCTCAAGTTAAAGAACTACAAGGACTATCAACATATTTTAACCATTTAATAACTAATGTCCAATTAATAACACATAATCAAGTTAATAGTATTATCAAATGGGATTCCTACAATTAAAAAGAGAGAAATTAATAGTGGGTTTGGATGGGCGGTAATATGCGATACAGTGCGTTTAGTTTTTTCTTGTCTCACACTATAATATCGTCATAGTATTTAATCTCATCGCCATCGCTATTTTTATACTAACAACAAGTAAACGCACCGTCCATCTAAACTCACCTTAAATTTCAAAAGTTTGAAAAGAAGAGTAACAAGATGCATAATTAGATCTTTTCGTAACCTTAAAGCAAAGACCATTGCCCAATTTGTTGTTTAGCTTCATGTGCTTTATTCATTAGATTAATTAAGAATCTAATTAAATTAACATCAAGTAACTCTCGACATGGTCCCATACTATAAGAAAATATTGTAAAGGGAAAATGTCAAAACAGATAACCAAATTACATAATACACAACATGAATATGACAGTAACAGAAATTAAAATACCATGTAATAGTAGGTGAATGGGATTATTAATGAAGTTTAAAGGTCAAGTTAGAGCCATAAAAACAAGAGGAATTTGATTTAATATACACTTGAGCAGACACATGGGATTGTGGGGGTGACTTTGAATGCTATTGGATAACATGGGCTTGGATTGATGGTGATGATGGTGATCATGATGATGATGAGTTTTGGTCCCACTAATTAAAAATCTGTCTTCAGATTCACCTACTACACAGCTAAAAGATGACAATGACTAAAAAGGATATACCCCCATAACCCTAGCCATCCTCTCCTAAACTTAATTTACAAATTGAATTTTCTTTTATACAACTCACACTAGTAGAGAGAGTAAATTATTGCCACACATTATTAGTAGGTAACTTTTACAACTCAAACCAACTATTTGGGTAAAGAGGTAAACACCCTTTGCGAGTAGGTCAAATGTTGAAGTTTGTATTTTTGTTATACAATTTTTACTATTATCTATATCTTCCAAACTCGTAAATTGGGATAGACAGAATTAAGTTATGTATTCTTTTTAGAGTTAAAATGTAATTTCATCATTGTATTAATTTATATCTTTATAATTTTTAAAAGATTAAATTAAAATTTTATCATTTTGGAGGTAAAGGCCAATTTGACCATTTACTCATTTGTAATTTTATAAAATATAAAGGACCAATGTCATAATTTTTCAATTTTAGAGGGTTGCCAATCCCACTTGGTGTCACCTTTGCTCGAACCCATATCTTCCTTGTCGCCATAACAATGGTTGGCAGAAAACTCACATACTATACAATTAAAAATAATCTAAATTGAATTTTTCTTTAGGAATATCTAAATTGAGTTTAGGGGTGAGCAAAATCTGATTTAATTCGAAAAATTCAATAAAAATTTCAAATTTTGAATTAAATAGTTCAATTTATTTGAGTTAATCAAATTATTCTCGAATAAAAATAAGTTTTTCAGTTTAACTCTAATATGAATTACACAGTTCGAGTTATCTGAAAATCCAAATAAAAAAGGGCAAAACTACGCTGTTTTAATAAATATTTACTTTTTCTAAAGTTAAAAGTCAAAACCATTAAATTAAAAAGCAAAACCACATCGTTTTGGTAAATGTTTACTCATTAAGTTAAAAGGCAAAATCATTATATTGTTTATGTAGTTAAATAATCTTATACCTCGTCTACTAGTTAAATAATCGGTTCATGTAAATGCAACATTGAGTATAAATAATAAGATTTATTAACTCGACTTGAAATTTTTTACTCGATTCAAGCCGACTCAATCGAATACTCACCTCTAATTGAGTTTTTAACTTTTGAGAAAGGTTAAAATATAAAATTTCCATTTAACAAAAAAGTTAAAAAAGATTAAATTGAATTATTAACATTTAAAAAGGATTAAAATTAAAATTATACCATTTAACAAAAAATAATTTTTTTAAAAAAAATTCATATTCAAAATTCGTAATTACCATCCCAATAATAATTTCTCGACAGTTGATACCTTACCATGATAAAGATTCCCTATTTCTGATGAAAGAAAATCTACATGACAGGACATAAGAATTTTTAACATCCTTAAATGGTAAAGCAAGTTTCATTTATTGTAATAATAACTACATGATAAAAGCTTACCTGTTTTTAAGTGAAGCTGAAATTAATTATCAAGCGTAAGTTAGGAGATATTTAATGGGAAATTAACTAAAGGACATGGCAGATGACCAATAGTTTGGACATCATTAAAGACATCTGTTAAAAGAAAACACACTTGATTCAGTGACAGATAAGTAGGAAAGTTTAGATAAAGAGATTCCCCAAGGGAATCATCTTGGAGACTTCTACATTTATCCTTAAAAAATACAGACAAATATAAGTTATTTTTACTTAGGATTTAATCTCACTATTTTTATTTTAAATTTTTTAATTTTTATAATTTTTAGATTTTAAAATTTAGATTCATTTATTAATAAAATTCAACTTTTTATTGTTTATAGAGATTAAATTCTTGAAAACAAAAATATAAAAATTAAATTTCAAATTTGTGAAAAATATAAGGACTCACAAGGTGAAGTGGATTTAGGGAGGCTTTGGCCCTTTAAATTTTTAAAAAATTTAAATTAGTAAAGAAAAATTACATTTTGCTCCCTTAAAAATGATAAAAATTTGATTTAATCTTTTTAAAAATTATAAATATATAGACAATTTAATTTTAACCCCCTAAAAAGTTTTCCTAGTTTTGCCCCAAGGACTCAGATATTATACTAAAGTTTAATAATGTAGGTTGTGTTGATTTTGAGTTGAAAAATATTTAGGCTAAATCTATTCTAGTTAAATAATTTTGAGTTCGGATTGTTTTGGGTTTAAATTATTCGGTGTTCATGTCATTAGAATTTGTTATTTGGTTTTCGGGTATGGTCATTTCAAGTTCCTCATTTAGTTTTAGCACTTAAATATAGGTTATTTTGAGTTCATATCATGATCATTCTAAATTTAAATCATTTTCAGGTTTAAATTATGTAATTTTTTAATAATAAATCGAGTTTAAATTCTAATTAATCGAATTAAATTTTCGAATACGTGTATACAATTACACACATAACGGATTAAGTCTCTATCATAATTTTATTTTCTCATATTTGGGTTCAATTTCACAAGGTTACCCAACCTCCTAATTAAAGCCAAATTTAGAAAGAGAAATTTATGGCAAGCCATAAAGACAAAGAAAGCAACTTCCAACCTCTCTCTTTTTGTGTTCTAAAACAAGAGAGTTTGGTACCAACTTATCTAATTGTTAGACACTGTTATATCTCTATCCCAACCACTTTGAAACTATGTCTAGCAAGGTTGAATTTCATGTTCCAAATTTTGTACTTTTTTCTGTAAGATATTAGTGAAAAAAATCTCTTATTTAAGGTGAGTTTACTTACCGTTAATGTAAAAACAGCTGTAGTGGTAAAATTAGATACTATAACGATACGGTAACATAAGACAAAAAGTAAGCTAAACATACCGTACCGCACCCAATCGCCCATCCAAACCCACCCTTAATTGAGCAGAAAATTAAGCTTTGATTTCTTTTTATCTTTAACTACAATCACCAAATCTTCACCTTATTGCACTAAAATGGTTAATGAAATACCTAACCCTAACACCATCTTCAAATTAGTCAACTATCATATAAAATGTAAATTATATGAGTGCATTACGCTCCATGGGCACAACTGCCTTAAAAAGGAAGTAATTACATTAATTTTTGAGTTTTGAATTTGATAATTAAGTCCACTTTGATATATGTTTTTTTTTTTCACTTTAGTATCTGAATTTAACAACTAGATTTATCTTGATCCTTAAACTTGGAATCCGCCAAAATTTGACATGACTAGTATTCTTAGAACATGACTGGATCGATTGGTTGGACCAATTAGATCGAAAACCGATTGCATGACTAGTAAAAAAAAAAAAAAGGTTGAACTGATTGAATCGGAAACTACTTGAAACAGGTAAAAATCAAAATCTGGGACAAAAATTAGTAGTTGAACCGGTTTAATATTTTTTTTAATTTTTTAATTTTTAATTAATTATTGTTGGTTTAGCAATTGAATTGATTAAACTAATTGAATCGAGAACTAGTGGTCTAACTTATTCAATCACTAAATTGGTTATTAGAACACTGTATATGACACTCCAAAATTATATCGCGTCATCACCTAAAAAATTATATAAAATTTTTAATTTTCAAGAGATGATATGGCACAATCTCACAGACCACGACATCAAATTTTTAATGTTTTTGAAAGAAATCATCGAACTTCTAAAATTTTCAAGCTTAATGACCAAAATAAATCTAGTTGCTAAGTTCATGTACCAAAGTGAACCTAGTTGTCAAGTTCAAAGACCAAAAATTATATTATCCCTACACAAAAATAGGGTAAATGGTTCACAAATACGCGATCAAATCCTAGATCTCATGCTAATCAACTTGAAACCCACACAAATTTACCTTTGAACCAATGACGTGAATGGTTTACTTGTTCTTATAATTATCCTTAAAAGACTCAACTATTAAATTTTATTTTTTTCAAACTTGTGAATTTTTAAGAATGTTTAATATATCATTCGGTACTCGAGTTTGATTTTTTTTTCTAATGTAGTACATGGTTATTTTTTTGTCCAATCTAATACTTGTATTTGACAAAATTTATATTCTGGTACATATAGGTAACAATGTAATTTTTTAGTATTTAATTTAGGGCTTGGGTTTAATTTGATGAAAACTTATTGCTAATATCATTAGGTTTGAATTTTTCGTACTTTTGTTAATAAAATAAATTTAGTGTCAATTACGAATTTATTTAATTTTGCATTTAATTTGTTAAATACAAACTGATTGATGTGATTTAAATCGGGTTTTAGGGTTTATTTGATAAAAATTAATTGTTAATTTTATTAGCTAATTATGAATTTTCATCAAATTAATTTTCAAAATCGAATTAAACACTAAAAAGTTAACACAATAAGCTCTAGGTACCAAAATGCATAACTTTTTTCAAATTCAAGTACCACATTAGAAAAATGTTAAATTCAAATACCGAATTATGTATTAAAAATTTCAAAAGTTCACAAAAAATTGACCTGTAAAAAGAAGTTACAAGTAAATTTACAAAATAAAATATGTTCAAATAACTATAACTAAAATTTATTATAATACAAGAACAAACTAAAACTTGAATATATATCTGACCAAAAATGGGGTGCAAATGAAGTGTAATATGTAACACCCTCTAACCCCAAACCGATCCCGGAATAGGGTTACAAGGCATTACCAGACAAATCAGACAATTTACAGATAATTCTTAATAAATAAATAAACAAGAAAATTTTTATTTAACAATCAATTTTAGTATGATCATATTTTACTTTATTAATTGATTTTATTCATGAATTTTTTTTATTTTTATAAAAAAATTTCGGCAGCATTTTTACTTATTTTTACATAAACCTCCTACAAGTTCAAATTAGAAGTAAACCATTCCAATTCACTTCCACATAACATATACTTATATACCATTCATTTCATAAACTTAGGAATCATCCATTCCTACGTAAAACTCTTTAAAGTTGATACACCATCTTTTACATTCAAAACATTAAATATGTACAAGTGACAACCTAAAACTTAGTACATGCCACATTACCAAAAGATAAGATTTTCACCACAAAATGAGCTGGAGTCGGAGATGGTTTTGAATGCAGAACCGGACTCTACTTTACCTAACCTGCGCACGGAAAACAACCGTACGCTGAGTATTGGAAATACTCAGTGGTATTATCATAATTCAATTCATAACATTAAATCAAGCTCAAAGCATAAATGCACAAGTAGTCAATTGAATATGCCAATTCATATCACATTAATATCATTCAAATGATTATAAATTTTTCAACAACATATAAGCACTTAATTCATAACACTTTCATGTATACATAATTCATAAACATAAAGTTCATGCTTTCAACTTCATAGTACAATTTCTTTTTACATTTCGTATCATCATTTCCTTTCACCTTTCATTCGATAATTCAGATAATCAGATTCAGATAATTTTGCTCATTTCACTTATAGGCCCTATTAACCTGACTCGGACCAAGGTGGATACGCGGATCCAACCAAACACACCAGAGTGGCGACCAACGCCTCATCGGATAGTTCGAAGTAAATCAGATCTATGGCACACCAAGTACCTCATCGGCTAAGCCGAAGCAATGTGGCTACCAAAGCCTCATCGAAACTATCCGAAGTAAATCTATGGCACACCTAGTGCCTCATCGACTCGAGGTCGAAGAATCCCTGAACACTTCCAATCCTATGGCATGCCAATTATATCCACTAAGCCCGACTAGTTAATAAGGTTTCGATCACATTTCCATTTCCGAAACATTTCCACATTTCAATCAATTCTCTTATATTTCTCAATGTAATCACAAATAATTAACAATTCACATTCAAGTCATTTTCATGCACATTCATATAGATATATAAAACAATTAAATATGCAATAATGAATATTTTGAATTATGATAATACAAACCAGTTTCTCCGAGCTATTCCTCAACTATTTTCTCTTTTCCCTTCGTGTTGGATACCTCGGTTTCTTTGTTTGCTACAAAAATTAGCATAGTTGTAATTAATTAATATAACACAATTCAATTTAATTCATAAGTTTAAATATGCAAATTTGACCATTAAGCATAAGCTGTCTATTTGAGTCATTGTTACTAAATTATTTATATCTTGAGCTACGAAACTCCAAATTAACATCCGTAAATTTTTCTTGAAACTAGACTCATATATCTTCTCACCATAAAATTTTCAGAATTTTTGGTCTAGCCAATTAGTACAGTTTATTCATTAAATACTCCCCTGTTACTCCATTTGACAGTTCTGACCTCTCTCTACTAAAAATCAATTATCTCATTGTACAGAACACGAATAAGGTTCTTGTTTATTTCTTTTGAAACTAGATTCATTAAGGAGCTACACATATAAATTACACTTCATAATAATTTTTTTACAATTTTTAATTATTTTCCAAAGTCAAAACAGAGTGTCTCGAAATCACCCTGAACCAGTCTTACAAAATTTCAAATATCTCTTGATTCATATATTCATTGCTCACATTGTTTCTACTATAAGAAACTAGACTCAATAAGCTTTAATTTCATATCTTATTCATCCTCTAATTCAATTCCTAAAATTTTTAGTGAATTTTCAAAGTCAGACCATTGCTACTTCCCAAAACTGTTTTGATGTAAAATACTAATAACCAAATTTATAACATCAATTCACACCTTATTTCTATTCAATTTCCATCAAAATATTCATATAACTATCAAATTTTCATCATTTTTCCATAATTCCGAATTTATTTCAATTTAATCCCTAAAACTCAAAACTTATGGCTTGTTTTACAATTAAGTCCCTAATTCAATTCAAATTCACAATTTTATCAAATTAATCCCAAATTTCACCATTTTCTTAACATAAACCCTAATCAAACTTCCATTATTTTCTAATATTTTCACATGAATTCAAGAGAATCTTTCTCTAAAGCTTTAAAAACATCAAAATTACAAAGAAATGGACTTAATTAACTTACCAAATTAATCTTCAAGCCTTAATCCTTCAATTTCCCCTTTTTCTTTCTTTCTTTCCTTTTTCTTTCTTTCTCACGTTTTCTTCTCTGTACTCTTTTGTTCTTTCTTTTCTTTTCTTCTTTTTGTTATTTGTTTTATTACTAAATTACTTAATTATTAAAATATCTTTTTAATTACCAATTAAAATTAATACACATGTGCCATTAAAATTCCCACACTTGTTTTAATCCTTACCATACACTTGTCATTATCACACAATTTAATAAAATAATATTTACACAATTAATAATAATTACAACAAATAAATAATTAAAATTACTTAAATTCTAAGTAAATCCACACATAAAATACAATTGGACCAATAATACACATACACATGTATTTATTCATCATTAAACACGTGCCACTTTTATGGTTTAATTACTAATTTAATCCCTTAATAATTTTTCTATTCTATAATTAAACTTTTGCACTTTATTCAATTTAGTCTTATCTACTAATTGTTTCTAATTAAATTAGATTCACTTAATCAAAATCTAATTTAACTCCTAATTATCCTCATAAATATTTTAAATAAATATTTACGGACTTAATTTTTCCTAAGACGGAGGCCCTACGACTCGTTTTTCCGGTGCCCGAGAATTTGGGTCATTACATTTCTCTCCCCCTTAAAAAAAAATTTCGTCCTCGAAATTTACCTGAGAATAGGTGAGGGTACTGAGTTCTCATAGTTTCTTCCGGTTCCCATGTTGCTTCTTCCATTTTATGACTTCTCCAAAGTACTTTTACTAAAGGAACTCTTTTATTTCTTAATTCCTTTACCTCTCGGGCTAAAATCTCAACTGGTTCTTCTTCGTATGATAAATCCGATCGAAGCTCAATATCCTCAGTACTTATGACATGAGAAGGATCCGATCGATATCTTCGGAGCATTGAAACATGAAAAACATTGTGTATTTTCTGTAACTCTGGAGGTAAAGCTAACCGATAAACTACTGGTCCAATTCTCTCTACTATCTCATACGGTCCAATGAAACGAGGACTCAATTTACCTTTCCTGCCAAATCTCAACACTTTCTTCCAAGGAGAGACTTTAAGAAATACTTTATCGCCAACCGAATACTCAATGTCTCGTCGTTTTAAATCGGTATAAGACTTTTGTCTGTCAAAAGCTGCTTTTAATCTCTCCTGTATCTTCTTGACTGTTTCTTCAGTTTCTTGGATCAATTCTGGCCCAATCACTCTTCTTTCATTCAGCTCTGTCCAACACACGGGTGATCTACATCTTCGTCCATATAATGCTTCATACGGAGCCATCTGAATACTAGATTGGAAACTATTATTATAAACAAATTCAGCTAAAGGCAAATAACGTTCCCAACCTGATTCAAACTCAATAATACAAGCTCGAAGCATATCTTCTAAAATCTGAATTACCCGTTCAGACTGTCCATCAGTTTGCGGATGAAATGCTGTACTAAAATTGAGCCGTGTACCCAAAGATTCATGTAATTGCCTCCAAAATCTCGATGTGAACCGAGGATCTCGATCTGAAATTATTGATTCCGGAATACCGTGTAATCTAACAATTTCTCGGATATATACCTCAGCAAGTCTCTGTAACGACCAATCTGTTCTGACTGCTATGAAATGTGCTGACTTAGTAAGTCTATCAACTATCACCCAAATAGCATTCTTTTTACTCGCTGACAACGGTAACCCCGTAACAAAATCCATCGTGATACGATCCCATTTCCATTTAGGAATATTAATAGGCTGAAGTAAACCAGTCGGTACCTAATGTTCTGCCTTTACCCGTTGACATGTAAGACATTTACCAACATATTCAATTATGTCTCTTTTCATTCCGGGCCACCAGTACAAATCTCGTAAATTACGATACATTTTTGTACCTCCAGGGTGTAGAGCAAATGAGCCATCATGTGCTTCTCGAAGTATTAGTTCTTTCAATTCAGAGTTATCTGGAATACAAACTCGATTTCGGTACCTTAGAAATCCATGTGCATCAATACTGAAGTTCTCTACCGTACCACTCTGTACCATCTCTCTTTTCTTCACCAACTTATCATCTCCCAACTGAGCTGCTTTAATCTGCTCAAATATTACCGGTTTTACTTTCAACTCGGCTAACAGATTTCCATCATCAGTGATACTGAGCTGTGCAAACATGGCTCTCAACTCAATTACAGCTTTTCTACTCAATGCATCCGCTACTATATTTGCTTTTCCCGGATGGTATTCTATAACACAATCATAGTCTTTCAAGAGCTCGATCCACCGTCTCTGTCTCAAATTTAATTCTTTCTGGGAAAGAAGATACTTTAGACTTTTATGATCAGTAAATATGTAGCATTTTTCACCATAAAGATAATGCCTCCAAATCTTCAAAGCAAAAATCACAGCTGCTAACTCCAGGTCATGTGTCGGATAATTACACTCGTGTGGCTTCAACTGACGAGATGCATAAGCAATAACCTTTCCGTCTTGCATCAGTACACAACCCAAACCACTTAAAGAAGCATCACTGTACACAATAAAATCCTTTCCTGATTCGGGTAATGTTAAAACTGGTGCCTCGGTTAACATTTGCTTCAATGTGTCAAAACTCTTCTGACATTGGTCATCCCAAATAAAAGAAACATTCTTTTGTAGTAACTTAGTCATCGGCATGGCTATTTTCGAGAATCCATTTACAAATCTTCTATAATATCCAGCCAAACCAAGAAAACTACGTACCTCAGACACATTCCTCGGAGCTTTCCATTGAACTATGGCTTCAATTTTTTTCGGATCAACTCTGATTCCTTCCGCTGATACTACATGTCCCAGAAATACAACCTCTGATAACCAGAACTCACATTTACTTAATTTCCCATACAATTGCTTTTCCCGCAAAATCTGTAACACTGTTCTGATATGCTTATCATGCTCTGTTTCTGTCTTCGAATAAACAAGTATATCATCA
The DNA here is from genome assembly GCA_020496765.1 of Gossypium stocksii. NCBI lineage: Eukaryota > Viridiplantae > Streptophyta > Magnoliopsida > Malvales > Malvaceae > Gossypium > Gossypium stocksii. The sequence goes on from CM035621.1 coordinate 114,384,710, forward strand.
ATGAAGACCACAACAAATTGATCCAAATACGGCTGAAATATACGGTTCATCAGATCCATGAAAGCAGCTGGAGCATTAGTCAATCCAAATGGCATTACTAAAAATTCATAATGACCATACCTCGTACGGAAAGCTGTCTTCGGTACATCACATTCTTTTACTTTTAGTTGGTAGTAACCCGATCTCAAGTCTATCTTTGAAAATACAGAAGCTCCTTTCAGCTGATCAAATAAATCATCAATACGAGGGAGTGGATATTTGTTCTTGATTGTTACTTTATTCAACTGTCTATAATCAATACAAAGTCTCATCGAACCATCTTTCTTTTTAACAAATAATACCGGAGCTCCCCACGGTGAAATACTCGGTCGAATAAAACCACGATTTAACAAATCTTGCAACTGTATCTTTAACTCCTTCAATTCAGTAGGTGCCATACGATAAGGGGGTATAGAAATCGGAGCAGTACCCGGATAAACCTCTATAGCAAATTCAACTTCTCTGTCAGGTGGTAAACCCGGTAGTTCCTCTGGAAAAACATCTGAAAATTCGCAAACCGTTCGGATCTTACTGCATTGACTACCCACTGTATCTGAATTAATAACATAAGCCAAGTATGCTGTACAACCCTGCTGTAACATCTTACTAGCTTTCATTGCTGAGACAACACGTGTTGGTCCACTGTTTCGAATACCCTTTACCTCAATATTGTTTCCATCATCAGCCTGAATACTGAACTTCTTTTCATAGCAGTTTAAAATTACACCGTGCTCAGACAACCAATCCATACCCAGTATTACATCAAAATCTCCAAATGGCATAATCAATAGATTAACCGGAAAATTTTTATTTTGTATAACCAACGGGCATCTCGGACAAACTTGATTCACTAATACCATCTGTCCTAACGGACTTGACACTTCTATTGCTACACTAGACATCTCAAATTCTAATTTTTCCAATTCAACCAATTTTGAATTTACATATGAATGCGAAGACCCAGGGTCAATTAAAACATAAACAGGTTCGGAATACAATAAGAATATACCTGTTACAACATCATGTGCATCCCCCTCTTCTCGAGTTCTGACCACATAAGCTCTAGCTGGAACTCTGGCCTCTGACTGCTGTGTAACAACATCACTACTCCCTCTAGCACTACCTCCTCGAGATACAAAACCACCTCTGCCTGATCCTCTGCCTCTGACACTAGATACTGATCTCTGTGATGTCGCAGGTGCAGTATTATCAGCTTTCGGGCAGTCTTTAATAAAATGTTCTGTAGATCCACATCTGAAACATCCTCTAGTCAATCGCCAACATTCACCTCTGTGTCTTCTCCCACAGTGCTCACATTCTGGAATAGTAGTATCTCGAGATGGACCTCTTACACTACCAGTAGAGATTGTAGTTTGCTTCCCCTGACTTTTTCCTCCTCTATCTGATCTGAAGTTAGATCTCCAACCACTTTTAGAGTCTCGGAATCTTTTCGGTAATGGATTCGAACTTGTAGTTCCCGTACGTTTCCCAACCGATTTAGAAGGTTCAGTCTTTTTATCAAGCCCCAGAACTTGTTCTATCATCTTAGCCCGTTCAATCAGATCAACAAATTCAGTAATTCGCTGAGATATCAATAACACTTTTATTTCTTCTCTTAATCCCCGTAAGAATCTTTTACAACTGTCGGCTTCAGTCGGTATAAACTCTGATGCATATCTGCCAAGTCTTGAAAATTCCCGTTCATAATCTATTACTGTCATTTCACCTTGTTTCAAAGTCAGAAATTCTTGCTTCTTGTCTTCAATGTATAGTTCACCGATATATTTCTTCTGAAACTCTTTCTGAAATACATTCCATGATACCTGGTCAGTCGGCAAGTGTCGGATAACAGATTCCCACCATAAATATGCCTCACCCTGTAATAAAGATACGGCACACAACAGACTTTCTCGGGGAGTACACTCTAACTGTTGTAAAATTCTTTTTGTCGCTTCTATCCAATTCTCAGCTATTGATGGATCAACACCTTTCAGACCCGAAAATTCCGTGGCACCGTATTTTCTCAATTCTTTAATCGGGGCCCGTCTAGGAACAGGTACAGATGTGGTAGCAGGTACAGTTCCCGCTACTCGCTGGAGAGCATCAACTAAAACTCTTAACATATCAGGTTCATTTCTATATTTTTCATCTCTCTCCCTAATGTTTTCTTCTTCTACTTCGGGAGGTTGGTCTATGAACGGGTTCACACTAGGTGTGGCTGATTCATTTTCATTTAAATCAATTGATCGATCATCTGACATCTTTAATCTCTATAAAACAGAAACAATTAAATAGGTTAGCATTCAAAAATCCCGACTCAAGTCCAACTCAAATGTGGCATGTACTTCTAGACTCACTTACGAATTCAATTTTAATCCGAGAATCGGCTAAACCTATAGCTCTGATACCACTAAATGTAACACCCTCTAACCCCAAACCGATCCCGGAATAGGGTTACAAGGCATTACCAGACAAATCAGACAATTTACAGATAATTCTTAATAAATAAATAAACAAGAAAATTTTTATTTAACAATCAATTTTAGTATGATCATATTTTACTTTATTAATTGATTTTATTCATGAATTTTTTTTTATTTTTATAAAAAAATTTCGGCAGCATTTTTACTTATTTTTACATAAACCTCCTGCAAGTTCAAATCAGAAGTAAACCATTCCAATTCACTTCCACATAACATATACTTATATACCATTCATTTCATAAACTTAGGAATCATCCATTCCTACGTAAAACTCTTTAAAGTTGATACACCATCTTTTACATTCAAAACATTAAATATGTACAAGTGACAACCTAAAACTTAGTACATGCCACATTACCAAAAGATAAGATTTTCACCACAAAATGAGCTGGAGTCGGAGATGGTTTTGAATGCAGAACCGGACTCTACTTTACCTAACCTGCGCACGAAAAACAACCGTACGCTGAGTATTGGAAATACTCAGTGTTATTATCATAATTCAATTCATAACATTAAATCAAGCTCAAAGCATAAATGCACAAGTAGTCAATTGAATATGCCAATTCATATCACATTAATATCATTCAAATGATTATAAATTTTTCAACAACATATAAGCACTTAATTCATAACACTTTCATGTATACATAATTCATAAACATAAAGTTCATGCTTTCAACTTCATAGTACAATTTCTTTTTACATTTCGTATCATCATTTCCTTTCACCTTTCATTCGATAATTCAGATAATCAGATTCAGATAATTTTGCTCATTTCACTTATAGGCCCTATTAACCTGACTCGGACCAAGGTGGATACGCGGATCCAACCAAACACACCAGAGTGGCGACCAACGCCTCATCGGATAGTTCGAAGTAAATCAGATCTATGGCACACCAAGTACCTCATCGGCTAAGCCGAAGCAATGTGGCTACCAAAGCCTCATCGAAACTATCCGAAGTAAATCTATGGCACACCTAGTGCCTCATCGACTCGAGGTCGAAGAATCCCTGAACACTTCCAATCCTATGGCATGCCAATTATATCCACTAAGCCCGACTAGTTAATAGGGTTTCGATCACATTTCCATTTCCGAAACATTTCCACATTTCAATCAATTCTCTTATATTTCTCAATGTAATCACAAATAATTAACAATTCACATTCAAGTCATTTTCATGCACATTCATATATATATAAAACAATTAAATATGCAATAATGAATATTTTGAATTATGATAATACAAACCAGTTTCTCCGAGCTATTCCTCAACTATTTTCTCTTTTCCCTTCGTGTTGGATACCTCGGTTTCTTTGTTTGCTACAAAAATTAGCATAGTTGTAATTAATTAATATAACACAATTCAATTTAATTCATAAGTTTAAATATGCAAATTTGACCATTAAGCATAAGCTGTCTATTTGAGTCATTGTTACTAAATTATTTATATCTTGAGCTACGAAACTCCAAATTAACATCCGTAAATTTTTCTTGAAACTAGACTCATATATCTTCTCACCATAAAATTTTCAGAATTTTTGGTCTAGCCAATTAGTACAGTTTATTCATTAAATACTCCCCTGTTACTCCATTTGACAGTTCTGACCTCTCTCTACTAAAAATCAATTATCTCATTGTACAGAACACGAATAAGGTTCTTGTTTATTTCTTTTGAAACTAGATTCATTAAGGAGCTACACATATAAATTACACTTCATAATAATTTTTTTACAATTTTTAATTATTTTCCAAAGTCAAAACAGAGTGTCTCGAAATCACCCTGAACCAGTCTTACAAAATTTCAAATATCTCTTGATTCATATATTCATTGCTCACATTGTTTCTACTATAAGAAACTAGACTCAATAAGCTTTAATTTCATATCTTATTCATCCTCTAATTCAATTCCTAAAAGTTTTAGTGAATTTTCAAAGTCAGACCATTGCTACTTCCCAAAACTGTTTTGATGTAAAATACTAATAACCAAATTTATAACATCAATTCACACCTTATTTCTATTCAATTTCCATCAAAATATTCATATAACTATCAAATTTTCATCATTTTTCCATAATTCCGAATTTATTTCAATTTAATCCCTAAAACTCAAAACTTATGGCTTGTTTTACAATTAAGTCCCTAATTCAATTCAAATTCACAATTTTATCAAATTAATCCCAAATTTCACCATTTTCTTAACATAAACCCTAATCAAACTTCCATTATTTTCTAATATTTTCACATGAATTCAAGAGAATCTTTCTCTAAAGCTTTAAAAACATCAAAATTACAAAGAAATGGACTTAATTAACTTACCAAATTAATCTTCAAGCCTTAATCCTTCAATTTCCCCTTTTTCTTTCTTTCTTTCCTTTTTCTTTCTTTCTCACGTTTTCTTCTCTGTACTCTTTTGTTCTTTCTTTTCTTTTCTTCTTTTTGTTATTTGTTTTATTACTAAATTACTTAATTATTAAAATATCTTTTTAATTACCAATTAAAATTAATACACATGTGCCATTAAAATTCCCACACTTGTTTTAATCCTTACCATACACTTGTCATTATCACACAATTTAATAAAATAATATTTACACAATTAATAATAATTACAACAAATAAATAATTAAAATTACTTAAATTCTAAGTAAATCCACACATAAAATACAATTGGACCAATAATACACATACACATGTATTTATTCATCATTAAACACGTGTCACTTTTATGGTTTAATTACTAATTTAATCCCTTAATAATTTTTCTATTCTATAATTAAACTTTTGCACTTTATTCAATTTAGTCTTATCTACTAATTGTTTCTAATTAAATTAGATTCACTTAATCAAAATCTAATTTAACTCCTAATTATCCTCATAAATATTTTAAATAAATATTTACGGACTTAATTTTTCCTAAGACGGAGGCCCTACGACTCGTTTTTCCGGTGCCCGAGAATTTGGGTCATTACATAATAAATACGAGAAATTTGGCCACAATAAGAGGAGTTGCGGAGGGGAAGTCAGCCAAAACCTTCCAGTAAGTCATTTGCCTTGAACGCTTAGCTTCATTACTTTACTTTTCATATGCAATCTATTTGATGGATGACTTGACTTGTTTATGTAGGTCACAAGACACAAAATTGATGTTCATTGTAATATCCCGAAAATTTCTATCATTGATACAGTAAAATAAAGAAATAAAGAAATAAAAAGAGAAATTTTGAGCTCTATCAACAAAATCTATGTAGGAAGTGATTATGATGTATTAATCCGAGAAAGGACTAAATCGTAAAAGTGAGAAAAGTTTTGTGGCCCAAGAGTAAATACTTAAAATTTAAGGGGTTAAAGTGTAAATATGGAAAAGTTGAAGGACCAATAGTGCAAATATCTTAAGGATGGAATAATCTAGAAACTAAGGAAAATGGATGAATTAGGACCAAATTGAATAGGAGAAAGAATTATGAGAGACTAAATCGCAATTTTACCAAATTAGGTGATGACTCAAGGATGGAATTTTAAAAGATCATGAAGGGCAAAATGGTCAATTAGAAGGAGAGAGAAATCTATAAGGTAATGATGGTGTGATGATATTTTATAATTATTTAATAAGATAAATATTACTTTATTAATATTTTAATAAGATATTTTATTATTTTATTATTTTATTTAGTATATATATATGTGTGTGTGTGGAAAAAAAAAGAAGAAGAAACCCACCATTTCCATGCACCAACGTGAGAGGAAGAGAGAAAGAAAGAAAGTTTTACTTTCTTTACAATTTGGTCCTTCCACCAAAAATTCACCATTTTCACCTAGAAATCAAAAGAATTTCCATAGCTACCGAAGGAGAAAAATGTTAAGGAGACTATGAGGAGCTAGAATATCAAGTTGGATTCAAGAAATAGAAGCTGGAGGAGAGAGAAAATGAAGTTAAAGTTTGGAAACATTAAAACAAGGTAAGAACATCAAGATTTCCATGTATTTTTAAGTTTAATATTATTGAAAAAGCATGTAAATGATGTTAATGTAGAGTTTTCTTATATATGATTCTATGTTCTTGATATGGTAGTGAAGAGAAAATAAGATAAAGTGATGGGAAATGGTGTAGAGAAAGAAAATAAGGGTGATATAAACTTAGTAATTAATATCTTGCACTAAAACAGTTTTAGACAGCAGCAGTAAGCTAAATTTGAAAAATCACCAAAAATGGTAGAAACCGAATTAGGAGTTGATTAAGATATGGAATTAAAGCTTGTTGAGTCTATTTTCATATAAAAGAAACAAAACAAGTAAATGAATTCTGTGTTCTGAGATATTTATATTTTTGTGAGACTGGTTCAGAATGATTTCGGGATCCTCTGTTCTGACTTGGAAAAATCATTAAAAATTGTATAAAAATAATTATGGGACATAAGTTATATGGTTAGAATCTTTAATGAGTCTAGTTTCAGGAAAAATTAACGGATTTTAATTTTGATTTTTGTAGCTCAAGATATAAATAATTTAGTGACTATGACGCAGGTGGACAGCTTGAATGTTCACATATAAGTAAATAGTGAAATTATTGATAATGTTACTTATAAGCATATTATATAAATTAAGGATGTGGAATGGAGAAGAGGAGGAGGAGGAAAATATGTATGAATAATCAGTTAGCATGACTAATTTGTATGTTTTAAGCCCAAGGACTAAATCGAATAAAAGTAATACTTTATGGGTAATTTTGTAAAAATGTTAGAAATGATCAAATTACATGAAATGGATTATTTTATTATTTAAATTGAAAATTTTAAATGAAAATTGTTAATTTAGTTCAAGATCGGGGGAAAACATGTTTTAAGGATTAAATTGAAAAGTGTTGAAATTATGAAAAATTTTGATATTTTATAGAATTTATGGAATGTTATTAATATGTATGATGATAACAGCTGGAAATAAGGATTAAATTGCAATAATATATTTTTTCTGAGCCTAAGGGTAAAATCATCATTAATTAAAAGTTTGGGGGCCAAATGGTAATTTCGCCTAGAGCATTAATTGAATGTATTAGAATATGGAATGAATGAAAACAATGGTCAAATTTATTTATAAAGATCCCAACGACTCAAATGCGAGACTCGAACGTGAAAAAGAAAAGATATCGGATTAATAAATTTATAAACACGAACAAGCAACGAGGTAAGTTCGTGTAACTTGAATTGTATTTTTTAAACGCTTGAAATATGTGGCTATGTGATGAAATATGATTTGAATGATCAATGCATAATAATTGATGAAATATTGATAATACTCGATATAAAAAGAAAGTAAATCTCGGTTGAATGGAATGGATTTCGATGGATCATTGGAAAAGGAATTTACGGTAAAAAGGATCTAGCCCGGACGGGTGATCCTATCCTGATGTAGCCCTCCCGAAGAATACAGGAAAAAGGATTAAGCCCGAAAGGGTAATCCTAATATCAGCCCTCCCGAAGAATATATGGGAAATGAGGTTCGCGGGAGTGTGCTGGTGGCTCTCCCGAAGAATACATGTGTATAGGCCCTTCCGAAGAATACATGGGAGCTGAGGTTCGCGGAAGTGTGCCAAGAATTGAGGTTCGCGGGAGAGTGAGGTTCGCGGGAGTGTGCTTACTGAAATGAAATGTGTAAGACCATGTTGAAAGATACCATGGCAATGAATAAGACCATGGTTGAAAGATACCATGGCAACAAATTGAGAAAATGAATAAGACCATGGTTGAAAGATACCATGGCAATGAATAAGACCATGGTTGAAAGATACCATGGCAACAAATTGAGAAAATGAATAAGACCATGGTTGAAAGATACCATGGCAACACATGCATATGAATTGACGGACCCAGAATTATACACTAAAAGTGTACTCCTGTATGAATTGACGGTTAATGAGATTGTACACCAGGAGTGTGCTATCGGAAATCCATCGAAATTCTGAGAAATTCAACGGGATAAATATAGAAGATGGTAAACACATAGTTAAAAAGGGTAAATGTGAATTGATTGATTACGGACTTGCATATTTTAAGTATATTATATGATTTTAACTATCGATATTCCGATAAATTCAGTAAGTAAGAATCCTGACTAGAAAAAAAAATATGCATATAAAAAGATTTGTACATATATTCCTGAAGTACATGAAAAAAATGACAGTGATACTGGATATATGGAAATATAAGATGATGATATTTGTACATGGAATTTATTGATGAATATATGCATCTATGATTATAGATTCGTATACTTTAATAATAATATTAATTGTATGACGATAAAATTTCGAATGACTTAATGAATAAAGCCCTGACATGGAAATAATTTGAGCACGAAACAATAATCACGAAATTGAACTTGAAATACATGAAAACGATATTTATTCGATATTTTAAAAAATATGACATGGAAAATACATATATATGAAACTTACCTGATAATTATGCATGTTCAAGATTATGAATTGTCCTGGAATAAATATATACAAAATCCGTGAAAACAATGATACATGAAATTTTGGTATAATGAATGATTTATGTTTTTGAAGAAATGGCAAGAGAATAATATGTATCATATTATATGAATATGTGGCAATCTTTAATATGCTGATACATGGAAATTGGGTAAGCCGTAATAAGTAATAATCTCAAGTCTGATATGTTGATACAATGAGTTTATCGATTCTAAAATTATATGAAATATATTCAAGTATACCAATGACTGTTGTTGTTGACGCTTAGACAAGTGCCAAGCTATTGGTTAAATGGTAATATGTTTATTATTTGATACATCGAAAGGGTAAATGATCAAATGAAAATATACATGTGTTTATGGAAGAATGGTAAAATTTAAGTTGTACAATTTCTTATAAAATAAGTTATCATGTGATAAAAAAAAAAAAAAGAAGTTCTATAAACTCCGGTAATACCTCGTGACCCTATTCCAATGATGGATACGGGTTGGGGTGTTACATTCATAACCAACATATGTTGCCAACTCATCAAGAAGTTGCCCCAAGAGAAAAGCTTCCATTCAAGAAGAAACCAGCTGGACAACCAACCACTGTTAAATGGATGTCTTCTATTGAAGAGTCATCTGTTTCAAACCCATTGATGACACCTTATGGATCAAGCTTTACCCAATACTAGTTTACCAAACTTGCAAGATGGAAGTTTATTTTGTTAACTGTTTTGAGCTTATTGTGTAAATTTGTCTATTATTGCTATTAATTTCTAAACTAAGGCAGATAGCTACATTCTTTTTTGTAAAATTGCCTACAATTCAACTGAGTTCAATTGTACTGAATTGTCGGCAAATTTGAAAATAGTTTGGCATTCTAAGCATATGTAGTTACAAGGCATATAGGATGATCTTGTTTTTTGTAAACAATTTTGCCTTAATTAATAAATGAATTACAATGTTTTATGCTTTTGTTTCATTTGTACAAAATATCTTTGCTGTTTTCAATCCATTCCATAAAGAAAAATCAAAGACTCCATAAATTAAACTTTTCTTCTTCTTCTTCTTAATCCTTATAAATTGATAAAAGGATCTGATGCATCCGGTCATGTCCAACGTGGCACCCTAACAGGCCATGTTAGCTGTCGTCTGTAAGGGAAAATGGGCCCGGGTGACTAATTTGTCACTTTTCATAAATGTTAGTGACTGATTTATCACTTTTGAAAGTTTAGTGACTTAAATGTTATTTTAATCAAATTTTAGTGATTATTGGTGTACTTTTCCCTTAAATAAATGGATGTGAAGTCAAAAGGGTAAGATGGGAAATCCCTTTTGCATTCCAATAAGAAGGGAATAGAAATTGGGCTTTTGCAGGACCTTTCATCTCATTGGTCTCTATTCATTTTTATAAAATGCCAATCCATCTAAGTTATTTTCAAGCAAAAAAATGGGATAAATTTCAAAATTATATATAACATTTGATTCAATGTGTAATTTGATACATAAATTTTGATTTGATACAATTATACATATGAACCTTTGACTTATGTTCAAATGTATACACATTTAAAGAAATAAATACACATTTAAAGTTATAACTTTAATTTTGATTCAGTAATACACATTTAAAGAAATAAATACATCAATTTTTTTTATATTGGATAAATATAATTATTTGTGTATGTAATAAGTAAACATAAAATGATACTATATCAATAATTGTACTAATAATTTATAATAATTGGATCAAATCAAAATTTCATGTACAAAGTTGCATATTAAATCAAAGTTCATGTATAATTTTGAGATTTATACTGTAAAAAATTGATCCAAGTAAAATTTTGAAATGTGATCAAATTAGGTCTAACAATTTCATGTATTGCATACGTATTCATATATTTTATATATATATAAATTTTAATATATCAATAAGTGTATTTTAATTTAATTCTATCATTTCTGAAGTGTGTAGATTCAATCAATTATAACTTAAATCCTTATCCTAAGTCAATTCCATAAACCCTTTTGTCTCTATTTCAGTAAATAGATCTTAAAATTTTTAGGTTAGAACTTCAAATCTTTAATCCCGTCCCATAAACTTTTATCCAATCTTTCAATACTTAATTATGAATTTCATCCATTTATTTTATGAAAATTAAAAATGTTTGTCATTTTAATTTTATTTATCAGAATTTGGCTTTTACACTTTTATAAAAAAATAAAAAATTAGTCTAATTCAATAATATTGTTAACTGTTAAACCGTTGACCTGAAAATTAATAGTTCAATAGATTATATGCGAGGAATTAATAAAAATCGATCATTCAAATTTATGAGTATACAAATAAAAAGACTAAACTTTTAATTTTCGTAATATATAAGATTAAATTTAGACAATTAAAGTTGAGAAACTTGCTTTGCAATTTTCATAGGAATTCATAATTAGTTCAACAAGTTATATGCAAGTTTCGAAGTTTTTAGATTTATCAACAATTGGACTAAATTCTCTTAAATTTAAAATAAAAGAAATAACTTTTTAATTACATAAAGTAAAGGGATTAAATTGGAAATTGGACCAACATTGAGGGAAAAACAACATAATTTGTAAAGTACAAGGACGACATTCTGAAAATTAAAATAAAAAAAAAACTTTTCAATTTTTCTGAAGTGAGGGATTAAATTGGAAATTGGACCAACATTAGGGAATAAAAACTATAGAATTGTTGAGAGTGGGATTTGAACCCACGCCCTTTCGGACCAGAACCTTAATCTGGCGCCTTAGACCAACTCGGCCATCTCAACTCTATACGCAGGCCAATACAGAAACTTAATAAAAACTCTATAATAAAAAATGATATTCAACAACCATAACATAAATTATTTCATTAAGAAAGTACAATTGAGTCCACTAGATGTCAAAACCCACCAACTTTGGATTGCTATAATATCTACTAGATTTGATATTTATGGGCTGTTTCTTTTAGCCTTTTTGACCTTCAAAACAAATGGTCAATGTTTCATATCGCAAACATTGAGATAATTGTGACAATGACTATAGACAGATTCCTTGTTGGATTTCTATTGTTGCCCAACATTCTTGTTGGGGGATGAGATATGTAGGCCATTAAATTCATCTCAATTCTCATCCACACACATACGTATATATTACCATATTGGTACATAATGATCATGAACTACATCTGTTCATTGGGTTGTTCAGTGAACATTAATCAAACTAAAACGCACATACATATTCATCTATTTTTGTATAAAGAGTGTTTGAATTTATCCCTGTTAGTTTATTTTGTCACCTTTAGATAATAGCATCTAGTAGATTTGGATCTCACATCATCAAGACTCAACATTTATAATCATTTCTTAAATGAAAATTCGATGCTTAATCCAGTTAGATCATGTAATCACTTTTAAAATTTTACATCTATCTAATATTTTTCAATTGAATTCTTACTATATAATTTTTTTCGTATATCTAAGTTTAAATAATTTCAGCATATGTGCATACATGCATAAACATGTATTTAGGTATATAGGGTTTGATAAATATTTCAAGGTTTATGTGTATATATGTGTTCAATTTGTAAGCAAATAACCAAGGATGGTAATTATAAATTATAAAAAGTCTTTTGCTTTATTAGAAAAGATGGTATAAAACTATGATTCTACATCATCTTTATCATTTTTCAATAGGAGAATGACAAATCAAAATTTTCTTCCTGATTTTCAGCCTTTCCCTACTGAAAAAATTCAAATCCAACTAAAAATACTAAAAATTAAGAGGAAAAATCAGATTTGTCATTCTCCTATTGAAAGGGGATAAGAATGACGTGAAATTATAATTTCATATACTCCATTCTCTTTGCTTTATATAAGAAAGTTAAGGTTATCGTCCTTTTGCCTAGGAATAGAAACAATGTTAATATATATATATATTGCATAATATTATAAAAGACATCAACAAGGAAAAGTCCTCAATCATACAAAGAAAGAAGGATGGTGGAGGCCATAGCATGGCACATCTACTCCATGTCAAAAGCATTTCTTTTCAAAAAATATGCAAAAATAAAAGTTGTCTCCCATTAAATAATTTCTTTATTAGTAAAACATAATTAACAGCTGCTCAATTATTATACTCCATATATAGTTAACATTAATTTAACAAGAGTCTTCATTTAAATTCCCACTATCTTATTAAACAAAGAAATCACAAGGAATGGAGAAATAGGGTTTAAATAGCTTATTTTGGAAATGATCTTGTAAGGTATAGTGTTGTTTGGATTGGATTGAATTAGTCAGGGAATCGGTTCAGAATGTGATTTGAATCAGTTAGATCGAGAATTTGTACAAACCAATTAAAAAACTTATTGAACTAGATTTTTTTAAAATTTTTAATAATTTTTTAATTCAATCGATTGGATTTATAAACTAATGATCTGATCGATTTGACCACTGACCTAGTTTAAAAGCATTGGTCAAGTAAAAAAAAAAAATTCCAGCAACCTGATAATGAAAGCAAATAAATAACTTAGCTTACCCATAATTTTTTAAAAGTCCGAAATTAAAAAAAAAAAATTAGCTTTTCGAATTGACCTAAAAATCAAATTAAAAAGCATTTTTAACATGAAAAAATATTTGTTTAATATTGCTTATGACTATGACTCAAAAAATTGATTTGACTTAAAACATATTTTTCAGAGGTAATGCTATACAAACCCTAAAAATTATACAATCTGCATGAATGTGAACGTTTCACATGCTGGTACTTTAACTACTGAAAAAAGTTGATTAGGTAAGGAACCCTAAAACATAATTGGTTAATTTAAGTTATACATAGCTAATTCATTCTCTCTATCACTAAAATCCATTTAGGGGGCAACAATCAAAGGTAGTGACTTTGGTCTAAAAAATCTATTCCATGCATGCATGAAAGATAGGAGAAAGGCCTAAATTTCAATCTATGGTCCCCCAATTTTCTTTTCCAATTCTATGTTGAAAAATGAAATATATAGAGGCAACGTGAAACTTATGCAATAGTCAAAGCTTTTTATCCCATATGTCTCCCTTTCATTCATCGATGTTTCACTCTCATCTCGAAAATTGATATCAATTGTTGTTCAAATTTCATACTCTTTGAACATAGAAGTTGATTGCATTGTCAAGATGATTTTTGACAGAATTGAGAATCTGCAACTATTTGTATTTCGTTGGATTTTATGTATTGATGGATCTATGCTTGAAATTTTTTTTGGATTATTTAAAATGATAAATTAAAATTTCAACGATGAATTCATTTGTAATTCTTTCATCATCCTTATGTGATCAATTTTATTTCATTTAAAAAAAGTTAAAATTCATAAATAAAATGTTTGGATTAAGTTTGTTCAACTTTCTAAAAAAGTCCTATTCGAGAGATCGACCTCACGAATATAAGATACGGCAAAATGATAAGTCATGTGATTAATTTTTCAGGATCCATCCATCCTTCAAGATAACACAATCTACATTGTTGTATAGGGGGAAGTGTTGAGGGGAACAGGATCCCATATCGACTAGTCAATAATTCAATTGTAGCTGCATATAACAAGGGTCACTTTATACATATACATATATTTATATGAAGATACTATTAAAGGTAAACTATATTACTAGTCACTCAACTATAAAAAGTTACAAAATGTTCACACAACTGTTCAATCTTTTTTTACCAACTGACTAATGTAAAAATAAAAACACACAAAAATGAGAAAATTAAATAATTAAGTGATTATTTTGTAAATTTTCATTGTTAGATGATAAAAAAATTACTAATAATTGGGTAACTACTAATCTAATTCACCCTACTATTAATAATAAAAATATTTTATATAAATTAAAAAAAAAAAAGAGAAGTGTTTTGTTTTTCCCTTCATTGAAAACCCTCCATTTCTGGCCAAAAACGTCCAATCTTCCATCTCTTCTTTTCTTTCTTTTTTCATTTTTCATGAAAAATGTTTTAAAAGTTTCAATTTTGTGAAAGAAGCAAACAAAAGTGAGGTAGCTTTTTCACACTGTTAGACTGAGATTGACACAATGCCTTTAGCAGTTCAATTATTGAAATCAAATTTCAAACATTGGAAAAGTAAAATCTATTTAGATTAATGAAATTCGGTAAATTTAAAAAGGACAAGTAGGACCAAACTCCATGATTTTCCTATGACAACCTCAGATTTTACAACACATGGATTCATCCAAATGGATTCATCATAGTGGAAAGTATATTTTCATTGCTTTGATTGAATTTTAAAAATTAGTAATTATTAGTTGATTAAGTCTTAGCTTAGTCGATATCGACATTGTTACTAATACAAGAAGACGTGAGTTTGAGTACGTTGAAATCCTCTTATTTAAAAGTTGGCACGAGCTGTAACAATTGCAATAACATTTTATTTTTCTAAAGGGCTATGGTAACTTAAGAGATTAGGAGAGAGCCGAAGATATTTTCTTTTGAGAGGTTGTACGTAGAATTTGTGTTTGTTTTTTTTAGTATTTTTATCTATTTGTTGAGGGGTCGACTCTTTTATAGAGAAAAATATTTGAAATATCATTTTTTGAGTAATCGATCGGAAATATTGTTTTTGAAGTGTTTATGCTATATTCTAGCATTGAGGTTTTGTCTCCCTATTTTGAGGAGAGCACATTTGGGTTCACGAAGTTTTGGTCAAAATGTCTAGGTCTATCAAGTAAACATTTTATCATTCAGCCTTGGTGGGGTTCGAACCGATGCCCTTAAAGGATTTTATTGGATAAGAACACTACCATTTGGCTAGACTAGCCATCATGGATGCAAATATAAGGCTACATATGCCTTGATTGGCAGTTCAAACCCCTACCGATGCAATATGCAGAACTAATTTATACACAATATTGACATTTCTCCTGTAAACTTATAGGTCGTATCTCCACCAATCGAGGCACTACTTAAACTCTGTGCATTTCTTTGGGCTATTCTCAGAGCACAAGAGACAAAACCCCTACGAGGACAATACTTACTGTTTAAGGGTCTACTCGGCTACTCAGAGATCGGCATTTCAAAGACTTCTTTGTAGAGAAAATGAAGATGGAAAGTGAGAGATTGAGAGATGATATATTTTGTTTTTAATTTAATTTGTATTGAATATTAATTTTAAATATTTTTTATTTTGTTAAAAATATCATGTGTTATAATTTGATTGGTTAAAAAAAATTAACAAGAATTAACCAACAATATCTAAAATGACAATAAAATAAAACTTTAAGTATCTAATTTGAAAACAAAAACATTAAAAATCTATATAAAAAATTATATAATTTAAGTAGCTATCTTTTATATAAACTAAACTATTTTGGTAAATAAATTTTCAAACAAACACACCATTCATTCCCATTGATTTTTTCACTGAAATAGTTCCCAGTCACCCTAAATGGAAAAGGGTAATAAATAAGAACCACTAAATTATTCATGGAATTCTCGTGAGTGGGAGGTGGTGGCTTTTGTCTTGCCTTCAAATTCCAAATTCCAAAGCCCCCAAAATAGATCAAGACATGACAATACCTGACTTTGTCGTTGAATTTTGGTTTGCTTTCCCTTTGTTTTTATTCCTTTGCCAAGCAGTGACGTCAATTTTTCTTTCCCCATTAACCATGCCTTTATTCTCTCTCGTTTTTTTAAAGAATTACCCATAAATTCATACAAGCTTTTATTCTAACCACTCGTTTAAATTATATAAAAATAATAGTAATGGTGAGATTAAATATTCTAATGTGAGGAAAAAAAAATTAAATGTACCACATTGGAGGTAAATTCTCATTCAAAACAACAAGTAAAGATTTTATATTATTAACATGTGAGTAAACTAGTTAAAAGGATTTCCACACTACATTAAAAAAGATGAATAGTGTCAAAGCTCTGTTCGACGACCGGCCTGGTGAGAGAGGTGACTCTGCCGCAGATCGCAACACCAAAAAGGTCTGTTTTAAAGATGGAAGCGATGTCTCTTTGGCTAACATGGCGATTGATTCGTCCCCAGCAAGTGTAATATCATGGAAAGATAAACTTTTGAGTGGTGCGGTCTCTAACTCTCTGGATCGTGATGCTGATCTTGATCTTGAGTTTGCTGAGGGTGATATTCATCGATCTAATCTCCATGGCATCCCTGTCATTGACTTATCAGAACGCATCAATAATATTCTTTTTAAAAGGATGGAACTCACGGTGGTGGTTAAGCTGCTTGGCCACAACATAGGGTATGGGGCTCTATTTAACTGCATAACCAGCCTCTGGAAGCCTGTGCAACCCTTTCGCTTAATGGGTGTCGCCAATGGATTTTATCTCGTTAGATTCCAGTGTAAGGAAGATTATGAAGTGGCGTTGTCACAAAGTCCTTGGATAGTGTTTGGACACTATCTCACGATTCAGCCATGGACAGTGAAGTTTAACCCTTCAAGACCGTTTCCCAGCAGTATCCTGGCCTGGATCCGTTTTCCAGGCTTATCAGGATTTCTATACCAAAAGAAGATCTTGGAGGAGATCGGCAACTTGGTCGGAAGAGTGGTTAAACTCGATATCAAAACTGATAATCGAGAAAGAGGGCAATTCTCCAGAATGACCGTTTTTGTCAACTTAGAAAAACCCCTTACCTCCCAAGTTCTCATTAACGGACGGCTACAGCGTGTGGAGTTCGAAGCATTTCCTGAGATATGTTTCTCCTATGGCAATTATGGGCACTTTAAGAACTCATGCACTTCTTCTTTGACAGGTAAAACAAACTCCGACGGAGAGAGCAATCTAGAAAGCTTGGTGAATGGTGAATCGGCTCCGGTGAAAACGGAGGGAGTTACATCAGCGGAGGAGGCCTATGGACCGTGGATGATGGTCGAGCGCAAGTCAATGCGTAAACAAGGCGTGACTCGTGGACAAAAATTAAAATCTACGGAGGGTATCACGGAGAACTCCAGGTTTGAAGCTTTAACTTCCTTGGATTCTGAATCCCTATTACCTTTTTTGGAGACGTCACCTAAGGAAATAGGAGCGGTTAGGTTTACACAAGGTGATTTTATTAAAAAATTAAATGGCAAAGATATGGGACTAAGGGCTGGTCTGATGGTTGGGGAAAAATCAGTTGTCGATCAAGTTGAGCATGTGGATAATACTGGGCCACGTCAGACATTTAGGCCTTTGATGGATAAAAGCGGGGGTTTGATACTGGAAACAGAATCTGGTGTTTCATCACGGGCTACTGGACATGCGTCCGACAGCCCTAGGCCGAGTTTGGCGTTGGGTCCTTTTTCCCATGACCCACTTTAACGCCTAGCAGCCTTGAGCCCATTTCGATGTTGGATGCTCCACTTAATTTACTTGGGTCTTCGTAGGAGCGTGCTGGTCAGCAGCAAGATTTGGGCTAGACCACTACCTTATTCAATTTGGGCTTAGAAGATGCAACAATCTCTATGCATAAAGACTCAAATGCGTATATCCCCATATCCAAAGACATAATCACCTCTGTTCATGTAACACCCCAACCCGTATCCATCATTGGAATAGGGTCACGAGGTATTACCAGAGTTTATAGAACTTTTTTTTTATTATCAAATGATAACTCATTTTATAAGAAATTATACAACTTAAATTTTACCACTCTTCCATAAACACATGTATATTTTCATTTGATCATTTTCCCTTTTGACGTATCAAATAATAAACATATTACCATTTAACCGATAGCTTGGCACTTGTCTAAGCGTCAACAACAACAGTCATTAGTATACTTGAATATATTTCATATAATTTTAGAATCGATAAACCCGTTGTATTAACATATCATACTTGAGATTATTACTTATTACGGCTTACCCAATTTTCATGTATCAGAATGTTAAAGATAGCCACATATTCATATAATATGATACATATTATTCTCTTGCCATTTCTTCAAAACATAAATCATTCATTATACCAAAATTTCATGTATCATTGTTTTCATGAATTTTATATATATTTATTCCGGGACAATTCATAATATTGAACATGCATAATTATCAAGTAAGTTTCATATACATGTATTTTCCGTGTCATATTTTTTAAAATATCAAATAAATATCTTTTTCTTGTATTTCAAGTTCAATTTCATGATTATTGTTTCGTGCTCAAATTATTTCCATGTCAGGGCTTTATTCATTAAGTCATTCGAAATTTCATCGTCATACAATTAATATTATTAAAGTATACGAATCTATAATCATGGATGCATATATTCATCAATAAATTCCATGTACAAATATCATCATCTTATATTTCCATATATCCAGTATCACTGTCATTTTTTTTTATGTACTTCAGGAATATATGTACAAATCTTTTTATATACATATTTCCTTTTCTGGTCAGGATTCTTATCTACTGAATTTATCAGAATATCGATAGTTAAAATCATATAATATACTTAAAATATGCAAATCCGTAATCCATCAATTCACATTTACCCTTTTTAGCTATGTGTTTACCATCTTCTATATTTATCTCGTTAAATTTCTCGGAATTTCGATGGATATCCAATAGTACACTCCTGGTTACAATCTCATTAACCGTCAATTCATACAGGAGTACATTTTTAGTGTATAATTCCGGGTCCGTCAATTCATATGCATGTGTTGCCATGGTATCTTTCAACCATGGTCTTATTCATTTTCATGGTATTTTTCAACCATGGTCTTATTCATTGCCATGGCATCTTTCAACCATGGTCTTATTCATTTTCTCAATTTGTTGCCATGGTATCTTTCAACCATGGTCTTATTCATTGCCATGGTATCTTTCAACCATGGTCTTACACATTTCATTTCAGTAAGCACACTCCCGCGAACCTCACTCTCCCGCGAACCTTAATTCTTGGCACACTTCCGCGAACCTCAGCTCCCATGTATTCTTTGGAAGGGCCTATACACATATATTCTTCGGGAGAGCCACCAGCACACTCCCGCGAACCTCATTTCCCATATATTCTTCGGGAGGGCTGATATTAGGATTACCCTTCCGGGTTTAATCCTTTTTCCTGTATTCTTCAGGAGGGCTACATCATAATAGGATCACCCGTCCGGGCTAGATCCTTTTTATCGTCAATTCCTTTTCCAATGATCCATCGAAATCCATTCCATTCAACCGGGATTTACTTTCTTTTTATATCGAGTATTATCAATATTTCATCAATTATTATGCATTGATCATTCAAATCATATTTTCATCACATAACCACATATTTCAAGTGTTTAAAAATACAATTCAAGTTACACGAACTTACCTCGTTGCTTGTCCGTGTTTATAAATTCATTAATCCAATATCTTTTCTTTTTCACGTTCAAGTCTCGCATTTGAGTCGTTGGGATCTTTATAAATAAATTTGACCATTGTTTTCATTCATTCCATATTCTAATACATTCAATTAATGCTCTAGGCAAAATTGCCATTTGGCCCCCAAACTTTTAATTAATGACGATTTTACCCTTAGGCTCAGAAAAATAAATTCTTGCGATTTAATCCTTATTTCCAACCGTTGTCATCATACATATTAATGAGAGCCCATAAATTCTATAAAATATCAAAATTTTCCATAATTTCAACACTTTTCAATTTAATCTTTAAAACATGTTTTCCCCCGATCTTGAACTAAATTAACAATTTTCATTTAAAATTTTCAATTTAAATAATAAAATAATCCATTTCATGTAATTTGATCATTTCTAACATTTTTACAAAATTACCCATAAAGTTTTACTTTTATTCGATTTAGTCATTGGGCTTAAAACATACAAATTAGTCATGCTAACTGAAATTCATACATATTTTCCTCCTCCTCCTCTCCATTCCACATCCTTAATTTGTATAATATGCTTATAAGTAACATTATCAATAATTTCACTATTTACTTATATGTGAACATTCAAGCTGTCCACCTGTGTCATAGTCACTAAATTATTTATATCTTGAGCTACAAAAATCCAAATTAAGATCCGTTAATTTTCCCTGAAACTAGACTCACATATCTTCTTACCATAAAATTTTCAGAATTTTTGATTTAGCCAATAAGTACATTTTATTCTTTAGAGTTACCCCTGTTCTGCTGTATAACTGTTCCAAACTTTCTTCATTAAAATTTAATTATCTCCTCGTACGGGACTCGGATGATGTTCCCGCTTATTTCTCTTGAAAATAGACTCATTAAGGATTTCAAACACATAAATTTAAGTCCCTAATTATTTTTATACAATTTTGGTGATTTTCCAAAGTCAAAACAAAGGATCCCGAAATCATTCTGAACCAGTCTTACAAAAATATAAATATCTCAGAATACAGAATTTATTTACTTGTTCTGTTTATTTTATATGAAAATAGACTCAACAAGCTTTAATTCCATATCTTACTCAACTTCTAATTCAGTTTCTACTATTTTTGGTGATTTTTCAAATTTAGCTTACTGCTGCTGTCCAAAACTATTTTAGTACAAGATATTAATTATTAAGTTTATATCACCCTTATTTTCTTTCTCTACATCATTTCCCATCACTTTATCTTATTTTCTCTTCACTACCATATCAAGAACATAGAATCATATATAAGGAAACTCTACATTAACATCATTTACATGCTTTTTCAATAATATTAAACTTAAAAATACATGGAAATCTTGATGTTCTTACCTTGTTTTATTGTTTCCAAACTTTAACTTCACTTTCTCTCTCCTCCAGCTTCTATTTCTTGAATCCAACTTGATATTCTAACTCCTCATAGCCTCCTTAACATTTTTCTCCTTCGGTAGCTATGGAAATTCTTTTGATTTCTAGGTGAAAATGGTGAATTTTTTGTGGAATGACCAAATTGTAAAGAAAGCCAAACTTTCTTTCTCCCCTCTTCTCTCCTAACGTGAATTGCATGGAAAAGGGGTGGTGGTTTTTCTCTTTTTTTTTTTTATACACATATATATAGACTAAATAAAAAAATAAAAAAATAAAATTTCTTATTAAAATATTAATAAAATAATAATTATTTAATTATATAATTATAAAATATCATCAATGTAATCATTACTTTCTAGATTTCTCTCTCTTCCAATTGACCATTTTACCCTTTATGATCTTTTAAAATTCCATCCTTGAGTCGTCACTTAATTTGGTAAAATTACAATTTAGTCCCTCATAATTCTTCACCTATTCAATTTAGTCCTAATTCATCAATTTTCCTTAGTTTCTAGATTATTCTACCCTTAAAATATTTGCACTATTGGTCCTTCAACTTTTCCATATTTACACTTTAACCCCTTAAATTTTAAGTATTTACTCTTGGGCCACAAAACTTTTCTCACTTTTACGATTTAGTCCTTTCTTGGATTAATACATCATAATCACTTCCTACATAGATTTTGTTGATATAGCTCAAAATTTCTCTTTTTATTTCTTTATTTCTTTATTTTACTATATCAATGATAGAAATTTTCGGGATATTACAGTTCATGCTAATCCCATCTTCGAAAATCAACTTGAGGCTAAAATGGGTCATATTTCTAAAATGCTAGATCCCAAAAAACATACTGCTATCACTTTTCATGAAAAATTAGATTTTAAATCTAATCCTAAGGTGCGTGGAAACCATTTGACTTTTCTCAAAACACATGCCGTTGAAAGTAAAAAAGGCAATAGTCATAATGGAAAATCTCTTATTAAGACTATCCGTGGACGTGGAGGGAAATTTAAACCTACTGCTAACTCACGGATTTCTCTTCCTAAAGCCATGAGTTCTATGGCAGAGCTCATTGGTGTGCAAGCTGGCATCTCTTCAGATAAACCGGAAGTTAATTCTGGCAATATCTGAGTTACCGACAGTCTCTGCGAGGTTAGTTCCTTCCTCCATTTCTATTGTTTATAAATTTATCTATTTTTTCTTGGAATTGTCAAGGTTGTACGAGCTCTAAAATTGTTAGAGTCTTCCGGGAATATAATCACAAGCATAGACTTGATCTGATTAGTCTCCTAGAAACTCGAGTTAGTGGTGAGAAAGCAGATTCGGTTATTGCCAAGCTCGGCTTTAATAACTCTTATCGCGTTGAAGCGGTAGGGTTTTCAAGAGGCATTTGGATTGGATGGAAAGACTCGGTCAACGTGGAACTGCTCCATAGTCATCCTCAATTCATTTTAGCCAAAATTTACAATAGCTCCTCCCGGCAACCTTTCTGGTCTCCGTCGTGTATGGTAATCCTAATAGTCAAAAGAGGAAGCGCTTATGAGAGATTTTACAAAAATCCATTCACGTGGATGGATCACCGTGTGTGGCAATTGGTGACTTCAACACCATCCTTTCCCCTATTGAGAAAAAAAGTGGGCGAGTCCCAGGTAAAAAAATCCTTTCTTTGGTGATTTTATGGATTCCGCCCATCTCCATGACCTGGGTTTTCGGGGGTCTCAATTCACTTGGCAAAGAGGTAGGATTGTTGAGAGATTGGATAGAGTTATTTGCAACTCTGCATGGAATGGGATTTTTCCGAACTCAATGTAACGCACTTACCGCGGCTAAAATCAGATCACAAGCCCCTTAAATTATCTCTTTCGCCCGATTTTCATGCTCCAAGAGGGCGTCCATTCAGATTCTTAATCGGCTGAATCGAACACCCATCCTTTTCGAATTTTGTTAAGGACAATTGGAGGATGTCTGCAAGCATGTCATCCTTGCATTCTGAGTCTATCGATTAGATTAAAATTTGGAATAAAGAGGTTTATGGTCACATCTTCACTCGCAAAAAGCTATTGACCCGTAAGTTGGAGCATATTGAGTTTGAACGGGATAGAACTAACTCAGAGCTTCTTAAACAGATTGAGATGGATGTCAGGGGGAATTAGAGAATGTGCTTCATTATGAAGAAATCATTTGGCGATAAAAAGTACGTTGTCACTGGTTAGTTTTGGGTGACCGCAACACCAAATTCTTTCACTCTCGCACGATGATGAGACGAAAACAGAATAGAATACTGCTCTAAAAAACGGTCTGGGAGATTGGATTTTGGATGATGATCAACTGAAACTTGAAGCAGTTAACTTCTATTCTAATTTGTATGGTGAACACCGTGGGCCTAGAAGAGATTTTCCATCTATCGCTTCCCGAGCCTCAACGATGACGATTTTAATTTCCTCAATAGGCCAATTTCGGATGAGGAAATCAAAGCAGCTCTTTTCGATATGACACCCTTGAAAGCCCGAGGAAGCAACGGTTTCCATGCCTTATTTTATCAGAGTCAGTGGGATCGTGTTGGCACTTCGGTTTGCGCGTGGGTTAAGGAGATCTTTAATGGCAAAAATATTTATTCAGATTTGAATAACTCTATTATTGTGCTTATTCCCAAAATCCATAATCTTGTGGAGTTCTCTCAATTCTGACCTATTAGCTTATGCTCTGTCCTTTATAAGCTGGTCATGAAGATCATTGCCAATAGATTCAGAGTGATCTTTCCTAAACTTCTTGTCCCCGAATAAGCTGGATTTGTCGCTGGAAGGAACATTATAGATAACATCATCATTGCCCAAGAGGTCATTCACTCAATGAAAGGAACGTATAAAAATAGGAAATGGATGGCCATCAAAATTGATTTGGAGACAGCCTTTGACCGTGTAAGATGAGATTTCATTGAAGCATCACTTCAAGCTACATGTATTCCTATTTTCTTACGTAATGTTATTATGTTAGTTATTTCCAATTCTACTATGCAAGTCTTGTGGAATGGTGTCCCAACTCAGAAGTTTAGACTAGCTAGAGGCGTTCACTAAGGGTGTCCCTTGTCCCCCTATCTATTTATTCTTTGCATGGAGTGGTTAGGCCTTAGTATTCATAAGGCTATCGATGATGGTATTTGGTCTCCTATCAGACTGTATCGTGGCGGGCCACCGCTATCCCACATTTTCTTTGCTGATGATTTGATACTCTTCGGTCAAGCAGACGGAATCCAGGCTCGAGTTATCAAAAGTATCTTAGATGAATTTTGCAGATACTCAGGACACCGGATTAATTTCCGGAAGATTAATATTTTTTTCTCAAAAGGTGTTGGTGATAACCTTGGAGATCTCTTAAGTGGTTTCTTTGGTTTTCAAAAAGTCACTAATTTGGGGTATTACCTCGAGGTTCCACTCCTTCATGACAAAGTCACCAAAAGTACTCTTAACTTTGTGGTTGAAAGGGTTCGTAATAATTTATCTACTTGGGATGCCACATAACTCTCTTTAGCTAGAAGAGTAACTCTAGCGCAATCTAATCTTCTGTCTATCCCTAGTTACTTCATGCAGACGATGTTGGTACCTAAAAGTATTTGTGATGAGATCAAGCGCGTTGTTCAAAAATTTATCTGGGGATCTCATAACGGCAGTTCAAAGACGGCTTTGGTCAGTTGGGATTCTGTGTGCCAGCCCAAGTCTCGCGGAGGTCTTGGTCTCAGACAGTTGAAAGATCATAACATTTCTTTCATTATGAAGGTAGGTTTTAACATTATCTCTAATACTAATGCTCTCTGGATTCAGGTGCTTCATGCCAAATATAGAGTCCCTAATGGTTTACCTAAAGACTTATCGATGAGTAAGTGCTCCTTTTTATGGAGATCCATCTCTAAGGTATGGCATCTCATCCGGGATAATCTTATTTGGTCAGTCAGAAATGGTAGTAGTATCAAATGCTAACAAGATCCCTGGGTTCCTAATTGTGGTCCCTTATTTAAGTTTATCCCTTATTGTGTTAACCCTTTTCTAGATTGCTCTCTTAATAGTATGGTTGCAGGGAATGGCTCTTGGAAGTTAAGTCTTTTCAGGCCTTGGGTCCCGGAGGAGATTATCAACAAAATTATAGGTGTTCCACCACCGCATCCTTCGTCAAGACCGAACTTAATTATTTGAGGTGCCACCTCGACTGGCTCATTCTCTCTTAAAAGCGCTTATATGAAAATTTACTAAGACACCTTCAATGTCAAAGACCAGATATGGGAACTACCTTGGAAGTTTCGTGGTTCTCATCGGATTCACTTTTTTATTTGGTTGGCTCTTAAGCACCGTCTTTTAACAAATTCTGAGAGGGCTAAACGTGGCTTTGGGAGTAGTAGCGCTTGTTGCCTCTGCAGTCATGATTACGAAGATGTTGAGCACGTTCTACGAGACTGTGATGCTGCCAGACGCATTTAGGGTAGGCTTATTCCACAACAAAACCATTCTGCTTTTTATTTTGGTCCTCTTTCCGTTTGGTTGAAGAATAATCTCCAGCGTCATTCTACTTATCTTGATGGAATGGATTGGCCATGTCTCTTCGGGATTATCATGTGGTGTATTTGGAAGAACCGAAACCTGTTCATCTTTCAAGGTATCTCATGGAGTACTGATGAAATTATTAATATCTCCTATAGTTGGGTGAAACAATACTCATCCATTTTACGATCTTCACTTTATAAAGCACGAGACCATCTTCACAGTTGGCCTTTGCCTAACAGTTGGGTGAGGTTAAGCACTGATGGTTCGGTTAAATTTGATGAAGGTTTTGCTTCAAGTGGGGGATTTGTGGAAGATCATAACGGTGAATGGATCATCGAGTTTGTCAAATATTTGGGCAATTGCACTCTGTTGGAGGCTGAGCTTCGGGAATTCTGGATGGGCTTAATCTTATTCTGGATAGACGTTTTGAGAGAGTCCTTATTCAAGCTGAAAGTATCGAAGCTATTAATATAATTCTGGATGATTCTTCTGAGAACTCCAAGTCTACCTTAGTTCGAAAAATCCATCTTATCTTGAGGAAGTTAGAGCAGTGGAATATTCAGTACATCCCTCGTAAAGAGAACTTAATTGCTGATAATCTGGCTAAGTCTGTTCGTACTAGAAGAACAGGCTTGCGTTTGTTTGAAGTTCCTCCTTTGAGGATTTAAGTTTTATTTTGTAACTATCTTGTCCACCAAAAAAAAAAAAAATCCCATCCAAAAGAGTCCTAAGAAATAGATTGGTCGAGTATTTATCTTTTTCAAGAATAGTTTAGATTCAAATCATCATTTTAACAAAATAATAAATGAAAAAAATTGATAAAAGTTTCATGAAGGCCCTTATACTAGGAGTTAAATTGCATTTTGACTCTACTAAATAAATGGATAAATTTGTTATTAGATATTAAATCAAAATGTAAATTGGCTCTTTTTTGTTAAAAATTTCATTCATTTCCATTTTATGTTAATGTCCGATGACCAATTTTTAACAATAGTATTGGATGAATTTTTTTGCAAAAAAACCAATTTACTCTTACATGGGCCTTCATGATACATTTACCAAAAATCTCAAGTTTTTAAACCATTTTTTTAACAATTTCATTATAAATTATGATCATATCTGCTCTTTTTGACACAAAACTTAGAACTATCAATAGCTTTGCCCCAACTCATAAATAAGAAGATAAAACACTTCACTGCACTCGAGCATTATTCCTCCTATATTAATAAAAAATGTATATCAATTGAGCTAAAATTCTGTTTTAAAAATTGGGTTGAAGAAAATACTTGGACTTTATTCTATTTCATTTCCACAATTTGGTTTGCTAATAAAAATAATTAAGAAAAAAATAAAGCAAACATTTGAAAAACAATACTAATATAGTTAAATATATATTTTTTCTTGTCTTTAAGAACCATATATAAATTAAAATATTATAACATTATCTAGTTAATACTTAAAAATTCATAGTATATATAGTAGATAGTTTGATGAAGCTAAGACTATAGAGTTTTGACCTATTTGTCATTTGGTAGTCATAAGTTATAGCAAAAGGTAAATTATAAGTCTAATTTAAGTCTACACGTAGCTTATAATTATTCATAATTCCTATTTAATTTATAAATAAAAGGATGGTGTGTTTTAATGCACTTAAATATATGTAATTCTGTATTGATAATAATATTCATATCAATCGAGTTAAGATTAATAACTGTTATTCTTTATTTAAAATAATGAAATTGTTTAATTTATACATAAAGAAGTAAATTTAAATCTAAAAAATTTAACCTATTGCAAGTGTGAAACGTGGTACAAATGAGAAACAGCTGTCGGCCAAATAATGGGGAGACACAGTCGTATACTTCAAATTTTGACTTGTTGACACTTGCTCAAGTCTTATTATATTATTCCCCCCTACTTTAATAATTGTTCATACACATTAAAAATGATAAAAAATTAAATATAGGATATGAGGGTAATATATTGTAGTTTTAAAAGAAATATGAGTTTAAATTTTAAAAATGGTATTGTTAAAAGTAGCATTCATAATTCTCAAAAAGATTATCTTAATGAATCTTAAATTGAATATGAAAAATATTTTAATTGTAAATAAAAATAAAAATAAAAACTAGATTTTATCTTTTTTATATACATCATATATTTACTTATTAATATATAAATTATAATAAAAAAAGTATGAAGCATAATAATTTATCATAAATTTATGAAAATAGAGACAAAAATATTGATGGAACTAAAGTTGTTAAAAGAACAAATTTTGTAACAATGATTATTTAGTAAAATGCGCTTCTAGTTAATTTTATATTCCTTCAATCAAATACTTTGATCTTAGATTCCGACCAAACAAAATAATTTAACATACTGTTCATAACCTTACGCTATTGTAATCTTATTACGAAAAGTAATCTTACATTCCTTGATTGAAATGCTTAGAAAGGCATTATATTTTCAGTAAAAGCCCCTATATGAGAGGTTAGATTGTATTTTACTCGTTCTACTACAAAATGGGTAAATTAGTCCTTGTACTTTAGATTAAATGGGAAATTGATCCTTTTGTAAAAAAATTCATTTATTTTTATCGTTAAAAACTGGTTCTTATATGTTAACATAATGTGCATATAGAACGACACGTGTCACTATATTATTTTGTCAATTCCATCTGTTTTTAACATTATAAATGAATGAAATTTTCAACAAAAATTGAAGGATGTCCATGAAACAATCTATCTCCTAATTTAGGGCCTCAATGATATTTTACCTTAAATTTTCATTTTTACTCATTTTTAAACAGGGGGAATCAAAAAGAGGAAATAAAAAGGAGGCCCACCATCTCTGTTGAGAGTTGTAACTGTCGTGTTAAGGTTCTGCTGCATGTGACTTCAACGCCTCTTTTCTTTCTCCTACCATTTACTGCTATTTATACACACTTTGCATTTGCCTACTCTGCTTCACATTCATTACAACATATTCTCTTCTTCTTCTTTCTCTTTTTTTAACAATGAAGGCAAAATTTTCTGGGTTTATAGCCTTTTTGTTCTTAGCTTTTCTTCTTCTTTGTTCGTCCTCAGTATCTGCTCGTTTGCTGCTGCAAATCAACAACCATGGTTAGTTTCAACCAAAACCCTTTTCCACTCTTCGTTTCTTTTAATCTATTTTCTCTTTTATTTTGGGTGTTTTTTGGGGTCTAATTTATGTATTGAATTGTAAAAAAAAAAAAAAAAGGTGAAAAGGAGCTTAAAGCATACGAGATGATGATGATTCAAGCAGATAGAAAACATGATTTCTCAGAGGTAAGAAACTTCTTTTAGGTTAAATTTTCCATGAATCAGATGATTAAAATTTGTCCATCATTTTAATTATCTGTGTGGTGTAGTTGATGGGAGCAGAAGAGTGTTATGAGAAAGATGAAGAATGTGTGAAAAGGAGGATGATGGCAGATGCTCATTTGGATTATATTTATACTCAAAATCATAAGCCTTAAAATTATTATTAATGATCCATAAATATACAATACAAAGGGCTAATATATATATATATATATAATATATATATAGAAAAAAGAATTGTGTAGTTATGAAGTTGTATGTATGCATGTATGTATGTATCTAGCATTTAGCAAAGTTTGAATGTATCTTTCTTTGTTTCTTAATTATAACTTTTTTTAAATAAATAATATAAAGCTTTTTAAGGCATCAAACACACACACACACATATCTATGTATATTAGATGTATTATATGAAGCCAAGGATCCAAGGAGAGGCACACCAATAAGAAGCACCTGTTGACCGAACAAGTGGATTATCGTAAGGTCACATAAGAATTTATTCAAAAATTCCTTTTATCATATTCCAATAAATTTGTAGTAAAAATATTTATAACTTTATTATTAACTCTCGATAATATAGGTGTATCACGTTGTATCACATCTTAATAAGTCTTTTCATGACTTTACCTACTAACGCAGTGTAGTAAGAGATCTAGTGCACGAAACTTCTTATCTATGTAAGTCGTTTCCATTACCAAAAGATATAAGGACACCACTTTTGCACTGAGACTTCTAAAATCACTACTAACAACTTTCGACAATCAACTCATCGTATGAACTATCCACTTTCTCCAACTTCACATCTTATATCTAGTGTTACGGGACTAAAACTTTAGCCTGACAAACTATGCAACATTAGACGATTTCTAAGGATCAAATCCTACCTAAGTCAGCCTACTTTCAAAGAATGAAAATTCTTACAGAAATTCTCTAAAGCATCAAAACAAAGCAAAAGCAAACTTGAAAGAAAAAAGAAGCTACATACGAAGCCAAAAAAATAGTGCACACTAATTGTTTGAGTAAAAAGTAACATATTACTTTGAAGCAGGGGTGAAGGCAGGGGGGCTGGCATGGGCCCCAGCCTCCCCTAAAACGTAAAATTTCTATTTAGGCCCTTAAAATTTTTTAAAAAATTTAAATTAGTAAAGTTAAAATTTCACTTTGGCCCCCCTAAAATTATAAAAATTCAATTTAATCATTTACAAATTATAAAGATATAAACTATAAAAAATTAAAATTTTATCCCTCCCCTAAAAAATGGTTCTGGCTTCGCCCTTGCTTTGAAGGTTTACAACTGAGTGAATACAAACGAAAAGGAAAGTCTCTATTTACAGTTGAAATCTTCCAAATCCAACGATACTGATTGAGTTACATCGACGATCAAGATTTGTTCCTATCTACAAGATGACAGTCCTAAGGGATTTAAACTCTATACATATTTATCCCTTAGGATTTATATTAATTACCTCGGAAACTTTAATTTTACTAAAGTGTTTCACTAGGCCACCAAAAATTTAAGTAGATGGGTTTCTCCAAATGTTTCACGAGCCAGGCCAGTTCAGACAAATCAAATAAGTCTCCTTTAATCAATTGACATTCTGTACAAAATGATTACAGGCTTTGATTTTCAACCCGTAACTCTAACATATATAAAAAATTATTTATCCACATTAACTACATATTTCAGATTCCATGTATAAGTGGCTTAATTAGTCATGTAATACATAAATGTTAAGATATATTAATTTTTCTTTAAAAAAAAACAGTTCAAAAATGAATTATGTGAGAGATTTTTAATCAACTTACTTTCAACGTCAAACATTTTACTATATATAAATTTTTAATTAAATTGGTGTCACGAATTAATTAGACATCAATTTAGTTGAGAAATTATCAAAAATCATTCTTTTATAAAGTAACAATTATTACAATAAAAATGTTTCTATCATTTTATATTTTTTATATAAAATTTATAAAAATTAATTTAAACTCATAATAACATTTGAATCCGAACCAATATAATTTTAAATCTTCTAACTTTATCATTTTTAAGATATTTCTATTTTTTTATTGGAACCTCAAGGCCAGAACCAGCTTTTGTGGCATATGTATTTGAGTTGGGTAATGTTTTTTTCTTGAGATTTCTTAATAAATGGGCTAAGGCCTATTTTAGAAACAACGTCTTAAATTTTATTTAATTTTTATTGGCTTATGCCTACCACAAATAGAGTTGTCAAAGGAATGTGGGCTTGAAATATGAGAAGATTTAGATAAATAGGTAAAACTCGAAAAATAGATTTAAATTAAAATAAAAGTTTATTTTTTGAATAAGATAAGTTTTAAAGAAATAAGATTTAAACTTAAACTCAACCTGATTTGATCTGATTGTATATAAAAAAAACATATATTATAATATTATATATTATAAAGAGTTGTTCCAGATAATTTTTGAACAATTTAATTTCATCATAAAACCATAATAAACTAAAAAAAAAAGTCCTTCATGTATAAATAGTTGTAGACTTGTGAATAGAACCATTCATAGGTAGGGTTACTCATCCTGGCTCGAAGGCCCGTCTGAAATTTAGAAGGGCTTGGGTAAAAACATTAGGCTTGAAAATGAGATTGGGCAAAAAAATAGGCCAATTTAAAATATGGGTTAAGCTTAGGCTTAAACATTCAAGGCTTGAACCCAGCCTGGTCCGTTTTAAAGTTTATAATACTTTATATTATATTATTTTTATGTATTATATAATTTATAACGCATAAAAAATATACTAAATATATAATACTACTGTAATGTAAACATTAAAATAATTTTAAGATGACTATATAAAAATTTTCAATAAATAAAGAAATATATAAAATTATTAAATATTAAATTAAAATAATATAGGTAGGCCTAAAATGAATTCGTATTAGTTTTTTTGCAAATATGGACGAGCTTGGACAAAATTTTAGGCCCATATTTTCAAGCCGGGTCGGGCTTGGACAAGCATAAAGTATTTTAATATTATGCTTAGGCCCAACCTGGCCCATAAGCGCCTCTACTTGTGAATCACAATTAATATGACCAAATTACACCGCTAAAATTTCTCTCAATTAAGCACTTGATATGACATGAAATAAAAATAGATCTTCATCAATTAAAATTTTGTTGATTGTAAATCTATTCAAATAAAGCAAGTAAATCATACTTGAACTCTTCAAAAATATATTTGCTTGACCAGAAGCCTTCACCAATTAAGATTATGAAAATTGATGCTCAAAATCTTTAAAAAGATGCATAAAGTAGTCAAACTAATTAGGTCAAAAAATGCAGACAAAGTAAGTGGTAGCCCGTTTAGTTAAAAAGTGAGTTGCAACTGGTAGTAGAATATATCAGATTGAAAATCAAAATATATTCGAATATGATTTACAGTAGGACTTAAATCTAGAATAATTTAGAAGATAACTCACATGATATTTGCATATAATAAACCTGAGTGTCTAATGTCCCAATAACTCAACCTTTATCCACTAGGAGGAGCAAATCACGATCATGCACACAATTAATAGATAATTTTTTTTAATTTTTAATTTTTGATTTATATAGTTTTTAATTTCAATTACTTTTTCTTATGTTTTTTTCAGGTATTTAGTTTCTATACGGTTGGGTTTTTTTTTTTTTAAATTATTTTTAAGTAATTTAACTAAACTAAAATTATTCCCAAGAAATATAAGTATGTTGTATATATTATATAAAGTATTTTCAAATAAAATATAGACTATTAAAGTTTTATATTATTTATAATGTTACATCATATATATACATAGGATGTAATTAAATAGAGGTGTCTCTACGTAAATAGACTTAACTATTTATGAACTTTTTAAAAGAAATGTTTTGTCATTTCAAAGAGGCACATAAATGCTTCTTGGTACTCCAATGGTGGAGTTAGAAAAATTTTTTTGAGGGCCAGAATTAAATTGTAAAAATATAATTTTACTATTTTAATAGACTATATCTTTATAATTTTTAAAAGGTTAAAATTAAATTTTAATTATTTTTGGGAGCCAAGGTATAATTTTACCATTACTAATTTAAAATTTATAAATTATAAAAGGCCTAAATGAAAAAAATACTGTTTTAGGGGAGAGCGGAGCCCCTGCCTGCCCCCCTTAACTCTGCTATTGTGATACTCTATATATAGACACCAAAAATGAAAATTGAAATATAAAAAATCGAGTTCTAAAAGAAAGACACCATTATATATATATATATATATATATATATATTTTTTTTTTTTTTGTCTCTAAATTTCATTCTAATTAAAAACAACTCATAATGCAATGTTGGAATAAAGCCATTATATCCTAAAAATAATTATTTAAAAACATCTTACCTTTACAAAATATCGATTTTGGATGTTGTAAGACCTAATTCAACTAACTTCGCATGTTATAATTGTTAATTATGATTAAATAGATACATGCCACGTACAAAAATAAGATATGAAGCTAACACATATATGGTGTATATATATATATATATATATAAAAGGATCTTTTGTCAAATAATAATAATATTAAGGATCTAAATGAGAAACAGCTGTCGGCCAAATAAATAATGGGGGTACAGTCATAGTTCACTTCTTGGACTGGTTGACTCTTTGGTAATTCTTATGTACATCTTATACCTCAAATTGTATTTTAATCCCTTCAACTTCATCAAACTATCTTGTTAAGTGTTTAATGTCATATTCTATAAACAAAATTAACTTTTAAATTATATATTTTTATTCAATTTTGTCTTTACTCTTTTATTTGAAACGAATTAACTGATATAATATTATGTTGTCGTGTATACTACGTTAACAAATAATTTAAAATTATAAAAATTAAAAATGTGTAAATAAAAATTATTAAGAGTTCCAAAAAAATTATATAAAAATACATTTATAAATTAAAAAATTGAAAAAAAACTTATATATTTTTTAAATTTTCAATAAAAAAATTATTTTTTCTTAGAAATACACAAAATTTTTTTTTTTAAAATATTGGAGACTTTTTTTATTTTTTTAAAATTTTCAATTATTTTTATGATTTTTTGAATTTTTAAAATATTTACTAACATGACATATAAGATAAAATAATACCATGGTAGCAATAAAATACACATGAATTGCCATGAGAGCTACAACTTCAATGTTTGATGGAATTTCTAATAGAAATATGTTACATTGTACTGGAATCTATTCAATGTAGCTCAAAATAAAAGGTTCGAAGGTTAATTTATCCAAAATAAAAGAGTATGGATTAAATTGAATAAAATTATAAAAAAATAGGGATAAACTTGTTATTATGATTTATACATATAACACCAAAAATAAGAATTTAACGACACAATTTTATTAGAAATATTATTTTGCTCCAAGGGCAAAGCTAGAAATTTTTTTTGGGGAGTCGGAATTAAGTTATATATTTTTTATGAGAGCTAAAATGTAATTTCATAATTTTAATAACTTATATATTTACCATTTTTAAAAGGCTAAATCAAAATTTTATCATTTTTGGATAAAGTGTGATTTTACCATTAACTAAATTAAAATTTTGTAAAAATTAAGGGGCCAAAAAGTAAAATTTTACATTTTAATATAGTATAAATCAATGTTAAAATTTAGAATTATATATCCATGTATGTGTCGTGTGTCCACTAACACTTACTGGTTTTATTTGGATAAATTATAATTAAGGTTACTAAATTATTAGTTTGTTTACGTTTTGGTCACTCAACTTTAAAAACTTACAAAATGGTCATTTAATTATTTAAAAGTTTTTATTTGAGATTAAATAATTTGAAATTTTTTATTTAAATTGCTGACCTGTTAAATTTAAAAAAAAAAAAGTTTGGGTAGCAAGCTTCATGCAACGATTCGATGCTTGATACAACATATTAGTACCTATTGACGAGTAGAACAACATAGCTTAGATCCAAGTCGATTTGATAGTTAGTGTCGAAGATCAAAAAAGAAAATTGTTTGGATTTTAGTTCATAGATTTGTAACGTTCAAATTGTTTCATGAAAATAAAATTAAACTATAGAAGAAAAGTGGAAGAAGAACTTCTAATTGGTGCATGCAATGCGAACAAAAAATGTCATACAACAGCGATTTTAATAGCCTAACGATTTAAATGAAAACTTTCATATAAATTAGTAACAATTTTGTAACTTTTTAAAACCAAATGACTAAAACTTAAACTTATAAATAGTTTAATTAACTTGGGTGTAGTTTACCCATGTTTTTTCTTAAGCTGTGGGGATAGATAATGCGGCTATATATACAGACTTATAGCCTTTGAGCCTCTCATTCTTCACAGTATTCATACATCTCTCTCTTAAGTTTTGTCTTTCAAACCATGAAGCAAAATATTGTAGGGTTTATAAGCTTTTTGTCGTTAGCTTTTCTTCTTCTTTGTTGCTTCTCAACATCTGCTCGTTTGCTCATGCAGATCAACCATGGTTCGTTTCAATAAAAACCCTTTTGCACCCTTTGTTTCTTAATCTGTTTTAGCTTTAATTTTTCCTTCATGATGTTTTTTTGGGGGGTCTAAATGAAATTTCAAATTGTAAAGAAACAGGTGAAAAGGAGTTTAAAGCAAACGAGATGATCATTCAAGCAGATGCTAAAGATGATTTCTCAAATGTAAGGAATTATATATATATGATATCCTTTTTCCCTAAGTTTTATTCATACATACATACATACATATATATATATATGGCTATTTTCTTTGGGCTATTTGGTGGTGCAGTTGATTGGAGCAGAAAAGTGTTATGAGAGAGATGAAGAATGTTTGGAAAGAAGGATGATTGCAGATGCTGGTCTGGATTACATATACAGTCAAAGTAATAAGCCTTGAATAAGTGGTGGTAGACGGTCTGATCCTCTCTGGATATAAAATAGTTTTAAAATTTGTCATCAACATCTACTCAATTAATGAGTCTATAGAATGCGAAAGATTAGTTATTAACTTAGTTTTAATAGATACATTAAAAAATTAAAAAAAAAATAAACCTTCAAATTATAATAATAAAAATTATCCATAATTAATAAAATACAAAGAAATAATAATATAGTTTTATGTATTCTTGTTATGATGTGTTTGATAGAAAAGTTGTGTGTAGTTATGAAGTAGTATATGTTGTAATTTGTATTATCTCTCTATCGATAAATCTTTATTATTATCAAGTAAATGATAAGGATAAAATGCATGTATAAATTACTTAAAAGTTGATATAATATATATTAACTCTGTTATAATTATATTAATTTGGTTGATATAGAGATGATCTACAAAAACTCACGAAAAAAGTATTGATATTGTTCATAATATTAATTATGTAACATTTGTGCATGAAGATTCAAATCACTAGCCAAAACTTAAAAGCAACATACTCGCAAGCATGGTACCACTTCGCTATCCCAGGTGTTTACCATGATGCCCTCCATGAATCTGCAGTTGTTGGGGGTACTATCAACTGTTCGAGGACTGATATTTTAAAAATTTCTTTTGAATGAGTCAAATCTTCTCAACAAAGTTCATCCTAACATAAAAAAATTTAGATTATTTATTAATATAAGTTACGGTCATATAATGTAACTTTGGGAAATTAAAGCATTATGTTGTAGACATGAGAATTTGGATTCGATCTTAAACAACCCCATTCCTCTCTCCCAATTCGGATTCAAATCTTCTAAGTATCAATATGCAGCAATCAAAATTTTCTATTAGCTTAATGTCAGCATGAGTGTTAAATGATAGCTTGGACCTCACCTGAAGTATATTTAAAATAGGTGGGTCAAAATTTAAACATAGATATATCTACTACATGGATAACTTGGATATGACTTGTTAAAAAAAATAGACTATGTTACTAAAATTTTAAAAGGTTATTTTTTATATTCTTAAATATATGGAAATATATATAATATATTCCTAAAAGATAATTTCCCTTTATAATATCCTAATAATGTTAGACCTAAGTTTAAAATTTGATCAACTTATTTTAAATATTTTCCATTTCATATCCAAGTTAACATCTAATATCCAAGCTGACATGTAAGTTGATGAAAAGAGCTAAATTATATTTTGAGGACTCAATTAAAATGTTTTCAAGTTAGAGACTAATTTAGAATTTAAAACATAGTATAAGGGTGTTTAATGAAATTACCAGAGAAAATACAAGGGTAAACTACACCCAAGCTCACTAAACTATTAATAAGTTTATATTTTGGTTACTCAACTACACCCAGTGACTTAAATAAAAACTTTTGAATAATTTAGTGATCATTTTGTAACTTTTTGAAATTAAAAGACCAAAATGTAAACTTGCTAATAATTTAATGTCCTTGAATATACTTTATCCAAAATACAAAATAAATTCACTCGAAGTATGGGCCTAAGTCCAACAATGAAAACCCATATAACTGCCCACTCTAAAAATCTAAAACCCTAATTTCAAAATCAAAACTGTAAGAGAAAACCCTAGCGTCTCCCATAACCAGCAATTTGCGTCCGCCTTTGATCTTCTGTAAGTTGCGAGCTCTTCCCTCTTATTTATTTGCAATTTTATTTCTAATCCAATATTTTTAACAATAAAGTTTTCATCTTTATTTATTTTTTCAGGCAACCATGATGAAAATTAAGACCCCAAAGAAAGGAAGAGTCAAAAGGGAATTAGATAAACGAGCCCCAAAGCTCGTAAGTCACTACGAATTGCTTCAAATTTTTGATTTTTAATGAAGATTTAAGCTTTGAAAAAAAATGGGTTTAATTGAAATTACGTTCGGCAGGTGGAAACAGGAAAGAAAACACTGATACTTCAAGGAACAAAGACGAGTGGCACATTGAATTGTGTTTTGAGTGAAATTTACCATTTAAAAAAAGGTGGAGCTGTGAGGTTTACAAGGAAGAACGATAATATAAGGCCATTTGAAAGTGGGGGTGAAACTTCTTTAGAATTCTTTTCTCTCAAAACTGATTGCAGTATCTTTGTTGTAAGTAATCGAATCAAAACCCTAAAGCTTCATTCTTTTTTTCCCATTGATTTCAACTATGTTTGTTGTTTTAATTTTGGGTTAAAATATGTCATTGGTCCATGTACTTTTTAGATCCCAGAATTTATGTCTAACTCCTAACATTGTTAGGATTATTTTGTTCAATTTAGGTTCATTACAAGGTTATTGTTTTAGTTACATTGCTATCAATTGAGTATAAGGACTAAATTTCAAATTTGAAAAGAGTACAGGGACCTGTTGCAACCTTAATTTAGCATTATTATAGACTTATGTTATGTAGCAGTTGGTTCTTAGTAAAGAAGGTATATAAAATGATGAATATATTTTTACAACTGTCCTTGATTTTGTCGGTTTTACTGTTTTAGCATAGCGCTTGATTCGATCAATGCTTAATCAGTTATAAAAACCTGTTTTGCTTAGCGGATTTTCTTGTAACTGTAAGGCAGTAGTTTTCTTGATCATCGTTTTGATTTTGTGCTCTTGTGTTGACAGTATGGTTCACATTCGAAGAAGCGACCTAACAATCTAGTTATAGGGCGAATGTATGATCACCATGTATACGATCTCGTAGAGGTTGGGGTTGAGAATTTTAAATCCATTGAATCATTCACTTATGACAAGAAGATAGCACCTCGGGTTGGATCTAAGCCTTTCATTGCTTTCATTGGAGAAGGATTCGAGAATGTAGATGAGCTGAAACATTTGAAGGAAGTTTTGCTTGATCTTTTACGAGGAGAGGTTCGTATTTAGCTTTTTAGCACTTTGGGTTTTCTATTTTAAAAAGATTTTGATGAAGATATCTGTAATTAATTCAGGTTGTGGAGAATATAAACCTTGCTGGATTGGACCGTGCTTACGTATGTACAGCAATTTCTTCGAATAAGGTATACCTTACGCATTGTGCCCTTCGATTAAAGAAGTCCGGCACTGTAGTTCCAAGGATGGAACTCGTAGAAGTAGGCCCTTCCATGGATTTGGTGGTTCGACGTCACCGTCTACCAAATGAAGGCTTGAGGAAAGAAGCAATGAAAACTGCTAAAGATCAACCTAAGAAGAAGGTATGATGAATATGCACATTAACTCTTTAAAACTTTGCAACGAACTTCGGGTTTCGGTTAACAAACCAAAATTTTTCACTTCATAGGTTAAAAACGTTAGCTCAGATGCAATACAAGGAACTATCGGCAAGATCTACATTCCTGACCAGAAGGTAAGGCAACTATGATTTTTGTGTAATTTTTTTGAACTTGAGTATTGCCTGTTATTTGAACGATACTTGTTTCTTATAGGTCGGAGAAATGGCTTTACCGAACAAAGCTAAAGGTGTGAAGAGAGAGCGCCGAGAAGCTAAGAATAAAGAGGCAAACGAACATGCCTCGAAAAAACAGAAGGAAGAATCTGAGTAAAGCCGTTTTGCGTGCATGTGTGCTAAGGCGTTCAACTATATAATCTAGTAATTTTTGTTTTACGGTTTTTATGTTGGATTTTTGCTTTTATTTTAACCTTAAATTTTATTGAAAAAAGAAAGGCAAAAAAGAATTGTGTAACAAACTGTTGGATGTTTTTGCCATCAAATTTTGGAATAGAGGAGAAGCAGTGAAAAGTACTCAAGTTAATAAACAATGTCGTCTGTACTGTCAACCAGCCTGGGGACGAGTTCGAGTATAAGTATGAAACCGGTTGATCTGAAAATTAGTGCTTTGTCGATTAAAAATATTGGTTAAGAACCCTTTTTGCACCAATTCAGGGCATGTTAAAGAACACATTCAAAATTTGATTAATCTATTATCGGCTTAATCTTTGAATATCAACTATGTTAGAACAAATTCAAAGAGCAATATCCGTCAATTTATTTAAATACACTATATATATGAATTTATTATTTTTTTAAAAAATTAAAATACAAATTAATTATTTCAACTTGAGAGGAAAATAGATTTTTAATTAAATAAATTTAATTTGGATGTAAGACCACCGTTAAGAAAATAATGGAGCTTAACAATAAACTGATCACTTCGTAACAAAACGATAACATAAGTGACCAAAACGTAACATTTCAAATATAGACGACTAAAATATAATCTGAGACAAACAAAAATGACTATTTTTGTAGTTTACCCTTCTTTTTAATTACATATATTTGAGATATATTGGAACATTAGTAAGAGAATATGACCTTGGAAAAACTTTTTTAAAAATTTGAACTTATTGATATCCAACACAATCAAGTCCTAGTAAAATGGTCAAAAAAACTAACCAAGATGCAAGCTACATTCATGATTACAAGTTAAACTCAAGCAATTTTGAATAGATTTTTCCAGCATTTTGTGACTAATATAGATATGGAAATATTCTCCATGGTACAAGCCTGCAATATTCTGCCCATATATCTTTGTACTTCTCTGCACATCGTGCTTCGTCTCGCCTTTCCCTCCATACCAATAGAATAAACAGATAAATCGGGTAGAAGTAAGGAATCGGGGAACTGTGAAAACAACAGGGGAAATGGTTTTACGAAATAAGCAGATAAGGGGTAGGACTATGTCGGTGTTATCAAGCTTATAATTCAGAAAGTTACCTTAATCCACAAGGTAAACTGAAAGATAAAGCCAGCAACAAATCCCCTAGGTAATTTGAGTGCCTTGCAATTCCCCTATAAAGAAATACTGCAATCAGATAAGAAGCATCAAGATGCACCAGACAAATCAAATCTAATAGTTGCAATAACGTAAATGACCAGAGGGAATTATGGTGAGATGGAAATCTTACCAATAACCGGAAGCAAGCAGCTTTCCTCCGATAACCTTTGGAGGTTTACCCCATATAAGCGCTTTTGGATTCTGTTTGAATATATGCTTTTGCTTATTGGCTCCTCTAAATACAAGATACCTGCAAATTCACAAAGTGATTAAGACACGGTAAAAAGTCACGCAAATCAGGAAAATACATCCTACATGCTGGCAGAAAGTTACCCGATCAGAAAAACAAAACAATTTGCTATTGCAGCGGCTGTTGTCAGCTCCACTTTGTTATTCAAAAGCCACCAACCCTATAGCAAAGGTGAAGATGAGATATTAAACAAAAGTCATAATCGATATTGTTTCTTGATACAAAGTGCTAAGTGCATCTCAAGTTTCATTGAGAACATATTTCTCACTAAAAGTACTGATTTCTTTTGTTCAAATCATTCCAATATCTATTTGACAGTTGAATCCATTATAAAGAGGAGCAGCAGCTTTAAATAGGTGCAGCAATACGGTGATTCCATGATATAAAAAATGTAAGTTAGATGCCTTCCAAAAGTTATCGGAATACCATAAAGCATGGAAAACATTCATCAATGGATTCAAATTGCAAGCAGTCACATAATGATGCCATCACCCAGAGCATACGAACTATATGTCTAAAGACATAATGATGCCATCACTTAGAGAATCCCAACAAGGATTGGAAAATGATGGCAGTAATAGAGCCTGCTTTCCGGGATAGACTTCCAAGCAATGCAAACAATGGAACCATTCTATTATTTTACAAGATTATGGAACTCATAAAGAACGATGCGGTGCAACTAGGGCTGTAATCGAGCTGAGTCGAACTCGAACACTGACAAGCTCGAATTCAGGCTTGATTCAAAACTCACTGCTTGAAACTCAGCTCAAGCTCAATCCAATATTACTATCTAAGGTCAAGCTCAGCTCGAAATAAAATCGAACTATTCGACCTCAGCTCAATTAAGCTCGTTTAGATGATTTATATACTCAAACTCAAGTTGGAGTTCGAGCTCATTCCATATACAATTTTTTTTGGCTAAAGCAGAAATTTGATATCAAAATATTAAAATATGTTTATAAATAAAAAGCTCAATTAGGCTTACAAGCTGCTCAAGTCGAGTATTAAGATACTCAAATTCTGTTTGGTCAATAGAGCAAGCTGCTAAAGCTCAGCTCAAGAATGACCAAATCAAATTTCAGGCTTTCTTGAGTTGAACTGAATAGCTTGCGAGTACAGGTGTCTCATTTACATCCCTATGTGCAATTTGCAGATAAAGTTTTCAATCCAAGTCAAAGTTACATGCCTGGATGCTAAATGTGAAGGGAATCCACACTAGATCTCCAAACACCAACATGAAGCCCAACCTCTCGGCAATTATGTCCCAACTGTAAAACAAAAGCAAATTCTTAAGTATTCATTAATCCTCATAACTTCTCCTAATCTAGCTAGACCTCGCAACTCTAGACACAATATGGTTATACATCACGAACACTGGATAAAAAAGAAAGAAGATAAAACACAAAATGACAAAGAAACAACATGAACATGGCATGGATAGACAAACATGGCCAAAACTATGTAACACGAATTATTAACGTATCAAACTTTATAATATATAAGACCTTGAACATGATTATTACATATGAAAATACACAAACATGATACAAATACACGACTGCAAGGTCTAAATCTGGCTGACTAATATGAAGAACAATGACCTTACTGAGAGACATTGTCAATTATTAGCTAGCCATCTCTGACATTTAATTGGGCTAATGAGTGGCATGATAGAGTTGGAAGTTATTCTACGATAATTGTAGCATAAACGCAATGGAACTTACGTGGAGGTCATGTACTCCTCATGCACAAAATAGTCCAGAATGTAGAACTGGAACAAAGATGCATGAAACAGAAGCTACTTAGCTTTGGTATAAAACATGTAAGATATTTCTCAGCGACTTCATTAGAACAATCAGATTACCGCACAGAATAACTGGTAAAGGATCATTGATTGGCTTAAAGAGCCATCTTGAACACTTTTTGCGAGAACTGATAGATTGATAATTAGCCATCCCATCATTCCAGCTCTAACAAAGAAGAACCTACATAGATGATTCCATCATCAGTAAAAGGAATATGTTCATCATAGCATAGACAGACAGATATCATAAGGAGACCAAACAACCAAGACTATATAAATCAGTAAAAGTGAATCACATACTTGAGATCAATACCCATAAACTGAGGATTAAGCTGTACCCCGTACCACCTATAAGATCATTCAACGGCACAAATGTCAATAACCGCGATAGCTATTTTCTTGTTACTTTAGAAGGTAGCACAGAAAAACAAAGTAGAAAAATCAA
This sequence comes from Gossypium stocksii, assembly GCA_020496765.1. NCBI lineage: Eukaryota > Viridiplantae > Streptophyta > Magnoliopsida > Malvales > Malvaceae > Gossypium > Gossypium stocksii. The sequence goes on from CM035621.1 coordinate 114,428,549, forward strand.
CTTGAAATAGAGAAAAGAACCGAAAAACTGAAACTATCATTTTCAAAGTCACACAATCATTAATTACTATATAAAGGGAGAACAAGATAACTGATGAGAATTGATAAGGTATCAATTGTATCCATAGTAATTTAATGATGGTAACTAAGTAGAAAATGAAGGTGATAAATGTCAATTATCCTATCAAGAACCAAAATAAGGTGGGTTTAAACAATCCCATGATTACAAGAAGCCTAACATTTGATTTTTCGTAGGAGATAAAGAACACATATGAAGGAATGCAAATTTAGCATTCCTCTATATCCTAACTGTTCCTTTTAAAACAATATAGTTAAATAACACAAAATAGAAATATTCCTTTCATGCAGGTCATAGAAGCTGCTAAAAGGATGAGCATCAAAACATTAAAGTAACTTGCTAACAAGAGTACCAGTCATGTATCAGGTTCCCTGTGATGTGAGGCTTTAATGAAGAACCTTTACTGCGTGACCTGCATCCAGCAGCATAGAGTACTACCATTGTCTGAAAAAGGGAGATGGCAAACGGAAAGACAAATTAGAGAAAAGGAAAATTAAATAAATAGCAACTCCACACCAAGAAAAGAAAAAGATATAAAAAGAAGACTAAAGTGTAAACAATATCCTATATTTACACCACAGAGGCTGCTATACATCCTGTGCAACAATTCTGCCAAAGTCATGAGTTGACCTATTCACATTTGCAGACAATTTGTGCATTTTTTATATTGTCACTCCATAGGGAGGATCTCAGCAAGCCAATAATTTTAAAAAGAAGTTCCAAGACTTAAAAACATTTGATACAGCATAAACCAAGTTATATTTGAATATATATGCATGTTCCCAATGTTCTACCAATACGAATTAGAATCTAAGGTGTTTCAGTACTTCATGCAAATAAAGGATTACTGTATGCCTAAAACAACCTATCAGAAAATTGACAGCAACTTACAAGAAAACTGAATATGAAAGTTGTCGATAACAGCTCAAGTCCTCTGTCGGATATTACCTGCAAACATTTGCATAAAACAGCCACTGAAAAGTTTTGCACTGAAAGATACAAAATCTCAAATCCCTTGTTCCCGGGGTTTAAAAGCAATATGTCCAGGCTAGCAATTCAACAACATACAACCAGAAAACGAAACAATATGGCCACATACATATAAGATAAATCCCTTGCCATTCAGTTGCAAAGCATGCCCCCTGAATCACTCTAAATATTCAAAATGGTGAATCAAATACGGAAAAATATCGGGGCAATGAAGAAGAAAAAGCCAGTATCTTCAATATTTGAGCTGATGTGAGTTAAATTCTGGCCTCAATTTGTAAATGAATTGCATTATACAGAAACCAAACCAAAATTCACAGAAAAGTAAAAAGTCAAAAAAGCATACTTAAACACCTTTTTTGCATACTGATATTAACAAGATACACAAATAGAAGCTTAACAAAATTTCATTCAATTCAACCAAAGACAAATACATGGAAAATCAGATTCCATTAGTAGCAAACTAGTAAATACATACCGTTGGTGATACAAAATTCATCTTAGACCCAATCCCAAGGAGCCCAACTAACAAAAGAAGAGCTCGCAATCCTGTTCAAAATTTGGGGGAAAAAGATCAATTAAACAAATCATATTGCATAAAGAATTAGCTGTTACAAAGATTATCAACATAGAAAGAGACCATTGCAGCGGTAATAGAGACGAGACCCGTCTTGTAATGTGACTCCAGGAACAAGTTTTCCAGGTAATATAGATCCAGCAATAGCTAAGTAAGCAAGGAATATCAACAATACAGCAACCTACAAGAAAAGAGTTTATATATATATATATATATATATATATATATATAACATTTTCAAAAGAAAAGCTAAAATGTACTGAAACAATGAGGAATAGTTGATTACAGAGTTCCAAGAGGGAATTAAAGCCTGTAGAAGAAAACCCAGATCCATTTCTCTGTTCATGATGAAGTTTGAATCTGGATTTGAAGAAATTTTGAGCTCTGCTTCCTCCTCTAACTGCACTGGCGTAAACTGCCCTTCCACTACTAAAATTTCACTTTGCCGTAACTTTTTGGGTTTATTTCATATTTGGCCCCTAAACTATATCTCAATTTCGAGTTTGAACTTAAAGTTTGGGGTAAACTCTCTAATTAGTCACTAAACTTTTCTCGTGTTTTTATTTTGATCACCAAACAATGAAAATTTTTAATTTGATCAATAATCTATCCAAAATCGTTATTTTAGTCACTGAGCCATTAAGTTTGAAATGACTTAATCACCAAATTATGAGAGCATTTTTGTCTTGATCACCCAATTATAATTTTTTTCAATTTAATCACTAAAATTTTAAAATTAGATTTTTTTAGTCACCATGTCATTAAGTTGATAGCCTAAGTTTGACCTGGCTTTTTTTATTGGTCTAATAATAAATTTAGCCAATTAATATTTATACATTCTATCAGTTTAACCTTACACCTAATGTCACTAAACTATTAGTAAGTTTATGTTTTGACCACTCAAGTTTAAAAAGTTACAAAATAGTCATTGAATTATTTAAAAGTTTTCATTTAAGATGTTGAGCTATTCGAAAGTTATTACTTAAGTCACTAAAAGAAAAAGTTTGGCTCACGAGCTCTAAGTAACGATTCAAAAATGGGTGAACATAACTTAAATTCAAATTGATTTGACAGTTAATGACTTAAATTAAAATTTTTAAATAGTTCAGTGACTATTTTGCAATTTTTAAAAATTAAATGACCAAAATATAAATTTACTAATAGTTTTAATATATAGGTTAATATCTAGTAAAAAATCGTAACAAAATTATAGATAGTGCACTTTTACCGAAAATTTGCTATGCAAGGCCGACCAATCACCCTAAAGAAAGGCCACACAGTAGAATCTTTTTACGGTGCTATACGCAACACCAGATCACAGCCAATACCCCGATTCTCTCTATTTCTCTGCATTGCTAAGTCTTTAATCCAACTTTATTTTGGGAAATTTCTTCTCAAAAAAGAACTCGGAAAAACCCTAACTTTGCTTCTCTCAAGCTCTCCATGGAGTTTTGGGGTAATCTTTTTTTCTCCTTTCGCTTTGGTTCTCCATTTTTTTTTCTTTTGAGTTCCTAAATCGGCTGAAATTAATGATTGTTTGTGTTTCTTCATTTTATTATTTTGATCTCTGATTTGTTAATACCTTGTGTTCAGATATTGATTTCCATCAAGATTTTTCTTTTTCTTTTTCTTTTTTGCAGATTATTTATTACTTTCTTTAGCGTTGAAAATTTTATTAATATATGAGTTAAGCGACATTTGTTCTGTTATTAAGATTTATGTGAAATTTCAGATTAACATCATAAAATGCATTACATTTCGTATTTAAGTTGATTTTTGCCTTTTGAACTGTTTTCTTGGGTTTCATTTCATGAATAGTTAAAGAAAATCACTTTTTTTCCATTCGTTGTTTAATAAAATAAAAAAGAAAAATTACGTTCTATATTTTGTCATTGTGCTTTTTTTTTCCCTTCCGTTGTCCCTGTGTATCGCTATCATCTAGAGTTGGTAAAACCCTAGAATGGTTGAAGGGGGAACAGATATTGAAATGGGGTTTTTTCTTGTTTTAAAATTATTATTTCTTAGGATTTGTATAAGAATTTGTATCTGTCTTTCTCCTTTGATTTGCTTGTTTATGACTTTGTTTCATGCTCATGCTAAGATATGGAGACTATTTTGAGGTTGTAATTGATATGGTAGTACCGTTAGGGAACAGTTTAGAATATGTTCTCTTTGCTACTATTGTCGGTATAGTGTATTTGTATTTCATGATGTTATCTTTTTGAAGTGTTCCATTCTTAACAGTGACTGCATGTTGTTGTTTTTTTAATGTTACATATTGTAATTTTTTTTTATGGATTTTTTCCAATCACTGTATCCTTCCATTTTTGGGTCTGTAATGTAATGAATTATGACTTTCCATATTTGGCTATATATGTAGGTGCTGAAGTTAAAAGTGGACAGAACTTTGAGGTTGAACTAGAGGATGATGGCAGTAGGATCTTGCATCTTTCACAGGTAATTCTTAAGTAACTTTGATTTCCATATTTTTGTGTTGATATTATTTATATCTTGTTATAAAATTTCCCATTATATAACTCTCAGGTTGCCCTTGGTGAGGGGACTGGTGATAACAAGAAAGAAAAAGGAAAGGAAACTATTTGTCTCTATCTCAAATTCAAAAATGAGAAGTTTGTGGTTGGAACACTTTCCCAAGAGAAATGCCCCCAGATAGCATTGGATTTGGTATTGCATGACAAATTTGAGCTGTCCCATACATGGAAGAATGGCAGCGTATATGTCACTGGCTATTATGTTGATACAACTCAAGGTAGTGGTAAGTTATTGCGCTAGTATTTTCTATTTGTTGATGTTTGTTAATATAGTATAAATCCATAAATCATGGTTCATTTTTTATTCACAGATACCGAGTCTGAAGAGGAGCTTCCTGAACCTACAATGAATCTTGTAAAGTCAGAGCCTGCAGCATCTGATCCTACTACGACAAAGCAGGTTAAGATTGTTGAACCTAAAAAAGACGATGATAGTAGTGATGAGGATGAAGAGGATAGTTCTGCTGAGGATGAAGAGTCCAGCGAGGAGCAGGTTAGATGTCTAGCTATTAGAAATTTAGTATCATATGCAGCTGATAGGCTCTTCCTGATTTTATGGGTTAATCATAAATCTGAATAGTTGAAAGAGGGGGTAGTGAACGATTACCAATATCTGCTACATCAGGATAAATACTTGTAAATGTATATCTACACTATCCTTGGAATGAACGTAGCAAATCTTTCAACGTGTCCCTTGTTTTTTTTTTTTTCAGCTTTTTACCTTACTGCTATTTCTTTGTTTCACCTGATTATTTTTTGAAACAAATCTTTTCTGTCTCTAGCTTGGTGTTGATAGGAGTGTTTGTTTGGATATTACTGTTTTCATTGTTGCTTTGTAATCCAATCTATGAAATACCGTGTCTAATTAGTGTTGATTCTGACTATTATTTTAGGAACCTCGCATGCTGGTTAATGGAGAGAATGATAGTGATGATGCTGACAGTGATGAGGATGATAGTGAAGAAGAAAGTTCAGATGAGGATCAAAAGACTCCTGAGAAGGTAAGGATGTATACACTCTAGGTTTGTCGTTCAGGACTTTGAGGGGCTTCAGCTTGGGTTTTAACTTAGTTTTATAATCACTGGTGACCCATTTTCCTTAGGCTGTACCAAGCAAGAAGAGACCTGCTGAGTCATCTAAGAAGACCCCTGCTCCCGAAAAGAAGGCAAAGCTGGTCACTCCCCAAAAGACAGGCAGATTACCTCCCATCCTTGCCCTTCTAGAGATTTTGATTGCTATTTTACTAATGAGGGATCATAATGCCCATTTCCTCAATTGTAAAATGTGTTCCTTACTTCCAATTTCTCTGTTCTAGTTCATTCTGGTGCAGATGGCAAGAAAGCGGGTGGACATACTGCAACCCCTCACCCTTCCAAAAAGGCTGGGAAAACATCAGCTGCTGCTGCTGCACAGGTGAAGCAGACTCCAAAGTCCGGTGGTTCATTCCCTTGCAAGTCCTGCGGCAGGTCAGTTCCTCTTTTCTATCCAGTATTTAAACCAATTACTAGTAATTACATTTGGAATAATATTAACATCTGTCTTGAAAATTTTCCAGATCATTTGGCTCTGAAAATGCTTTACAATCTCATTCCAAAGCAAAGCATGGCACTCAAGCGTAAAAAGTAAACTGGTTTAGGGTCGTCGTTTGAATTTTGTTTGTTTCTAGAATGGACAAGTGGACATGACTAGTTGAATGTAGTTAATGTGGTAGTACATAATTGTCTTATGTTTGAAGATGGTCCTTTTGAATGAAATTGCAAATTAACAGGTTTATAAGATCTAGAATGAAATTGCCAGCTAGAACTAGATTCATTACAGTTCAGCTTTGATTGTTTGGTTCTTTTACTACTTTGAATCGAAAGTATAAATAGTTTATAAGAAATCGAAACCGAGTTGATACGCAGCTGCTTTCGACCTCCTATTGGATTCGGAGTGTTATGCTGCGTTTATGTATGGTTATTACAGCTCCATTGGCTTTTGCTTCATTCCCCGATTTGAGTGTCATAGCTAACGCAGATAGGGCGGTATCACTGACTGTAGATGAACATTTCATGGGTCACATTGAAGGCATTATGGGAAGAAACGAAAATGAAAAAAATAGAAGATATATTTATTCATTTCATTTGTGGACTTGGCTTGAAAGCAGGAAAACTATATTTTTATCCAAAGAATATAAAATTTTTGGAAAATGTTTTTGATTTTTGGTTCGTTTAATTTAAATCAAATAAATTATTTATAAAAATTTAAAATTATTTAAAAGAATTATGATTTTTTTTTATAAATTTGATTCAATCAATTTATATTAATTCGCATTTCAATAATTTTTTTTACCTTTAATCCATTATTGATATTAAGGCTGGTTTTCTGTTCAAATATAGTGAAATAATTTATCGATTACTAGTTTTTCTTTTATGTTCTTTTGTTTAGCTGCTCCAAATTTCGTTAGTACTCAAATTTTCAAATATTATGGATTAAGATAATGGTGGTTAAATTTTTTAAGTTAAATATAATTATTTTCAAAATTTTATATAGCAAATATATGATATCGTAATTATTTTGATTAATGAATTTAAAGGTTATGGTTTAAATTAGAATTGAAATTTCAAAATCCAAATAATATAAAAATTGAATAATAGAGACAAAAATACATCATTCATGAATAATATAATAATACTAACAAACAAAACATAGCATAACATTTTATTTTCATAAAAAGAAAAACGTAGCATAACAATTTTTATTGCTTCTATTAAATTAAAATTAAAATTCTAATTTCAACTTGTAATATATTTTTTTACTCAATTAAAATATATTATATATGCAAGCCACTAGATTTTGATCTAAATTCGCTGATGAAGTACTACTTTAAGTATATAAATTAAATTTTAGCAAGGATTAAGGAACAGCAGGTTTGCCCGAGTGGTTAAGGGGGAAGACTTAAGATCTTCTGCACTCAAGTGCGCGTGGGTTCGAACCCCACAGCCTGCAAAAACTTTTGTAACTTTTGAATAAAATTTGTTATTAATCCTATATTTTGGAAAGTTGTGGATTTAATCCATATACTAAATGTGGCTAATTTGAAAAGTATAGAATAAAAAATGATCAAATTAAAGTATATAGACTAATTTCATAATTTTGGTAAAGTATGAGAACTAATAATGAAATTTAACCTTAATTTTTTTTTATTTTTAATAAAGGAAGATAAAGATAAGTGATGAGATAAAGATAAGTGTCACACAATCCCACAATCATTAATTACTATATAAGGGGAGATAAAGATAACTTACGAGAATTGATAACGTATCAATTGTACCCATAGTAATTTAATGATGGTAACTAATAGAGGTGTGAATGGGCCGGGTCGGGCCGGGCATAAAAAATGGGTCTAAAATTTTTTCTAAGCTCGACTTATATAAAAATGTTAAAATTTAAAACCGGCCTCCCGTATTAAATTTTTATATTAATTTATATAATTTTTAAATATATATAATATATTAAAAATACTAAAAAAATCAAAATAAATATTTTCCAATAAATTAAAAATAAATTTTAAAAAAAATGTAGACTTAAATAATATTAAAATAGATGCAACTTAACAAGCAAATACTTCTAAAATAATAACAAAATAAGATGGGTTTAAACAATCCCATGATTACAAGAAGCCTAACATTTGATTTTACCTTATTGCTATTTCTTTATTTCACCTGATGATTTTCTAAAACGAATCTTTTCTGTCTCTAGCTTGTTGTTGATAGGAGTGTTTGTTTGGATATTGTTGTTTTCATTGTTGCTTCGTAACCTAATCTATGAAATACCGTGTCTAATTAGTGTTGATTCTGACTATCATTTTAGGAACCTCGCAGGCTGGTTAATGGTGAGAATGATAGTGATAATGATAATACTCTAGACAACATGCAAAAAGCGGAAATTTGGAGATAAAGTGGGCCGACATGCAACATAGGAAAAAATGTGGTGCCGAAAATGCAAGCATAGACGACATAAGGGCTAAAGTGCAAAAGAAGAGCTTTTATATCACAATACTCTATTTTAATTCCAATAATATTAGGATAATTATTAAGGATTATTATTTAGATTTAATTTTAGGATTTATTTTTATTTATCTTTATTTATCTTTAATTATTTGTATTTATCTTTTGGAATTTAAGTAGGACTAGATTATCTTTCCTAATACTGTAAATAGGGGATGAAGTGACTTAAATTTTTAATCATCTTTTCTGTAATCATTCTCTCTCCCAAGGAGCCTAACCTTTGTTCTTTTTTTATTTCAATAAATTTTTTTTTAATTAAGTTTATATATTTTCCCAAAAACATGAGCCACTAAATCCATTTAACCAAAGGTTGTTAAAAATCTTCAAAAAAGGTTTTTGAGGCTTAGAATTCGTACTTAGCCTTCTCGACGAGTATTCATCGTTTCTCTGCATTGCGGGGCTGATGCTTCCGTTCATGTCCCTTAAAATGTGATCTTTTCAATTTGTGCAAAGGCGGTCGTTTTTTATGTTTTGGGAAGGTTGTACAGTCGGTTCGTTAGCTTACTGCATCAGATGTTGGCAAGCCTAAGAGACAAAAGGGTGTGGTATGAGATTTGCCATTGAGAAGTAATGATTTAGTATAAGATGATCTCACAAAAGCGATTGTTGGCTAGAGTTAAGTTCTGCTAAATCGTAAGTCTAAATTATTAGAGCTGGTGGTCGTAGGTGTCCTCTTCCACTATAATTGACTTATTCTGCTTGAGAAGGATTTGACTCTACTTTCCTTATACTATTTTTTTAATTATTTATTAGGGATAAAATATGTTTGGTGCTCTCAACGACTACATTAGATAATGCTACAGTGATGTGGATGATAATGAAGAAGAAAGTTCAGGTGAGGATCAAAAAGACTCTTGAGAAGGCAAGGATATATACACTCTAAGTTTGTCATTCAGGACTTTGAGGGGCTTCAGCTTAGGTTTTAACTCAGCTTAGGTTTTAACTTAGTTTTTATAATCACTGGTGACCCATTTTCCTTAGGTTGTACCAAGCAAGAAGAGACCTGTTGAGTCATCTAAGAAGACCCTTGCTCCCGAAAAGAAGGCAAAGCTGGTCGCTCCCCAAAGACAGGCAGATTTTCCTTCCCATCTTTGCCCTTCTAGAGATTTTGATTGCTATTTTACTAATGAGGGATCATAATGCCCATTTCTTCAATTGTAAAATGTGCTCCTTACTTCCAATTTCTCCGTTCTAGTTCATTCTGGTGCAAATGGCATGAAAGCAGGTGGACATACTGCAACCCCTCACCCTTCCAAAAAGGCTGGGAAAACATCAGCTGCTGCTGCTGCACAGGTGAAGCAGACTCCAAAGTCCGGTGGTTCATTCCCTTACAAGTCCTATGGCAGGTCAGTTCCTCTTTTCTATCCAGTATTTAAACCAATTACTAGTAATTACATTTGGAATAATTTTAACATATGTCTTGAAAACTTTCCAGATAATTTGGCTCTGAAAATGTTTTACAATCTCATTCCAAAGCAAAGCATGGCACTCAAGCGTAAAAAGTGAACCGGTTTAGGGTCGTCGTTTGAATTTTGTTTGTTTCTAGAATGGACAAGTGGACATGACTAGTTGAATGTAGTAATGTAGTAGTACATAATTGCCTTATGTTTGAAGATGGTCCTTTTGAGTGAAATTGCAAATTAACAGGTTTATAAGATCTTGAATGAAATTGCCAGCAAGAACTGAATTCATTACAGTTCAGTTTTGATTGTTTGGTTCTTTTACTACTTTGAATCAAAACCAAGTTGATACGCAGCTGCTCCCGACTGTTAAACTAAACAGCAAAGATATGGTGTGAAAGAAGCTCCAATGTATTTTCTTATTCATGAATGTAGACTGAATATGAATTTATACACATTAACTAGCAGACTAACTGTTAACCACCTGCTTAACTGAAACTTAACAAAACTTCGACCTCTGATCGGATTCAGAGTGTTATGCTGCGTTTATGACTAATTATTACAGCTCCATTGGTTGGCTCTTGCTTCATTCCCCGAATGCAGTTGGGACGATATCACTGACTGTAGATGAACATTTCATGGGTCTCATTGAAGGTTTTATGGGAAGAAACGAAAATGAAAAAATAGAAGATATATTTATTCATTTCATTTGTGGATTTGGCTTGAAATGAGGAACACTATATTTTTATCCAAAGAATATAAGAATGAAAAACGTTTTTATAACCGGAACGATGGTTAATGATTTTTGGTTCGTTTAATTTAAATCAAATGAATTATTTATAAAAATTTAAAATTATTTAGAAGAATTATAAAATCTTTTTTTTTTTAATTTAATTCAATCAATTTATACTAATTCGCAGGTCATTAAATTATTTTACCTTTAATCCATTATTGATATTAAGGCTGGTTTTCGGTTCAAATGTAGCGAAATAATTAATCGATTACTAGTTTATCTTTTATGTTCTTTTGTTTAGTTACTCTAGATTTCATTATCAATTTTTGTATTCAAATTTTCAAATATAGCAAATGATTAAGTTAGTATAGACTAAGATAATGGTGGTCAAATTTTTTAAGTTAAATTTAATTATTTTCAAAATTTTATATGGTAAATATATTATATAATACTCGTAATTATTTTGATTAATGAATTTAAAGGTTACGGCTTGAGTTGGAATTAAAATTTCAAAATTCAAACAATATAAAAATTAAAAACACTCGAAGATAAAAACCCATCATTCATGAATAATATAATAATAGTAAGAAACAAAACAATTTATTTTCAAAACAAGGAAAACGTAGCATAACAATTTTTATTGCTTCTATTTAAATTAAAATTAAAATTCTAATTTCAGCTTGTAATATTTATTTTAACTCAATTAAAATATATGTAAGCCACTAGATTTTAATGCAACTTTAGCGAGGACTAAGCCGCGGCAGGTTTGCCCGAGTGGTTAAGGGGGAAGACTTAAGATCTTCTGCACTCAAGTGCGCGTGGGTTCGAACCCCACAGCCTGCAATTTGTTTTTTAACTTTTGAATAAAATTTGTTATTAATCCTGTATTTTGTGAAAGTTGTGGATTTAATCCATATACTAAATGTGGCTAATTTGAAAAGTACATGATAAAAATTGATTAAATTAGAGTATATAGACTAATTCTACAATTTTTACAAAGTACAAGGACTAATGGTAGAATTTAACCTTAATTTTTTTATTTTTAATAATGTGTTTAATTTATTTATATAGATTTTGACATATATGTTGATATTGTAACAGCCCATTTTAGACCCTAGTCGGAACGAGTGGTTTCGGGACCACTCAACCGGGTCAAAGTATTAATTTTATTGCTTTAAAATGTTTTACAGCATGATAGAAATTATTGTGTGACAGTTTCGTTTAGAAATTTTATTGTTATACCGGTTAATTTGATAAAAAGGACTAAATCGCATAAGGCGATAAATTAGAGTCCAATTTTATAAATGGCTTATTAGATGATGGTTTATTAAGTGAAGGCCTTAAATGGTTATTTTACCATTTCCAATGCTAGTGGACAACTATGTCCTTAATGATATTTTTTTATGGTTTAAGTAAAAGGGCAAAATGGTCAAATGGTTTTATTATGTGTATTAATTAATTAAAACAAGGAAAAATGCTTTCATTTTCATCTTCTTCCACCGATTCTCTGAAACAAAAAGAAGCGTTTAAAGCTTTCTTCTATTTGGCTACTTCAAGCTTCGATTGGAGGTTCGTTTTTGTCCCGTCTTCGATAATTTTTACGTTTTTGAGGTCGTTGCTTCGAATACTTGCTCACCCATACCTCAATTTCTAATTTTGAACATGTCTTTGAAAAGTGCCATTGATGAATCCTTGATATATTGATAGATTTTGATGAATTATTGTATATTATGTGAGAATATACAAGAATTTTGAAATGATTTTTAAAGAAAACGGGTTTTAAGGATTTATTTGTAAAAGGGTGGAATTTTTGTGGTTTAAAATGTGATAAGATGAATTATATGTGCTCGTATAAGTCCCTTGAATATTCGGTTAAGGGAAATTTAGGGACTATTTGTGTGAATTGTCATTTTGTGATAAAAGGACTAAATTGCAATGTGTTGAAAATATATGAGCTAGATGCTAATATGCCAAAATACATGTTTTGGGCTAAATTGAACAAGTTAGTGATTAAATAGCTAAATTTGTATTAATATAGATAAAGACGACCGAATTTCGGAACTTGATCGAGGAAAAAGAAAAGTAGACGAATAGATACGAAATTTCGAGGTAAGTCCGTATAATGAAATATAATGTGTATATGCTTATAATTGTGGTTGATTGAATGTATGAAGTACTATTTGATTCAATAGCCTATTTGAATGTGTACATGTGAAATTGAAAGGAAATTATTACAAGTGAGAAATAAATACCGAGCCCCGTTAGAACCGTAGAAGTCGATAGGATACAAGTGACATGTCACTAGGGCTACAGGGTGGTTTGAGCTCCTGCATTTGTTGCGGACTCACCACATGCTCATGAGCTACAGGATTATCCTTCGGGATTACTGTTTAGTCTTCGGACTCTCTGTTTAGTCTTCGGACTCTCTGATTAGTCTTCGAACTCTCTGTTCAGCCTTCAGGCTTACCGATATAGGCTCGAAAAAGCATATATGATGCATTGACGGATTTCAGGTTACATGTATATACACTGTGTGTGTATCACCCGATTATCCCTCGATGTTCTTAAAGGTTAAACGGGCAATTACCGATACACGTTACATGAAAAGTGAAAGAATTATATGAATTACATGTTATATGAGATATGAGAATTATATGAATTACATGTTATATGTTACACGAGCTCCACATTGATTATATGGTATACGTGTTATATGAGAATTACATGAAGTATTTGGATACATGTTATTGAGATTTACACGAATTATATGATATATGTTATATGAAATAAGTGTACAAGTATTTGTGCAATGATATGATACATGAATGTGGTAATTGGTACATGAATGACATTATATGTTACATGGACTAACAAGTTTATACTTGTGGAATAGGCGACTTGAGTATAGGATTTGAATTGACATTGTTGTTGTAAATACCGCATTGATTCGGTAAGGTTTAAGTTCTATGTTACGGACTTACTAAGCTTTAGAAGCTTACTCCGTTTATTTCTGTCAATGTTTTATAGATTCGGAAGCTATCTCGATCATCGGACGTGTCGGAGATCGCCATCACACTATCCATCAAGCTTTGGTACTTTTGAATCTTTTGTAAATGAAATGGTCATGGCATGTATAGGCTAGATATTTTTGTTTACATGATGTATTTTGTAAGTGATCAAGCCATGAGATGTGGCTTGGGTCATATAGGTTTATATTGAAGTAATTGATTTGTTCTTTGGTATGTTGTATATGGTAAATTGGCTTGGAAATGTTGTATGTTATTGGCTGAAAAGAAATGACCCTTATTGGGTGGCAATTTGGCTTAAACCAAGCCTATATTATGCCACACGGCCAGGGGACACGGGCGTGTGCTTCGACCGTGTGTCCCCTGCACCTTAAACATTTTAGACAGTTTCGACCACGGGCTGAGCACACGGGCGTGCCTTGGCCGTGGGAAGCACACGGCCCTACTCCACGGGCGTGTGAAATTAACTTCCAACCGTGTTTTACAAGTCAGAATGTTCCACGGGTATCCAACACGGGCGTGTGAAAGCCACACGGTTTAACAACACGGCCGTGCTTTGAGTCACACGGGCGTGTGACGTTGTTTCAAAAACGAAAATTTTTCTGAGCTTCCGAGACAGTAGGATTCGAATCCTAACCATCCGAAATGAATGTTTTAACCCGAAAATATCTTATATGAACCTGTTTGTGATTATTGACATGAAATGTTCTGATTTGAGGCCGATTAAGTTCTGTAAAGGTCCATTAAGTCCGGTAACGCTCTGTACTCGATTCCGGTGACGATCTCAAGTATAGGGTGTTACAGATATGGGATGAAGTTTTAGTAATTGCTTTGCTTGCCTGATATACTGATGTAATTAATGTATTCTGTTAGGGTAAATTTCATCAATTGTTATTAAACTTTAATTAAAATTACATTTTAGTCACTTAATTTATAAAAATTATGTAATAGTTATTAAGTTATATTTTATAATATTGTGGCATGTTAACTCAAATGGTTTAATATATCATTGTGATATTGTTAGAATGTTTCTTAACAATAAATTAAAGAAATTAAAAGTCTAAAAATATCTTAATTTAAAAAAAAAACCTTAAAACTAATAAATTTTTTATTTAAAATTATAGAAAAAATATTTTTTTGATATTATAACTAAATAAAAAGTTCAAGAAAAAATCATAAAATTCTAAAGAGAAAAACTATTGTTGTTATTGTTCTAAATTTTTTTCCTCATATAGAAGACAACATAACCACATTTTATTGTACATTTTAGTCCTTGAACTTGACATCTTATACCTAATTGATACTTAAACTTTTTTTGTAAATATAATTGGTACTTGAATTTGAACCAAGTGGGTAACTTTTTTAGGTACTTGGTTGATGCCGTTAATTTTTGTACTGGTGAGAGCCCATAAAATATCAACACGTGTATTAAAAAAATTTATAAAAAAAATATTTTTGATATAATTTGTGGAACTTTAAAATAATAATATAAAAATATGTTTTCTTTATTATTTCACATGCACGATGAATTTGTACAAGCAATGTCCAGATGTAGATGAAGTCGGGTGTTGATTTGTTAATAATTTTATATTTTATTATAATTTCAAAATAATAATATAAAAAGACTTGATTTTTTTTTTCACAAGCATAATGAACATAGACACTTGGATTTCTAGTTACAATTGAATTTGGATATGCCTCATTGTCTAAGTTCGTTTTCAACATACATTCTTTTTGTAATTTTATAGTTTTTATAATTATTAATAATATAAAAAGCTTCAAGATATTTTAGAATTTCGTGCTTAAACCTTCAAGAGTGACAAATTTATTATTAAATAATAGATAAATGAATGACAAGAAGTATATTATTACCCAGAAGATCTCACATTAATGTCTTAAATGAGATTAAGGCCGCCTAAAGTGTAGTAACAAAAAGGGTTGAGAGAAATTGCCTCTCAAGATGTGCGGGACTTGGTTTGTTTAAATTTAAGGTTTTATTTGTTTCTTGTTACGCTATTTTCTAGCATTTGTTATTTCATTACCCTTTAAGTTTCAAAATTGGAATAACCATTCTCTAGCTTTGTCTAAGTTTGACCTGAATTGGATGGTTCGACCATTCAATCCTATAGCTTCAATTTGAAAACTAGAAAACCAATTAAAAACTCTAAAAACCCTAAAACTGAAAACTGAAAATTTAAAAAATAATAATAAAAATAAAGAAGCAACAAAAGGTAAAAGAAATTTTGATTTTTTTTTTTTTTACTTATGTTTCAGTTCATTTTAATGTTTCTTTTTCTTTTTTGAGTTTTCTTGAACTTTAAATCAAAATAATTAAACAATCACATACCGATTGACTATTCTAGGCGGTCTCCTGTTTTTTCTTTTGAAAATTTTCCATCCGTAACTCGTTTGTGTTTTAATTATTTATTTCTTATATCTCTAAAATTTCATTCTTTTTTTCACTAATGAAATGCATTCCCGTCTCCTAAGTCTGCTAGGATTACTAGGTAAAAGGTCTTCATTTCAAGCATCATATATTTATGAAAATAGCGAGCATATATGCAGGCAAAGTCCAACAAAAATAACACGAAGATTGATATAATTCTGAACATAAGTACAAAATTGCTATCAAAATTATTGAAATATGTTTTAGGGTCTCAACAAACCACTGAAGCTCTGCCGCACACATCCAGTCTCAGCAAATTATCATCTAAACAAGCATCTTAATAGGGTGCAACTGGAGCACGGAAGCTAGCTCCAGCATAGACAGCTTCCGCACCGAGCTCCTCCTCAATTCGCAGAAGCTGTAATACAGAGAACATAATCAGACAAAAACAGGTATAATTCTCGTCTTTCAAAAGGATATTGATGGCTAATGACAACTTGAAACTATGTTTTAAAGGTTGGGATATGAACCTGATTGTACTTGGCTAAACGCTCAGACCTGCATGGAGCTCCGGTCTTAATTTGGCCCTGGTTAGAAAGAAAAACATGAACATGTCAAAACATTTGCAACAACGAAGATTTTCTATTCAGATTTAAGATAGTAATATTATTTACCGTGGCCAAACCGACTGAAAGATCAGCAATAAAAGTATCCTCCGTTTCACCACTGCAAGAACATAATCAAAATATTCTGCGAGTAAATTGAAACTTCGATTTTGCAAATCAAATCAATAGTTTTAGCATTCAAACCTGCGGTGGCTGGCCATCACTCCCCATCCAGCTTGCTTAGACATTTTCACAGCTTCAATACTTTCAGTAACAGATCCAATTTGATTGACCTGTTTCAGTCATACCAAGAAAGAACTCAGATTAATATCCAAGGCATCGTCCACAACAAATAAAAGAATGGCCTTCTAAAAGAAGAATCCATTGTTACCTTGAGAAGAAGGGCATTGCAAGTTTTTTCAGCAATAGCCTTCGCAACCCTCTGCAAAGGTTAAAAGGAATACAAATGTCAGTTTGCAATACATACACTCTTTCTTGAAGAAAAAAAGGAATGGTTAATTCTAACCTTTGGGTTGGTGACCAAAAGATCATCTCCTACAATCTGAACTTTTTCTCCGATTTCATTGGTTAGTTTGGAGTAGTGCTCCCAATCATCTTGGTCAAATGGATCTTCGATTGACACAATCGGATACTCGGCTACGAATGACTTGTATAAATCTTTCAAAGCATCTCCTGAGATCTTTTGTTTACCGTCATTGTTCTTTACGAGCCAAACAGAAATATACAAGAGCAAAAGAAGTTAGTATAACACATATGATGAGTAATCATAGGTATAATGATTTTGAGTTGTGACAAAGGTCACCTCTTCTTTAAAGTTCAGGTCGTAAGTTTTATCTGTTCCGTAAAATTCAGATGCAGCAACATCCATTCCAATAACCACCTAGAATAATGAATGTACAAATTCAATTAACCATTTCCTTGCGTCCAAAAAAGGGAGTATTTATGAAGATTACTAAGAAGGGGCACTAACTTTGCCAGTGTAACCAGCTTTAGCAATGGCAGTATTCAACAATTCAAGTCCTTCCTTGTTCTCCTGAAATTGCACAAAGAAAAGACATCAATAACTAGTCATTAAAGGAACTTAACACTTGACGTGTACAAATGAAGTGATCATGGGATTTCACGACTGAGGATTGACCTGGATATTAGGAGCAAAGCCACCTTCATCACCGACATTGGTTGCATCTTGACCATACTTCTTCTTAATCACAGACTTCAAATGGTGATAGACTTCAACACCCATTTTCATGGCCTCCTTAAAGGATGATGCTCCTACAGGAAGAATCATGAACTCCTGCAGACACAAATGCATGAGAACATCAATACCAGGATATGAGCTAATTTAAGAAAATCATAAGATAGCATTTGAGAACTTGATTTTAGAATTTGAATTTGGAAGTAAAAAAACAATATATATTAAGGTAAATATTTAAAAAATGTAACATTCATGATTTTTCACAAATCCACAGATTTGCTCGATGCCTAAGAAAATCCATGTTTTCAAAATGAAATCCAAATCCCAAACAGAGCAGAAAGGAATATCAAGATCCATACCTGCATAGCAAGTTTGTTTCCTGCATGTGAACCACCATTGATGACATTGAAAGCAGGGACAGGAAGAACCAACTTGCTGTTACCAGCAAGGTTAGCAATGTGCTGCATTGAAAAGCCAGTTTAGATGACATGAACCGGGGAAAAAACCACAAGTCCAATAAGCCAAAATGTACCTTGTAAAGGGGGAGTTTCTTGACTTCAGCTCCAGCTTTGCAAACAGCAAGGGACACGGCAAGAATGGCATTTGCACCGAGCTGAAGAAAAACAGTAGAAAAACAGACATAACATCATTAGGATAAGAAGCCTCGGAACAAGAATCATTCGGAAGACAATAAATAAGAAATTAGAAAGGTTACCTTTTGTTTGCACCAGCCCCACTCATTTTGGGTTCCATCCAGTTGTTGAACCATGAAATTGTCAATTGCAGTCTGCTCGGTTGGGTCCTATAGAAATAAATTGAAAAGAAAACATTTCAGTTAGAAATATAGCACGAATAATTACCTCAAGTTCACCATAACTACTAGTTCCCAATTTATTTAGGCCCCCTTTGGATCACCAGTGGCCCCTAGTGCGGTGAGATTTCGGCCTAAACACACTAAAGCATGACATATTGTCGTACTCTCAAAAAAATCAAATAGTAGCAAAATAACAACCAAACAGAACTACATACTGAAAGTTAATTAAAATAATATCATCAGTTCATGAACATAAGAGAACACGAAATTACAGGTTACGGACAAACCTTTCCAATCAATGCAGGGCCGATGATTGTGTTAACATTAGCAACAGCCTACGTTTTACAAGAGAAACAAATTGTTAATAAAATAAATTAATACCAGCAAAAACAATAGATAATAGGATAGCTGACCTTCGATACACCTTTACCGAGGTAATCGGAACCTCCATCTCTCAACTCAAGAGCCTCGTAAATTCCTAAAAGAAAACAAAACAAATAATTAAAAAAAAGTAGAAATCAATTGTTTAGATATTAATTAACAGATATATTAAACGTACCAGTGGATGCACCGCTAGGAACTGCAGCTCTAGCCTTTATACCGGTCGTTGTTTCCACATCAACCTATCACATTCAGTCAAATCCATTAAGATCGATTTAAATTTTTTTCAAAAATTATAACACTCAAAATAACTGAATAACTACAGGAACAGCGTTTACTCTACGAAATCAGATGGAGAAATAGTATAAAAAAATGACAAAAACACCGCTACTCGACGATTCAACTCACCCGAATCGTAAATATCAATAAGCAAAACAGACCGAGAAATAATCAATCCGTAAATGAGTAACGGCGATGCTATAATACTATATATCACAGATCGATAACACAACAAAGCATAGAAAACAGAATGAAAAAGAACAAACGAATAGAGCAAGATGAGGAGATGAGAAACGAACCTCAACCGTTGGATTTCCACGGCTGTCGAAGATCTGCCTAGCTTTGACGGAGACGATGGTAGCAGCCATGAGATGAAAAAGAGAGCTTTTTGAATTTTGAGATCTAAAACGGAAAAGGAAGCTTCGAGATTATCGCAACAAATAGGTAAGCAAGCAGGTGGAAGTGAAATGTGGTTTATAAAGAGGAGAATAAGTGAATGAGAACCGTTGATATTAAAGGAAAAGGAAGGTGCCGTTTGATTTTATTTTATTGGTGTGTCTAGAAGGATGAGAAATAAAAAGCGGAAAACAAGGCGAGGAGCACGACTTTTTAAGTACTTTTTTTCATGGGGTGGTCGTTCCGGTGGATGCATGCCCATGGTATTCGGTGGTCTAAAGTACCTTTGATGGTTTTAGTAATTAGTATATATTTGAGATTCATTCGAGAATTTAAACAGTTAGGACCGGCAATGTGTTTATTTATAATTAGTGTAAAAATAGTTATAGTAATGAGATTAAATATTATAATCATACTGTAATATGAGATAAAAAAGAAAGTTAAATTCATTGTTCGGGAGGTAAATGTCCATTCAAAGGGGCTTTTAATTTTATGATTGGTAAATATACATTTTCGAATGTGATTTTAAGGTTTAATTTGATATTTAAAGTTTTTTTATTTAATTAGGTATCAAAAAGCAAAGCTTAAGTACTTAATTGAACAAAAAAAAATCAAATTGAACCTTGAGGTCAAGTTTGGGTACCTAATTAAACCTAAAAAAATCTTTAAATACTAATTTGAACCTCAAAATTAAATTTAGATACCAATTTGTATATTTACCCTTTTATGCCTAAATTTAAATTTGAATTTAAGTTTAGAAATATATCTATTTTTTATATCGAAACAAGTATTGTAAATTAAAATAAAGTTATGTTTAACTTTTTAATTGACATCAATTTTAAGTTTGAGCCTCGGAGATTTTTCATATTTTATTCTAAAATTTATAAAAATTAATCTTTTTAAAATTTATGATTACAATTTTCAATAATTTTATTGGAATGTGAGTTTTCTTCTTAAGGGATAATTCTTATTATAGGTAAATATCTGGATTATGACATTATTAATGACAAAGACAAACTATAGACCAAGGAGACGAGTTAAATTGCTCGACAATAAAAAGTAAAAAAGAACTAATTGTGTAATTTAAACTAAAATTATTATAGTAAATAATGATATAACATGCCATATTAATTTATTGTTATCTTGTTAACGATAGATAACTGTTGACAAATAGATAAAATTAGCGGATATATCATAAAATTTTAAGATTCGATGATCAAAACATAATCCAAACCATACATAAATCATTAAATCTAAAAAATACCCAAAACTTTATAATTATCAGAAAGAAAGGACAAAAAATATTTTCATGTATTTTGAAATTGGGATAATATAAAATTTGGCCTTTGAACTTATCTATTTGTATTTAAGTTGGTCTCTAAACTTGTATTTCATCAATTAGTTTAATACCTTCATACTAATATCATTAATTTATACTAACATAATGCTACTAGTTAATTTAGTATTGTCACGTGACAGTCTATCAAAACGCTACATGAAAAGCCTAAATATAATTTTTAATTTATATCTTTTAGATTTTTTAAATTTATATTTACCACGTGATAACTCGAGAAACAATCGCATGACACTATTGGATGTACTAATAATGTTAAGTTAGCACAGGACTAATAGTTTGGTGGCACCTTGTAAGCATATTCTTTTTGAAAGATTCCAACTCAATTGTTCTTTTTCCCAAAACAAGCCTCTACTTTCATTTCATGATTAATTAATTCAAGTTGTTTACACGATTAATTATTCTCGTTAAAGTTGCTAAAAAGGAATTTCACTTTCTTTTTTTTTTTTTTGTCTTTTCAAGTCTTCATTTTTTTTTTAAATAAATCCAAAATTTAAAGTGAAAAATATAAAATCCACGAAAGCATATTAACGAGAATAAATAATTGTGTTAACAAATTAATAACATTATAAATAATACCAAATTAAAGTAAAAGAATAAAATACAAATTTAAAAACAATAGAGAGGTTAGAAACACAAATTGACCATTTTTATATCATAATAATATTAAAGTGTTTCATCTATGTTTACAAAAATTTAAAGTGGCCGGAATTAAATTATATATTCAGTAAAAATGTAATTTTACCGTTTTAATAATTTATATCTTTATAATTTTTAAAAGAGTGAATCAAACTTTTATCATTTTGGGGTGATAAAGTGTAATTTTACCATTACTAATTTAAAATTTTATAAATTATAAAGCCTAAATGGAAAATTTTACCCCATGCCTTCGCCACTGCTATTAGTTAAGAGTTTGATTGAGTTTGTATTAATAACTGACCATGTTTCAACTCAGTTATGTAATTATTAAAAAGTTATCGTTTTTATCAAGCAATAATTTTTTTGAGGATACTTTTGTCTTTTCATAATTTTATATAAAAATCTAGAAAAATACATACACATGATAAGATTTGAACATAAAACATCATAATATTCATTATTTCAATTTTACCATTTCAACCAAAATTACGTCTGATTTTTATGTTAATTTTTTTTATGATTATTACATAAAAAATTCCACTCATGTTGTAGGTTTGTCATAATCTAGTTATATATTAAAACTCTAACTAAGATTATGTTCGACAAAATTTTGAAAAATTTTGTTAAATAAATTATTTTTTCCAAAAAAATATGGAAAATGATACTTAGATAGATACCTACTTATCACTCAATAAATAATTGTTTTAATTATTTTTTATTTTATTCTATTTCATTTAAGATTATATTATCATTTATCAAACAATCTAATTATAACTAGTATTTAATTTTAAGTGATACACCAAACAAATTTTATAACTTAAATTCAACACTTAATTTTTCAATACTTATTTTTTCAACACTTAATTTTTTAACTTATCAATCATAGCTCAAGTCTTTTTCTTATTCTTTTTATAGAAAAACCCTATCCGCTCAACTTTTCAACTAAATATTTGCTTCGTCGGTAGTGGTGTTGGCCTTTGGGCTAGTTACTTGTCATGACTTATTCAACATTAATTTTTTGTGGTTTTTATTTTGTTTTTAATTTGTGGTTTTGTCCACAATTTCATGGTGTTATTTTGTCCACACTTTTCATAGTATCCGTTTTGTCCAATCCGTTTTATTTAAAAGTTGATGTGTTTTTATTTTTAGTTTTTAGTTTTTAGTTTTTAGTAATGTTATGAGGTATATGTGATATTTGTCATATAATGGTGCCGTTAGATTTTTAAAAACAATTCTCAAAGGGTCTTACCATGATAGATCATAGTAATAGTGATAATGTAGTACCCCTATACTCAACTCGATTGCCAAGTCAAGATATATGAATGCTACATTTGTTGTCAGAGCGTCAAAGATCATACTCTAGTGAATTGAGTTTCATATAATGAATATTTTGATATTATAAATATAATATCTTTATGTCGACTTGATTTTGTATAAAACTGGATAAATTTTCGAGTGAAAATTTATTTCAACCATTTATAAGTATAAAACAGGGGCCAAGTATCGATACTGTGAATAAGGTATCGATACCTTACCTCAAGTATTGATACCCCTACCTAGTACCGATATCAGTTTAAGCATCGAAGTTCTAAAAAATTCAGCAAAACTCAACAGTATCAGTATATTGACAAAGTATCAATACTTTCCTCAAAGTATTGGTACTTTTCACCAAACATAGATATCATTTTATAGTTCGATGTTTTTAAAATTTTAAAGGAAAATTTACCTAAATACTCCCATTATTTAATAACAGTTCAACCCCTACTCAAAGATAAAATTCACCCAGTACAATTCACAATTCAAACATATAACCAACTTGTGATTGTAATATCTACACGACTCAACACAAACATACTTAAATATGGCTAAAATTCATAGGATTGATAGAGTATCCAAGTTTTACATGTAAGCTCTCCAAAACACTTCGTTCGTACACAACTAGCATACATATGTGCCGGAAAAATATGGACATCACATATAAAATGAGCATAATTACATGTTATTATTTACTATCATAAAATATTAGCCCAAATTGAAAGTTATCTATTTTTGTTAAGGTTTATTGGCCTTTAGTTATTAAACAAAATATGGGCCAAATATGTGTAGATACTTTAGTAACTAATTTTTAATTGATGATAAGCTGATTAGAAATTAGAGTTAATGTGCAAAAGTTATATTTTAGGGTTATGGTCCCCAAAATTACACATAAGTAACTTTTCTAATATCTCATCTTTAGAAAAGAGTGAGTCACTTCTCAAAATTACTTGTGTGCTAATTTGAAAGATAAAAACCATAAGATCAGAAGATTTCAAGAAATCCATGAATTCATATACGCTTCCACATTTAGTTTTATTCTTGATGATTTGACATGACAAATCCTAGATTATGGTTTGTTAAGTTTTATATCAGATATTATTTTACGGTTCTAACACTACGTACATGCCATATACAAGTCAAAAACATTAAACCATACTCTCTTCCAAAGTTGAGGATGTGATGAGATGAGCCGACAACGACCTCGATTCTAACTCTTCGAGTTTATCTTTTATCTACGCGTTTGAAAGAAACACAATAAGTTGGTGACAGCTTAGTAAGTACTTCAAGGATTAAATTTTTAAATTAAGGTTTGTCAATTTTTACATAACTTGAAATTTCACTAATCATTCAACATTCATATCATCAATGCTTTAACGCTATTCTTTTATGATCGCTTTTCAACATTCAAGACTTCATATCACATTTTATTTACTTTACAAATTAGCCCTTTTTCTACTATTATAATATATCATTTCAATTTATTCTCATAAATGGAATTTAAATTATATTTATTTATACTTGGTAATAGATTATACACTTAATATTAATATATTAATAATTAAACTAACTATTTATGACTTTTTGTATTTAAATTTAAACGAAACAAAGTAAAAATCCTTCAAATACTTGCAACCAAAGCTTGGATAATATGTTTTCATTTCTTTTCACTCATTGACCACTTATTTTCTTTTATCACCAATTTGGTCTTCACTCTTCTCTTTTTCTTCATTCCCATACCAAAACATTCAATATTTACTTGTTAAAATCATAAGTAAATAACACATCTATACTATTTTAATGAAACTAACATGAATTTCATGAAAAAAACTATTATTCTTACCTTAATATCTTGAAATCAAAACCTAATTTTTAGTTTCTCTCACCTCCAAAATAGCTGTGGATTCTTTTTTCATGAATTTAAAGTGGCTAATAGGCTTCTTTGTTGATTTTACTAAGAAATCATGAAAGAAACTAGAGAATTTAAGCTTGGAAAGACTTGAAAATGGTGGAATGCGTAACAACCCCTAACTTTTATCCATCGCCGGAACAGAGTTACGGAGCATTACCAGCCTTTTCGGATCAAATAATAATAAATATATAAATAAATATTCACACATAAACAATATAATTCAATCGTATAGTCCCTTTTATGAGCCCTCAAGGCCCAAAACATGTGTTAGAAACAAATCGAGACTTAATTGTGTACTTCAGAAATTTTTTGTGAAATTTTAATTTTTTTCCTAAGTGCAAGACTCACACACCCGTGTGGATAAGGGACACACCCGTGTGACCATAAGACATACCCATGTGGTCAGGCTGTGTGGCTCACACAGCCAAGTAACATGCCCATGTCTCAAACCGTGTGACTGCACACGCCCGTGTTCCCAACCCGTGTAGCTCTCTTACTTGTAACTTAATTTAGTGCATGAGTCACACGACCAAATCACATGCCCGTGTACCTAATTATGACCATTTTGTTTCTCAATTTTAAGATGTAGGGGACATATAGCTAATTCACACGCCCGTGTTCCAGGCCGTGTGGACTCAAAATGAGCCTTATACATCAAGCTTACCAACCCTGCAATCTTGAACCTCAAGCAACTCAAAAACCAATCGTTCAACCAATCTAAAATATATTCAAATATACCTAAAACATGTTTAAAACATCAACCTAATGACCTATCTGTTGGAAAATATGGACATCACATATATAATAAGGATAATTGCATGTTATTATTTACTATCATGATAGGTTAGCCCAAATTAAAAGTGATCTAATTTGGTTAGAATTTTATTGGGTTTTAATTATTAAATAAAGTATGGGTCAAATATGTGTAGATACTATTCTAATCAAATTCTAATTAATGATGGGCTAATTAGAATTTGATTAGAACTAATATGCCAAGGTTATAAATATTGGGGTTATGGTCCCCAAATTATACACAAGATATCTTTTTTAATATCCCATCATTAGGAAAGAAAGAGTAGATATTCTCTAAATTTCTTATGTGCTAATTTGGAAGATCAAATCCCCAAAATCCGGTAAAACTTCAAGGAATTCATGGATTTAGGAACGCTTCCGCATCTAGTTTTGTTCTTGATTTATTCTTGATGATTTGACATGATAGATCATGGTTTATTAAGTTTTATTTCAGACATTATTTAAAATTCTAACAAGTGATATCAGAGCCTTGTCATGTTGAATTATTGGGAATTGATTAAGTTTCTATTCTTTTTGGAATGCATCGATTCTCTATTATTTTTGGATTGATACATTTTTTAGATCTTATGGATATTTTAAATCTTTGAGATTCTTGATAAATTTTTTCGGTTTGATTCTTTAAATAAAATTTTAAGGTTTTTTAATAAAGTTTTAAGGTTTTAATTTTTCATGGAAAGATTTACAGTTTTAATTAAGAATTTAAAAAAATATATAGAAATTGATTCATATATATAAGTTATATATATAAATATATAATATGTGCATGCCTTGATTGGTTTAATGCATGTTGTTTTGAAAAATTATATAAATATATATACGATTATCTTTTAATTTGATTGAAAGATAAAATTAAGGTAAATATTTTGCAACAAATAAATTCAGATTTTGGCTTTTAATTGAGGATGTCTGATATTTTAAATAAATTAGTTGAAACAAAATGCCGCTAAAGTGACCTCTTTTGTGTAGATTAGTTTATTTGAAATATTAAGATGATTATATGTGTCGAAACCATTTTTTGAAGAGGGGGGTTTTGAAAAGGGGGTTTTGAAAAACAGAGTCGACTTTAAAAACGAAAATGGGAGTCGCCACCAACCTTTTTGGGTGTGATTGGATCATCTTATAAAATATTTTGGTCTACGGAGAATCGAGAAAATAGGTTCGAGAGTTGGTTACGCACGGGGAAGGATTAGCACCCCCGCAACGCCCAAAATTGGTACCAAATTGAGTAGTTTTCTGTCTTAGGTCAAAAATTTGGAAAGACTTAAAAATAGGATCCCCTTTTTTAAAACTGGGATAATTTGAATTGAAAAATCGAGATTCTTTTGTTCCGAAAGAATTCAAACATCACATCCAGCACGATTGGACATGAGGTTCTTAAACACTTCGAAACTAAAACCATCTCGCGAGTTGCAAAATTTATTTAAAAGGATATTTTAGGCATTTAGACAAACGAGAAATCGCAACCCAGCACGTTAGGGCACTATTTCCTGAATCCCTAAACACAAAAATATTGCCTCATTTTCTTTTTAAAACATTTTTGAAATATATATATTTTTTAAAAACCATGATGAAATTTGATAAAATATTAAAACATAAAGTTAGCATATAAAAATGATAATAGTGATGATATTTACGGTAAAAGGAAATATAAAAAGAGTGCATTTAAAAGAGTATATACATAGTAAAAAATATATACATAATATAACGTTAAGAAAATACATATATAATATAGTTAGAACAAAATATATATGTGAGGTAATAAAAAATTATAAATAATACGATATTGAAGATATGCATGCGTAGTATACAAAAATGTACACAGAATATAATATTAGAATATTTATATGATATAATATAAAACGTATGTGACTAATAAAATGAAAAATATGTGTATGATGTATATAAAAATATAATACATACATAATATATAAAGATATAATATTGAAAATAAATATATGTAATATAAAAAAAATACATACATAATAGTATCAAAAAAATATACATAAGATAGTATAAAATAATATGGAATTATGACACTAATATATATATATATATATAAAATATGCATAATATATAAAAAGAAAAATAATATTGAAAGTACATATACATAGTATAGTATTATAATATATACATATTGGAGCAATATTAATATTAAAACAACTATTACTAATGAATACATAAACATATATATATATATATATATATATATAAATAAATACATAATAATATTAAAGGTATGTACATAATGTATATTATATATACAGAATATAGTTACATAAAATATATAGTATTTAAAAATATACATAATAATATATAGTAAAAAAGTAATATTCACATATGAAAAAAGGATACTAGTACTAATAATAATAGGATACAATATATAATAGGCATAATAATAATAATAATATTAGTAATAATGATAATACTAAAACTAATAAATATAATAGTAGTAAAAATAAATATAGTAATAATAAAATATACGTATATAACAGAATGTACAATAATGTTAATAAGTGGTAATAATAATATAATAATGATATTAAAGTTAAAAGAAAATAATGCGAAAAGGATGAAATTGAATTAAAGAAAGAAGTTTTGGGGCGAATTCGAAATAAAAACAGGAGGAAAGGGCTTATTTGAACACGCGTGAAATGTAGGGGGGCCAAAAGGGGAATTTTCCCAAGCCTTTAAAACACAGCGCATCAGTGGGGACCGAATCGCAAAACGAGATAAATTTCCGGGGCCGTTTTAAAAGTATTTAAAAAACTTAATTGCATATACTTGAAAAAGCGGAAAGGCTTAAAGCGGAATTAGCCCTTCCGCTATAAAAAACATGCGGATCCTAGCGGGTTAGGTCGGATCGATCCGACCCGGGGCCAAAACGACGTCGCTTTCATTAATATTAGGGGGACCAAAACGCACCGTTTTGGTCCCTATAAAAGACAAAAAAATTTTAAAAAATTTCATTTGTTCCGGGTAAGAGAAAAAAATGGGAGAGAGGGAGCTGGGGGAGATTCCCGGTGGTCGGTCCAATCACCGAACCGGTCGCCGGTCCGTCATCGCCGCCGCCGCCGGCCACCTGCACGGTGTCCGGAATAGGTAAAAATTTTATTTTTTTATTAATTTTTTATTTCCTTTTTATTTAAAGTATTTTGTATGTATATAGATGAAAAAAACAGATTCGCAAGTAAGGAAAACAAAAATGAAATCACCTTAGTTTTCGGTTTTGGCCCTTTTGATGTTTTGGGTCTCTGATTTTGGGATTTTTGTTTCTCCTATCTTTCTGCTGCTAGATCTATGACTTTTAGATGTTAAAAATTGATTGCTTGTATAGATTTGGAAAAGTGCCGAATCCTTTACAATATATTTTCATTCGGCTTATATAGCCATTTTTACATCCCCTTTGTATTGGTTTCTGTCCTTTCTATTTGATGCGTGCAGGAGCGAGGGCGGTGGCCACTTGAGGTCAGTGGCAGAGACGTGACAGAGGCGGTGGGTCAGAGGCAAGTGGCTGTTGAAGGTTCGGGTTAGGGCTGATTAGGGTTAGGTGGTATTGGGTTTAAAATTTGGGCCTATTTATGGGTTGATTTGGGTAGTTTGTAAGTGGGCTACTGTTTTGGGTCATGTGTATTGGGTAGGTTTAATTAGTAAATGGGCTGTTGGGTTTAAATTGTAAATGGGTTTGTGAGGTTTGGTTAAGGTGGGGTTATATTGTAAAATGGGCCCCGGGTTTAGATACAAACAGGCCAAAATTGGCCTATAACAGCTGCCCATCTTTGCTCATTATCGTGTAACGGGAATGAAGCAAAGACTTCAAAAGGGCCAATTTTGAGTGGGTCTGCTGAGTCTTGGCTTCTATCGACGCTTCTCTTCTTCCGGTAGCCTATTCCTATCCAACGTATCTTTTAGCTTTTGATCCACTCCACCATCGCTTCAGAGATATAGGACTTGTAGCTTCAATCTGCTCGCATCTTCAAAAATATAATAATTCAGAGAGAAAAGATTTGTAACTTCAATCTTCTCTGCTGAAACAATACAAGAATTGTCAAGTCTGCTATTCTACGATCTGCTCCCTGCCAATACAGGGAGATAAGATCTGTTTTCTTCGATCTGTTCTGTGTCTAATATAGAGACGCCAAATCTACTTTCTTCGATCTGGTTCCTGCCAATATAGAGATTGCCAAATCTGCTTTTTCAATCTGCTCTCTGCCAATATAGAGAGATAATATCTGTAATCTTTAGCCTGTTGCCCTACTGCCTAAGGGATTAAGGCGAGTGACCGAAATCTGCTCCATTGTCGATACATGGAGATAAGATTTGCCAAAATTTGATCTGTTACCCTACTGCTTAAGTGGTTAAGATCTGCTGGAATTTGATCTGCTCCGCTCCTGCTCAGCGAAGATAAGATCTGCTGTATTTTGCCTATTACCCTACTGCTTAAGGGATTAAGGCGAGTGGTCGAAATCTGCCCCATTACCGAAACATAGAGATAAGATTTGCCCAAAATTTGATCTGTTACCCTACTGCTTAGGGGGTTAAGATCTGCTGAAATTTGATCTGCTCCGCTCCTACTCAGCGAAGATAAGATCTGCTATATTTTGCCTGTTACCCTACTGCTTAGGGGATTAAGGCGAGTGGCCGAAATTTGCTCCATTGCCGATACATAGAGATAAGATTTGCCAAAATTTGATCTGTTACCCTATTGCTTAAGGAGTTAAGATCTGCTGGAATTTGATAGTTTCAATCAATCCTGCTACATTGTCCACTAGGGAATCCATCTGTAGAATTGATTTCCTGATATCTATGCTTATGTAAATGATTAGAATGCCATGATCAAAATGAGTCAAATGCTTCCTAATTGAACATATTATGATGCAAAAATGTTATGAGAATAGTCTCTATTTCGACTGTCACTACTCAATCATCAAAGTTTTACTCGAAGTGTCATTCATACTTTGCTCGTATGCCTTGAATCAATTTGGTTCTGTTACGACTTGCTAAAAAAATGATCTTCTCTTAAGATCGAATCGTTTGAATTGCCTAATCATCATTTGAACTGAAGAGGAAATTTTCCTTGATTATCTCCAACCCTTACACGTGGGGATTCTTTAAACAATTGTTCTGTTTTAGTTTCTTGTATTATCAAGAGATTTCCAGAGTAATATGCAAAACTTCGTTTGTAAAGATATTTTAGTTCATCAATCATTATTTTAATGTAACACACTTTATAAATAATGGAGGACAAAAAATCTTGAGGATAGTTAGACTTGAATAAATCATCAAAAATACAAATGGAATTAATCTGGCAACATATCTTAGAGAAGAACCCAAAGATAGTAGACATGACAAAAATTAGATGCCCTAGGTATCGCAGCTTTGAGCTTCTATATACAAACTCCGTGAAGACTACTTTGGGTTTAACATGTGTTTAAAAGATCCAAGGGACTTTGTTGATGCTCCGGTATGTAACATACTCCACTTCTTGTCGAATTAGGTATAGCGAGATGCTTGCCTTTCGAAATTTGAGCCACCCTTTTGGGTTTTCAACTCAAAACCCCTTTAGTTTCAAGGCGCCCTTTGCGGGTTTTCACATTGGCTTCTCCATTTTTTTTTTGAAATAGAAGTCTCAAAGCGCCTTTTGTGGGTTTTCACCTTCGATTCCCTTCTCTTTTTAGACAAAGTATTTCTTGACTGAGTCCGAATTCACTGGATTGGGTAAACTATTCCCGTCCATTTCTGTCAAAATTAGAGCATCACCAGAAAAAGCATTCTTCACAACATACGGCCCTTCCCAATTTGGCATCCACTTTCCTCTAAAGTCCTTCTGTATAGGAAGGATCTTCTTCAGTATAAGGTCCCCCTCGTAAAATTCTCTTGGACGAACTTTTTTATCATAAGCTCACATCATTCGCTTCTGATACATCTGACCATGACGAATTGCCCTTAGCCTCTTTTCTCCAATCAAGTTCAGTTGATCATATCGCGATTGAATCCATTCTTCTTCATCCAACTTTATATCTGACAAAATTCGAAGGAAAGGTATTTCCACTTCAATGGGTAACACCGCCTTCATCCCATAAACCAACGAGAATGGAGTTGCCTTAGCAGAGGTTCTAACAGACGTTCGATAGGTAAATAGTGCAAACGGTAGTTTCTCGTGCCAATCTCTGTAGGTCTCAGTCATTTTCCCAACAATCTTCTTAAAGTTTTTGTTGGCCGCTTCCACTGCCCCATTCATTTTTGGGCGATAGGGAGATGAATTATGATGTTTAATCTTGAACTGACTGCAGACTTCTGCTATCGTGCTATTATTCAAGTTCAGTGCATTGTCCGATATGATTCTCTCAGGCATTCCATACTGACAGATGATTTCTTTCTTTAAAAATCGACTCACTGCCGACTTGGTAACATTAGCACAAGAAGTAGCCTCTACCCATTTCATGAAGTAATCAATGACCACAAAGATAAAACGATGCCCGTTCGAAGCTTTTGGTGAAATTGGACCAATGACATCCATGCCCCACATAGAAAAGGGCCATAGAGAAGTCATAACATGTAGAGGTGAAGGCGGTACATGAATCTTATCCCCATAGATCTGGTATTTATGACACTTTTTGGCATAGCCGATACAATCTCCTTCTATAGTAGACCAATAGTATCCAAATCTCATGATTTATCTTGTCATCGTGAAGCCATTAGCATG
Organism: Gossypium stocksii; assembly: GCA_020496765.1. Classification (NCBI taxonomy): domain Eukaryota; kingdom Viridiplantae; phylum Streptophyta; class Magnoliopsida; order Malvales; family Malvaceae; genus Gossypium; species Gossypium stocksii. Next base: position 114,460,763 of record CM035621.1, read on the forward strand.
TGTCCCACAAACCTTTCATGCACTTCTTCCAAGATTTTCCTAGCTTCCATAGCGTCGACACATCTCAAAAGCACCTGATCTTTCCTTCTTTTATACAGGATATCCCCATCCAATACATAATCGCAAGCTAACCTTCTCAAGGTTCTTTTGTCATTCTCTGTTGCCTGTCTAGGGCATTCACGATTCTTCACATATCGTAATATATCTTGATACCAAGGATGGTCATCCCTTTCTTCTCATTCGATGTTACAACAGTGAGCCGGAGCTTCAAAAATACTCATTTGAATAGGCTTCATATCCTCCTCTCTGTTTACTTTAATCATGGACGCCAGGGTTGCCAAAGCGTCTACCATCTGGTTTTCAGCCCGTGGGAGATAATTGAAAGTGATGTCGTCGAACTCCTCAAGTAGCCCCAAAACTACCCTTCGATAGTTAATCAATTTGGGGTCCCTTGTCTTCCATTCTCCCTTAAACTGGTAAATCACCAACGCGGAGTCTTCATACACCTCCAGTGTTCTAATTTTTCGCTCTATGACCGCTCGAATCCCCATGATGCATGCTTCATACTCCGCCATATTGTTTGTACAGTCAAAATCTAATTTGCATGTGAATGGATAATGATCTCCATCGGGGGATATTAAGACTGCCCCGATTCCATTTCCTACTACATTGGATGCTCTATCAAAGTTCAACTTCCATGGATATTTTTCAGTAGTTGCCACATACATCAACTCCTCGTTGGGAAAATCAAAGCTCAATGGTTCGTACTCTTCCAAAGCCCTGCTGGCCAGAAATTCTGCTATTGCACTTCCTTTTATGGCTTTTTGACTCACATATACTATATCAAACTCAGAAAGCAGTATCTGCCACCTAGCCATTCTTCCATTTAGGGCTGTTGACTCCGTCATGTACTTTAATAGATCCATTTTCGAAATTAGCCAAGTTGTATGATACAACATATATTGCCTCAACCTTTAGGTCATCCAAATCAAGGCACAACACAGCTTCTCAATTGACGGATATCTCATTTCACACTCAGTGAATTTCTTACTGAGGAAATATATCGCTCTCTCTTTCCTACCTGACTCATCGTGTTGGCCAAGCACACATCCCATAGAGTTACTGAACACCGACAAGTACAATATCAACGGTCTATCTGGACTGGGCGGAGATAGTACTGGAGCTTTTGACAAGTATTGCTTGACTTTATCAAAGGTATTCTGGCATTCCTCGTCCCAGGTACCCTAGTTGTGCTTCCTAAGAAGGTGAAATATGGGATCACATTTCTTTGTTAGTTGTGAGATAAACTGAGCAATATAATTCAACCTTCTAAGAAAACTTCAAACTTCTTTCTGAGTATGTGGTGGAGGTAGCTCCTGTATGGCCCTGACTTTGTCTGAGTCAACTTCTATTCCCTTTTCACTGACTACAAAGCCTAATAATTTCCCCGACCTGACTCCAAAGGTGCATTTTGCCGGACTGAGCTTCAACTGAAACTTCCTCAATCTCAGGAACAATTTCCTCAAAACTTCAATGTGTTCCTTCTCTGTTCGAGATTTGGCAATCATGTCATCCACGTACACCTCAATTTCCTAGTGCATCATATCGTGGAATAAAGTCACCATTGCCCTTTGGTATGTTGCCCCTGCATTTTTTAGCCCGAATGGCATTACCTTGTAACAAAATGTGCCCCACAATGTTATGAAAGTAGTTTTATCCATGTCTTTAGGATGCATCTTTATTTGATTGTATCTCGAGAAGCCATCCATAAAGGAAAACAATGAGTAACCCGCTGTATTGTCCACTAGAATGTCAATGTGTGGTAAGGGAAAGTTGTCTTTTGGGCTAGCTTTGTTCAAATATTTATAATCGATACACATTCGTACATTCCCATCCTTCTTAGGGACAAGCACAATGTTAGCTACCCATTCTGAGTACTTAACCTCTTGCAGAAATCCAGCATCAAACTGCTTCTTGACTTCCTCTTTTATTTTCAGCATGATGTCAGGCCTCATCCTTCGCAATTTTTGTTGGACCGGCTTGTAATCTTGTTTTATAAGAAGGCGATGTACTATGATATCAGTATTCAGCCCCGGCATGTCCTGATATGACCATGCAAAGACATCTTTAAATTTACTCAGTAGCTCGACAAAATCTTGCCTTGTTTCCTTAGTAATGTTTGTCTCTATTTTCACTTCTTTCCCTTCCTCTAAGGTTATGTTTTCTATTACCTCTTTCTCATGGGGCAGAATTTGCTTCTCCTCTTGTTTCACCATTCTCAACAGATCTGGAGACACATCACAATCCTTGTCATCTTCAAAATCCTGAGGTTCCTCTAAACACATGTCTTGCTCAAAAGAGAAATTAGGATTTGTAGTATCATCGCTCATGTCATTGATATCTAAGGACCTGCGGAGTATGAAAGAATGTACAAAGAATGAATGAATTTAAGAGTGACTATCTATATGTTATGAATGAATTAAAAAACTTTGAATAGGACTAGAAAGTCAAAAGAATATTTATCGATGAAAGAACATTTGCTCGATTTGATAAAAGTGTACTTTATTGAAACCAAATATCCGAACATAAGCCTATTTCACAAATGAAATCTTATTACTCCTAGGTTTTAGAGCAACAAGAGTGTTCTGGAAAATTACTCTGTAAAATTCTTAAAGGTTACAAGAAGTTCTTCAGCAGTCCAATTGTTTAAAAAGCTTCCCGGTTCGTAAGGACGAATGTCCTCCAAATCCTTTTGTTCAGTCTCTCCATCATGTATGGCGTTGACGTGATAGCTTCCCCTTTCGAGCAACCCCACCTCAGGACGAATTATCCCTCCTGATACAAAAGTCTGGGATATGTGAGGGAATGTCATCGATTCCCACTCAACTTCTCTTCCGCTCAAACGCGCCATTCTTCTTTCTTGATGCCTCTCTATCTCCTTCTTTCTCTGTCTGTTATCTGGCCTAAAACCTAGGCCAAAACGATCTCTTTTCTCACTTATTTCAGGGACTCAGATTCCTCCTTGGAGATATCTGCCTAACCCTTTTCCTGGCAGAGCTCATTTTCCCACTGTCATCCGTAAGCCCATTCTTGTGGTTTTGGATATCTTGGGCAATGGCACCTCATTTCCCTCCGAAACGAAGGTTGCATTGACAAATTCCACGTAGTGAAAAGAACATTCAATTGACTCTTCATTTGCCTCCACATAGGGCGCGTCACTGGTAACTGCTGCTATGATGTCTTCTTCCGCATTTATGGTTACCAGCCGTCCGTCCGTCACTAACTTCAATTTTTGATGCAAAGATGAGGGCACTGCTCCTGCCGAATGTATCCAAGGCCTCCCCAATAGATAATTATAAGAGGCTTGATGTCTATTACTAGAAAATCCACCTCATATACGTTTGGCCCAATCATTAAAGGGATGTCAATTTTTCCCATCACCTTTCTCTCCGTACCATCAAATGCTCTCACTATGTTATGGCATGTTTTCATGTGAGAACTATTTATTGGCAATCTGTTTAATGTGGACAATGGAAGTAGATTCAAGGCTGACCCATTATCGATGAGCACACTTAGTAGTGTACATCCTTTGCAACGAGTGGTGATGTACAAAGCCTTAGTTGATCCCATGCCACCAGGTGGGATTTCATCATCGTTGAAATAGATGAAATTGTTAGCACTTATGTTACTAACAGGACGGTCCAACTTATTAACGGATATGTCCTTGGTAACACAAGTTTCATTAAGCACTTTCATCAATGCCTCGCGATGTACTTCCGAACTTAGAAGCAGTGCTAACACTGATATGCGAGCCGGTTGTTTGCGTAACTGCTCAACCATGCTATACTCACTGTGTTTCAAGAATTTCAGAAACTCCTTAACCTCATCCTCCTTCACTGGTTCATTAATAAGTGCTTCAGCCCCTTTCTCTTTCTCGAAGTCTAAGGCTTTTCTTTTCATGGGCTCAACCCTGATGCCTCCCGCGTCATAACGCTTCCCACTACGCGTGTAGGAACCTTCAGGTTGGGTCTCTTTGGAAGCATTAGCTATTTCTTCTCCTTCCGACATCGTTACATTGCAGTCATAATTCCAGGGTACCCTTTTATTATCCGTATAAGGAAAAGAAACGGGTTTGCGAATAATGACTTTTGGCGTTATTGGTATCCTAACCTCATTATTCTTTGGTAGAGAAATAATGATCCTTGGCCGGTTGGTTCCTTGATTCGTCAATTCTCCTTCCAACGTGCATATGTGTCCCTCATCTGAGCCACTTTCATAAAATTCCAGCTCATTATTATCCATGAGGCTTTGTACTAAAGCCTTAAACTCGACACATTCCTAAATCTCGTGCCCCTTTTCTTGATGGAACTCACAGTAGTACCTCGATTTTTTACTTCTTTCTCCAAAACTCAACATTTCTCTCTTCGTCACCGCTTTCCAAATTACATTTAACGGCGTCCTTACCTCTGCAATGTCTTCTTTAACCCTTCTCATACCAGTTTCCCTGATTGCATTCACCCCTTGATCGCCATGGTTTGGCAGTGGGTTCTTTGTATTAGGGGTATCGTCAAATTTTACGACCCCCATCTTGATGAGTCTTTCTACTGCCTTCTTAAAGCTGATGCAATTTTCGATTGACTGCCCCTGTATTCCCGTATGGTATTCACATTTGGCGTTTGCATCGTACCACTTGGGATATGGGGGTTGCAGGGGTTTCAGGTGATAGGGAGCTATCGCATGTGCATTAAATAAACTCTGATAAAGTTCCCTATACGTCACCGGATTAGGTGTGAACTGGATCTTTTCAGAGTTCTGTCTCGTACCAAATTCATGCCTTTGGGAACCCTGTTGCCCAACTGTAGCTGCTCTTAGCTGGCTAACTGTAATCGCCTTTGAGTTATAACTACTCGCATTATTCACCTCATTATCCTTCCTTCTTGGGGCTGATCTTTTAGTAGTTTCCCCTTCTATCTTACCACCTCTTATGGCGTTTTCAATCATTTCCCCCGCCATAATTATGTCAGCAAAGCTCTTAGTGGTACTTCCAATCATGTGAGTAAGTAATGAGGCTTTCAAGGTATTAATGAATAACATGGTAGTTTCCTTTTCTAAGAGCGGTGGTTGAACTTGCATGGCGACCTCCCTCCATCTCTGTGCGTATTGTCTAAAGCTTAAATTAGGCTTCTTTTCCATGTTCTGTAGAGTGATTCGATCTGGTGTCCAGTCAGTCACATGACTATATTGCTGCATGAAGGCCTACGCTAAATCTCTCCAAGAACCGATCCTAGCGCGGCTTAATTGATTGTACCACCTTGCTGCGGCCTCAACCAAACTATCCTGGAAACAATGAATTAAAAGTTGATCATTGTTTACATAACCGGTCATCCGCATACAAAACATGGTGATGTGGGCCTCAAGGCAACTAGTCCCATTGTATTTCTCAAACTCTGGCATTTTAAACTTATGAGGAAGGACTAAATCTGGGACCAAGCTAAATTTCTTGGCATCCATTCCATGACGACTAGCAGCACCTTCCAAAGCTTTGAACTTTTCCTCCAACCATCTGCAACGTTCCTCTAATTGCCTCGAGGATTCAATTCTCGTCCTCTCTCTTTCGGCCAGGTCTAGATCAGGAATGAGTGAATTGGTAGGGTTATCTACCGGGTTGGACCCCAAGCCATCTTGTAAGTTCACGGGTACTATAATATCAGCTTGCCCCTGTTGATGCCTAATAGTAACAGACGGCCTTCGCAAAGGCGCTTCAGTTTGTGTTTGCGTACGGGGTGAGGTAAAACCCGGAGGATAATCCTCACTATCCTCTCCAGTGATAGCCATAGGGGCCTTTCCTTTATCTATTGCCCCCTTTAGTAGTTGAGCCATTTCAGCCATCATATTTCTTTGGGCTTCCATCATTTGCTCTCTCATATCATGTTACATTTTTACCAACTGCTCTTGCAACTGGTCTTGCATGTCCTTTTGAAGTTGTTCAAACCTCTGATCCATATTCTTCGGCTTAGCACGTATACCGTAGGGGTATGTAGTTTCCAGATTCTTTTCTACTGTAATAACTTCCACTAATTAGGGTCTTTCTACATGTTCAAATGCATGTGATGTGATGTAATGCAAATGCATGAATGTAAAAGATATCGATTCTGATTCAGTTTTTTTTAGAAAACGTTGTTTAAGGAACAAAAATCCTTACACAAAACAGATTACAGATACGCTTTTGCCCTTAGGCCTAGAGTTTTAACCTTCCTAAACAACGGGAACAAAAATCTTTACACAAAACGGATTACAGATACGCTTTCGCCCTTAAACCTAGAGTTTTAACCTTCCTAAACAATGTAGCCAACTCTCGACCTCTGTCCGATTCTAGCTTATACTTTATACTTAACATATCAGCCTGCGCCGCCAAGTCTTGCAGGTAATTAGCAACTTCTCGAATCTGGGCTATGGCTTCTCCCATGAGGTAATCCTTATCTCTAACTTGATTTTGAGAATGGTGAAGCTCTCCCTTCCAATATCCTTCTCTTGCCTCAAGCTGCTCTACCCGGAGTTCACAGTTCTGCAATGCTACTTCTAACCCTTCAATCATGTGCCTCATTTCCTCGATCTTATTCTAACTTACCTTTAACTCAACCGTAGAGTTACGACTTCGGTGAAGATGAAGGGACCGTCCGAGTTCAGTCACTTTAGCTTTTAATCCTTGATTCTCCTTCTGATTCTCTGCCAAGCTCCTTTCTAGGGCCTGATTCTGTACCTGTATTTGTTGAAATTTCTTCTCCCAATGATCGGCTTTGGCTCTTTCTTCTCGTACCTCTTGTTGCTACTGTTCTGAAGTCTTTCTCAATCCAGCTCTCTTCATCGACAGTTGCATCTTCTTATATCGTGTCTTCAAGTCATCTCGATCTTCCTCCACTTTCCTTTTTTCTTTCCTTACTTTCTCGACCTCAATTTTCTGAATATCAACATCTAAGCTTAGGTACATCTTCTCTTTCTCTAGCTTCTCTATCTTTTTCCCGAGCTCTAAACTCTTTCTTTTAAACTCTTGCTTTATGAGTTCTAACTCTGACGGAACCACTCGTAAACTTTCCTCCATTGATCGAGTAACCCCCAAACTCGGCCTAGGGATGTTATCATTGGTCCTCTTGCTAAACCACTCTTTGTATTCAAGGGTCGTCTCCGGACTGTCAATCAGAATCTTTACACAGCAAATCTTCTTCCAAGCTTCGGAAATCTCTCGTATCTTCTTCTTATAATTATCGCCTTTATATGAGAAATCACTTTAAGCTAAACCTTCTGTTGCCGGTATAAACTGCCCTGCTTTGTACTGCCTAATGACGAGTAACGGTGCATAACCAATAACTCTCCAAATTCCAGGAAGAGGTACCCAATCAAAACTCTCACAATGATAAAAGATTTCTATAGGAGTCATCCAAGGGGCTTTCCACTGATAAACGCTAAATTATACATATTTTTACCTCATGTTTAGCCTATATTTTGGATGAATTATTAACAATTTAGTGAGAATTAGTGCTCTTAATCTTTCTTTTTCATATCTTATACTCAGGAGAGCATAGGGAAAAGAAAAGACCAGAAAATGGACCGAAAAACAGAGAAAATGGGCTAAAATGTGAAAACGCACGGCCCAAGAAGTCACCACACGACCGTGGCACACGGCCGTGCTACACAAAGATCACACGGTCTAGCCCCAACAAGCACAACCAGGCCATACGGCCGTGCCCCAATCGATAAAATCTCACACAGCCTCTTGTCCAAGTACATGGGCGTGGCACATGGGCGTGTTCTAGTCGTGAGGAAGAGGAATTTCACTCGGATTTGGATGCTTAGAGGCTAAGAAAGGCTCCCCAAAGCTCTATATAAACACCCTAGGAGGCAACTCTAAGGGTGTACTCTTTTTCTCCCATGAGGAGCGCCATCTTTCTGCCAACACCAGGAGTGAAAGCAATGAATTACTCCAAAGGAAGCTGATTGATTCATCCCAGAAGCCAGAATTCTACATCAAGACAGAGAATCTCCCTAAATTCCTTCAGGGGTTTTTGGGTTCTTTATGTTTTGTTATTTATTATCTTCTGAGATGTTTCTTTTCTTTATTATGAACTAAACCCCTCAAATACTTGAGGGGGATGAAACCTAAAACAGATCTTGTTATTATTTATTGAGTTATATGATAATTGCTTGAATTGTTCTTAATTATGTGTTCTTCATTCTTGATTTAATAAATCCTAGGTATTACTTCAAGAAATTGATGTGCTTAAAGCAGAGGAGCAAAAGTCCCTGTGATAAGAGTAGATCTACCATAACTAAGCGGAGTTGCATGCAACCCTAGACATAGGGCGACATAAATCTGCCGGATTAGGGTCAAACCTAATATGGAGATCCATAGATCGAATTAATGCAACCTAGGGAGTTAATTAGTGAAAGAACTTTAATTAATGACTTAGGCCTAGTTGCTCTATGCCTCGACGGAGGGTTTAGAATAAGTTAGGGATCTCTACGGATCAAGGCAAGTAATCAATTATATAGTTCAAGAAGTCAATAACAAGTAAAGTCTAGGTGGATTCTCCCTTGAGTATTACTCATATCAATCAATTTTCCCGAAAGTTTTTCCTTAATTTACTTTTTGTGCATTTTTAGTTAGTTTTAGAATTAGTTTAAATCAACTCTCTTTATTTTTAGGCTAGATAATAGAAAGGAAGTAAGTACTAGTACTTTTGGTTCCCTTGGGCATGATAACTCGATCTTGCCACTAAACTATACTATTGTTCGACAGGTGCGCTTGCCTTTAAGGTCGTGATATTAGTTAGTTTTGGTGTGATCAGTTTTATAAATTTTATTACTTAATATCGCGATAGCCGCAATCAAGTTTTTGGCGCCGTTGCCTGGGAACTGAAATATTAAGAAAACTCGATTTCTATTACTTTAGCCATTACTATATTTATATATATTTATTTATTTTTCTTTTATTTTTATTTTCAGTTTTTATTTATTTATTTATTTTTATTTTCTTTTAAAATTTTTTGAATTTTCCTTGCTTTTTCTTTTTAGGTATTTTTAGTTTATGACTAGAAACAACCCAACAGGACCACTACTTTTTGACAAAGATCTAGAAGCGACAGTTTGCAGAAATCGCAGAGAAATTAGACGCAGTTTACATTATCCAGAACAAGAACCTGAGCAAGAGTCAGGACCTACAGAAGAGATGGACGCGAATCAAAACGTTTCACCACCTCCAGCACTACCAGCAGAACCAGTAAACCAGGATGCAGCTCATCGTACTGTGTATGATTATGTTAAACCTAGTTTGATTTGTACCCAAACTAGCATTATTCGACCTGCTATTGCTGCTAATAATTTTGAATTGAAACCTAACACTATTCAGATGATTCAGCAGTTTGTGCAGTTTGATGGTTTGCAGGACGAGATCCAAATTCACATTTAGCAAATTTCTTAGAATTTTGTGATACTTTTAAAATAAATGGTGTTTCTGACGATGCCATTCGCTTGAGGCTATTTCCATTCTCTTTGAGAAATAAAGCCAAACAGTGGTTAAATTCCTTACCACGAGGCTCAATCACTACGTGGGAACAAATGATCGAAAAATTTTTACTCAAATATTTTCCTCTAGCTAAAACAGCCAAATTACGAAATGATATTTCTTCTTTTGTGCAGATGGATTTAGAAACACTTTACGATGCATGGGAGAGATACAAAGATCTTTTGAGAATGTGTCCTCATCATCGTCTACCTTTGTGGCTACAAGTTCAAACCTTCCACAACGGTTTAAATTCGTCAACCAGACAAGTGGTTGATGCAGCCGTAGGAGCGACGCTCAATAATAAAACACCTGAAGCAGCTTATGAATTTATTGAAGAGATGTCATTGAATAATTATCAGTGGCAAGTCATGAGGACAAAGCCGACGAAAGCTGCAGGAGTCTATAATATTAATGCTGTTACTATGCTTACTAACCAAGTAGAACTTCTAAATAAAAAGTTTGATAATTTTGTTAGTTCTACACAGGCACAACCAGTGATGCAATGCGACGTGATTCAAGGAAACACGTTCAATCCAGATTTCGCATCCTATGGATACAGCATGGAAACTTAATAAGCCAACTATATGGGTAACAATTCTAGATCTCAAAATAAACCTTTAATACTTACAATACAGGTTGGAGAAATCACCCAAATTTTTCATGGGGAGGACAAGGAAATCAAAGACAACAGCCTCCTCCAAGATTTCAGCAGCCACCACCGCAACAAGAGAAGAAGTCGAATCTTGAAGAGATGTTTACAAAATTTATGGCCGCATCAGAAACCCGTTTTCAAAGTACTGAAACGGCACTGAAAAATCAACAAGCATCAATTCAAGGGCTTGAAAACCAAATCGGTCAACTTGCTAAATTAATTTCAAAAAGACCACAAGGTGGATTACCAAGTAACACTGAGCCAAATCCCAGAGAACATGTCAAAGCGATTACTTTAAGAGATGAAAAGGTCCTAGCCGAGCCAAAAAAGAAGACTATTCCACAACCTTCAAAAGAAAAGGCAGAGGAACCCAATGATAACACTCCACCACCACTCAAGGAATACAAACCGCGCATCCCATATCCGGAAAAATTGAAGAAAGACCATACAGACGCTCAATTCGGTAAGTTCCTTGAACTTTTTAAACAATTACACATTAACTTACCTTTGGTTGAAGCGATTTCACAGATGCCGAAGTATGCGAAGTTCCTTAAAGAACTTCTGACAAATAAAAGGAAGTTGGAAGAATTGGCCACAGTAGAACTCAACAAGGAATGCTCAGCTATTCTCCTAAATAAACTGTCGACAAAACTTAAAGATCCAGGGAGTTTTACTATTCTTTGTTTGATTGGTAGTTTACTTATTAATAAAGCATTAGCCGATTTAGGTGCTAGCATTAATCTCATGCGTTACAAAATGTTCAAGCAACTAGGTCTAGGGGAACCCAAGCCCACTAAGATGAGCATTCAATTAGCCGATAGATCTGTTAAATATCCCAGGGGAATCATTGAAGATGTGCGAGTAAAGGTAGATAAATTTATATTCCCTGTTGATTTTGTTGTACTCGACATGGATGAGGAGATTGAAGTACCTTTAATTCTGAGACGTCCATTTTTAGCCACTGCTAGAGCTGTTATTGATGTAGGAGATGGCAAATTAGTACTTAGAGTTGGTGAGGAAGAAGTTGTCTTTAAAATCTATGATGCCATGAGATTCTCTAAAGAACAAGATGATTCTTGTTATTTTGTTGATTTTATTGACTATTTCGTTCAAGATAATTTCCAGGAACTTTCTCTCACAGACACGTTGGAACTGTGTCTTGTTCAAGGTAGGGGGAGATGAAACCACCACCGAAATTGATGAAGTAAGGAAAGAGTTGGATTCTAATGAAATCATCACTAGGCACATAAGTTATGAAAATATAAAGATGAGTGATGAATTGAGACAGAAACCTTCCATTACTGAACCCCCTAAATTAGAACTAAAATAACTGCCAGATTATTTAGAGTATACCTTTTTAGGGGAAGAATCAACTTTACCAGTCATTATCGCATCCGATTTAAGCATTCCAGAGAAAGAGGAACTACTCCATATGTTAAAAGAACACAGACGTGATATAGCTTGGAAAATTTCAGATATCAAGGGAATTAATCCTTCTTTCTGCACCCACAAAATTTTAATGGATGACGAATTCAAACCATCAGTGCAAGCCCAGAGACGATTGAATCCCAACATGAAGGAAGTTGTAAAAGCCGAGGTAATTAAACTTCTAGATGTAGGTATTATTTATCCTATTTTTTACAGTTCTTGGGTAAGCCCCGTGTAAGTTGTTCCTAAGAAAGGTGGATTGACCGTGATGTCTAATGATAATGAAGAGTTAATACCTACAAGAACAGTCACAGGATGGAGAGTTTGTATTGCTTACAGGAAGCTGAATGATGCCACTCGAAAAGATCATTTCCATTGCCTTTTATTGATCAGATGTTGGAAAGATTGTCAGGTCATATGTATTATTATTTCCTAGCTGGCCTCTCTGGTTACTTCCAGATCCCGATAGCTCTAGAAGATTAGGAGAAAATGACATTTACATGTCCATACGATATGTTTGCTTATCGCAGAATGCCTTTTGGTTTATGTAACGCTCCTGCTACTTTTCAATGATGCATGCTAGCTATCTTCAATGAATTCGTAGAAGACATCATGGAGGTATTTATGGATGATTTCTCAGTTTTCGATAATTCTTTCCAATTTTGTCTTAATAATCTAGAACGTGTTTTGATAAGATGTGAAGAGACAAATTTAGTGCTAAACTGGGAAAAATGCCACTTTATGGTTCAAGAGGGTATTGTTTTAGGACATAAAATTTCTAGTAAAGGGACAGAGGTAGATAAAGTAAAAATTGAAACCATCGAAAAATTACCTCTCCCCAATTCAGTAAAGGCTATAAGAAGCTTTTTAGGACATGCCGGTTTTTATCACAGATTTATTAAAAAATTTTCTAAAATAGCCAAGCTTTTAACAAAATTACTAGAAAAAGACATGCCTTTCAATTTTGACCAAGAATGCTTAGAATCATTCAATACTCTTAAGGAAAAATTAATCAATGCACCAATCATGATTTCACCCGATTGGAACTTACCTTTTGAGCTAATGTGCGATGCTAGTGATTTTGTAGTAGGTGTAGTTTTGGGACAACGAAGAGACAAGCACTTTCAACCGATCTACTATGCTAGCAGAACTCTGACAGCTACCCAAGCAAATTATACCACTACAGAAAAAGAGTTGCTAGCTGTTATTTTTGCATTTGATAAATTTAGATCTTATCTGATTTTGTCAAAAGTTATTGTTTATACTGACCATTCTACTATTCGCTATCTTTTAGCCAAAACCGATGCAAAACCTCGACTAATAAGATAGATTCTATTGATACAGGAATTCGATTTAGAGATAAAGGACAAGAAAGGAGCTGAAAATTTAGCAGCAGATCACCTTTCAAGATTGGAAAACATGCAGCCAACATATCTCGATAAGATAAACGACTTGTTCCCTGAAGAACAACTCCTATCTTTAGCAGATACAACAGTGCCTTGGTTTGCTGATTTTGAAATTATTTAGTAGCTAACATAACCCCCAAAAGGTTGACACATCAGCAGAAGAAGCGATTCTTCGCTAATGTGAAAAACTACTTTTGGGAGGATCCTTTTCTTTTTCGAATTTGTGCAGGCCAGGTTATTCGGAGATGTGTTACTGAAACAGAAGCATACCAGATTCTAAATCACTGCCATTCAGTACCCGCAAGAGGACATCACAGTGGAGCTAGAACTGCTCATAAGGTACTCGAATCAGGCTTTTACTGGCCTACACTTTTCAGAAATGCCAACAGGTATGTGATCTATTGTGATAAATGTCAACGAACAGGTAACATCTCTCGACATAATGAAATGCCTCAGAACTATATACTCTAATGTGAAATATTTGATTTATGGGGTATTGATTTCATGGGTCCATTCCCTACTTCATTTGGGAATAAGTACATATTAGTAGCAGTAGATTACATGTCAAAATGGGTGAAAGCCCAAGCTTTGCCTACTAATGATGCTAGAATGGTAGTACGATTTTTAAAGAAACTTTTCTCTCGATTTGGAACACCTAGGATAATTATTAGTGATAGGGGTACTCATTTTTGCAATGCCCAGTTTGAAAAAGTTTTAAAAATGTATGGAGTGAACCATAGGAAAGCTACCCCCTATCACCCACAAACCAGTGGTCAAGTCAAAGTAACAAATAGGGAATTAAAACGTATCCTAGAGAAAACAATAGAAACAAATAGAAAAGATTGGTCAAGAAAAATAGACGATACATTATGGGCCTATAGAACTGCTTTCAAAACACCCATAGGTACATCTTCCTATAAACTCGTCTATGGAAAAAGTTGTCATCTACCATTTGAACTTGAACACAAAGCATTCTAGGCTATAAAATTTTTAAACCTTGATTTCCAGCTTGCAGGTGAGAAAAGATTAATGCAGTTAAATGAACTAGATGAATGGTGTTACAATGCCTACGAAAGCTCACGACTATACAAGGAAGCCATGAAGCAACGTCATGATAAACAACTGAAACAACCTAAGCAGTTTAAATCAGGAGATCTTGTCTTACTCTACAACTCGAGGCTGAGACTATTCCCTAGAAAACTTAAGTCAAAGTGGTCAGGTTCATTCACTGTTCAAACTATCTTTCTATACGGCACCATTAAGGTAACTCACTCTAACCATGGTACATTCAAGGTAAACGGCCATAGGCTTAAACATTATAGAGGTGAGAATTTTACAGAAAACAGGAGGGGCTTTGGCTCCACGAAATTCCGTCATGACACATCCAGGCAGAGTCGAACTTAGACTCTAAATAAGCGCTTCTCTGGAGGCAACCCGAGCACTAACTTAGTAATTTTTCATCTATTTTGTTTTTAGTATTTGTCATACATTACACTAACCCTTTTTAATGCAGAGATTTAGGACCCAAAGGCCTTGCCCACAGGCGTGCCCGAGGCCGTGTGAACCCTTTAAACAAAGACACAGTCGTGTATTGAGGCCGTGTACAAACAGAGCACAAATTTTCCCAAAACACGAGCCACCGATAAAAACCCCACGGCCGTGCGATATGGCCGTGGCGATCTTTCGACTTCAACACAGGCTACCAACAACATCCCACGACCATGTGACATGGCCGTGGCAACCCTGCAGTATCAACACGGGCTCACACAATTTCACACGCCTGTGTTCCCAGACCATGGAAAACACTGTCAAATTTCACATGGCCGTGGAACCTAACAAACGATCGTGTACAACACGAACACGATCGCACACGGCCGTGTATACCATCACACTACCGTGTGAGTAACGAAGACCTGATCTCCCACGGCCGTACGAATCAAGTACACGGACGTGTTCATCAAAACCAGGCGTACCATAACCACCGATTGTCTAAAGACACGGGCAAAACACGACTCACACGGGCATGTGACATGCTCGTGTGACCCAAAAATTATAAATAAAGGGCCATTATTCACCTTCCCTTTCACTCAAACCCTAAATTCTCTCATCCAAACTCCTCCTCAAACCACCACTAGCGCCGCCACAGCCCTCAAAACACCACCATACCCGAACTCAGCCAACCCACGCCCGTGTAAACTCAACCTACGACCGTGCACCCTTAATTTTGGTTCTATTCTCTCAATTTTTCTCATTTATTTGTTTATATCTCATTTTCATTATTTATATTTTTAATTTTGCTTTATTCTTTATGATAATTCAAGCATGGAGTTAGGAAGAATATGATGAATAATTTAGAATAGTATAGAATATATTAGGATTGCATGCCACTTAAATTCATTTTTGCTTGCTATTTAGATTTCATTTTCTTTGCCATTTAAACTCATATTTGCATGCCATTTTGTCATATTTTTAGTATATATACATACCAATAGTTCTTCATTTTGTTACGAGTCAATATGATTAGATTCTACTATTTAGGTTAATCCTCATTTTTATTTTTTAGAACATTGTCATTTTAATCTATATTTTACTTATTATCTATCTAGTTTAATTTCAATATTTAGGACTAATACTTTTGTTATTTTATTTTATTTTAGATACCATGTCATCATCGCGTGCTAAGAAGGCTGCTGTCCCCGTCTCCAAAAAACGAAAGGGACCAGGAAGTTCATCATCGAAGCCCACCTCTGAGGCGCGCCACCCATTCCTCACATTTCTACAGGACTCCCAGGAGGAACGCTATCAGTTACTCCGGGCTCGTACTATTTCTATGGGCCGATGCATCGATTGGGAGGCCCTCGAGTAAATAAATTTGGTAGACGACGTCCGAGCCCTGTTGACTGCCGACCCATGGGACTGGTTCTTCCGGATTATGGAGCCCACTTACTTAGAACTCACCATCGAGTTCTGCTTCACCTTCCACCTCGAGACCGTAATGAATAGATTCGATATCCAGGCACGGTCAAATTCCATTTAGGAGGTCTCGTACGACAAATGAGTGTACCAGAGTTTGGTACGGCCCTCGGTCTTTATACCGAGCAATTCATGGCAGAGGATGACTTCCCCACCCTTTCCCGTCGCATCCATATCTAGCCCGTCGACTGTTGGCACGAGATTGCTCCGGGGCGGCAAGTTTATAACCCCAGTGTCAGTAAGGCAACCGCCCTCGCTCATTCTTTGAGGTACATTCATGCTCTCCTCGCTCACACTCTAACAGGTAGGCGAAAGAGTACAGGCGTCGTCAATACTCATGACGTCTACTTCCTCTTGTGCATGGCTAATGGCCACGCTATCGACATCGCATACTTCACCGCGCTTGCCATGCAACACCAGACTGAGCGGCACCGAAGAGGCGTCATATCCATGGGCCCTTACATCACGAGACTAGGTCGCTACTTCGGCCTATTCAACACTACGGCCCAAACATCCTCCTATACTTTCCTCGGCCAGATGTCCTCACAGGGCATCCAGAGCATGCTGTACATGAGGATGATAGAGCGACGACCAGGTGGCGGCCACTTCTACCTCCGCCTTGTCCAGGAGGGCGAGGACCCAGAGGACATTGCTGATGATGTCCCACCACCACCACCGGAGGAGGATGAGCCCGCCAAGCCACCACGCCCCAGACGACCCACCCAGGCAGCAGCCCCACATGTTGACATACAAGAGCGCCTAGATCGATTAGAGCGACAATACTTCCGGTGCCTCGATTATATCGACGCCACTTTGGCGCAGATATGTCAGCACTTGAGCATCACCCCGCCACCACGTGATCCATCCGAGGACTAGATCCTCTTATGTTTATTTTCTTTTTCTTATTATTTTTATCTTCACTTAGATTTGAACACTAATCTTTATTTTGTTTTTCCTTTTCAGTTTATTTATATTTTCTTTCATTTCATCTTTTTCATTTTTTTACATATTAGTATTTTTAATATTTTGTTTTGTTTTATTTATTTTTCATTACGGCCAACCCCTAACAAGTAATTTCTATTGATCCAAATTCCCCACGACTAATAAATTCATTCGCAGTTTCAAAGGAGCTCTACAGCTCAAATCTCTACAAAAATGGGAACACCGTGCCACAATTGCCGACTCTTCCAAGTCAAATCTCTGTCTCACAAATTCATCCAAAATCCAGGGAGTTTCATACCCTTCCCTACCTTATGATCTTTTGCTTCTATTGCTACTAATGTTATCTTTGTACATTGAGGGTAATGTACATCTTAAGTGTGGGGGGGGAGGAAACTTACTTTCATTACATTTGAAATCCCTAAAATTTTTCTAACTGATTGCATTGTTCTCAATGGCATCTTCTTCAGTCTCCTATTAGGAATTAATTCTGATTGATTTATGACTTTTATTGATATGTTGAAAACTAAGACATAGGTACTTGTGCTTTGAATATTCAAACTCTAAAACATTAGGGAATCAAGCCATAATTTTGGTGAGATTTTTTAGCCTTTTGAGCATATATTCTTTCGTGCTCACTTTTATTATTGCTTTGAGTGAGTCAATACTGATTTGTTATTCTAGAACTTACTTTGATTATACATGTTGAGACCACACCATTGATTTGATATACCGAAAAGCCTACCTCCATAAATTAACCCCTAGTAAACCCCATTGAGCCTAACAACCTTTTCTTTGACTTACCCCTAATTATTAACCAATAACCCATTTTTTGTTGAATTCTATTCAATTATTTTAACCCCTCTTTTTTTCGAGATTTGAGTTGAAATTTTTATCTAGCTTTATTCTTTTTGCAGATTGTAAAGTTTTGTGAAATTATTGTATCATATTTGAATTGTTCTTAAAAAAAACATATGTATTCAGTTGTAATCTATAATAGTTCAAATAGTTTTTGCATATTTCTGTTTTAAGGCTACCAAGGCAAAATTGATATTATTATGAGAATTTGCTCGAGAAATATGTTCCAGTGATAGAGATTTTTCTAGCTAGATAATTTTTCAATTCAATCTCGATTCTAACCCTCTTTTGCAGCCTGTGACAACACCCTAACCAAGCCCCATTATAACCTTTAAAAGACCTTTTGATCGATGCATCATGTCAATCTATAGTGGTGGAGATGTGATTTTCTTGTAAGCCTATGGTAATAACTTTTCAGGTTGACTAGAGAGTACTTAATTTTTGAACCCTAAACACTTCGAGTGGATAGAGTGAATCCTTAGTGAGGATGTCAACTTCTGTTAATTAAGATGGAAAGATAACTACTTAGGAGAAAGAAGAAAACTTATGTTTCAATGATAAAATTCTCAACTTAAAGTAATTGAGTCTTTAATGTTCTTTTGATTGAATTTTCATTGTATGCTTACTTGTGGATTAATTTGAAACATTATTGATAAAGATTCTGAGTTAAGAAGAATGATTTTTATTTAGGGATTGAGATTTAGCTTGAGGACAAGCAAAGGCTTAAGTGTGGGGGTATTTGATAAACGCTAAATTATACATATTTTTACCTCATGTTTAGCCTATATTTTGGATAAATTATTAGCAATTTAGTAAGAATTGGTGCTCTTAATCTTTCTTTTTCATATCTTATACTCAGGAGAGTATACGGAAGAGAAAAGAACGAAAAATGGACCGAAAACCAAAGAAAATAGGCCAAAATGTGAAAATGCACGGCCCAAGAAGTCACCGCCACGGTCGTGCCACACAAAGATCGCACGGTCCAGCCCCGACAAGCACGGCCAGGCCACACGGCCGTGCCCCAATAGACAGAATCTCGCACGGCCTCTTGTCAAAGTACACGGGCGTGGTATACGGGCGTGTTCTAGTCGTGAGGAAGAGGAATTTCACTCGGATTTGGATGCTTAGAGGCTAAGAAAGGCTCTCCAAATCTCTATATAAAGACCCTAGGAGGCAACTCTAAGGGTGTACTCTTTTTCTCTCAAGAGGAGCGCCATCTTTCTATCAACACCAAGAGTAAAAGCAAGGAATTACTCCAAGGGAAGCCGATTGATTCATCCCAGAAGCCAGAATTTTACATCAAGACAGAGGATCTCCCTAAATTCCTTCAGGGGTTTTTGGGTTCTTTATGTTTTGTTATTTATTATCTTCTGAGATGTTTCTTTTCTTTATTATGAACTAAACCCCTCAAATACTTGAGGGGGATAAAACCTAAGACAGATCTTGTTATTATTTATTGAGTTATATGATAATTACTTGAATTGTTCTTAATTATGTGTTCTTCATTCTTGATTTAATAAATCCTAGGTATTACTTCAAGAAATTGATGTGCTTAGTGCAGATGAGCAAAAGTCCCTGTGATAAGAGTAGATCTACCATAATTAAGCGGAGTTGCATGCAACCCTAGACATAGGGCGACATAAATCTGCCGGATTAGGGTCAAACCTAATATGGGGATCCATAGATTGAATTAATGCAACCTAGGGTTAATTAATAAAGGAATTTTAATTAATGACTTAGGCCTAGTTACTTTATGCCTCGACGGAGGGTTTAACATAAGTTAGGGATCTCTACGGATCAAGGCAAGTAATCAATTATATAGTTCAAGAAATCAATAACAAATGAAGTCTAGGTGGATTCTCCCTTGAATATTGCTCATATCAATCAGTTTTCCTGAAAGTTTTTCCTTAATTAACTTTTTGTGCATTTTTAGTTAGTTTTAGAATTAGTTTAAATCAACTCTCTTTATTTTTAGGCTAGATAATAGAAAGGAAGTAAGTACTAGTACTTTTGGTTCCCTTGGGTACGATAACTCAGTCTTGCCACTAAACTATACTATTGTTCGACATGTGCGCTTGCCTTTAAGGCCGTGATATTAGTTAGTTTTGGTGTGATCAGTTTTATAAATTTTATTACTTAATATCGCGATAGCCGTAATCATCCACACAACGTCTTCTTCTCGGAGATTCCAAAGTATTTCTATCCACCTTTCCTCTGTAATATCGTCCCTTCTTGGCGTAGTTACTACTTCTTTTAAAGGAGAATAGTCCTCGAAGAACACTCGGCAAGGACCCTTATCAACCCTCCAAAAGTGACCGTGGAACCATACTAACAACAACTGTGCATATCCAATGAATCTACCTTCACCAGCTCTCCGACATGCACCCAAGGATCTGAATGTCTCAGCTAGGATTGCAGGCATGGGTCTGACCTGTTTACCGAGTCGATCGAATAAATCTGTGACCGCCTCATCTATGTGCCCCATAGCCTTGGGGAAGATCACCAACCCATAAATACTTAAGGCCAAGACATCAACCTTCCTCTTCGCATCTGGGTGCGCCAATATCAGATCCGTTATACTTGCCCACGGAATGCATTTACCATCACCCTTTTGTTGGATTCGAGTTGCGGCCCACTGTTCACTCATTCCCATGATAATCATTAATTTTTTCCCGAAAGTTGGGAGATTAGCAGCCCTAACATAAGCTTTGTTATCCTGAATTCTTGGACAGCGGAGCAAGGTAGTATATTCTTCCAAAGTAGGTACTAAGTCTACCTCTCCAAATGTAAAACAACTATAAGCGGGGTTCCAAAACTGTACCATAACTCGAAACAGATGCTTATCCACCTTAATGTCTAGCAAATATGGAAGATCTCTATAATTCTGATAGAACAACTGTTTAGCTTCATCATCCCATTGGGCCCAAATGTCCCTCAACTCTTGAAACTCATTCTGTGTCGAACTGATACGAGTGAAGTCTCACAACTCCGACGTATACCCCTCGGCAACACTATCTCCCTTTTCTAACTGGGCTTTCTTTGACCATGCACAGACGGTAGCATTGTCATGTACTTTATCAAGATATTCATTACTCATTACAAAACTTTCTAATTTAGAAATCGAACCGTGAATCGATACCTCTAAATGTTGAATGACATGCAATGATAACAAAATAAAATGGGTCAGTGTCACATATATATCAGATATAATTCAAAGAAAATAAACAAGCACTTATATAGGTAGCCACTAAAGGTTATCTCCGTACTACCTAGGGCGGGCACTTAAGGTTCACTATATGTGTTTTAGCTCTAAAGAAAAGGGTACCTGAACAAGCAGATTCCTCGATCTTCACCCATTATAGGCTCATATGGACCAAGTTCAGTTCAGGGGGACACATTTCCCTATGGCTATGCGGAGATGAAAATCTCACGAAGTCATAGGTACGGATGTATCCCGGAAGCAATCCACTAGCCCATGCGGAGGTGAAAACCTCACGAAAGCGTAGCTTCTCACTCCCACTTAAGGGTGTGACCACAACGGTCATGCAAATACAATGTGTGCGAGGAAAAATAACAAACATATGCAACAAACACATGTAAAAAGATTGTATTTTAAAATTTTTCCAATTTTTGACATTAAGACAGAAAATAATCAATTTTCGGCTTGACTCTCTTTGTATCCCCAGCGGAGTCGCCAAGCTGTCGAAACCATTTTTTGAAGAGGAGGGTTTTGAAAAACGGAGTCGACTTTAAAAATGAAAATGGGAGTCGCCACCAACCTTTTTAGGTGTGATTGGATCACCTTATAAAACATTTTGGTCTACGGAGAATCGAGAAAATAGGTTCGGGAGTCAGTTACGCACGGGGAAGGATTAGCACCCCCGCAACGCCCAAAATTGGTACCAAATTGAGTAGTTTTCTGTCTTAGGTCAAAAATTTGGAAAGACTTAAAAATAGGATCCCCTTTTTTAAAACTGGGATAATTTGAATTGAAAAATCGAGATTCTTTTGTTCCGAAAGAATTCAAACATCACATCCAGCACGATTGGACACGAGGTTCTTAAACACTTCGAAACTAAAACCATCTCGCGAGTTGCAAAATTTATTTAAAAGGATATTTTAGGCATTTAGACAAACGAGAAATCGCAACCCAGCACGTTAGGGCACTATTTTCCGAATCCCTAAACACAAAAATATTGCCTCGTTTTCTTTTTAAAACATTTTGGAAATATATATTTTTTTTAAAAACCATGATGAAATTGATAAAATATTAAAACATAAAGTTAGCATATAAAAATGATAATAGTGATGATATTTACAGTAAAAGGAAATATAAAAAGAGTGCATTTAAAAGAGTATATACATAGTAAAAAATATATACATGATATAACGTTAAGAAAATACATATATAATATAGTTAGAACAAAATATATACGTGAGGTAATAAAAAATTATAAATAATACGATATTGAAGATATGCATGCGTAGTATACAAAAATGTACACATAATATAATATTAGAATATTTATATGATATAATATAAAAAGTTTGTGACTAATAAAATGAAAAATATGTGTATGATGTATATAAAAATATAATACATACATAATATATAAAGATATAATATTGAAAATAAATATATGTAATATAAAAAAATACGTACATAATAGTATCAAAAAAATATACATAAGATAGTATAAAATAATATGGAATTATGACACTAATATATATATATATATATATATATATAATATGCATAATATATAAAAAGAAAAATAATATTGAAAGTACATATACATAGTATAGTATTATAATATATACATATTGGAGCAATATTAATATTAAAACAACTATTAGTAATGAATACATAAACATATATATATATAAAAATAAATACATAATAATATTAAAGGTATGTACATAATGTATATTGTATATACATAATATAGTTACATAAAATATATAGTATTTAAAAATATACATAATAATATATAGTAAAAAAGTAATATTCACATATGAAAAAAGGATACTAATACTAATAATAATAGGATACAATATATAATAGGCATAATAATAATAATAATAATAAAGTAAGAAATAATAATAATATTAGTAATAATGATAATACTAAAACTAATAAATATAATAGTAGTAAAAACAAATATAGTAATAATAACATATACGTATATAACAGAATGTACAATAATGTTAATAAGTAGTAATAATAATATAATAATGATATTAAAGTTAAAAGAAAATAATGCGAAAAGGATGAAATTGAATTAAAGAAAGAAGTTTTGGGGTGAATTCGAAATAAAAACAAGAGGAAAGGGCTTATTTGAACGCGCGTGAAATGTAGGGGGGCCAAAAGGGGAATTTTCCCAAGCCTTTAAAACGCAGCACATTAGTGGGGACCGAATCGCAAAACGAGATAAATTTTCGGGGCCAATTTAAAAATATTAAAAAAACTTAATTGCATAGACTTGAAAAAGTGGAAGGGCTTAAAGCGCAATTAGCCCTTCGGCTATAAAAAACACGCGGATCCTAGCAGGTCGGGTCAGATCGATCCGACCCGGGGCCAAAACGACGTCGTTTTCATTAATATTAGGGGGGACCAAAACGCACCATTTTGGTCCCTATAAAAGATAAATTTTTTTTAAAAAATTTCATTTGTTCCGGGTAAGAGAAAAAAAGGGGAGAGAGGGAGCTGGAGGAGATTCTCGGTGGTCGGTCTGATCACCGGACCGGTCGCCGGTCCGCCGTCGCCGCCGCCGGCCACCGTGCACGGTGGCCGGAATAGGTAAAAATTTTATTTTTTTATTAATTTTTTTATTTCCTTTTTATTTAAAGTATTTTGTATGTATATAGATGAAAAAAACATATTCGCAAGTAAGGAAAACAAAAATGAAATCACCTTAGTTTTCGGTTTTGGCCCTTTTGATGTTTTGGGTCTCTGATTTTGGGATTTTTGTTTCTCCTATCTTTCTGCTGCTAGATCTATAACTTTTAGATGTTAAAAATTGGTTGCTTGTATTGATTTGGAAAAGTGTCGAATCCTCTACAATATATTTTCATTCGGCTTATATAGCCATTTTTACATTCCCTTTGCATTGGTTTCTGTCCTTTCTATTTGATGCGTGCAGGAGCGAGGGCGGTGGCCACTTGAGGTTGGTGGCAGAGACGTGACAGAGGAGGTGGGTTAGAGGCAAGTGGCTACTGAAGGTTCGGGTTGGGGCTGATTAGGGTTAGGTGGTATTAGGTTTAAAACTTGGGCCTATGTATGGGTTGATTTGGGTAGTTTGTAAGTGGGCTGCTGTTTTGGGTCATGTGTATTGGGTAGGTTTAATTAGTAAATGGGCTGTTGGGTTTAAATTGTAAATGGGTTTGTGGGGTTTGGTTAAGATGGGGTTATATTGTAAAATGGGCCCCGGGTTTAGATACAAACAGGCCAAAATTGGCCTATAACAATATGTTTTTATGATTCATGCATTTATTAACGACCCAAAGGTAAGTTAATATTTGGCAGAATTTCAACAATATCTGTGGTGATAAATGCGTGACAATTATAAGCTATTTTATGTGAGCAATAAGTTAGTCCAAAGATTAATTCATTGTTTGACATAATTTATTGTCAATGTTTGATTGCTATAACAAGAGTACCCCTTACTGTTAATGTTACTGTCCAAAGACTTGATATTAATGTTGTGTTTGCTATCTTGAGATGGGATTAGCCATTATTCTGAATTTATTGTTTACTTATGAATATTGATTTAAGCTTGTTTTTGTTCTATATTCAACTAATTCATCTTCTGCTGCCACAATATTTGCTAATATAAATTCTATACCCATGCTTAATGGGACTAATTTTAAGGAATGGAAAAGGCACTTACTTATGTGCTTGGCTGTATGGACATAGACCTTACACTAAGGAAAGAACAACCTGCACCTCTCACTGCGGAAAGCACCCCTAATTTTAAGCGGGATTTTGAGAGGTGGGATCATTCAAATCGTATGAATCTTATGATCATGAAACACAACATTCCAGAAACCTTTAGGGGCACAGAATCTGAAGAGACTACTCAGGTCAAAGGTTTTCTTGATGAAATTGAGAAACATTTTGCTAAAAACAATAAGGTTAATATGACATCACTTCTGACTTCTTTGATGTCTATGAAGTATAAAGGTCAAGGAAACATAATGGAGTACATTATGGAGATGTTCCATACTACTTCAGGATTTAAGGCACTTAAGATCGAGCTTTCTGAGGAATTGCTTGTCTTATGGTTTTGGTATCACTTCCTGCACAGTTTAATGAATTTAAAATTAGTTATAACTGTCAAAAGGAGAAATAGACCCTAAATGAGCTTATTTCTCATTGTGTGCAAGAGGAAGAAAGGTTGAAGTGTGATAAGTCTGAAAGTGCTCATTTGGCCAATGCCTCTAAAGACAAGGACAAGAAAAGAAAATATCAGAATGAAGCTGCTAAGGGTCCAGCTCAAAAGAAACAACAACAAGCTATAAAGAGTTGTTTCTTTTGTAACAAGTTTGGACATGTAAAGAAAAATTGTACCAAATATCATGCTTGGCGTGCAAAGAAAGGTATAATTCTTAATTTGGTCTATTCTGAGATTAATTTAGCTTCAGTACCTAGAAACACTTAGTGGATAGATTCTGGTGCTACTACTCACATAAGTGTTTCTATGCAGGGTTGCCCGAGTTACTGAAAGCCAAGTGATGGTGAAAGACACATCTTTGTAAGTGATGAAAAATCAGTAGAAGTGGAAGTGATTGGGCATTTTAGGTTGTTATTAGGAACTAGTTTTTATTTGGATTTAAAAGACACTTTTATTGTACCGTCATTTAGACGGAATTTAGTTTCTGTTTCTTCGTTAGACAAATTTAGATATTATTGTTCATTCAGAAATAATCAATTTAATTTGTCTTTAAATTCAAATGTTATTGGAATTGGTTATCTAAATACTTATGACAAACTTTATTTGCCAGAAACAGTTGCATTCTATAATGAAACCTTGCATGTGGAATCACGTGATATTAAACGCAAATTAAATAAGGAAAATTCAGCATCATTATGGCATAGGTGTTTAGGTTATATCTCAAAAGTTAGAGTTGAACGCCTTGTGTCTGATGGTATTTTAGAGTCCCTTGACTTCATAGACTTTGATGTCTGTGCCGGTTGCAGTGAGGGAAAACAGACCAAAACCAAGAGATTGGGTGTCAACAGATCTTCAAACGTCTTAGAATTAATTCATACAGATATTTGTGGGCCATTCCCTACGGCATCCTGGCATGGTTAACAATATTTCATAACATTCATAAATAATTACTCACGGTATGGGTACTTATATCTTATTCATGAGAAATCCCAGTCTTTGGACGTGTTCAAAGCTTATAAATCTGAAGTTAAGAATCAACTTAACAAAAGGATTAAAAACATCAGATTTGATCGTGGTGGTGAGTACTACGGTAGATATGATGGCTCAGGTGAACAATGTCTAGGACCATTTGCGAAATTCTTAGAGGAATGTGGTATTGTCCTACAGTACACCATGCCAGGATCACCTAGTATGAATGGTGTAGCTAAAAGATGAAACAGAACTCTTAAGGATATAGTAAGGAGCATGATTGCTCATTCTACCTTACTTGAGTCCCTCTAGGGAAAGCATTAAAGACAACAACTTACATTCTGAATAGAGTACCCAATAAAGTAGTTGCAAAAACACCTTATGAGCTTTGGACAGGTCAAAAGCCTAGTCTAAAACATTTTCACGTTTGGGGATGTCCAACTGAGGTAAGGCCTTATAGGCCACATGAAAAGAAATTGGACTCCAAAACAGTAAACAGCTACTTTATTGGCTATTCTGAGCGACCTAGGGGCTATAAATTTTATGATCCCATAATAAGGAATATTTTTGAGACGCAAACTGCAACATTTTTTGAGGATGTTGAGTTTGGGGAAGAAATAAGGTTAGAGACATTGCTTTTGTGGAGGAATTAAATTATAACTCAGTTCCTACTATCACTTTTGACGATGTTCAGGTTCTTATACCTATCATTGATCAAGAAGTAAATCTAGAACCTCTACGAGACAATGTTGAACAACTTTTCGTTCAAAATAAGGTAATTATTCCAAAAGAACAAACTCAACAACCTCAAGAACAAGTGTTATTAAAGAGGTCCTTAAGAGAAAAGAGAAATGCTATTCCAGATGATTATATTGTATTTCTCCAAGAAAATGAGAATGATAATAGAACGATGGAAGATGATCCAATCAACTTTCATCAGGCCATGAAAAGTTCTAATTCTTAAAAGTTGATTGATGCCATGAAAGATGAGTATAAATCTACGTAGGATAATAAAGTTTGGGAACTTGTCCCATTACCTGAAGGTGCAAAACCAATTGGTTGTAAATGGATATTTAAAACCAAGAGGGATACAAATGGTAATATGGAGAGGTATACAATGAGTCTTGTAGCTAAAAGATATACTAAAAAAGAAGGTATTGATTTTACAAAGACTTTCTCTCCAGTTTCATCGAAAGATTCTTATAGGATAATCATGGCGCTTGTTGCTTATTTTGATCTTGAGTTACATCAGATGGATGTTAAAACTGTGTTTCTTAATGGAGACATTGAAGAAACAATTTATATGGTGCAACCAGAAAATTTTGAGTCGGAAGACTCAAAGAATATGGTTTGCAAATTGACAAAATCCATCTATAGACTCAAACAAGCTTCGCGTCAATAGTACCATAAGTTTTATCAAATAATTGTCTCGTTTGGTTATGAGATAAATATTGTTGATGATTGTGTGTATCATATTTCTGGTTCTATATGTTGATGACATTTTGCTTGCCTCTAATGATATAGGCTTATTGCACGAAACCAAGAGATTTTTATCTAAGCATTTTAAGATGAAAGATATTGGGGACGCTTATTTTGTTTTAGGAATTCAAATACATCAAGATCGATCTTGAGGTATTCTTGGATTATCACAAAAGAGCTATATTGATAAAGTACTCAAAAGGTTTGGCATGTAGAGTTGTAGACCAGGTGACACCCCCGTCGCTAAAAGAGACAAATTTAGTCTTACTCAATGCCCTAAAAGTAACCTTGAAATTCAGGAAATGTAAATGATTCCCTATGCATCAGCTTTTGGGAGTTTAATGTATGCTCAAGTTTGTACGCATCCGGACATTGTGTACATTGTTGGGATGTTAGACAGATATTTAAGCAACCCTGGTATGGACCACTGGATAGCAGCCAAAAAGGTTATGAGATATCTTCAGAGAACAAAAAATTACATGCTTACTTACAAGAGATCAGATCTTTTGGAGGTTATTAGGTATTTTGATTCTGATTTCATCGAATGCCAAGATAGTAGGAAATATACATTAGGCTATATTTACTTGTTAGCTGAGGAGCTATATCTTGTAAAAGTGTTAAACAGACACTTGTAGCTTCATCCACTATGGCAGCAGAGTTTGTAGCATGCTATGAGGCATCAAACCATGGAATATGGTTGCGGAACTTTGTCACAGGGTTGTGCATTTTGGAGGATGTAGAAAGACCACTCAAATTATTTTGTGACAAAAGACAGCAGTGCTGTATTTTAATAACAACAGGAATTCATCTAAGTCAAAGCATAGTGACATAAAATTCTTAGTTGTAAAAGAAATAGTGCAAAATGGTCAAATATCCATAGAACACATTGGGACAAACTCTATGATAACAGATCTACTCACAAAAGGTTTACCACCCAAGGTCTTTCATGAGTACATTGCTCACATGGGTGTTACATTGTTTAAGGATATCATGATTTAGTAGGAGTTTATATTTTATTTGTTTTCAAATATTTATGTATTCAGTTATTTTCTTATCAGAAATGAAATATTCAGTTTATTCATTCTATTTATTATTTTGAAACTGACCTACTTAAGTTTAAAGAGGACCAGTTGGAAATAGACATGTTTAGATCAGATTGCATGTAATTTCCATGCTACACATCCATACTTGACCTATGTCATTTGGTTGTGTTAATATACGTGATCATGGATGGATTTAGTTATAATATATATAACGAAAGTCACATTGGTTCTATGTTAACATAACTAATGGACGAGATTGATTGGAATACCTTTTGGATATGATAGTAAAATTTTGAGCTCATAAGGTTATATAATGACATGTAATTATAAAGTAATTAGTATATATATGTGGTCCAAGTGGGAGATTGTTGGAAAATATGGATATCACATATATAATAAATATAATTACATGTTATTATTTACTATCATGATAGGTTAGCCCAAATTAAAAGTGATCTAATTTGGTTAGAATTTTATTGGGCTTTAATTATTAAATAAAGTATGGGTCAAATATGTGTAGATATTCTTCTAATCAAATTCTAATTAATGATGGGCTAATTAGAATTTGATTAGAACTAATATGCTAAGGTTATAAATATTAGGGTTGTAATGACCTAAAATTTAAGGGCATCAGAAAAGTACAATATCGGGCCTCCGTCTTAGTAAATCTAGTTCGAAAATAATTATTAGAAATATTTATGAGTCTAGTGATGTGTTTAATTAGGTTTAAATTAGGTGAATTTAGCTTAATTTAGAGTAATTAGTAAAAAGGACTAAATTGAATAAGGTGTTAAAATTTAATTATAAAGTAAAACAAAATAAGAGGGATTAAATAGGTAAATAAGCCAATGACTTAAGATGAGGTGGCAATACATGGAAAATTCTTAGATTTTTCTTGATTTATATTATAAAAATATTATTTAATTAAAACATTATAAATTATATTAATAAAAGTTAAGATATTATATTGTAGGAAATAAATAAAATAAAGACAATTGTATGATAAATAAATTAAAAATTTACCAAATAGATGGTGATGATATTGTACAAATGTACAAAAATATATGTGTACAATTGTAGTATTTATACTTGTTATTAAATAGATAGTCATTATAGTGTATTATTATTAATTTATTAAATTATAATTTATATTAATTATATTATGAGATTTTTATAGGATAAATAAAGTAAAACATGACAAATGTAAGGTGATGATGAAATACATGTGTAATAACATATATGTGTACAATTGCAATACATGTAGTTGATATTAAATAGATATTAATCTGTTATAATTATGATATATTATATGATGAAATAAAATGAAGACAAGTGAATGGAGATGATTTATTACAAGTGTATAAATAAAATATATATATATTTGTAATATTTATATTTAAATTGAAAAATAGATATTTATTAATTATTATTAAATTAAAGATATTTATTAATTAAATAATTAAATTATAAGTTTTTTGTTTAATAAACAAATTAAATAATTACAATTGTAATAAAATTATTAATACAAATGTAAAATAAATATATAATTACTTATAATTTAAACTAAAAGATATTTGTTATTAAATAATTATTAAATAATTATTATATATTATACTGTTATAACATAAAGTAAACAAACTAAAAAAGAAATAAAAGCAAAAGCAAAACAAAGAAGAAAGAAACAGAGGCATTCGAAACAAAGCAGGAAAAAGAAAGAAAGAAAAGAAAAAGGAAAAATTCAGGGTTTAAAGTTTAAAGCTTTGATTGGTAAGTCAATTAAGACCTTTTTATTTAATTTTGATGATTTAGAAGCTTTAAAACAAAGTTTTATTGAAAATAAGTTGAGGTTTTGAAAGTTTAGAGGTTTTTAAGCATGGTTCACGTTGGACAAATTGTTGAATTAGGGATTTAATTGAATGAATTTCAAGTTAGAATTGATAAAGGGATTAAATTGTAAAAGAATCTATAAGTTTTGTGTTGTAGGGACTAAATTGAGAAAAATTCGAAATTAGGGATTTATACTGAAAATTTAATAGTTAAATTTGAGTTTGGTCAAAATTTGAATAGAAATAAAATATGAATTGAGTTAGGAAAGTAAGTGAATTTAGTTAGGATCAAATTGAGAATAAGGAAGAAATTAAATAGAAATTCAATTATTATTGTAAAATTAGTGTTGTAATTAATAGTATAATTATTTAATTTTCGTAGCTAATAAAGAATTCAAGGTATCGGCATAAAAAGGGAAGGCAAAGGTCGTCAAGGAGTAACCACGAAATTCAGGTTTGTATTACTATAATTCAAATTAATTATTTATTCATTAAATGTTAAATTAATTTATGTATATGGTAAGTAAATTATAAGGCAAGTGTTTTTGTTGAATTGAATGAAAATTGAGTTGAATGATGAATATGTATTGAAATTGAATTGTATGTTGATTGAAATGGAAAAGTATATTGGATTGAGTTGTAATTAAATTGAGAATGAAATTGAAATTGAAAAGTAATATAGAATACCCTATTGACTAGTCGGGCTGAGTCGGATATAAGTGGCATGCCATAGGATTTGGAATAGTACAGGATTTATCGGCTTTGCCGATCAGGCACTTTTTGCGTCGTATATTAGGCACTTCATGTGTCGTATTTCAGGCACCTCGTGTGTCGTTTCAGGCACTTATGTGTCGTATACTGATCAGGTACTATGTACCGTTTTAGGCACAATGTGTCGTACTGGTGTGTTTGGGTTGATATCCGTGTATCTGTCAAAGTCCGGATTGGTAATAGGGTGAATAATTGAAATGAGAAAATCAAACGAATTTGATCGATTGTAGTATTGAATATGAGAAAATTTAAAATTGTGGATTGAAATTGAGATTGAAAACGAAAGGCATGAACTTAATGTTCATGTAGTGATTGAAATTGTTACATGTGATATGTGATTGAAATTGAAGAATAGCTAAAAATTGTATTGTTATTGTTAATTAATGAAAGTTTAAGAATGAATTGATATTTGAGAAATTGGATAGTTACATGCTTGGTAATTATAATTCTTTATTGCTATTATAATTTAAATTATGGTAATACCACTTAGTATGGAATACTCAGCGTACGGTTGTTTCCATGCGCAGGTTGATAGGAGTCCAATGTCCCGGTCTAGCATCCGAACGATCCCGACTCCAGCATAAAGATTTTGGTGATGTTTTCTTCCTTTAAGTGAAAGTGGCATGTACATAGGGATTATAATTGTTATTTTGGTATGTTATATAATTTTGTTGTAAAGAAAGGTATTTGGTGTAGTGAATGGTAGAAATTGTTTATGGCATTGGTATTGAATTGAAATGGTTTGAATAGTTTTATGAGCTAATTAGAAATGATAATAGGGTTTATTTAATTAAGTTGTTAAGTCAATATGTCAAGTATGATTTAAGTATATTTGAGTATATAAATGCATTGGTTGAAATACTGGAATTAGTTTGGTTGCGATTTGAAATTTGCAGGTAATGTTAAATATTTATAAAGGGGTTATATTGAATTTTTAAAAAAATGAATGAAGTCAATTAGTAAAAATTTAAATGAATTTATGATTATATTATAATATGTTTGTTATTTATTTAAGAATTATTTGTAAATTGTCTGATATGTCTAATAATGCCTCGTAACCCTGTTCCGGCGACGGTTTAGGGTTAAGGGGTATTACAAGGGTTATGGTCCCCAAATTATATATAAGATATCTTTTCTAATATCTCATCATTAGTAAAGAAAGAACAGTTATTCTCTAAATTTCTTATGTGCTAATTTGGAAGATTAAATCCCCAAAATCTGGTAAAACTTCAAGGAATTCATGGATTCAGGTACGCTTCTGCATCTAGTTTTGTTCTTGATTTATTCTTGATGATTTGACATGATAGATCCTGGCTTATTAAATTTTATTTCAGATATTATTTAAAATTCTAACACTATCCAATATATATTCATAAATATTTCACATATAATATCCAAACCAATCCAATTAACTTCATTCTATCCAAATCTAATTTCATACCAAAACATATTATTTTATAATCTTAATATAGCACTTAAACTTATATATAAGTAACCAATAACATTTTAAAACATATTTTACAAACACTTTCCAAAATGACAAACACAAAATTCCTAGGTACATGCCATTACCAAAATAAAATACACGTCACCACTATTGAGCTCGGGATTGGAGTTAGATGCTGAGTTGACGATCAACTTAAGTACTTAACTTGGGCACAGAAACAAACCGTACGCTGAGTATATACTCAGTGGTATTTCTATAATCCAAATTCTTAAAGCAAAATAATAAAACATGTACATTTAACCTTACAAGCATTAGTGTTTCAATAAATCAGCTCATGCACTAAACTTTCATTTCTCAACAATAGCTATTCAAATAGCTTTTCTCCTCTTTGATTCACACATCATTTCACTATATCGATAACAATTTCATGAACCCATGGTTCATACATTTCATTTTCATATCTCAATTCAATATCTCATTCCAATTCATATTCAAAATCATTCAATATCATTCATATTTCTAATTTATTTATTTACCCCTATTAACACGACTCAAACTCAGACGGATACATGGATCCAACCAAAACACACCAGTTTGGCACCCAATGTAACACCCTAAACCCTCAACCGTCGCGGAAATAGGGTTAAAAGTCCTTACTGAACTTAACACACAAATACACGTTCATATCACATTCATTAACATTCATAATCATATCTCATTCAAACACAATCATATTGTATCTTAAACGAGCCTATAATGCCCTAAACATGCTTTAGAAGTAGTTCGGGACTAAACCGATAGCTTAGAACAACTTTAGGAAACTTAGAAAATTTCGCTCAAAATAGGGGATACACCCTCGTGTGAACAAGCCGTGTGTCTCACATAGTCGCTAGACACGCCCGTGTCACAGGCCGTGTGGACATTCGAATTTTTAGCACATGGCCGTGTCTCAGCCCGTGTCCAACCTCGTGTGCCTTTCAAATTGGCCGCACACGCTCGTATGCTAAGCTGTGTGCTAGGCCGTGCCAAACCTGTAGGGTATACTGACTTATACCGCATGGTCAGTCACATGCCGTGTGTAAGACCGTGTGGAGCATACTGACTTGCTTCCAAATACGACACCAGAGGACACACAGCCGTGTACCATGACCGTATGTCACACACGGCTGAGACACACGCTCGTGTCTCTGCCCGTGTGGACAAAATTAAGCTATATACCAGGCCATTTTGCCACCCCAAATGTGCACACTCACGCAAGCTCAATTGGCACCAATCCAATACATAAATATGTAGCCAAATATCATCATCCAATGCACAATTCATACCATATCTATTTCATCCCTTTTAATACTCAATTCAGTACCATTTACCTAACCAAACACATACCAAAACAACATGTTTCACTAGCAATATATATTTCATATATATATTACTTATCTTATAATTCAATCAAATCATTATCCAAAACCAAACCACATCAAAGCATACCTCAACCATTTATAAATTACACTTGCATATTATAACCACAACATCAACCATGCCAAAATGAACCAAAATACATGGTTACACATACATCAAAACAAATACCATTAACAAGCCATTTCAATGGCCAAATACATATCCATCAAACATACTAAAAGACCACATGGCCTATACATGCCATATAACCATAATTTACAAAGTTCATAAATACCAATACGATAACTGGATAGTGTGATGAGATCTCCAATGACTTCCAATCTGAGTGAACTTTTGAATCCTTATAAAACATGGAAACGTAACCAGAGTAAGCTATAAAGCTTAGTAAGCTCGTATGGAAATAAACTCATATTACCAAATAAACACATTTTAAGCCGTTATACATATCATAATGGAACTCATATAATTTCATCATGCTATCACGTATTCCTCACATAGTTTGTCATGAATTTCACAAGTATTCACTTCAATACTAGTAAGGTTTGAGAACATCTTATTAACTCATTCACAATTATATATGCATAAATGATAAACCGTAAATTATACATATTTTTACCTCATGCTTAGCCTAAATTCTGGATGAATTATCATTGAATTTATAGAAGTTAGTGCTCCTAATTCTTTTATTTCATGTTTTATACTTAGGTGAGCATAAGGAAGAGAAAAGAGCAAGGAATGGGCCAAAAACGGACAAAGTATGCCCAAGTTAATAATCAACATGGCCTGGAGGTTCACCACACGGGCGTGTCACACGGCCATTCCACATTAACAGGCTCGAACACGGCCTGGAAGTCGACTCACACGGGCGTGGCACACGAGCATGTCCCTGTCATGATGAAGTTCAATTTCACTCGAAAAAGGCTACTTAGGGGCTAAGAAAGACATTCTAAACTTTATGTAAAGACCCTAGGAGGCAACAACAAGAACACACATTATTATTCCCGCGAAGACGGGAAGTTAAAAGCAGGGAATTACTCGAAGGAAAGCTAATTGATCCATCTCAGAAGCCAGGAGCTACATCAAGACAGAGGATCTCCCTTCTATCCTTTCAGGGGTTTTTAGGTTTTCTTATGTTTTGCTATTTTATATATTTTGAGATGTTTCTTTTTACAATTATGAACTAAAACCCAAATATCTAAGGGGGATGAAACCTAAGACAGATCTTGTTATTGTTATCTGAACTGTGTGATAAATATTTGATTTGTTCTTAATTGTGTTTTTAATTCTTAAATTGATATTTCTGGGATATTTATTTAAGTCGAATGTGCTTATGTAGAGGAGCAAAAGTCCGTGCATAAGAGTAGATCCAACACAATTAAGCGAAGTTGATCACAATCCTAGACATAGGACGACGAAAATCTGCCGGATTAGAGTCAAATCTAATATGGAGAGCCATAGATCGAGTTAATGCAAGACTAGGGGTTTTAATTAGAAAGAGATTTCAGTTAATCAACCTAGGATTAGTTGTTCTTATCCTCGACGGAGGTATTAACATAATTTAGGGATCTCTACGGATCAAATCAAATAAAGAAATCATCTGGTTCAGAGTTAGATAACAAGTGAAGTCTAGGTGGATTCTTCCTTAGGTATTACCCTCGTCAATTAGTTTTCCCAAAAGCAATTTCCCAGTTTACTCTTTGTCGTTTCTTTAGTTTAATTTAGAATAGTTTACAACCAAAGCCCTTTTATTTCTTAGGCTAGATAATAGGAAAGAAGTCGTTACTAGTACTTTTAGTTCCTTTGATTTGATATTTCGGTCTTGCCACTAACTATACTACTATTTGATAGGTGCGCTTGTCTTTTATCGTGATATTAGTTAGTTTCCAGATGCGAATAGATTTTATTACTTCATCTCAATCATCGCGATCAATAAACAATTAGAGATAAACTGCATTCAATCCAATAACTATCACATTTCTATAGCCACTTGAATCATGTAAAATATCATCAATTTTACTTACTCATCATATGAATTTCAAAACTATCACTTACTTGTCGATCTCTGTCACAAGTACCTTGACTGATTCGTACCATTGCTTATATTCACGTACCATAATCTTTTCCCTTTGAACCATTCGGAATCTCTAAAGGATACACAGGAATCACGCAAATACAATACCAATGCCATATCATAGATATTATCTTACATGTAATCTCATATTGATGCCATAGCCTAGCGATGGTCTTACACGAAATCTCATATCGATGTCATATCCCTGAAATGGTCTTACACGTAATCTCAGTAACACTAATGTCATGACATTTGTATCCTATCTATTCCTAAGGTTCAACCGGGACTTCCACTATGTCGAATCTCCGTTGAACATTTCCGTAGTATCATACTCAATAGCATTCACATTTCATTTCAATAATATAACATTTAAAATATAATTATAACAATGCTTATTAACATACGAAATTACCTCGATCCCTAAAACGACGGAACGGATCGACTAGTCCGATACTTTATCTTTTCCCCGATCTAGACACATACCAGGCTTAACTTGATCTAATCAATCAAACTCAGTCCATTTAATAAACATTCTAATCAATTTACTTCAATTTCATATTTTGGGAAAATTACGCTTTTGCCACTAAAATTTTATTTTTTTTACAATTTAGTCATTATCTTATAAAATTACAAATTCATGAAATTTAGTACCAGCCCATGCTAGCCAAATTTTCTTTATTGCGATAACAGCCCATATTTTTCATTTATTTCACATTTCTACCACAACATTTTCATATTTCACAATTTAGTCCAAAATTGACATTTTTACTAAAATTCACTTAACAAAACTCATTAATCTAACATCAAAGATTATTTTCTATCATTAATCATCCAAACACTCATACATTCATCAATGGCAATATTTATAAACTTTAACAGTTTCTCAAATTAGTCCCTGGCCTAACTAGAATAAGCTGCAACAAATCCAAAAACATAAAAATCACTAAAAACAGAGTAAAAATGGACTTACATGCATGGATGATGGTTAGCCAAACTTTGAAGCTATTTTAATGGTTTCCTTCTTGCTACATTCGGTTCAAAATGAAGACGACAAGATGATGTCTTTTGTTATTTTATTAATTTACTTATTATTTCACTAATTTACCTTTTTAACCTTTAATAAAAGCATTATAAATCATCTAACATATGCCTATTATTGCCCATTTATCAAATAAATGGTATAATTACAACATAAGGGCTTCCATCTTTCAATTTCATATCTATTTAGTGCATTTAACAAGTAGAACACTACTTTTTCATTTTACGCGATTTAGTCCTTTTTATCGAATTAAGCATTTAAACGATAAAATTACTTAATGAAATTTTTATACCATAATATTATAATACTGTAGACCTCAAAATAATATTAAAATAAATTTTTTGACCTCAAATTTGTGGTTCTGAAATCACTGTTCAGATTTAGCTAAAAACGGGCTGTTACACCTAATGCCTCATCAACTCGTGGTCGAAGTAATCCCTGAACACTTCAAATCCTATGACATGCCAACTATATCTGACTCAACCCGATACAGTTAATAGGGTTTTCAATTCACTTTTCAAATACAACCAATATTTAATATTTTCATATTTCAATAACAATCAATATTTTCATCAATAACAATTCATATGATATCAATTCAATATCAAAATAATAACAAACAAAACTCACCTTAATTACTTACCATAAACATTAAATTTAAAATACAACAATTTAAAATTACTAAATTCGAATTATAGAAATACAAACCAGAATTTTCGGCTACTACTCATCGTCGACTTTTTCTTTTCCCTTCTTAGCCTAAGTTTTCGACACAATGTTAGCTACGGAAATTAAACAATTAAAAATCATCAATACAACATAATTTCACATTGAATATTTCAATTTACACTCAACTTTTGCCTAAATTTCAACTTAGTCCTTAATCAAATTTAACTCCATTTTCTTTACAATTTATTCTTTATTTTCATACAATTCCCACTTAAAACTAAACTTAACTCTCTAATTTCACCATAAAACCCTAGATTTCGAAATTCTCTCAATTTAGTCCATATTACTCAAAACTTATAATTTGTTTTACAATTCAATCATTTACTCAATTCTAATTTGAAATTTTATCAATTTAACCCCTAATTCTTCAATTTATTCAACATGAGCAACATCTAAAAATCTACTAACTTCTAAAATTTCAACATAAATCAAGTAGTATTTTGTTCTAGGATTCTAAAAACATAAAGATTACAAGAAAATGGACTAAATTGACTTACCAATTTAAGTTTGAACCCTAAAATCCCTAATTCTCCTTCTTTTCTTTCTCCTTTCTTTTTCTTTCTATTCTTTCTCTGTTTCGTTTCTACTCTCTATTTCTTTTCTATCTTTTGTTTCTTTTATTTCTTTGTTTTTTAGTTATAATAATATAATATAATATAATATAATATAATAATAATATAATAATATAATAACATTTACTTAAATAATAAGTAAATATAATTTATTATTAAATATATGCTTATTATTTACACACATGGAATTTATTTTTACCACATTTGTGAATTTTAGGTTTAACTCTTAATTAGTCTCTTAACTTTTCTCTAATCTATAGTTTAACTTTCACCCTATATGCAATTTAGTTCTTATATCTAATTACTCTTAATTTAAGCTAATTCACCTATTCAAAACCTAATTAACCACACAACTAACTTCGTAAATATTTTTAATAAATATTTACGAATTTGTTTTATGAAAACGAAAATTTGAAAACATACTTTCCGATAATTGTGACTATCGGGTCGCTACAAAATCACCTAATTGTGATCAAAGCAAAAGTTGAGATGAGGGGACTATGGTGGTGGCGTACGAAGCTTAGAAGATGGAAGGTTTTCTTTCATCTTTCTACACGTTTCCATTAAAATATCTATCTAATTTATTTATTAAATAGATTTTCATAATAACTCACCAATCCTAATTTTACACAAATCAATCCTTAAACATTAACTTTCCATAATTATCTTATTTAATTAATTACTATTCCATCCTTCATGTTCGAATCATACCTTATTTTGGTAAATTTTTGTTCTCAGTCCTTCCTCATTTTTCCTCTAATTCATTGTAATCATTTCAAACTTTTAATTTTCTTACTTTTACCCCAACACTTTCTATTCTTTTATAATTAAGTCATTATCTCGACTTAGTTTCTCATAAAAAAATTTTCTAATTTCCTGTTAGCTCTAACTACTTCCTATACTAACATGCAGAAATTTCTATTTTATTCGTTTATAATATTCTATAATATTCCTAACCCGACTCTGTATTGTTCCTAGCTCTGAGGTATAACGAGGATGTTACAAATAAATTGGAGATGATGATGATTGATGATGATGAGGAGGAGGAGGAGGAAGATAAATCATCTAAGACTTGACCTTTTGTGCATCATTTATGTAATGGGTCTCTTGGGGCTTTTGGTAGTTGTTTCTTCAGTGTTCATCGTCAAGTTGATTTGATGGTGGTAGGGTTAGGATGCAAACTTCAGTAGCGTGATCAAGTCAATGTATCTCTGGTTTGTTTCTGAATTATTTCAATGTTGTAGTTATTGTCAGTTTGCCTTTCGCCCTTTTGAGATAATTTCGTTGACATGACATTTGTGCATTAGTTTGTAATTATTTATTTATCATTTGTACTATGCGCCAAGTCATTATATTCTTTTTGTAAGAGCTAATTTTACCCTTTATTGGCTCATATATTTATGGTTTTCAAAAAGACTAACTTGAAATTATAGCATTTTGGGGGGCCAAACTATAATTTTGTTGTATATTAACCTAAGATTTTATAAATTTTAAAAAACTAACGCAACAATTTTTCATTTTAAGGGGTCATGCGCCTACTTACCCCCTTTATTCGCCCTAGTTTGTCTTTTTATATTTTTATATAAAATCAAAACCTCTATAAATAATTATATTTTAACCCAAGATATTATATTTTTTTTAAATTTTACCATTTCAAACAAAGTTTAATTTTGTTTTTACATGAAAATTTTTATAAAATAAATATATTATTCAAAAAAAATCATATCTAGTATTTATATCAATTAATAATTTATTGTGTTTATGTAAATATTATACAACATTTATTTCACACTAACATAATTCATCCCAAAGAAAATAATACATTAAAATATGCTATTTGTCAGTGTTAATGGTGTGTAGGCAGGGGCGAAGCCAGGGGCCTGGCATGGGCCCCAGCCCCCCTAAAATGTAAAATTGCTTTTAGGGCCTTTAAACTTTTTTAAAAATTTTAAATTAGTAAATGTAAAATTACACTTTGGCCCCTTAAAATTATAAAAATTCAATTTAATCCTTTACAAATTATAAAGATATAAATTATAAAAAATTAAAATTTCATCCGACCCCCCCAAAAAATTTTTTTGGCTTCGCCCCTGTGTATAGGTTGGGCCGAGCTTAGGTATTATATTAAAACACTTTATGCTTACTCAAGCTCGGTCCATCTCAGAATACAGGCTTAAAGTTTTGCTCAAACTTGCGCCTTTTTTTTTAAATAACTAATTCAAGTTCATTTTAGGCTCACCCATATTATTCTTTAAATAAAAAATATTTATGAATTTTATATTTATATTATTTATGAATTTTAGGTTCGTCTATATTATTTTTAATTTAATTTTTTTATTTACAAAATTTTTATATATAGTCATCTTAACATTTTTTAATGTTTATATTATAGATTTAATTTTTATGTGTTATAAATTACACAATATATAAAAATAACATAATATAAAACATTACCAACTTTAAAAAAAATGGGTTAGGTTGGGCTCGAGTATTAAATGTTCAAGCTTCAGCTTGATCCATAATTTAAACATGCCTAATTTTTTTCCCAAACTCTCCTAAATTTTTGTGCAAGCCTTCGAACTTGAGTAGGGAGCCTGACCCATGAACATGTGTAGTCATTATACTTTTTTATATAACTTGAGATTTAGTCATTATTCTTTAAAAGCTAAAAATTCAATCCTCTTACTCTTTCAATTTAAAATTCTTAATCCAATATTTATTGCCGTTAGTAATTTTTATTAAAATTTGTCAACTCAACATGTTTATTTTCCTTTAATCATACATCACATGAGGATAACTGAATCAATATGTCAAATGGACTAAGATTTTTTTTTTGGTGAATTACAAGAGGATGGTAAAGCCTTAACGGCAATGCGACTTGAACCTAGGACATACTTGGGGTGACGAACACCTTGATCATCAGGCCTACATACGGAGTTCATTGGATAATTGGAGTTTTAAAATACAAGGACTAAATCTCAAATTCTATAAAAATAGAGAGACTAGCAAACATATTTTAACCAAAAGGAAAACAAAAACATTATCATCAAACATGTAGGGACGAAATTATATATGGTTGAATGAAAAGCAAGCCTCCCAACATAAAAAAACTCCAGAAAGAAATAATCTGTCTTCACTCTCACCTGACATTGTTCTTTACGCCCTTCAAAACCATAACCTAACAAAGCCCTCAAAGGCCAAACCCCACCCCTCACTCTCTTTTTTAATCTCTTCCCTTCATTTCTTTCACCATCTCCGTTGATTTTTTTAACAATGGCAGCAACTTCCTTAACCCTCTCAAGATTCCTCTCACCGGCCGCCGCCATTTCATTATCCAGCACCACCAAGCTTTCCTCTAAATCCCTTCCTTTAAAGCTCTCCTCCGTTTCTCCCCTTTCCTTCAACCTCCACCGCCGCCGCGTTTCAAAACCCATTTCCTTTTCCACCAAAACAACCCAAATCTCCGCCGCTATCTCCGTCGGAGATAAGCTTCCTGACGCAACACTCTCCTACTTGGATTCCGATGGTGAACTCCAAACCACGACGATCTCTTCCCTTACCGCCGGCAAAAAAACCGTCATCTTCGCTGTCCCCGGTGCTTTTACCCCCACTTGTTCCCAAAAACACCTCCCTGGGTTCGTTGAGAAATCTGGGGAACTCAAAGCCAAAGGGGTTAACACTATCGCCTGTGTTTCGGTGAACGATGCGTTTGTGATGCGAGCTTGGAAGGAAAATCTGGGTATCAAAGATGAAGTCCTTTTGTTATCGGATGGTAATGGGGAATTCACTAAGAAAATTGGGTGTGAATTGGATTTGACCGATAAGCCTGTTGGACTTGGTGTTCGTTCTAGAAGGTATGCTCTCTTGGCTGAAGATGGTGTCGTTAAGCTTCTTAATTTAGAAGAAGGTGGTGCTTTTACTTTCAGTGGAGCTGAAGATATTCTCAAAGTGCTGTGATTTTTTGAGAGATTAATAAACATCGGCTACTTCTTTTGTTTGGCTAGTTTTTACTTTACTTTTGTAATAAAATTGACCAAAATCTGAGGACTTTC
The DNA here is from genome assembly GCA_020496765.1 of Gossypium stocksii. Lineage (NCBI taxonomy): Eukaryota > Viridiplantae > Streptophyta > Magnoliopsida > Malvales > Malvaceae > Gossypium > Gossypium stocksii. The sequence goes on from CM035621.1 coordinate 114,503,389, forward strand.
TTATGAATGAATGATATTTTTCCTTTGAATCTTTGTGTCTTATTTGGGCTTTACGTGCTGCAATGATGATTCACATATATATGAACATAGATTAGAAGAAAGTTTAACTATACATATATATATGAAACAACTACATCTTTCTTTGAATATCAAATTATCAGGGTTGAATAAGCTTTTGCAGTGTTCCTTCAATGGAAATGGACCTTCCTTTTCGTGGTTCCTTACACGGCAAGTTCCGAGACATCCTCATCGGAGTTCCAGTTGTCCATTCCTTTAGCCTTCATCTCCGAGCAGATAATCTGCGCCTCTTGCGACTTTCCTTGCCCTTTAAGGCCAATCACGAGTTCCTTACAAGTCGTGAAACGTGGAAGGAAATGGTTTTCAAACATTTCCCGATACCAAATGTATGCGCCGATGAAATCCTTGTGTTCACAATATCCCTTAATCAGAAGGGTATATGTATCAGCTTTAGGAACCAATCCCTTGGCCTTCATATCATCAACAAGATCCTTTATTTCTAACAACTTTCCGTTTTTAAACTGTCCCAAAATCAAGCTATTGTAGGTCATTTTGTCAGGGCAAATTCCACGGCCTATCATCTCTCGATGCAAAGAAACTGCATTTTGAACATCTCCGTGCTCTGCATACAAGTGAATCAGCGCATTATATGTGAGTAGATCGGAAGTCAAATGCATCTCTTCCATTTCGCGAAACAGTCTCTCGGCAAGTTCTATTCCTTTCTTGCTGCAACCACTAATGAGAGGATGATAGGTATTCAAAGTCGGCTTAATGCCCAAACTCTTCATGTTTTCATACAATTCCAGACATTTCTCGGCATTTCCTTCGTTAGAATACCCTGATAATAAGGTGTTGTAGGTGATGACATCGGGACTACACCCATTACTTGTGATTTTGGGAAGCAAAGCTTCGGCTTCAGTTATCCTTCCCTTCTTGCATAGTCCACTAATAAGTGTGTTGTATGTTACGATCGTCGGTCTTGTTTCACCCTTCACCATTTCATCAAAGTACTTGAAAGCATCAGTCAAGTTTCCAGCTGCACAATTTCCGGCAATAAGCGTGTTATATACCAGCACGTTAGGCAGCACCCCTCTACTTATCATATCCTTGAAAGTTATATCGGCTTCGAGAAGCATTCCATTCTTGCATAAACAATTTACAAGCGAGCCATACGTGACAACATTCGGTTTAATCCCATCCCTTTCCATTTCTTCTAAAACCCCAAAACACCTATCAAGTACATTCATTTTCCCGTAACCATTAATAAGAACATTGTACGTTTCGACTTTAGGCAAAACACCCTTCTCCCTCATCTTTTTCACCCATTCTTCAGCATTCTCCACCTCTTTCATTTCAAAAAACTTGCCAATCAAAGTATTGAATGTAACATAATCCGGCCTCAACCCCAATTTCTCCATATGCTCAACCGTTGAAATAGCTCGATTTATATCCCCAATTTGACAATATCCCTTCACAATGGTATTAAACACTACCTCATTCGGCACAAGCCCTTTCTCGATCTCGTTTTGTAAAACTTCTTCCGCTTTTTCGAAATCCCCTTCCTTACACAAATGATTCAACCAATTACTCAATGCATACCTATTGATCCCAACTCCTTTCCCCTTCATTTCTTCATACAAAGCCATTGCACTTTCACCATTCCCACTCTTCAAAAACCCATCAAAAAGAATACTAAAAGTATACCCATCACCAACAAATCCATGAGCTTCCATTTCCTTTAAAACACATTTTGCCTCTTCCATTCTTTGAGCATGACAAAGACCACTAATCAATGTATTGAAAGTAACAATGTTAGGCTCTACATTCTCCTTCACCATCCTCTCTTTTAAACCGAAAGCCTTCTCTAAATCCCCAACTTTACAATACCCATCAATAAGAGTATTATAAGTAACCAAACTAGGCACTAATTTCCTCTCAAGAATCTCATTAAACCCTTTCTCAGCTTCCCTAATTCTCCTCTCTTTACAAAGGCCACTAATTAAAACATTATAAATAAACAAACTTGGATTAACCCCTTTTTGTTTCATATCATCCAAAAACTCATAAGCCCTTTTCAAGTCCCCTAATTTAACAGCAGCTTGGATAGCTTTACCATACATGAATTTATTAGGTCTAAAACCAGACCCTATAATTTCTTCAAACAAATTAAGGGTTCCATCAAACTTATTCAAAGATACCAAAGAATCAAGCAACAGGTTAAGTGAAGTTATAGAAGGCTGCATACCTTCTTTCCTTATAGCTTTATATAATTCCATGGCTTCACTATGCATTTTGGATTGAGCTAATAGTGGAAAGAGAATATTTGAGAAACTGAGTTTCAAAGAATATGAAGCGAAAGAGAAGAGATTGAAGAGATCAGACGGTGATTTCGAGGAAAGGAGTGATTTTGTGAGGGTTTGAGCAGCTTCAGTTTGGCCTTGTTGGAGTAAAGTTGTAAGCTCTTGAATATGGTGGTGGCATTCATGGTGATGAAGAACAAAGGTTTCATGTTTCTCGTTGGTGTTGGCCGCTTGGGAAGAAGACTGTGTGGACAGTGTGGAGAGAGGTTTGGGTTTCTTCTGGGAAGTGAAAGATAATTGGGAGAGGAGATTTACACGCTTTGTTGCCATGTTAGACTTTTGGCACTGATACACCATTAAAGAAAAAAAAAATCGTTTTTAGGGTTCAATTTCGGTGCTTAAGTTAAAGATGATGAAGCCCCAACGGTTTCACCATGAAAAGCCCATGAGAGACCTGTAAAGGTATCCCCTTTGGTTCTTCAAAGAAAGCCCATTTTTATCCTCACTTTATAGTGGCTGTTATAAGTAGCCCAGGTCTCACTAAATTGTAAATAGAAGGGTAACATGCCCTCAATATTACTCATCTATTAGTAAGTTTACATTTTTAACTATTTAATTTTAAAAAATTACGAAATGACCATAAGATTATTTGAAAATTTTTATTTAAGTGATAGAACTGTTTAAAAATTTTTATTTAATTCATTGAGCTATTAAGTTCTTTTCCTTTTAAAGCTTGGCTAGCAAGCTTTAAGAAACAATTCGACGATCGGTACCGTATATATCTTAGATCGAAGTCGATTTGAAAACTATTGTCGGAGATCGAAGAAGAAAGTTGTTTGGATTTCGATTTGTAGATTCATGACGTTTAAAGCTATTTCATGAAAAATCTAAATTGTAGAAAAGAAAGGGAAAAAAATCTTTCAATTGGTGTAGGTGGTGTGAACAGAGAAGACCATCTAAGAGTAATTCTAACAACCCATCGACTTAAATTAAAACTTTTGAATAGTTTAGTGACCATTGTGTAACCTTTTAGAATTCAATGATCAAAATATAAATTTGCTAATAGTTTAGTAACCTTGGGTGTACTTTACCCTAAATCGAATCCATAGCTTTGGAAAAAAAAAGTAAAACATTTAAGGCCATTGAACTATTAGTAAATTTGTACCTTAGTCACTCAATTTTAAAAAGTTACAAAATGACCACTAAACTATTCAAAAAATTTCATTTAAGTAACTTGAAAATCGCTTTTTTTTTGTGTCTTTAATGAATTAAGTTAACCTAATACTTTGTTTTAGGTTTTTTAGGAAGTTATTGGCCAAGTAGTGATAGCCACTTTGTTTTAAACCTTAGCTTCTCTTTACTGCCACTGATTGTTACCGTATAATCTTTTTTCATTCACACCACTAGCACTAATCATAAGTTTTTTCTCCCCTTTTTTTAGGGGGAAGCTAAAAAATTATTTTAGGGGTCAAAAATGAATTAAATAATTTTGAGAGTTTAAAGTACAATTTTACTATTATATAAACTTGTAATTTCCTAAAAATTAAAGGGACTAATAGATAAATTTTTTCCCGGGGGGAGGGGGCAAGGCCAATGTCTCCCCCCTCTCTCCGTCCTTGCCTCTTCTCTTTTATAATTTAATTTTTTCTCATGAAGCGATTTTGAATGTCATGAATTTGTAAACTAAATTTTAAACAGATTTCTTCTTCTTCAATCTCCAACATCAATCACCAAATCGGCTTAGATTTGAAGTATGTTGTTTTACTCGTCGGTGAGTACTATTTCACCACACCAATAGTTGAACTATTGCTTGAAACTCACCAACCGAATTTAAAAAGAAAAACTTAACAACTATTGATTAAAATGAATTTTTTAATTAATTTTATCATCATTTTATAATTTTTTAAAGTTAAATAATTAAAATGTAAACTTACTAAATCCGGTAAACCTCTTATTTGCTTTTTCTTTAAAGTCTAAGGAACCTAATTTCCTTAATTTGCAGGGCACCCATGAAAAGAAAAAAAAATGAAGGTTTGTGATTATTTTCATGATGTAGAACACCAAAGAAAAAGCTGGAATTGTACCAACCCAGAGATTGATTACTAGATTATATTGTTGAGATTATAAATTCATTTGTCACTTCACTTTATTTCTAACACTCATCAAAACATTAATGATACCCTTATAAATGTGAGTGGTTGCCAACTTTCATATAAACACCCATTTAATTACACCAATATTTGTATCCATATTCATTATATATTCATATTCGAGATTTATTAGATTTTTATTTTGAGTATTTTATTAAGTCTTAACTCGTTTAGCATGCATATTATTGTCAATACAGGAGAAATGGGTTCGAGTATATTGAAGCACATTATTCTCTTATTTATGAGTAGAGGAGGGGATAGATATTGTATAAAAAAAAACAAATATAATCAGAACCAATACATATTATATAACTTTGATCTAAGCCTAATCTTAATTCCACCCTGATAATTTTTATTGAAAATCTTTTTAACTTCATCCCCAAACTTGATTTAGAAAAAAAAAAACATCATATCATATTTAGGTTATTTTGTCGTCTTTAAAATTTAAATTTAATGTACAAATAAAACACATGTACTTGTAAATTATTCAACTTTGATATGAAGAAAACTCAAATTCAATTTGGTCATTATTGAGCTAAACTCGAACTATAAAACAAACCAAATTTGAATATCTTGATATTCGATTTAAGCAACTTGCAAGCCTAAGCCAATCTCAAATCAAAGATTGATAGGAGATTGATAGGTAAAACAAATAGACAAAGAGATCAACAGAGAATCAAATATGAAAATGAAAGCTTTTCTCATTATTTTTATTTCATTTCTCAAACAAATTCCCAACCACAACATAAATGGGAAAATTACAAAAAAAAAGAAGAAGAAAAAAACTACAAATAGAAAAAAAAAAATGCAAACAATTCACTCCAAAATCTTCTCTATATCATCTATTTTGGGGGGGTCAAAACCCAGAAACAACCTTCCATTAGCTCCTTATAATCCTCTGTATGATGCATATGCATTACCATTACAACATATGTTTCTGTATTTCCCTTAATTTTCTTGGATATTCACAAAGATAACTAACTTTTTTTTTTTCGAGTTATCAAACTCGAAAAAAAATCTTATGCTCAACCTTAAAAGAATAACCCTTTTTAGATTTTTGTTTGTTTTTTTTACACAAAGCTAAAAATTGCAAGGAAATGTTGTTATAATCACCGCATAATCACCTGTTGATGGCATTAGTAGCCAAAAGAATTACACCGGCGATGATGATAACGGCCTCTACCGACTAATTTAAGGACTTGCATTACGAGTTGGGGACGATGGTGCCAACATATCCGAATCCCATAATGAAGAAGGCGATTGCTTGTGCAAAAAGGTATATGAAGTAATGGTTTTTACCAAACACAACGTCGTAGCAGCCGCAGAAGAATAGATAAGCTCCGACGCATAGCTCTAACACATGGAGTCTGCCAACATTTGATTGTTAGATGAGAAGGGAATAACAAGTTAAGGTTGTAAACTTGTAATAGCAGATTCAATTTGATAGACTTTATACCTTTCTCCAAACCGGAAACGGGGTTTTCGGGGTGCTTTTGCAGCTGCTTTAGACTTGAAAGCATCCCCGAGTTTCTCAGTGACAATCCATTCGTTTACTCTACCAGCCTCCAATAAGCCGATGAACGTAGCCTTAGTTCGATGCAATGACATGACGTTTTCAAAAAGGATCCAAAAAACCAGTAAGTGAAATGACCTGCAAGTTTAACAAGAACCCTTTTATACAATGAGCTCGAAATTAAATTTTGAGTTCCCGTAGACTGATAAAAAAACCTGTACCTCGGAGTTCCGACAGCGTTGAGAATGGTAATGATAGAAGGAATATAAACAGCTCCCCACTTTGGAACCTCAACTTCAGGCACAAGTACAGTTGCAGGTAAAACAACACAGTAAAAAATGAATGTAACAATGTGGGCAACAAGCTTTCTGACCACAAAGAAGCTGTAAATTACATGTACTTTCTTCCATGTTGAAACTTTCTGCAACGATATTACGAAACAATGAATGACCGATTCAACAAATTCCTAGCGTTTATAACTTGTTTCACGAATCGATTTTACCTTGTTTTTAATGATCTCCATGACCATTTTCCTGAAAAGGTTAGCCGGACCACAGGACCATCGATGCTGTTGGTACCGATACGCTTTCAATGTACTCGGCAATTCATTTTTCACCTATAGGAAAAAAGAAAAAACGATTAACATACAACACAAATACGCGAACATGGTATGAATTGTCGGGTGACAATACAATACCTTTAGGCTACCAAGGTAAAGGAATTTCCATCCTTTGAGACTAGCTCGAACAGCTAAATCCATGTCCTCGACGGTGGTTCGATCTTTCCATCCACCGGCTTCATTCAAAGCACTAATTCTCCATACACCAGCAGTTCCTACACAAGTAAAATTCAACCATTTTAACCCCTTTTTTAACCACATTCAAAGGTTTTTTCTTTTTTGTCTTCATTACCATTGAAGCCAAAGAACGAATAGGTGGAAGACCCCACTTCTTGTTCAACAGTAAAATGGTAATCTAATGACATTTCTTGCATTCTTGTCATCAAACATTCATCAGCATTCACTGTAAATAAAGAAAAACATTACCCATGTTAGCTGTCATTTATAAAAAGGCAAAATGTCGGTTAGTCCACCATGGATAATGACTAGGTGAAGGTCCACCACTTTACAAAAAAAAGCTTTGCACATGCAAATGCTGGGTATATATATATGAGAGAGAAGACAAAAATAACAAACATATAATATGAAGTATAAACATGCCCTTCAAAGGGGCATTTTATCAAACATTTAATGGGTGTTAAAGGTACTGGGGTAGATCATCATCAACCACCCAAAATCTACAAGTGACCCTTTTCAAACTAAAAAGGAAACCCAGATTTTAATTAGGAAACAAATTTTGGGTCCATTTTTTATTGAATTTTAGGACTCTTTTTGTAGAGATAAAACTTGTCAGATTAACCCACTAGAGTGCCCCCATTGTTGTTGTGTATACAACAGTTCATAGCACCAAGCATATATATATATAAAGGAGAAAAACACTAATTATCCCATGAAATTATTTACCTAACAAATAGATCAATTTGGTAATAACTAGAAAAATCACCCAAAAACGATAATTTCTAGGTGCTTTTTCCTTGCTTTCAAACAGGGTATTGTTTATCAATTTTTTTAAAGGTTAAAATGTGCCTATAGTTCCTGTAATTGTATTTTAGAAATTTAGTCCCTCTACCTTTTAGGTTTTAAAATTCAGGTCCAATCGTTAACATTATAATTTTTTTCTTGGTTAAAATTTTTGAAAAGCTACTCACTTGGTAGCCATATAATTAAAAAGTTTTTTTAATTAACTTGAATTGAACAAAGAAAATTGAATAATATTAATAGTTGGACCTAAATTTTAAAATTCGAAAAATAAAAGGATTAAATTTCTTAAAATACAAATACAAAGACTAAATTCCTAATTTTTGAAAAGTACAAAACTTTTTTAAAATGTTTACATTTTTTTATAAGGGATGGGGGGGATTTTACATATAATTATAGTTTAATATTAATTTAATAATGCAAATAGATTTTAATTAGATATATTCTAATATATTTATAGAAAAAAATTAAAAATTAATTTAAAATATCAAAATATTTTATCGACTAAGACAGGTCAAAATGCACTAAAACAATCTAAGCATGCTAAAATTTTAATTAAGACAAAATTTAACAAAAGACAAAAAAATACGATCAAAATTAACCATTTACTAAAACGAAATTGTTAATTTCAATCGTACTTTTTGTCTTTAAATAAACATCAAACGATAAAGACAAAAAGTATGTATCAAATGAAATAATTGATATGATATCGATAATCATAATATAAAATAGATTTGATCACTTTTTAATTTAACTCGATATTAAATATTTGATCTCAATGTAATTATCGAATATCGAATTAATAAGAGGGAAGAAAACAACGAAAAAAGGCCGACATTTAGCCTACTTTTTCAGGTTTTTTTAAATATTAATTCATTTTCTCGCCGATATAAACCACGCACGTGTCCAAACCTTTGCTGCGCCAGCAAGGGCAGGACCGTTGGTGGATCCACGTGCTTAGGGACCAACCTTCTTACCTCATTGCCCTAATAGACCCACCGACAATGCTTCGAAATATAATAATGTTTTGGTTAAAATATGCCATCTGTCTATGTACTCTTTTCAAATTTAAAATTTAGTCCCTATATCTTTTTTTAGAATTTAGTCTTTCTACTTTTTAGATTTTAAAATTCAGGTACATTTGTTAATACCATTAAATTTTTTTTATAAAATTTGTCGGTGTGACATTTTGGAATGAAAAAAAAAGATACTCACAAAAAATTCCTTTAAATAAAAACTAAAAGGATTAAAATTCCAAATTTGGGAAGACTACAGGAACTTCTGGCATATATTAACCTAGTTATGAAAAGCTATAAAATGGTCATTTAAACTATTCAATTTTATCTTTTTTTTCACCCAACTATTTTGGATTTTTTGGCATTTCAATTTTTACGTTAGTCAACTAGTGACCAAAAAACAAAATTGAATAATTAGAAAATCATTTTGTAACTTTTTATAATTAAAATAACAAAAAAAAAACCCTATAATTGAGTGACATCTACAGTAGTTTACCCCTTTTTTATTTTATAGTTAAAAAAGGAGTGAACTACAAAAGATTAAAATGTTAAGACACTTGTGAAAGAAATTTACCGAATTTCCAACGAGCTTGAACCAAAGCTAATTCAGGGTTGTGAACGAGGAAAGGAATGGTTCGCCAAAGGAAATCAGGTTCGGGCTGGAAATCAGCATCGAAAATGACAACATAGTCACAGTGTTTCACATAACTGTGTTTCATGCCTTCTTTCAAAGCCCCTGCTTTGTATCCATTCCTATTGTCCCTTATTTCATACTTGATGTTGATCCCTTTGCTTGCCCATCTTTGACACTCTAATTCCACCATATCCTTCAAGTTTTCATACCAATTTACATAAATCCATGCAACAATACAACAAAAACAACAAAATTTCGTGTTTTTGAGGTCTAATTGTAGTTCTAATCCCTCTATTATGTTAAAATTTGAGATTTAAAGACACCAACGGTAAAAGTATCATGAAATCCCTTGTAATAGAACTCATATTGCATTTTGCACTCTTTACTTAAAAAATTAGGTAAATTAATAATTGTGTGTTGGATAAAAAAATTTTATTCATTTCTACTATTAAAAGTTGGCCTAATTGACGAAACACGTACTAATGCATAATAACCAGCTTTTAATAGTGAAAATGAATAGAATTTTTAACAGAAGAAGATAAGTTTGCTCTTTGATCTAGAAGGAGACCTTAAAGTGGATGGATTAAATTACAAATTTCAAGCGTAATAGAGGGACTAAAACCACAATTAAACCATTTTTAAATTTTATATCTTTACCTTAATTGTTGGGTCAGTTGAGTCATCAAGGACTTGAATAACGATCCGATCAGAAGGCCATGAGAGACCACATGCAGCTCCAATGGACAGTTGATAAACCTAAATTATTACCAAATTTCAATATATATACACATAGATACACATATATGTAAATCACTAAATTGAGCATTGTAATGAGAAAAAGGAAAGAAAAGGACCTCTCTTTCATTATACATTGGGATTTGAACCAGAACCATAGGATAAGCTGAGTTCCCCAACTCGACATCATCTTTAATGGCTTCCCATTTAAACCTTTTGTCTGGTTTCCGACCAAACAGTTTGACCAAAGCAATGACTATCCCCATGTAAACCCTTTCAATAAAAAGCATTACAGACATTATCAAACAAACCACGACGGCGAGTTTCAACAATGGCACGATCAATGGTGCTTTGATTTGGCCCCAAATCACTGCCATTTGCATCGACAAATCATCGGTTGTGTCGGGGAAGATAGTTGTTGAAGGAAACCGATCCATTTTGAAAAAAAAAAACAGGGGAGGACTAAATTGTAAAAGAAACAAAACAGGAAAAAGAAGGAAAGAACAAAGAACAACTAACAAAAACAGATTTTGAAAACAACCCACTAGATCTGTTTGGATTTAAAGTACATTCATTGGAAAAAGAGATGGAATCTTTGTTGGTTTTTTGCTTGAACCAGAAGCAATGAAAGTAGAGCTTAAGTGGTTCAAAAACCCACACTAATTTGCAGAAATGTACATTACATATAATTTTCTTGTTCCAACTAGACCCTCTGTTATGTGGAAGAAAAACAGAGGCAGAGAGGGAGGACAATGAACAAGTTGAAAAATGAGTGCTCAAAAAAAAAATATATTAAACAGCTTCTGAGAAAATGAGAGAGAGAACAATGGCTTATATAAGCTCTGTCTTCTCTGGTTGTTGATTTTTATTTTCTTTTTCTTTTTATTATAATTTATTTTGTTTTTTATTTTTATTTTATTGTGAATTTACAACTATGGTTTACTTTTTCCAACTACAAATGTGGGGGCTGGTATAATTGAGTAAAAGAAGGTCTCAATCTTATAATGCATTATATATTAAATTCGGGTTTGATTTCGAGTAATCACGATTTTCGAACTTGCATTCCAGAAATCATTTAAACATCTCGGTTCGAATCTGTTTTAAATTTTTTATTTTTCTTACTCAAGTAAATGTAACATTGTTAAAAGAAAAAAACTCTTTGATCAACATAATTACAATCCCGTGTTTAGAATTAGAAACCTTATAACCCTAAATTTAATATTTTTATTTGCTTGCTTGACTTTTCACACGTATAATATTAACCACGTGACTAAATTATTTTCATTTTAAAAATGTCACGTACTCTAATTTTACGTAAGTTTTTTTTATAGTTTTACTAATTGAATTTAAATCATTAAACTACAAAAAAAGTACAGAGATTAAATTTCGCGGATAAAAAAGTAGAGAAATTGAATTTTAAATGTGAAAAGAATACAAGGACTAAGAGCATAACTAGACCTAAAAGAAATGTAGACTTTTTAACCTGCCGACTACAAAATTTCCGTCAGCGATTGATGATGTCATTCCCCGACGCTACCATTCACCGACGAATTTGGGTTATATACTTCATGATTCATTATCTATTTTTGTCACCTAATGAGTTGTAATTATGAAGCTTGAAAAAGACATATCTACTATCAAGTATTGTTTTATAATTTCAACATTTGAATTTTTTTTAATAATTTTATTATAAATTCTGATAAATTTTTTATTCGTAACATTTTTTCAACCCTTAAGTAGGAGGATAATACTCTTCAACACACTTGAACCTACGTTCTCCTGTACTGACAATAATTTTTATATTAATCAAGTTAAAATTCAATCGGCTTAACTTTTATATTTTTTGTTGGTGATTTGATTTAACTCTATATCAATTTTTTTTCTAATTATATAATTTTCTACTAAGTACTATATTATAATCTTATTCATACACAAAAAATTCAATTGAGTACATTTTTAATATTTTATTTTTTTAAAATTAGATGTAAACAACATTGATTTTTTAGATCTTTTAATATCTTATAGTCATCGGACAATATTTTTAGTAATTGAATTCGATCAACTTTTTTTTTAAATAAACATATGATCAATACGCTATTATTTAGAATTTATCCATTTATATATTGAGTTAATAGGATAAATATAAACCAAACATAAATACTTAAATATCAAAAAAGAAATTAGAATAATTGTTTGAGTAATATTTCTCTTCTGTTTTGTTAATAGGAATGTTAGGGTGTTATATATGTGGTTATAAGAATTATTACTACTCATAGCAGGGTCTCACTATTTTGTCCTGATTTTATTGCTTTCGGTACTTATATTTTCTGTCACTAGTATTGGCATTCTTTGCGAACACTAGGTCTGCTGGGCACGTATCTATGGAGCACGCGATCCTTTTTGACTTTGGGATTGACACTCTAGATGGGCTTTGTACTTACTGGACATGTGTTCAGATGACCTGCAGAGTATGTGCCTCCTTTAGTGAGTTCTTTGGGCGTATACTAAGTGAGACCGTGGTCTTCCCTAAGTTCCTACAAGCTGGGTCTGTAACTTTACTTTGCGAGCTAATCCTGCAACCTTGCCATTTGGGCTCGCGCAAGGTTCCAGCAAGTTGGATCTGTAGCCTTGCCTTGCAAGCTCGTTCACCTTGTTGTCTTCTCGTGGTCGGGTCATGGGTCGGAGGTTTGGATCCTTTCTAGGACTCAAGCCTCAAGTTATTGACATATAACAATAACATAAACCATGTGTATAAAAAAGAAAAAATGTATAATGATAAATTTAATCTTTAACATTTACATCTTTTTATCAATTTTACCCTTATTCTTTTTTGAGCTAACTTCAACTTTTCAAAAAGAGTAGAATTGTTGTTTATGTTAAATTTTTAAACATGTTGTATTTTTTATTTATTTTTATGAACTTTTTTTAGGGGGAATTGAGATTTTTTATTTTGAATGTTTTTATAAATTTAAAATTATTTATTGATATAGAATATAAGGTAAATAGTACAATGTCAACATAAAATACATATGAATTATTAAGCAAGCTGCAACGCTAATATAGTATAAAAATTAATATTGTAATGGACACTTTCATTAAACAAAAATAATTTGACTGTTTTGAGAATCTGATAATAAAATTTAACTTAAAAAAATAAATGACTAAATTGACAATAATTTCATTAGAGAAAATATTACAAATATTATTTTAAAATTTTTTTTTAAAGGTAAGAAATAGGGGAGTACTTGAGCAGGTTTGGTTCAAACTTTTCAATATTGATGGGAATGCCCCTTTGATTTGTCTTAATCAAACATGACAGACAGACAAGTCAGATGCTTCTCGTTTGCAATGCCTTAATAATTTTTATTTTTATTATTTTTTTTGGTAGGTAAATTATTTTTTATTTTTATTAATGACTTCACATTATAAATATATTTTTTTTTGCTTATTTATTTAATAAAATCAGAAGGATGTGTCATGCTTGTGTACAAGGGAAGGTACAATTGTTGGAACTTGGAAGCTTAATTAGTGGAGGAGAAAAACTTAATTAATTAATTAATTATTTATTTATTTATTTATTGGGTTCTCTATTTAGTGTTTTGCAGTGTTTGGTTGTCTCTTTTCAGTGTTCTTTTATTATTATATTATTATTTATGGCATATGCCTAGCTTTAACCAAGGGTTTGGTTTGAGAGTTTTAACTCAATTGTAATTTATAATCATTAATCAAAATATAGGGATAAAGCAACGTTAGTCCTAAATTTTATAATTTTTTTGGCTTAGTCTCTACTCTTGGTACTTGACAATTTTTTTCAAATTTTGATTCTTGTGATAACATTGCACTTTGATATTATGCCACTTCATCACTTAAAAATTATGGTTTTTTTTATAAAAGAAAAATTAGCAATGACACTGTACAGTTTCATAGTGTCATATCATCATAAGAACCAAAATTGAGAAAAATTATCAAGCTTAGAAACTAAACATTATCTTATCCCTTTTACGAATATAAAGATTATGGGTGTAATGATGGTACCATTTGAATAAACTTTGAAGATGTGTTGATTTTTCAACGACATCCTAAAACGATGATACTTTCATAATATCAACATGATATTCTCTAACAATATAAAATTCAATTTATTTTACAAATACACTTTTTTTTTTAATTTAGATTAGGATATGTTTAATCCTAGTAACTAGTTGATAATTGAGAGCATGAATACTTTTTATAGCAAAAATTGTTCACTTGAAGACATGAAAGAAGTTTGAAATAATTATACAAAACAATTAGTGAGAGGAAAGAATTTCAATTCAATCACAAAATAAGTGTGTAATAGACAAACTATTTTGGGAGGTACAATTATGTCTTCAGACAATGTTGTAACACTAACCTTATTACAAGGAAGATGTTTTAAATGCAAAACAAGCTTTACTTAAATTAAAGGTGTTGTTTAGTTGATTGAGTCTTAATTCGATTGGTATGGACATTATTGTTAATATAAGAGGACGTAAATTCGAGTGTGTTGAAAGGCATTATCCTCCTATTTAAGGATTGGAGAGGGGCTATAAGTAATTTTAGGCATTATATCAAAAAGAGCATATATGATAAGAACCAATAATAAGATTAATGTTTAAAAAAAATGTGATAATAAAGATATTCATGAGTTGATCTGATTTTTTTTATATTTATTAACAATGTTTGAATAAGATTGACCCATTATCTTGTTTCGCTACGAAAAATAAAAATTTTAATTTTAATATTTTATTTTAAGAAATAATATTTGACGCACGATTAGTGTATTGTCATAACCATTTTTTTGAAAAAAACGGAGTCGACTTAAAAAATGAAAATGGGAGTCGCCACCAATCTTTTTAGGTGTGATTGGATCACCTTATAAAACTCTTTGGTCTACGAAAAATTAGAGAACGGGCTCGGGAGTCGGTTACGCGCGGGGAAGGATTAGCACCCCCGCGACGCCCAAAATTGGTACCAAATTGAGCAATTTTCTGTCTTAAGTTGAAATTTGGAAAGATTTAAAATAAGATTCTTTTTGAACTGGAATGATTTGAGTTAAAAAGATCGGGATTCTTTTGCTTCGGTAGAATACGAACATCACATCCAGCACGATTGGACACGGGATTCGCGAATTCCTCGAAACTAGGGATATCTCGCAAATTGTAAAATTCAGGAGGGTATTTTAGGTATTTAGGCGAATGAGAAATCGCAACCCAGCACGTTAGGGCACTATTTCCCGAATCTCTAAACACAAAAATATTGCCTCGATTGATAAGATATTTGGGATGTTGTTTTTTTTGACACTATGATGAAATTGATAAAATATTAGGCATAAAGTTAGCATATGAAAATGGTGACGGCGATAATATTCGCGGCAACAGAATAAAATAAAAAAAATACATTTTAAAGAATATATACGTAGAGGGAATATGTACATAATATAGCGTTAAGAAAATACAAATATAATGTAGTTTAATAACATGCACGCGTGAGATGATAAGGGAATTATAAGTAATACGATACGGAAGATAGGCATGCGTAGTATACGAAAAAGTGAAACAATGTGATATTAAAAGTATTTTAAAAAGGCCATGTTTAAACTATGAGCAATATATATATGTGGACGTATAAATGATAATATAGTAGAAGATAATGCTAAAGAATGTATTTACATAATATAAGAATATATTTAAGACACTACAAAGTGTATAATTGATAATTTTGGAAGTATGTATATATATGCAGGACATATTAAAGGATATAATACACAAGTTAAAAATATATGTATAAATATATGTATGAGATACTAATATTAAGGTATAGCTAATAAAAATATTAAATATATATACATACATACGAATATATATATATTAAAATATGTGACTAAAACCTAAAAATATGATAATGATGATTATTATACTAGCAAAATAAATAAATAAAAATAAAATAAAATAGAAATGAAATAAGTAATAATAATAGTGGTTGACATAGTAAGATCGTAAAAATTTTAAAAATAATAATATTAGATATAATGAAGTTTAATAATATATATGTAATAGTAGTAATAATAATAATAATAATAATAATAATAGTATAGGGTATAACTATAATAATAAAACCTTAAAAGAAAGAAAAAGGATAATAATAACGAAAGGGGACCAAATTGGGTTAAAATCGAAACTTTCAGGCTAATTTAGAATTAAAAAAAGAGTATGGAGGACTTATTTGAACACGGGGTGAATAAACAGGGGCCCGAAGGGCAATTTTTCCGCGCGTTTGAAACGCAGCGTATCATGGAGGACTAAATCGCAACACGGGGAAACTATTGGGCCAATTTTGAAAATGACAAAACCTGATTGCAAATAACAGAAAAAGCGGAAGGGCTGGAAGCGCAATTAGCCCTTCCGCCTTCAAAAACACGCGGACCTTGCTGGAGCGGGTCGGGTGGCTCCGACCCAGGGCAAAACGGTGTCGTTTTGTGCCCTGGGCATTAAGGCCAAAACGGCACCGTTTTCAGGTGCTATAAATAGGCCCAAACCTTCAAAAAAAATTCATTTGAAACGGGGGAGAGAAAAAAAAGGAGAGAGGGGAGAGGGGAGAGCTCCGGAGCGATTTCCGGTGGTCGGTCCGACCACCGGCCGGTCACCGGACGGTCACCGGACCGCCGCGCCGGCGCCGGCGCCGGCCACCGCACGCGGTGGCCGGAAAAGGTAAAAATCCCAGATTTTTTATTATTTTTTTATTTTATTTTTTATTATCCTGTTTTAAAAATATTTAGGTATATATATATATCTATATTTAAAAACGGTAAGGGACAGAATCGGAAAAGGGTTTTTTACCGTCTCTGGTAAGATCTTTTCGTTCCGGGATTTGGTATTATTCTGATGCTTGAGCCACTGCTTTTGTATTGTTATTTTGATTGCTATAACTCTCTGTTTTTGTGTATTGATTCAAAGGAAATCAAAAAAAAAAGGTCCCATTTTTCTATCAGATCTGGGTTTTTATAACCCTATTACATAGATTTTAATTTCATTTCTGTCATTTCCGTGCAGGTGCCACTTGAGGGTTTGGTGGCTGACAAGGGCGGTGCTGGACCGATGGGACAGAGGCGGTGGAGCAGGTCTGTCAGAGACCAAGTGGGTGAGGCGGCACAAGTGGGCAGACCCTAGGGGCGGCAGCTGCTAGGAGGATTAGGGTTTTTAGGCTAAAGTGTTTTGTTGTATTTGGGTCTGGGCTAGGGTTGCTGTTGGGTAGCTAATTTAGGCATTTGGGCTTGTAATGGGTTTGGGGGTTTTGGGTAGTGGGTCTGTTGCCCGGGCCAAAATTGGCTTGTACATGTATAAATTTCATATGCTATTTTTTTGTTTTATTTAATAATAAGATGTCATATTATTATTCATCGATTATACATGAGACTTATACACTGACAATGTATTAAATATTCTCTCTTATTTTAATATTTATGCATATTTTTATAATTAAATTTTAATAATAAGAGTGAAGGTCACTAGCTTGAGTTTTGGTAAACATCCTTTGATCAACAATAATTGAAAATGACTTATAGATAATAAAGTTGAAAATCATATATATATATATCAATTCATATATGCTTTATTTGAATGTCTATAACTAATTAAGTATGAACCCAACACTTAGAAGTCTAATTTGTAACATTTACTCATTCATGAATTTGTTCCCAAAATGTAATATTTTAAGGGTTTCATGACATGAACTAGCAACTACTTATAGTTGAGTCAAGTCAAAAGTAAGAATTAATTAAGTGGTGGGAAGTCATTATTTATATAAAAAAATAACATCAAAACTTGAATTTGTTAATTTAAAAAAAATTTACATTCAGTCAACAAAAGAGAAAAAAGAATGATGGGTTTTCAATATGTATTTAGAATATGACATAGGAACTAATCAAATAAGTGATTTTGTGTATAAAATTGCTTTGAGTTTGTCTATAATTTTCTAGCAAGCTCAGTAGATTCAATTTTAGCTTGATTGGTATGAGAATTGTTGTTAATGCATATGAACATTGGTTTAAGTACACTGAAATGCATTATCCTCCTATTTAAGGGTTGAGGAGGGATTATGGATAGTTTTAAATATTTTATTAAAATTAATCAAATATGATCAGAAGTTATAATGAGATTATTAAAAAAAATTCTAACAAACTCACTTAACACAATTAATTTTTAAATATTAGATTTGGTTTTAAAGTTTATTATTGTCATTATTTTTCATTATTTTTTTTCAGCAAAATAATTAAAAAAAACTTTTTTTAATGTACTAAAAGAGAATAGGAAGTGATTTATTAATAAGAATTTCATTATATGTTATTGGTTTATTGAAAGACTAGCTAAGGGAGTTTTGGCATTGGGTACCAAGATAAAATTAAAATTTGAAGGGGGTAAAGCTAAAAATTTGATGTTAAAATGACTAAATTTGTATTATTAATTTTTAAGAGGAACCATTTTTTTATTTTAATTAAGTGGTTAAAATAAAAAAAAATCAAAATTTATATTTCAAAAGGGACTGTAAATGTAATTAGACCATCTAATTAAGCCAAGTCAAGCCATACTTGCCTCTTAATCTAGCCTCAATTTAGATAAAATATTCTTCAATTTAGATTGGATCTAATTATAACTTAACCTCAATTAAGTTTAGATCAATAAATAGTATTTATTAGTAGCATTATTATTTCAAAAATAAATATTAAAATGGCAAGCATCGGATAACACTGGATAGATATATAAGATCATTTTAATTAATTTTTTATAAGTTGTTTATTTTGTACGAAGCGAGTATTTTTTTTATACTTTTTACCTTATTATTATTAAGGGGTCTAGCCAAGTGATACCATGTCTCCTTGAAAGGTTAGTTATATCTTGGTTGGTGGTTTGATCTACATCACATGCGACTTCATCAAGTAATTATATACTATACATGGTGTAAACAAATTTGAGTGATTTAAAAAAAATTTAAAAAAAGATTTGTCGATAAAAAACTGAACATGTAAAATTACATGCAACGCATGTGTCATTATAAATTAGTATATATAAAAGAACAAGTTTGAAAAAACTTTTAAACTAACGATAATATAATTTATTTTCTATCATATTACTAAATTAACTTTAAAAATAATTATAATTTAATTTACAATTATTAGTTAATTTTATTAATATAAAATAGAGATATCATTTTAATAGATTCTACTCATCTTAGTTTTATAAATAACATTTAGTTGTTAGACTTATATCGATAAAAAAAAGAAAATTTTTAGCATTAATAAGTTAGAATTATATAAAAAAATGAAGAATTAAAGTAATGGTTCTTCGAAAAGTAATGTGGAATCATATTTGAACAACAATGACATCGAAAAGTAATCGAAGATTAATTTTGATAAATGATGAAATAATATAATATTATGATATTATTTTTAAAAATTTTTCTGTAAGTTCATATTGTGTGGGGCAATTTTTATTTTTATCTATCTGTTATTTGTTTGGTGCATGTGAAAAATATTTTACAAGTTTGTTTGAAAAAGAAATTCCAATTTCAAATATTATTTTTAATCACTACTATTAACTGTGTTTATTAATTTAATTTAATTTAATTTAAATATCTTTCGTATTTATTATGAACTATTATTTTAATTGTTTAAAATTTAATTAAAATTTATATGTGTAAAATTATGTGTAACGGATATAACACTAGAAACTAGTATATTTAAAATATGGAAACATTTTATTGATGAAATAATTTAAGCTGAATTAACAAGTGATTTTTTTTGTAAAAGTATCAAAGAGGCTTTTATACTATGAGTTGGATTGCAGTTTGTCCTATCTACTTAAAAAAAAAAAGCAAATTAGTCCTTATATATTAGATCAAAGGGTAAATTAATCCTTTTGTTAAAAGTATCATCCATTTTTACTATTAAAAATTTGTCTCTGGCTCCATGTATGTTACCATTAGGTACATGTGGCATACCACATGTAATTATACGATTATTCCATTAGCCAAGCCAGTTTTTAACAGTTAAAATGGATAAAATTTTAATAGAAAGAACTAGTTTATTCTTTAATATAATATATATAGGACGAAATTGCTTATTTTTTTAGTAAATGGGGCAAAATATAATCTAACTCTTTGTATAAGGACTTCCATGATACTTTTACCTTTTTTATTTCACAGTTTTACACTAGTAAATTTAATAAAAAAAATCAATAACATTTAACAATAAAACTTAAATTTTGAAATTTAAAAAATAAAAAATTCAATTTTAAATGTATGAAGAGCACAAAGACTAAAAACAAATTTGAGCCAAAAATATAACCTTCAAATAAAAAGAATGCATTCTAAGAGAGTGAGACACAAATAATACAGCTGGATAATTTAAGGACTGCCCAACGACTACCATAATTACTGTATGGTGGTTCATAATTAATTATAACAACATTTTAATGTAAAAATAAATCAGTCCTACACATCTATATATTCATATTTTAATTTTTGAAATTTAAGTAAATTAAAAATTTGAAAACTTTTATGTAAATTTGTAAAACTAAAATTAATATTAATAGTTTTATATATATATATATATATATATACGTGAATGAGTCAGCGGTCAATTATTGCAACAACAACGTCATTAACTGAGTTAATGTTCAATCGGTAAAATATATCTTCCAAACTATATAATTGCACACTCATAGTGTGGATGAAAAACAAAATTATATAACAAATATATTTACAATAAAAAATTGATATAATGGTAAACTATTAAAATAGTCATTTTTATTTGTCTTATGTTATATTTTAGTCACTTATGTTTGAAATGTTACGTTTTAGTCACTTACGTTACCATTTTGTTATGAAATGGTAACCTTGTCGTTAAGATTTGTTACCTCCCAAATGGCAGTTTGATGTGGTATTGAAAATATATTTTAAATGCTAACGTGGATGTCCATGAAAAATAGAATACAAAATTTTGAGATGTCCAACTTGAATGATTTGGGTTTAAAGGCAAAATTTGTATTCTATTTTCATAAAAAAAAATAACATTTCTCAAACCAGCTAGACATCCACATTGGTATTTTAAACCAATTTTAACTATCACGTCAGATTGTCGTTTGGGATGTAACAAATCTTAACGGCAAAGTGATCATTTCGTAACAAAACGATAACGTAAATGACTAAAATATAATCTGAGGCAAACAAAAGTGACAATTTTGATAGTTTACCCTTGATATAAATAACAAACGAAGCCTTAATTGAATGGTAAAATTATCATGTATATATTTTTCTATATAAAAGATACAAAATGACAAAAACACCCTCAAAATAATACAATTCACTTTGTAAGGTAAGGATATTTTTATCATTATTCAACTAAATTAAATTTTAATTAACTCGTGATACTAATAGAATTAAAGTGTTGTATATAAGATGAAGGAATAGGCCAAATTTTGGGTGGCATATATGAACTTAAGGGTAAGGATTATTCCTTAGAATTTGGGGCTACATGCCCTTACAAGATGATTGAAAATGGGAGGGTGACATTGATTTATAGATTTCATTTATTTTATTATCCCCAAAAATTTAGAAAAGAAAAAACCCCACAGATTGCCACTTAATTTTTTTATTAAAGAAAATCCATGATATTATATTTATATGTGTGGATACGTCCCTATTAGTCACTGGCTATTTATATTTTCAGTCGGCAGGGTCTTTTCTTCTTTTTTTTTTTTCTCTATTTTGCATGTGCAAATCTCAATTTTTAAAAATTTATAAAGGGACCCCAAAAACATTTTTCATAATTGAAGAAAAAAAGTTAATTTCAAAAAGCCCCCCTTTCTTTTTTCAAATTTGTGATAGCAATAAAGTGAAATTCTTAATTTTTATTAAATTTGTTATATTCCCTTTGCCCACAGATTTAAAGTCAAATTTACGTTTGATTTTATTTTTAGGATTTTTTTAACAATAATTTTATTATAAGTTTTTATTATATTTGTTATTTACTACAATATTTAGAACTATCCATAATTCCTCCTTAACCTTAAAGAGAAAGATAATACACTTCAGCACATTCGAACCTACGTCCTCCTGCATTAATGGGTGAATGCATGAAATTTTTTTAGGGAAGGTCGAAATTAAATTTTAATTTTTACGATAGTAAAAATGTAATTCTATCATTTGAATAACTTATATCTTTATAATTTTTAAAAGATTAAATCAAAATTTTTATCATTTTTAGGGGACAAAGTACAATTTTACCTTTACTAATTTAAATATTTTAAAAATTTAAAGGGCTTAAATAAAAAAATTTCTATTTTAGGGAGGTTGGGGCTTGGGCCCTACTAGTCCCATACGCCCTTGCTCATAATCCCTCTCCAACCCTTAAATAGGAGGATAATTTTATTATAGGTTTGTATTATATTTGTTCTTTAATATACAACGTTTAGAACTACCCATAATCCCTCCCCAACCCTTAAATAGGAGGATAATGTGCTTTAGTACACAAGAATCTACGTCCTTCTACATTGGCAACAATGCTTATGCCTGCGTAGAGCTAGCCATAGTCATTCCCCAACCCTTAAATATGAGGATAATGCGTTTCAATACACTCAAATCTACATCCCCCTGCATTGGCAACAATGCTCATGCCTAAAACTACACATAATCCCTCTCCAATCCTTAAATAAAAGGATAATGCATTTCAACGTATTTGAGCTCACATCCTCTTGCACTGACAACAATGTCCATGCTAATCAAGTTAAGACTCAATATACATTTTTAGTATATTTTTAGATATGTTGAAAAAACTTTACTTTGATTTTGAGAATTTTTTAATTAATATGAAAAAGTATAAGTAGTTAATAATTGACTTGTCTTAACTTATAACTTACTTTAAATTAAGTATTAGGTTGATTTGATTGGCTTGTTTACCATATGAAGGAAAAAAAAAAAGTGGCACTTTGAAGATTCCAAAGGACAGCAAAAAGCCTTATAATTTAATCATCATATGCCACTTTGCATATATTTTTTTGCCTTTATTAGATACGATACATTCAGGGTGCAATTAAATATTATAAATAGAAATAATTTAAATTATAAATATGAATTTTTATTTGTCAAAAAAATAGTATGTAATTTCTTAGTCAAATTGGTATTAATAATGGAATTACATCGAATTTAGCTCTTGACATTCATATTATTTTGTCAAGTTGACTTTTTTTTAAAAATAAGTCGAATTTGATCATTAACTTTTTAAAAAAAGTCAAATTATTTTTTAAATATAAATATTAACTAAAACGTTAAATTTATAAACATGGTAACCTGTATAACAATCCATAAGTACTTCATATTTTTTTTTAATTTATAATTTTTTAATATTTTTTAATTATTTCTTGACATGACATATAAGATAAATAGTATTGTGTTAGCGTAAAGTACACATGGATAGTCACACCAAAATTGCCGAAAAATTAACATTTTAGTCAATATTTTCATTAAAACATAATTTATTTTTTTAAAAGATTAATGGCTAAATTTATCTAAAAAATTAAAATAAATTAATAAAATAAATAAACAATAAGAGTTTTTTTTTGTACAAGAAAAATATTAGACTAAAACAAAACCAATCTAATTTTTGTCAATTACATTGCATACATTACATGATAAACATCAGTTTCCAATAGACGTCGCACATAGATCAAAAGTTTATCAAGGATGATCAATTAGTTTAAGCTTCCCGAAATTTTCTTAACCAAACAATTAACGACTCTATCTCCATCTCTTAATAAAAACTTAGCCTTTATACCTTAATTAATATTATATCAATATAATTCCAAAGAAAAAAATTGTCCATTATTTATTACCGTAATTTATCACACTCAATATCACCTTGAAATATATTTAATTAATTTTATAATTTTTTAAAAAATATTACATAAATAAATTTTAGATTTTATTAAAAACTAGTCATTGGCAATTTGTTTTAATTATTAAAGAAAAATATGGGAAGAAATCCAATGATTTCAAGGTAAGGCACATGGTCTCTGATGGAACCCCCACATGGCCATATGCGTAAGGAGCTTGCAATATGTGATCTTATCAGATACAACTAATAATTCACTTCCACCCATTAATACAATTTTAACCATAGTTATCATATATATAATTAAAATTTTTGATGTTAATCAGAATTAATCAATACAACATAATCGAAATTATAATTAATATATTTATATAATCACGATTAAAAAAACTTAAACTAATTAAGAAAATCTTAAATCATTCTTTAATTTTCATATACATAAATCATAAGATTTGTAATGCGCTAGTTTACCCAGCCTATCTGTATCCTTATTGTGTTTTCTAGGGATATGGTGAATGTTCCATTATCCAAAACATATCAACAATTGGAGAATTCTCCTTATCAAGGTAGAATTAGAACCATTTAGTTTCCTCTTCTAAATAGTTTTCACTGCCTCAAGATTATCAGTTTTAATTAAAACACTACCAAGACCATAATCACATAAAAGAGTCAAGCCATCCAGGGGCGAAGCCAGGGGGGCTGGCATGGGCCCCGGCCCCCTAAAATATAAAATTGTAATTTTGGCCCTTTAAAATTTTTAAAAAATTTAAATTAGTAAAGGTAAAATTACACTTTGGCCCCCCTAAAATTATAAAAATTCAATTTAATCTTTTACAAATTATAAAGATATAAACTATAGAAAAATAAAATTTCATTTGGCCCCCTTAAAAATGTGTTCTGGCTTCGTCCCTGAAACCATCTAAAATACCCCACAATTCGATATTAAAAATGAAGTAATTTCCCAAAAATCTATTAAACCCCAAAACCCATTCTCTTTAATAATTTTTTACTATACCCCGTTGCAACAAAACCATCTTTATTTTCTAACAGATCCATCTGTATTCAAGCATCCTCAGTTACCATCCAACTGAGGACGCGATACTTAGTTTGGAATGTTATAGGCCAATTTTGGCCCATCTTAAAACCCCAAAATTATTAGTCCATTTACAGTCCCTCTTTACAAATTTTACATTCAAATTACATCAACCCCAAACTAAAACCCGAAAGGCCCATTAACCAGACCCAAAACCACTACCCAAACCAAGACCCAGTTACACCCCAAGCCCGAATAGTGACCTAGCCCGAATTAGGGTTTCAGAATTTCTGAAACCCTAGTCCCCCTTTTCCACTCGCGCCGCAACCACCCCCTGGCCTCTAACACCACCGAATGGTTACCTGCTCCACTGCCAGTGTCACATCTCTGCTCAGCACCATCCATGCCCTGCAAGGATAAAGAAACACGCAAAAGAACAGAGAACCATTTTTTGTAATCGGCTATAAAGCCGAATGGGAAACATTTGTAAGGGGGTTCAGTTTTTCTTCTCAATACTCAAAAACAGTGTAATAGAAAGGATTTTTGTATGATTTTCTAATACAACTATAGATTCAGACACTTTCAATATCTAGCACTAGATTTTAAAAACAGAGGGGATCAGATCTGATACCAAAAAAAACAGTAGTCGAAGTTTGAAGGTAATTTTTTTTTCCCTCTATTTTGAATCGATTTTCTCTTATGTACAAATATATATATATATCAATATTACAAATAAATTAAAAAACTAAAAATAACTAAAAAAAAAGTAAAAAAAAATAGAAACTTTTTACCTTCCGGCCACCGTGTGCGGTGGCCGGCACCGGCGCCGGTGATCGGCCGGTGACTGGCGGTGGTCGGACCGACCACCGGAAATCGCTCCGGTCTCCCTCTCCCTTCCCTCTCTGTTTTTTTTTCTCTCACCTGTACCAAATGATTTTTTTCCTCGGATTCGGGCCTTTTATAGCCCTCCAAAACGGCATCGTTTTGGGGGCTGCACTTAGGTCCCAAAACGGTGTCGTTTTGAACCATACCCGATCCGACCCGACCCGATCCGAGAGGATCCGTGTGCTCTGACGTCATGGGGACAATTTATGCGCTTGGTCCTTCCGCTTTTTGAAACTTTTGTAATTAAATCCTTGATGTTTTTTAATTTGGCCCCGGGATTTATCACGCGTTACGATCTGATCCTCCCTTCAACGACAGTGTTTTAAAGACCCTGGAAAATTGCTATTCTGGTCCCTACTACTTCCACCCGTGTTTTAATGGGCTCCTACCTTCTGTTTTATTTTAAAATTTACCCCGTTTATTTTATTTTGTTTCCAATTTAATCCTGTTCTTATTACTTAAGTGTTTTACGCTATTATTATTATTATTATTATTATTATCATCATCATTATTATTATTAGCATATCTTACTATTAATTTTACTTTAGGTTTCGGTTAGTATTTATATATAGATATGTATATTAGCTTTCTCATATTATTATTATCCTTAATGAACATATATTATGTACATATGCTTAAATATTATTATCATATATTATAATATACACATGTATGTATTCATGTATTCTATGTATATATTTTAAATATTCTATTAAATTTTTCTTTTAAAAGTTATACTCTTATATGTGTTACATGTATATTTCGATGCAATATTACGTATATATATTATAATGTTGTACTTTTAATATATTTAGTATACACTTTTATATTTTTATTATTCGTATTTTTGTGTATATTGTATTATGTATATACCTTTAAAACGATCATTTTGTATATATGTTTTTAATACTATATCAAGTAAATTTTCATAAGTAAACGGTATGTAGGTTTTATGTATCAACTTATGTTTGCGTTCTATTTACTATCTCATACGCATATACAATCTTATACGTTTTTCATATACCTATTAGGATTTTATTACTCATGTATTATTTCTTATTATGTTACTAATATCCCATCACTATTTTGTCATTACTATTGTTATTTTAATACTTTAATTACGACTTGTGCAACTCTTTTTTACTTGCACCAAATTGATCTTTTTATAAAGGCCATGTTCGGTGTTTAGAAATTCGAGAAACCGTGCCCTAACGTATTGGGTTTCGGTTTTCTCGTCTAAATCTAAATGCTCGAATAACCTTCCCAAAATATAAATTTAAATGAAAAGCTTATGAAATACTATTATCAATCGTTTCTATGTATTCCATTTCCATATTGTATTTTGTTATACCTTTACCCCATGTATTCCAAATTTCTTTTACCCGTCACAAATTTTTTTGTATAGGTAATGTTCGGTGTTTAGAAATCCGAGAACCGTGCCCTAACGTATTGGGTTTCGATTTTCTCGCCTAATTCTAAATACTCGAACATCCTTCTTAAAATACAAATTAAAACAAAAACTCTATATATTACTTTCCATTTTCGCTCACTATCACCATATTGTATTTCATTACCATATTTCACTCTATTATGCGTATTCTCATTGTCATTCTAAATGTCTTATAAACCTCATTTTACTTAATACAAAAATAATTTTCTTCATAAAGGCAAAAATTTCGTGTTTAGACATTCGGGAATCGTGCCCTAAAGCATTGGGTTGCGGTTCTTCGTTTAAATCTAAATAATCGAATAGCCTATCAAAATACAATTTTTCAAAACTTGTTCTCGAGAGTCCGAGGTATTGCGTCCTAAGGCATTGGGCGTGATATTTCATAATCTCGGGATGAAATTTTCTGAAATCAAGGCAATGTTCGGTACTTAGGAATTCGAGAAATTGTGCCCTAACGTATTGGGTTTCAATTTTCTTCATTTATCTCGAGTATTCGAATACCCTTTCAAATCAAATACATGATTTCTAAATAAAAAGTAAGTTTAGCCTCTAAGGTCAAAATATCGTGTCCTACCGTATTGGATGTGATGTTTTACCCTAAGGCAAATCGACCTTTGATTTCCGTCTTCAACCTACCCGAATGGTTTTAAAGCAAATAAGGATCGTATATTAAACTCTTTCAAATTTTCGAATCATCGACCACAAAGACATTAATTAATCAACAAGGTACCGGTTTCCGGGCGTATCGGGGGTGCTAATCCTTCCCCGTGCGTAACTGACTCCCGAACCTATTTTTTCTGGTATGCGGACCAAAATTGTTGTTTTAATAAATCAAATAGTTCACAAAAACAACCCCTTTTTGAGGTGGCCGATCGCACCCTAAAAAAGATCGGTGGCGACTCCAATTCATAGTTTTAAAGTCGACGTCCGTTTTGGTTTTTCACAAAAAAATGGTATCGACATGGAACGTGACCGATGAGTCCTTGTTGAGGAATGGTGAAGGGGTAGGAGTGTTTGGAATCTAGGATTTAAAATTTCCATCAATAATCAATGTCATAATTAAGTTGTTGGTAGAAATTAAGTAAAGTAATTAAGAACTAATTAGTCCATTTTGGGTTTAATCTTATCTTTAATCATCACCTACTCTCAAGTTAGGAAGTCAATACTATTCAATGGCACAATTATTTATATCCCATTCCTTTTAATAGTTTCGAATTTTGAATCATTACCCATATAATATTGTAACTACATGCTTACATTATTACTGCTATTATTATTATTATTATTATTATTATTATTTTGCCTTTCAAATATCCATTATGTTATTTAGAAAACAGTGATGCATTTCCTAAAAGTGATTTAGACAATAACCTTTCTTTAATGCTTCAATTACATCATAAAAATAGTGATTGCTTTACGCTAATTTTTTGTTTAAGAATTTTATTATAAGTTCTGATCATATTTGTTCTTTTTGACATCTAAAATCACTCATAGCCACTCTACAACCCATAAATAAAAAAATAATAAGCTTCAACATATTTAAACCCACATTCTCCTGCATTAGCAATAATACCCATACTAGTTAAATTAAGACTCAATCATTGTACTTTTATTTTTCAAGAATTTAGACCATCTACTTTCTAGATTATAAATTTTAAGTCTAATTGTTAACGCTATTATTTTCTTTTGGAAATTAAAAAAATACTCACTTGATAGTAATGTAATTAAAAAATGACGTTATAACAAAATTGAATTTAAAAATTAATCTTAACAATTAGACCTTGATTTTGAAATCCGAAAAATAAATAGATTAAATTTCAAATGCGCAAAGAATAAAAAATATTGTACTTTGAATTTATTAAACATTATTTTTAACAGGATTCCATGAATTTAAATTCAACTATTTTCTTTAATTTGTACTTAATTCAACAAAGCAAAATAAAGGAGTGTATTGCATTATTTTGAGTACATAATTTTGAAAGTGGGCTCTCTCTCTTTTTTGCTCTCTTTTTAATGGCACATATTCTCCACATTTTTTAGTGGTCAATGTTAATTAATAAATCTAAAATCAAATATTAGCACCTATAATAACTTTTATTGTATTTTCTCTTTCAATATGAACACATGTTTATAATACATATTAAAAACAGTGTGAAAAAAAAATATAAAAATAAAAATTACAAGGAAAAGTTAGATGGTGGGCTCCAAGGTGCATATTGCACATGGATATGATGCACCATCTACCTTATCCCTAAAATTTGACAAGAATAAAAGGTTTATATATATGTTCTCTTTGAATTCCATGTAAATAAGCTTTGTGAAAAATATTATGCCTTGTTGAGCCAGACATCACACCTCTCTTGTATAAAGTTGAAAAAATTAAGAATAAATTACACTCAAAATCACTAAATTATTTATAAATTTATATTATGGTTATTGAATTATTCGAAAGTTTTCATTTTAAGTTATTGGATTATTAAGTCTTTATTGTATGGCATTCTCCGTTCCTAATTTCCACCGCTTGCACTAATCGAAAGCTCTCCTTCCTCTTTTCTTCTATAATTTATTTATTTTTTCATAAAACTACTTTAAACGTCATGAATCTGAGAACTAAAATCTAGATAACTTTATTCTCCAATCTTCGACACTCTTGGAGCTCGTTAGCTGAAATTTAAAAAAAAAAACTTAACAACTTAGTGATTTAAATAAAAACTTTCGAATAGTTCAATAACTATTTTATAACTTTTTAAAGTTGAGTGACCAAAACGTAAACTTACGAATATTTAGTAACTTCGGGTGTAGTTTACCCAAAAAATAAAAATATTATTAGATATTATAGTCAACATTATTAGACTCTCCTTTAATGCAGACCCACCAAAATTTTCTTTTTATTTTAGGATGTTGAAATTAAATTATAGTGAGGAAAATTTTGGCTTCGCCTAAGTTAAGGATCTCTATGTTTGGACATGGACATATTCTCATATGATGTGTTTTCATTTTATTTTTTTATTTTCCCTGCAAACAATTTACATGCAAAGCTGCTATCTATAACAACATTCAAGCTTTTCTAAAGAAAAAAAAATTATTAGGGGAGTTGAAATATAATTTTATCATTTTAATAATTTATATTTTAAAATTTTTTAAATAATTAAATTAAAAATTCATCCATTTAAAGTGACCAAAGTGCAATTTTACCATACACTACAAATTCAAAACTCCAAAATTAAAATTTTTCATTTTAAGCCCCTGTTTCACTTCCATAAAAAAAAAAAAAGAGTTAAATTATGTGTCTTTACATAAGCTACTTTTTACAACTAATCATTCCTCTAATCATACGATAATAAAGACAGATGGAATTTGGTAGGTTGGATCATTTTAGTGTGTGGGTGAGAAATAAAGAGTTAAAAGGAAGTTGGGTCCATTTTTTAACATATAACCATGCTTCTTCAACGTGCAAAAACTAGCATAGGTTTGAATTCGAATCATTTTAGTGTTGGTAAGAGACGTTTTAAGATTTTGAGTGTCGAAGTTTGAGTTTTAGTACGCGTATTTATATATATGTGATCAAGATTTTATTCTAGATTTTATTTTGAATTTAAGTTTTATCACGTATGGATATTGATCTGGTCGTAATTATATGAATGCATGGATTGCTATTGCAATTCTATTTATGCATTGCACTACTAATTTGCGGAAATCCATCTAGAATGATAGGAATCGGAAGTTGCTCTCTTTCGTAAAGAAGAGCGAAACAAACCAACAATACAAGGTAAACTTATAACTTTTTTTTGGAGAGATCAAAATTAAATTATAAATTTTTGGGAAACTCGAATGTAATTTTATCATTGTATTAATTTATAGTTTTGTAATTTTTAAAGAGACTAAAGTATAATTTTACCACTTTTAATACGTATTTATGTATTTGTAGTGTTCTCATTCTAGATCTTATTATGGATTCAAGTCTTACCACGTGTGGATCTTGTCCAAATAGTTTTAATATATTCTAATATCAATTATAATTGTAAATGTAATTTCATTTGTACATTGTACTATCAATTTGCTTAAATCCACTCGGCACTAAACGAAGTAAGGTCAATATCGATAACAAGAATCTAAATTCTTTCACTTTCATAAAGAAGAGCAAAATAGACTAATAATATAAGGTCAAGCCAGTATTTTTTTTGGAAAGATTAAAATTAAATTATAAATTTTTAAAAAATTAAAATAAAATTTTATCATTACATTAATTTATAATTTATAATTTTTAAAGGGATTAAACTATAATTTTTACCAATTTCAAGAAATTAACACCTTGCGTACCCTTGATTGGATACTTTGTATTAAATTTTCATAGTCTGCCATTAAGTAAAGCCCAAATCCACACGACTTAATTAGGTTAACTTTATAAACCCTAATCCAAAAATTTTGAAATTTATATTCCAAGCACCAATATAGTTATAAAATTATTAAAATATCTTTTTACGTACAGAATAAATTATATTTTATAAGATTAATTTTCTTTTCCTTTTTTTAATAAAATAATATTATTACCGGATTTGAACTTAAGCCATGTGTATAACATCAAATTTTAATCTTTGTCATTTCAATTAAAGTATCGTTTAATTTTTCACTCACACCATAATCATGTCATAAATTTAATATAAAACGAACTATCTTAAAACAAATAGTGAATGAAGAAACTATATATATAAACTTTTCTACCGTTTAGGATTTAACTCGACTCGACTTTAAAATAATTGGAAAAAAAAACAGGTTTTAAACAAAGGAAGGAAAATGCAAATACGGCATAGTTGAGACATAGTTGTTTCGGCGTGAAAGAAAACTGCAAAAAAAAAGTAATGATATGTTGTAAGCAAGAAGAAAATGGATTTGATTTTTCTATGGGCATTAGCTGTTTAACTTTGGGTATAATTATACTTTGTAGATGCTATGAAAACATCAAATGTCCATAGGAACACGTGTTTTGTTCGACATGACAGACAACCAGTCCTTGCAATTCACGTAGTATGTCTGTCTGTCTAAATCTAAATCTCTCCTCCAATCTGGTGTTTGATAACAGTTTAGAATTTGGTAAGACAAATTGCTTAACAATGGCTTAATTGATACGTCAAGCTAGATTTTGAGTAGTTTCGATTGAAACAAACTAGGGTTTTTGTTTTTGGTCAGTCATGTGTCTTAGTTTCAGATGAAATGCCGCATTGTTTGATGATAGTTTTAAATAGGGATGTTGGTTATTCGGTTTTAATCGAATTAATTTGATAAAATTTTGATTTAATTTGATTAATTTTCAAAGTATTTTAAAAGAATTTTGATTATGGGTTAATTTGGTTCGGTTAAGTGGAATTAACTGATTTATGCCAATTAAACAAAATTGGTCAAGATTATCAAATTATTAGTAAGTTTAGTTTAAGTCACTTGATTTTTAAAAAGTTATAAAACAGCCAATAAATTATTCGAAAGTTTTTATTTAAGTCACTAAGTTTGTACCAATAGGAAGCTCTCCTTTCACTTCTCTTCTACAATTCAACTTTTTTAATAAAACAGCTTTCGAACGTCATAAATTTATGAACCAAAATTCAAACAAATTCCTTCTCTGAGCTCCGACACTGACCATCAGACTGACTTAGATCTAATGTATGTTTTTCTATCCGTCGATGGGTACTGGTCTATCATACCGATTGTCGAATCGTCGCTTAAATCTTGCTAACTAAACTTTTTAAATAAAAGAAAACTTAACAACCTAATTACTTAAACAAAAACATTCGAATAGTTTAGTCACTTAAATAAAAAAACTTTTAAATAGTCTAATAATCATTATTTAATTTTTTAAAGCTAAGTGACTAATACGTAAACTTACAAATATTTTGTGATATTATAAAACAGTTCAACTTTTAATTATAAACTCTAAATCAACAAAAATTAAGTTTTATTGCGAATATTTAATCATAATAAACATAGATTCAATTAATATCGTTGTAAATTTTATTAATTCTATAAATAAAAATTGAGTTCCAATATTATCAATTTGATGAATGGGACCTTCTACTGTGAGATTGTGTTTTCATGGTTGTTTTTTATTTTTTATTTCGTTTGATTTTCCTAGTAACCAAACGGATGGTGGGAAATTTCGATTGATTTGAGTTTAGTTTGTGGATTGTCGAACTAATATTACACCAATTTTGGGAAATAATAGATTTTGTCAAATCAATCAAATTAGTTGCGTTTATGAAAACATGAAAATGTGATGCAAATGTTTGAAACTAATATTTGATTTCGTAACAAGCTTTCATTCGACAACCTCGAAATTCGCCAACTCTATGTCGCTAGCCTTACCCCTTGATTTTGTTTTGTCTGTTTATTAAGGAATTTATGCTTTTCGGATTGAATTTTTATTTGATTAGAATGTGTATTATTGTTAATGGTAGAAAATATGAGTTTGAGTATGTTAAAGTGTATTATCTTCTTATTTATAAGTTAGGGATAAGTTATGCGTAGTTCTAAATATTATGCCAAAAATAAT
The DNA here is from genome assembly GCA_020496765.1 of Gossypium stocksii. NCBI lineage: Eukaryota > Viridiplantae > Streptophyta > Magnoliopsida > Malvales > Malvaceae > Gossypium > Gossypium stocksii. The sequence goes on from CM035621.1 coordinate 114,537,164, forward strand.
AGATATAATTAGAACTTATAATGAGATGTTAAAAAAAAAAAGAAGAAGTAATTTTTGTTATTTATAGGGTAGTTGCTCAGAAATTTTGAAATTTTAAATTTGAATTTTATTTATAAATCATATTTGGATAAATTAAATTATTATCTGTGATCTAAATTTGACGATTATTTTTTTAGTCTAGGCTTTCAATTTACCGATTGTTTCTACATAAGGCTTTGAATTAGACAATTGTTCTCACATTAAGTTTGAACTTTTTTTTTGTTCAAGTTAGCCGCTAAACTTAATAATTGTTCTCACATTAGGACTTGAACTAGACTTGATCATAGATCGGGTCACTCAACTCGGCCTGAAGGCTCACCTGAAATGTGGGAGGGTTTATGCAAAAAAATGAGGCCCATTTTATAAACGGGTCGAACCTCAGGTAAGCTTTTTTGGCCTGAGCCCAGTCTAACCCAAATTTGCGAAAGAAACCTAATGTTATTTTGTCACTGTTTTGTTGTTATTGCTATTATATTGCTGCTATTTTGTTGTTATTGTTTAAATATTGTATAACTTTTGTTTTATTGTTAATTTTGCTACTATTTTAGAGGCATTTGCTTGTTAAATTTTACTTACTTTAGTGTTATTTAAGTGTATATATATTTTAAATTTATTTTCAATTTGTTGAAAGATATTTATTTTAATGTTTTTAGTGTATTTAATGTATTATATTTTTTAAATTTTTTTATATGAAAATAATAATATAAAAAATTAATACGGACAAACAGGAATTGGACAAAATTTTAGGCCCATTTTTTAAGCTGAGCTGGGCCCGTACTTATAAAACTAGCCTAAATTTCAATTGAGGTTCGACCAGACCCATGATCACTTCTAACCTGAACTTTAGGGTTTTTAAGGAAATATCAGAGATTAACTCTGATAATTAATGTATAAATATTTTTATTTTAATTGTAGTTATATAAATGTACTAATACTAAGTAAATTTAAAAATAGGGTTTTCTATTTTTCAAAACTTTTCAAATGTTTTTTTGGGGGGAGATTTGAATAATAATATTTTAAATTTATCTAAAATAATACATTTTAACCATTAAATATTTTATTTTATTTGACATTAAATTAAAAAATAATTAATTAGTAACCATAAACTGAAAATTGATCCGCTTCATCGTAGGGGCACGTGGGCTATTTTTAAGACCAAAATTTTAGCCAATTAGGCCGAAGCCCGTAAACATTTTATTGAAAATGGGTCGCCCATCCGGCTTCTTCTTACTTTTAAATTCATTATCCATTTAATATTATAAATACAAATAATTTTTTATTAATATTAATAATTTTTATAATAAAATTAAATAAATAATTTTTTATTAAATAGTAAATCGGGTTAGGCAAGTTACATCAAAATCAATTTTATATTATTCAAGTTTAGGCTTAATTTAATTGGACAAATAATCTGACTAATAAACATATTCAAACAATATCTAAACTAGTCAATCCATGGTACGACCATCGTTAACTCCAATAAAATCATGAAGCGAACATCTCCCTTGATCACTATCAACTAGCATGTTCACAAGTTGAGTTATTGGTTTGGTTTGGTTTGGTTTGGTTGGCCTGACACACTATGGGCCGAAATTTTAGAAAATAATATTTTATTGTTAAATAATGAATTCGAATATGGTTGATTAAAATTTTCGAATATTATCATTTAAAATAATAATTTAATAAAATATTAATAAATAATAAAATAATAAAATCTCTAAAAAGGAAAAGAAAATTATTGCCATTTATTTTTAAAACTATAAGAAATATGGTCAATGATTGATAGCATCATTGATGGTGAATTATATTAATGATACTAATACTAGATTAGATATCAATAAACAAGTGATAATATAAAACAAAACAAAAAAGTCAAAGCAACCCCAATAGACTTCACATGTTAGCCTTTATTTCAACTCAAGTATGTTACTAAATCAATAAATTACATTATTAAAAAAACCAACAAATAGCATATCATATATATATATATATATAAGTATTTCAAAAAAAAATACAAATTAACCCTATAAAAAGAAAAATTATTTTATAGACCCTTCCCATCACATCATCCATAGTTCCCTTCTAATTATTTAATGACGTTTTAATAATTTTTCTCTGTCATTAACATATAATTTTGATAATTTTTTACTCTCTCAAACTCAAATATTAAATCTTAGATCCCAAACCCTGAACCTTGAATTTCAAATCTTAAATATCGAACATGAACCCTAAACTCAAATCCTAAACTCTTAAGGGAATATAGATAAATGTGACGAGAAATAAAGGAAAAGAGATGTTGGCCCTATTCTTAAGGGAAAGGAGTAAAAAAATATTTAAAAATCCCAAAGAGAAAAGATTTAAATGGCTTTATTTATTTTGCCTTTTTCTTTTTGAATATCTCTATGCTTTGTTAAATTTAAATATATAAAGCAATTCTCAAGTCTCAATAAAATATTAACACCTAGAAAAGTTGAAAATTTTAGTTACAAAAGAAAAAAAAAGGGATTTGAAAATTAAAGAGATTATTTTCACAAATCACAATAAAAAATCCATTTAAGATCTTAACAACTTTATTCTTTTTCCCTACCCTAACTGCTCATTATATTAATTAATTAATTTTTAACTCTAATTTAAGACTCTCACAATAAAATAAAAGTTGGTCAAATTTGGGAAAAAAAGCACAACACCTCTTTTTCAATGTTTTCTTAGCTTAAATTTTATGTTAATTAAGGTTTTTATTGGATTCAATTAGTAAATTGACTTGATTGGGGATTGGGGATTGAGTTGGAGAAGAATTTTGAATCAGTTAATTCAAAAATCGATATAGATAATTTGAGTTTGACAACAGTTTTTTAATATTTTTTATTTTTATGAATTTTTAGGACCAACTAATGAATTAGTAGTTTGGTCCAAGGGCGTAGATAGTAGACCTGTTCATGAGTCAGACTACTCGTTCAGGCTCAAAGGCTTGCTTAAAATTTGAGAGGGTTTGGGCAAAAAATTTTAAGTCCGTTTAAAATATGGGTTGAGCTCGGACTTAAACATTCAAGGCTCGTGTTTGACTTTGTCCAGCTCGTTTTTAAGTTTATAATATTTTATATTATGTTACTTTTATATATTGTGTAATTTAGAACCCATTAAAAAAAATAAACTTATACTAAAGATATAATACTACTCTAATGTAAACATTAAAATAATGTAAAGATGACTATATAAAAAAATATAATAAATAAAAATTATTAAATATTAAAATAATATAATATTTAAAAATTTTAAAAATAATATGGGCGAGTTTAAAATAGGTTTGGATTAATCTTTTGCAAATATAGATGGATTTGGACAAAGTTTTAAGCTCATATTTCGAACAAAATAGAGCTTAGGCAAACATAAAATATGTTAATATCATATTTCGACAATTACAATAATAAGACATAGTTCAAATAACAAACATAACTAACGCAACTCAAACTTAGGCCACACTTGGAGCAGTGAACACCTTTAACCATCAAGTCATCAGATGGAGATTCAATATAATGATAAATTTATACTTTAATCTTTCAAAATTTATAATTTATCTCTATAAAAAGCAAAAAACTAGGCATCTTTGAAGCTCTTTACATATATATATATATATATATAATTTAAATTTTTAAGAAATTAACTATTAAATTTAACAATGTAAATTATAGTAATAACATTCAAAATTACACCATATGCCTACCAATCTATATTAGATTCCATAATCCTCTAAATGTGAGATTAACGAAAGCATTTCAACAAAATCCCAAAAGCAACCTTCCAAACAACAGCGTTAAACATAGCATCAACCACCATTTATTTGCTGCTTCTTTTTTCCTTGATTAAAACCCAACATTGGGTTTCCATTTTTAACCTCGTTTTGACCAACTTCCCAGTTTTTCTGTGTTTCCTTTTGTCTCTTTCCTTATCTTCTTCACCCCTTATAACCCCCTTTCTTCTCCTAGTTTTTTGTGGCGGCTTTTTTTTCCCTTTTGGAAGCTAAACCATGTCTTCTTTTTTGTTTCTTCCGCTAGGATGTGACCCTTTGTAAGTTCAAGTTCAAATTTTTGAATTAATTGTTGCATTGTTCTTTCTCTGCACTTTCAAATTCTGGGTTTTTCTGTTTTTGGGATTTGTTTCTTCTTTTCAGTGAATGGATTAGTTAATTCATTTACTTCCCATAAAGAATCTAAATTTGAAAACTTTCCATGTTGTGTCAAAATTGCTTGAATTGGGTTGTTTAGTAGTATATAAATTTGGAGATTTATATTCTTGGTGCATGAAATTGCCTTACCTGATACAATTTACAATTTGGGTTTTTTTCTAAAATGGTCTTGTACTTTCTGGGTTTCTTTGGAATCTGTTAGTGAATGTGTTAGTTACCTTTTTTCTGTCAAATTGGCTGGATTGGGTTGTTTTGGAGTGTATAAATGACTAAATGAGGACATATTGGAGAAAAATAGAAAATTTTTAAATATTTTTATATTTTTTTCAATATTTGTTGATGGGATAATTGCTTGATGGAGCTCATTAATTTGTTTGCTGTTTATGTTCTTGTGGCTTGAAATGTTCTTAACAAGTAACAATATGATGAAATTTCGAATTTCGGATTTTGTATTTTGTATTTTGCTGGTCTGATCTTGTGGCATTTTATGGTTCAATTCAGGGATTTGTAAGATCATTTTGAAAATGTTTGATTAGTGCTTAGTGTGTAGTGTTTTTGATTATGGGACGCGAGATGGTTGAGTCGTGGTTTGGTGGTTCGTGGTGGAATCCGAGGAAGAGTGCTTCAGAGAGTACCGACAAAGTGGTGCTTGGAATCTTGGCTTTTGAAGTGGCCGGTTTGATGTCCAAGGTGGTGAATTTATGGCATTCTTTGGATGATAGGGAGATCTTTAGGTTGAGAGAAGAGATTGCAAACTCAATAGGAATTCAAAGGCTTGTATCCGATGATGAAAGTTACGTTATGGATCTTGCATTGAACGAGGTAATCGAGAATTTTGGACATCTGGCGACGTACGTGGCTAGGCTTGGGAAGAAATGCACTGACCCTATATATCATCGTTTTGAAGCCTTCATAAACGATCCGTTATTGAACAATCTGGAGTGGTTCGGGTGGGAATATCGATGGAAAAAGATGGAGAAAAAAATGAAGAAAATGGAGAGATTTGTTGCAGTTACGATGCAGTTGACACAAGAGTTGGAAGTGTTGGCGGAACTTGAGCAAACTCTTAGGAGGATGCAGAGAAATCCCGAGTTAGATCGGGTGAAATTACTCGAGTTTCAACAGAAGGTTATATTGCAGCGTCAAGAAGTAAAAAATCTACGCGAGATGTCTCCATGGGTTAGAACTTATGATTACATTGTCCGGTTTCTGTTGAGATCACTATTAACAGTACTCGAGAGGATAAAAAATGTGTTCGGGACCAACCAAATGGTACCGGTAGACAGGAATGATGATTTCGAATCTATTAATAGTGGTTATCTTTCACGCAGCCATTCCTTTTCTACTGTAATACCGTCTTCAGTATACCCTTCCGATCATAATCTATGTGGCTTCTCGTCTGGACCTCTTGGCAGGTCATTCTCGAAGTCCATGTCGATCACCGGAAAGCATCGAACCAACAGCAAGCATCTACAATCTCATTATCACTCCACTGCTTTACATGGCAAGCAGCCACATTCGAGAACAAAACGAGCAGGTCATGCTGCGTTTGGTCCTTTTAAAGGATGCATGTTGGCAGGAAGTATTTCTCCCGTTTTAGATAGCTACAAACCAATTGGCACTACATCTACAAGGTTCAGCGGTGCTTACCCCAAAAATATCAACAATTTGAAGATGGAGCCATTGTCCCGTAGCTATAATATATACTCTAAACTATCCATTTTCAATACCAAACGGTTGTTGAATGCTCCTATATCAACACTTGGTGGTGTTGCGTTGTCTCTACGTTATGCAAACTTGATTATTTTGATAGAGAAACTAGTTTCGTCGCCTCACTTGATCAGCGTCGATGCAAGAGACGACCTATACACTATGTTACCTACAACTATGAGAAATGCTCTTCGTGTTAAACTGAAGCCTTTTGCAAAGTCTTTAGCTTCATCAATATACGATGCTTCCCTTGCAGCGGAGTGGAGCTTGGCACTAGTGCGGATTTTGGAATGGTTGGCTCCTCTTGCTCACAATACGATTAGGTGGCAATCCGAGCATAATCTTGAAGAGCAGCATATAATTTCTGGGTCAAATATACTTTTGGTACAAACGCTACACTTTGCGGATCAAGCAAAAACCGAGGCAGCTATCACGGAGCTTCTTGTTGGCCTCAATTACGTGTATAGGATTGGCGGAGCACACAATGAAAAATCTTTGCCAGAATCTGCTGGCAATGGCTGTGCCCAATATTTGCTCAAAAGGGATGACAAGAGATGACACTCAACTTCGTGAAGCATTTATGAATGCCAACCCGAGACTTGTTCCAACATCCACAACGTGGAAGAAGTCAATCCCATTATTAAGGTACTATATCGAGTTTTATGTGAAACTCATTGTATCTTATTTCGGAGCAAGCCCTTGTTAATATATATATATATACACTCATTTGAAGATGATAGATTCTTTTTATAAGTTAATATAGTTTATGTAAGCACTACATGTTCAGTATGTTTTTGCAGTTTCATTGCTGTTAGTCCGTTGTTTTGAAATCAAAAAGAGATACGGTGACATTGATGTTGTAGGGTTGATAAGTCGGTTTTGTTTCCCCGAGCCATCAGAATTAGTTCTGTTTTTGGTTCTTCAAACAACTTTTACTCTTGCATACAGTTTTTCACTTTTGCTTCCGATGGTTTGAGCAAGGTCCGGATCAAGTGGAGTGATGTTGCTCCCAAGCTTATAAAGGTATGAGGCGGTGTCATGGAACACTCCTATGAGACCTGGTTACGGTCCTTGGCTCATGAAGGGAGTGATATAAGGTCCGAACTTAAAGGCTGCATGATCGTGAAGTTAAAGTCTCGGCACATGACACAAAAGTTCGAGTCTGTAGCCTTTGGAGTGATGTTGCTCCCTAGCTCCTAGTGGCTAGACCAAGATGAACCACCTTGTGTGAGTTAATGCGATGCCTAAACAAATCCATTTTCAATATTCAAAGGAGCATCAACTTAAAATTCTGTCCTTTGCAATCTTGGCAATGTAGTCGGTTCCGTATCAGTTCGGATCGGGTGTACCGTTCCAATAATAAACCAACGTAACAAATTTCCTTTTTCACATCAGTTAAAATTTTGGTCTGTAACGGTTGCATTGGTTTGAACATGGTGCACCGGTTGGTCCATGAATAATATTAAGAAATATAAAATTTTTAACATTTTACCATTATGGCAATAAATAATAAAAACTTTTACCAGAATATTGTGTTTCGACTAGTGCATGAATATTTTATATTTGAAATTTATTTAATATAATTTATTTTATGTTGGTAAATGTTTTTTTTGCATATATTAAATATTTTTTTCAAAAATATTAATAAAACAAAAATGATACATCAAACAAACCGGTACTTGTGTGCACCAGTTCTAGTAAAAACACGATGCATCCACCAGTACGATACTAACTACCTTGGATCATAAGGATCCAATTTTAAGGGTGAGTATTTAGTGAGTCAAATGTAAAATTTTGAGTTAATCAAGATGATAAATCTTATTTTTTTAACTAAACTTAATTTGAAATTCTACTCAATCGAGTTAAATAAAAAATTTTGAATTAAAATAAACATTTGGTTTTACACTTAAACAATTTTGGTCTCTTTGTTACGCTCAAGTTCGAGATTTAGCTTATATACTTTAATTTGACATAATTTAGTTTCCTACTTTTATAATATTATTAGTTAGTTCAAATCATTAATTATTTTGATTAAAATGCTACGATGACCCTTTTTATTTTCTTAAAATCACATATTCCAATTCATCATGGTGACATACTTTTTTTGTGTTGGAATAAGTTTTTTTTAGGTCCACATAAGCTGTTAAATCGATTATTAAAAACGTTATGTTTCTTTGTAAATTAATTTCTCTCATTGAAATCGATTGGATTGATTAAAAGGTAAATTCACGTATTTCAATGTAAATCTTACATGAAATGATCAACGGTGAATTAATTTTTTTTCTCTTTTTTACTTCAATAGTTGATTTAAAAGAATCTCACAGAAATTCCACTATAACGGGATTTTTAAATATATGTCATAATCCTTCAACTTTTTTATATATATATATATATATATATAACTTAATACTCTTGGCAAAAGTAAATTATTACCACACATTGTAGGTTGTGGAGTGAAAACTAAAATTTTTAGAAACATACCAATGATCGAACCAATCAAGTCATCAATTTATCGATCCGATCAATTCAATTAAATAAATCACTAAAATTTTACAAAAATATAAAATATTAAAAACTCAATTCGATTGATTCATAACAATTCTTAAATCAATTAACTCAATATATTTTTTGAGATCGATACGAAAATTGATCTAATCCGACTCAAACATTTTTGGTAAACACTAATAACCAAATAGGTTAAACATCCGGATTTCAAAACACTTTTTATTAAAAGAAGAGATAAAAAGCTTGAAATAGTGTTGGATATGATATGATGCTTGTTAAGGCTAAAGCTACCCAGACACCAACCATCTCTCTTCAGCATGTCTTACACTCGTCAGAAGAAACGCCCATTGTCCTTTTTCAACATAAATTTGTCTTTATTTGTAACTAATTTCTTGTATTAATTTATTTTATACATAATATTTAATAGAAAAAGTATTTTAAAATTAATTAGTGATATTAATGGACCAAATTTAAAAAAATAAAATCTTATAAAATATGCAAATATTTTATTTTATTCATAAAAAATTCAGAATAAAGATTAATTAAAAAGTTGGTTTTTCTCAATTTTGATATTCAACAAATTGGTTTCTCTCAAAAAATTAGAGTATTATAATTATTGTCAATTTCGAAAGTAAGCAACTAAAGATAATTAATCACAATATTATTATTTTTTTCCGTCAATTGTACATTTTTTTGGTATAATAACAAATTTAACCCTCAAAGCTTATATAATTTGTAAAATTGGTTTTGATTTAACAAATTTATTTATCAACATTTACATATTTTTTTTTCAATTTGGTCATTATTTAAGAAATTTAACTCGCATCATTTACACATTTTGTCAACATTTACTTAGAATATATAAACATCAAAGGCTAAATTTGTTATCATACCAATTAAAATTATATACAATTGACAAAAAAAATCAAATATTAGCACCGTGATTAATTATCCTCAATTGCTCATTTCTGAAATTATCAGGAATTAAATTACTCTAACGTTTTTAAAGGAATAACAGAGAAAAATGTATTAAAAATTTGATTAAATTGAGATAATATGAAATTGAATTTATACACTAGTTGAAATCACTCTTGTGGATTCTTTTTAGAGTTTTTAAATTTTAATAAATTTATATATTTACTTATTTTTAATTCAAATTTAAATTAAATACTGAAAATATTAAAATAAAAAGTATATATATCTTTATGGTAATTTTAAAATACATGGATTAATGATATATATTTAAAAATATTAAATTTTAATCAAATAAATTTTAGCTTTATATATATAATTAAATAATATTTACATGGATTGGTGATATATGTTTATATATATTAAAAAAAAAAATATATATATATATATATATATATTGCTTCTTAAATTTAATTCAGATAAATGAATTTATCTAGTTGTTTTAAATTTAAATTTAATTATATAAATGTTTACGATAAATTTTTTATTTGGTAATTATTTGGTACATAAGTGGTAGAAAAAATTTATTCTATAAGTGGAGTTGAGATTTTGTCACACATTTTATTTTATTTTTTAATTTTTAAATACAATTTAACGACACATGTTAAATTTTCTATTGTTTAAGATGGGTGTTCGACTTATCGTAAGCATGTTATATAACATGACAACACCGAGCTATTGCTCGTTCAACAAATCCAACCCAATATGCCGGTATGAAACATATTGAGTTGAACTTGTCCTTTTGTATGGGAAAAGGTGAATGCTGATTAAATTGAAGTTAACTACGTTCCAATAGACCAAGTAGCTGATCTACTACGTGCTTCTTTTGGATCAACATTTATCTTCAGTGCAATATATTTAGGTTTTTTTTTGTCTCACATAATAATATTACTATAAAATTTAATTTTATCATCACTGTTATTTTTACACTAACCATAAATAAACGTACTGTTACCTCCAAAAGATTAATATTTATTGGCTATTCGATAGAGGTTTTTGAAGCTGGTGCCTGGTGAAAAGTTTTGTGCTCATAAATTGCTAATATGTAAAAACACGTTACCTAATGGATTTTTTTTTTTTTAAATAAACTTGGTGCTACCTTAATGGATGAAAACGTCGTATCATTAAAAATTCAAGAAAAATTATATTACTGGTTTATCTCGATAGGTTATTGGTTTAATTGAATTGTTTGATTTAACTAAATAAATCATTAAATAATTTAAAAAAATTGGGTTAACTAGTTTTTTTGTTAGGTTCGATTGGTCTGTACCAATTCACGAGTCAACTGATGTAATAGATTTTTTTAAATCGTTATCCTAATCGATTCCAATCCATCAGGTTCAATCAGTCGGTCTGATCCGATTCAAACATCATTGGCAATGTTAACTTTTTGGAATAATATGTTTAACGATTTCCAACCGTATGTATCAACTAGGTAAAAAAAAAAAGTTTAGTACTAACTAGGTACAAATAGATAAAGGTGTTTCATGGGTCGAATCTAATATGATATTAATACATTTTATATTTGTTCAAGTTTTAATTGACTCGAAATATGTGCCTGGATTTTTGCCAAAGTTTACTCATATTTGTAAACGGTTAAGGGCTAGTTTACCATTTAGGTTAAAAAGTGTTTTTTGGAAAGTTTGATAGTGTTTACTATTACTGTCAAAAAGTATTTTTGAAAAGATAAAATATTAATTTTAGACATTATATTATTAGGTAAAATATTTAATAAGGGATAAACAGGTAACTTCATTAAAAAACGCTTTTCCAAAAGCCAAATATTCTGGCGTAGGTTAAAATCCCAATTTAAAATCAATGTTTGGTTTGAAAAATTGCTTATTTACCAATTTTTTTAGGTAAACTATTAAAATAGTCACTTTTGTTTGTCTCGGGTTACATTCTAATCACATATGTTTGAAATGTTACGTTTTAGCCACTTACGTTATCATGTTGTAATATTTTAGTCACTGAGTCTTTAATTGCCATTAACAGTGTAACAGTAAACTAAAGTGGCACGTTACATCATCATTTCAAACGAAAATTTTAGGTTAAATTCTACAATTGGTCCCTGTTTTTTTATTTTAAGCAATTTAATTTTTTTCTTTTATGTTCTTTTAACTTTCCTTTTTTTTTTCATTATCTTTTGCTTCTCCCTCTGTTTTCCTCTTTCTTCACTTCTTTTAATGCAAATTTTTTATGTTTTCCATTTGTTAAAATTAGTCCACAAGCTCATCTCACTTGAAAAAATTAAATTATAAAAAAAAAGAAGTGTAGGGACTTATTTTAACAAATGAAAAATATAGAAAAACCACGTTAAAAGAAATAGAGAAGGGAGGAAAAACAAAGGGAGAAGCAGAAGAGAATGAAAAAAAAAAAAAGAAAGTTAAAAGAACATAAACGAAAAAAATTAAATTGCCCAAAAAAAAACGAGACCAATTGATAAATTAACCTAAATTTTTTATTTGAAATGATGATTTAATGTGCCATGTCAGCTTAACGTTATACTGTTAACGACAATTAACGGCTCAGTGACTAAAATGTTACAACGTGATAACATAAGTGACTAAAACGTAACATTTCAAATATAAAGTGACTAAAATGTAACTTGAGGTAAACAAAAGTAACTATTTTGATAATTTAGTCAATTTTTTTTATTTGAAATCAAGGTTTAAGTTAAAAAAGTGTTTTTGAACATTAATGGTAAACAAAGCCTAATTCAAATCTGACATATATTTTAAACGTGTCTAATTTTGTTGTCTAAGCACATTTTTTCAAGTCTTATACTTTTATCCAAAGCATTTCGTATTACATATCTTGAGTAGATTTTTGGGCTTAAACATATAGCTTAGGGTGATTTTTAAATGGCTTATATACAAATCTAGCCCGCAAAGTATGCCATGTTTTTCATTTAGGTACTTAAATTTTGCTATCCAAACTAGTACCTAAATTATTAATCAAGTCTCATTTTACTCAAAAAAATGTTTGACGTCCAACAAAAATATGCCACGTATCATGTTCTTATTTATTAATATCATTGTTTGAAGTAAAATAAAATAAAATTTATAATTTATGTACCACTTTTGAGCCTGAAAAAAAGCAAGTTTATTTTTTATTAAAAATTATTTACTTAGCAAAATATAATTAGAGTCCACTTGAAGTACACAATTTTTTCATAAATCAGTGTAACTTTAATAACCAATCATTTAATAAAAAAAGATTATTTAAAATTAACTATAAATAGATTTTCAAAATAAATGAATTTTTAAAATCGATTTTAGTTCCTTTTAATTCGAATAAAATTTAATATAAATAAAAAATATTTTAAAATTGATTTGACTTATACCTGTCGTACACCTGTAGTTTCTGTTTTTGGGTGAAAAAAACAGAAAACACCGTCAGACCGGCAGCCTGCATTCACTGAGATCCATAAGCCAAGAAAATGCCTGCCTACCTGCCTCCTTGCCCTCCTATAATTACAAAGTAATTAAAAATAAAAATGTCGAATTTTACTATTAATTTTTTTAAAAAAAGTCAAATTATTTTTTATACAATATAAAAATATTTATTAAAATGTTAAATTTTTAAACATTGTGGTTTGCAGGTAATTCATGTGCAATTCAATTCATGATATTTTTTTAAATTTTTATAATTTAATTTGAATTATGATTTTTTTATAACTTTTAAATTGTTTGTTGAAATGGAATATAAGAAAAAATATTGTCGTACCAACATAAAGTATACATGAATTGTTATACCGAAATTATTAAAAAATATTATTTGTATGTTTTTGTGTCTTTTTACTGTTCGTATTCATGGTCCGTTATTACCTATTTTAACAATTTCATCTCCAAAGTTTAAATTTGTGTTCTCGCATTTAAAATATAATGTAGAGGCAACGCTAGGGGATTAGCACCCTAAAAAAAAAAAATTCAGTTCAACCCCTCTAAAAATAATAAAATTGCACTTTACCCTCTCAAATATGAAAATAAAATCTATTTAGTTTCTCAAAAAATACATGGTAAAATTACATTTGAATCTCTTGAAAATTTTATAATTCAATTCCAGCCCCCAAAGTCTCTAACTTTATCATATAATATATCTTCCCAACATTTATTTATAAGTATTTCTATTAAAAATAATTTAACTGTTTTTAAAAATTAACAATCAAATTTAATTGAAAAAGAAAAAGAAAACAAATGCGGAAAAGATATACATATTGGAGATTAAATTAAACATTACACATTTAAAGGAAATAGAATCTTTTACCTCTCCACTTAGATTATTTTCCAATGACTAATTCAATTAATAAAAAAGGGTAAAAAGTAAAAAATCTAAAAGGGAAAAGGGAAGTAATCTCTCCATGGGTTGGGCTGGAAATTTTGCCCCAACCCGTCTGTTAGTGTTAAATTTTTTATATATTTTTTTAAAAAAATATAATACATAAAAAATACTAAAAACACTAAAATAAATATTTCCCGATAAATTAAAAATAAATTTTAAAAATTATACTTAAATAATATTAATATAAGTGCAACTTAACAATCAAATATCTCTAAAATAATAATAAAATTAACAATAAAATAAGATTGCCACAGAAATAACAACAAAACAATAATAAAACAACATATTTTTCTCCTTTTTATAATTTCAAGTAGAGCCAGGGTTAAAAAAACTTACCCAAAGCCGAATTTATTTTCTAATTGAGTTCTATTTTTTATTTAAACTTATTTTTTAAACCTATACATTTTTTTAAATTTTCCCACTTTTCAATCGGGCCACCCGGTTAAAAGGAAAAAAAAGAGAGAAAGTACAAACAAATTGAGATGGGATTTGTGGGACAATTCAGGTGGGTGGAGTGAAATAGAAGGAAAGGAAAATGAAATCCAAAATTCAGACGTCAATCCCGCCTTCAATTTCTCCCTCACTTCTCCTTCCTTTCTGAACTAAAAAAATAAAGCTATTTTAGTAATAAAAAAGATAAATAATTAAAAGAAAAAGCTGAAGCTGTTTTTCCCTCTCTTTTAACGACATTCATCACTGCATTTATTGTACCCTCAAAGGTCCCACAATGTGCCTTTTCAATTTTTCCACTAATTATTTATATAAATCATTTTATTAAGGTTTAATTCTCCTTAAACTCTTTATACTTTTTTCATATTTGAAATTTAGTCCTTAATCTCAGTTCAGTCGGTATTATTACTATTATAGTAATGAGGACACGGATTCAGATACATTTAACTATTTTTTCTTTCAATTTAAATGATGGGAATGGGTTATAGGCAATGATTTTTAAACCATATACACTCTCTATATCTTAATCTCAGTTCAGTCGGCATTACTACTATTACAATAGTTAAGATGATGTGAGTTCAGATACACTTAACTATTTTTTCTTTCAATTTAAAGGATGAGAATGGGTTATGGGCAATGATGTTTAAACCAAATACACTCTCTATATCTTAATTTCAGTTTAGTCGGCATTATTGCTATTACAGTAATTAAGAGGACGTGGGTTCATATGCACTTAAGTGTTTTTTTCTTTCAATTTAAAAGGATGGGAATGGGTTAGGGGCAATAATGTTTAAACCAGATTAAAAATCAACTGAGATACTAATTCGAAAAGTCATTAAATCAGTTGATTCGAGGATCAATACAGACCAATTAAATTGATAAATAGATGCCCAAAAGCACCTAAAAATAGTTTCTATTATCATCGAAACAATTCATAAAGTGAGTTTCAAATGAATGGAGAAAAAGAGATTAGTGAAAAAGTTATGAATGTATGACCACCTTCCTTGTGCTGCTTTTCAAGCATCAAAAGAATCAATTTCTATACTCTTTTTTTTTTATCCATAGATTTAAGCAATTCATACAGGTAGACAAATAAAATCGGTACGATTCATTTATATGTAAGTGTCGGATATGAATATATGTTTAATATAATTAAGTTTAATTTTTTTAGAGATTTTATATATATTTATAGTGTTATATTTCGGCATTCATAAATAAATAAACAAAAACGAATCTACTTAAAATAAAAAAATTGCAATTTAATCTCTTCATAAATAATAAAATTATAAGTAAATATATATAATAATATTAAACTTTGACCCATAAAAATATAAAAAAATTCATTTAATCCATTCAAAAATTTATAATTTAATTCTAAACCAATGAAAACTACTTTGCTTTGTGATGACTTAAAGTTACAATCTTTTTCCTTCTCTATCATAATCAAATACCCTAACCAACCAAAATAAATCTAATTAAACCCTACTTTTTTATAAGAATAAACATCCAAAACCTTGGTTTGTTCATAAAAAGAATAGATCAAAATTTTTAAAAATATCAAATTAAGTCATTTTAGGTTTAATTTTATGGAATCATGCTTAGTATTTTTCGTCTCTATCTCTAACTTTATTTTTAGTTTTTCACATAAATTTTTATTAGTGTAAGTTATTTTAATATTATTTGACCTATAAATTTAACCTAAAAATAGCCCCCTCTCCATTTTAATTAGTAGTTTTTATAAGTTTTCAGAAAATTTTGTATTTATGTTTTGAGGATTCTTATTTCGAGTTTTGGGATTTAGTTTTATCTCCATCTTTTGTAGTTCTCGTTTTTAATGTTTTAGTGAAATTATCTTTACCTGTAATTTATCATCATTTTCGAAGGAATTTTTTCACGTAAAATATTTGTATTTGGTCTTTTTAATTTTTTCGTTCTTTAACTTGATTGTTGCTTAACTTGATTTATCCTCAAAAAATTAAAAAAAAATTTTATTTCAAATATTTTTAAAATTTATACTAAATAAAATCATTTTTTTATTAATTTAAATATTCAAATCCATCTATATTTGAATATTGCTATATGCCAAACAATGCAAGTTGACTATGAAGATTTGGGTGATTCTGTATGCTTTTGGCTTGAATTTTTAACCTAAAAATAAAAAAATAAAAGAGTAAAGCCAAGAAATTTCCTACTGACCAATTTGTCTATATATACATGACAGGAGTATGTCTTTTTTTTTTTTTAAATATATATATATATATATATATATTTAAAACAGAGGTAAGATTTTGAATATGTTTGAATATTACTAGTTTTGTCTTAAGCTGCAATATTTTTCAAA
This sequence comes from Gossypium stocksii, assembly GCA_020496765.1. Taxonomy (NCBI): domain Eukaryota; kingdom Viridiplantae; phylum Streptophyta; class Magnoliopsida; order Malvales; family Malvaceae; genus Gossypium; species Gossypium stocksii. The sequence goes on from CM035621.1 coordinate 114,553,708, forward strand.
GGACAAATAAGAAATTAACTATAAAATAATAAGGACCAGAGAAAAAGTTGGACTGAGAAGGCACCGACAAATTATTTTACTTTAAAGGGTTAGTAGTTAATATTTATATACATATGGTAGAGAAATACTCATATTATACATGCCCGTATTATGTTTGAAGGGAGTTGCTCAGATCAACATCATTTGGTCATCAGATTAATTACGAAGATTCGTTTTATTTTCAAATGTTAATATACATACACATATTATATTTAAAGGGAGTTGTCCAAATGAACATCATTTAGTTATCAGACTGATTACGAGGATTCATTTTATTCTCGAATGTTGATATACATGCACATATTATCTTTAAAGGGAATTGTCCAAATGAACATTATTCGGCCATCAAACTAACTACAAAGGTTTGTTTTATTCTCGAATGTTGATGTTAACAACGAGTGAAAAACTGTTTTTTTTCAATAATGTTATTTTTTAAGTTTGAACTTTGAATTTGTTTTTTTTTTAGTAGTACAAATTATCTTGTCATTACAACACAAACATTTTTTTATAGTCTTAACTCGATTGGTATAATTATTGTTGCCAATGCAGGAGGACGAGAATTCAAGTGCGCTAAAGCGGATTATCCTCCTATTTATGGATTAGGAATGAACTATGAGTAGTTCTAGGTATTGTGTCAAAATCTATAATGAAACTGTTTAAAAAATTATACGTAGAAATCCATCACATTTGACAATTTTGCGGCAATATCTTTTTTTTTTGAATCAGACTAATAATTGAATCAATCTCATTTTAGGTTTTGATCATATAACCATAACCCGTTCCATCCATAAATAGGAGGATAATATGTTTTAATGTCCTCAAACTCACATTCTCCTGTATTGATAATAATAATCATGCTGATCGAATTAAAACTTCATACGAATTAAAAAAAAAGTATTTGTTTGCAGCTTTAGTGTTGAAATGATAATTTATGTATAACAATAATAAAAAGAAAAGCATGATGGAGATTGTCACATATTTAGAATCCCAACCATGCAAGAATTAGAGATACCCAATTTCACCCATTGGTCATGAAAATTTAAAAGAAAAGGAGACAATTCTACAGCCTTTTTACTCATTTCATTTGGAAGGAGTGGAGAACAGCAATCATTAACACAACCACAGCCCCACCCATACTCACATTTCCCCCTTTTTCACCTTTAATCATTTCATATTCCCCCATCCATCACATAATTATTTAATAACCAAGGGCCTAAATACAATATAACCCTTTAAACAACCTTTTTTTTACTTAAATATTTATTTCTTAAAAATAATATTTCAACTATCAATTATTTTATTTTAATTAAAATACAATACTAAACGTATCACATGTCACATTCTTACGGGATGTCATACACGAATATCACTTTTGATCAAGAAAACTTTAAGTGCCACGTGTCGCTTATATTATATGGGTTTTGTTCAATTTTTTCGGATTAATTCAATTTTTTTTTGGTTCTTTGTTCGTCGTGTTGGCTGGATTCTATATTGTAATTGACTAGACATATATTTGCATTTATATTGTACTTATATCTGCACTGAAAAATAAAAAATACTATAAAGGTTCTTGTACTAAGAGTTAAATTGTCTTTTGTCTCATTTACTAAAAAGTTGTCAAATTAATCCCTGTATGTTAGAAATTAATTCGTTCTATTAAAAATTTCACCAATTTATATTATTAAAAACTGGTGTGACTAACGAAATAATCAAAGTGGCACATAGACCTTCTGTTTATATACAATAACTAATTTATTCATTTTTTAATAAATAAGACAAAATATAATTACCATCCTAATACAATTTTTTTTTCAGGTAGTGAAACATTAAAAAGAATGAAGGGTAGAATATTGTAATTTTTTATTATAATTAACATAAAATTACGAAACTACCCACTTCCATTCCCTTCTTTGTGGAGTAATCTTATTTATTTATTAATTATATTATATTTAAAAAAAAAAAACACTCTTTCCTTTCCCTTCCTTCCCGCTCAAACAAACCAAAAAATGAATTCCCATTCCTCGCTTCAATTCCTCTTGTTTCTCTCCCTTTCCTCCCTTTTCCTTTCCCTTTCCTCCTCCACTAACGACACCGATACCCTCACTCTCTTCCGCCGTCAAGCCGACACTCATGGCAGCCTCATCTTCAACTGGACCGGCCGCGACGCTTGTTCCTCCGCCTGGCACGGCGTCGTTTGTTCCTCAACCGGTCGTGTCATTTCCCTCTCACTACCTTCCCTTTCCCTTCGTGGTCCCATTACTGCTCTTTCTCTTCTAGACCAACTTCGTATCCTCGACCTTCAAAACAATCGTTTGAACGGCACCGTTTCGCCGTTAACTAATTGTTCTAACCTTAAACTAGTTTATCTTTCCGATAATGATTTCTCCGGAGACATCCCACAGGAAATTTCGCGTCTCAAAAGGTTGCTCCGACTTGATTTATCAAACAACAACATACGAGGCAATGTTCCTAAAGAAATCTCTGGTTTGAAACGGCTTATTACTCTCAGGCTTCAAAACAATGCATTAACCGGCGAAATCCCAGATTTCTTTTCTTCTCTTAAAAGCTTAAAAGAGCTTAATTTAACCAACAATGAGTTTTTCGGGCGGTTACCTGGAAGTTTATTGAAAAAATTCAGTGAAAAAAGCTTTGTAGGTAACGAAGGTCTTTGTGGATCAAACCCATTTCCGGTTTGTTCTTTTACAGGTTCTCCACCGGTGGATACGCCGACCCAAACAGTTCCATCGAACCCAAGTTCAATGCCGAGAACACCTATAATCGAACAAGACAGACCCAAAGCACATAAAGGGTTAACCCCTGGTGCTATAGTTGCAATTGTTGTGGCGAATTGTGTGGTGTTTTTGGTAGTGGTTTCTTTTGCAGTGGCTTATTTCTGTGGGAGAAACAATGGGGAAATTGTTTGGAGATCCGGGAGTGATGTTGGGAAAAGGAGTAGCTATGGAAGTGAAAAGAAAGTATATGCAAATGGTGGATTACCGGAGCCTGACAGTGATGGAACCAATGCAACAGATAGGAGTAAGCTTGTTTTTTTCGAACGAAGGAAACAATTTGAATTAGAAGATTTGTTGAGAGCTTCAGCTGAAATGCTTGGGAAAGGAAGTTTAGGAACAGTTTACAAAGCAGTGCTTGATGATGGCTGTACTGTTGCTGTCAAGAGACTTAAAGATGCAAATCCATGTCCAAGGAAAGAATTTGAACAATACATGGATGTAATTGGGAAAATTAAGCATCCCAATGTTGTGAAATTGAGAGCTTATTATTATGCTAAAGAAGAAAAGCTTCTTGTTTATGATTATCTCCCTAATGGTAGCTTGCATTCACTTCTTCATGGTAATGTCACTAAACTCATCATTTAAATGCATTGAGGGTTTTGATGGGAGTTTAATTGTTTACCCTTTTTTGTGTTTGAAAAACAGGGAACAGAGGACCGGGGAGGATTCCATTGGATTGGACTACAAGGATCAGTTTGGTTTTAGGTGCAGCTCGTGGATTAGCAAAGATTCATGAAGAGTATAATACACCAAAAATCCCACATGGAAATGTGAAATCTTCTAATGTGTTGCTTGATAAAAATGGGGTTGCTTTAATTTCTGATTTTGGGTTGTCTTTACTTTTAAATCCTGTTCATGCTATAGCTAGATTAGGTGGATATAGAGCTCCTGAACAAGCTGAAGTAAAAAGACTGTCTCAAATGGCTGATGTTTATAGCTTCGGGGTTTTATTGTTAGAAGTGCTTACGGGGAGAGCTCCATCGCAGTACCCTTCACCGACTCGGCCTCGAATCGAAGACGAAGAACCGGCAGTTGATCTTCCGAAGTGGGTTCGATCCGTTGTTAAAGAAGAGTGGACAGCCGAAGTGTTCGATCAAGAGCTTTTGAGGTACAAAAACATCGAGGAGGAACTCGTTTCTATGCTTCATGTGGGGTTAGCATGTGTGGTTCCTCAGCCTGAAAAACGGCCCACGATGACCGAAGTGGCTAAAATGATCGAGGATATCAGGGTGGAACAATCACCTTTAGGGGAAGATTACGATGAATCGCGCAATTCGATCTCGCCTTCCATTGCTACCACTGAAGATGGAATTGCTGGTTACTGATCTTTTCATTGCCATTTTGCTAATGGTAAATTAATTTCCATCCTTTTATATATGCATGATCTCTTTACTGCAAATTCATCACTCTGTTCTTTTTCTGGTTCTTTCTTAGATCCTATTTGGTTGGTTTGTGTTTCTTTGTAATATTTTTTAAGTCTCTTGTGTCTGCTTGTTGTTGCTGGTTAGTAATGTAATTTTTGACAATTTGAACTAGTTTACCAATTATATATATCCAAAGTATAAACTCAAAGCTTAGTCTAATTGATTCATGCGATCACCGATTTACGAATATGATCTTGTTCATATATAAAAAATATTACAAAATAATATAAATATAAAATACATGTGATACATTATATATAATTGTACAATTATTTTATCAATCAGTCAGTTTTTAACATTTAAAATCGTAAGGATCTGAACATCTAAACATGAGAAATAAATGCACATTAAGGATTAGCTTTACACCAAGGCGACAGGCAATTTCAGGTTTCCCTAGTAATTGGCATTGCCAAGAAGGGTTAATGTCAATTTTAGTTTTTGGTAATTAGGTCGGTTTTTATATTTGTATATATATATATATATATATATATATTAAAAAATTTGATAATTAAGTTTATTTTATTATTAAATTTAGATTTTATCAAAATTTAATAACATGATATTTTGAGATTATGCTATGTCATCGTTTGAAAAATTATGCTACCTGAGTTATAAAAGTCTTACCCAAGGTTTGACCCATTTTTTAAACGAGATTTTTTTTGTTTAAGCCCATTTTTCGGGCTTATATTTTTACTCAATCTCTCATATTTTTTAGGTGGTCCGGCTCATAGACAAGTCTAACGTAGGGTGAGATTAATTACTAAAGAGGTGAGATTAAAATTAGTGGTAAAATGCGTGTTTGGATTTAAAAGCAGAGGTGACAATGAGATTAAAATAAAAGATAGGTTATAGTATAAGTTTAATCACTTGTGAATTATTTAAATCACGTTTTAATCATCAAATTTTATAAATCACTACAGTTAACATTTTCTATAATAGTCTCATTTATCTGTTAAGATTTTGTCTGTTATAGAGAGGTGGCTGTTTTATACCTATAACAACTTACTGTTATAGAAAAATAATTGTTGTAAACCTACAATAAAATTTATATTATGAATTTCCATCAAATAAATAAAGCGGGAATCAAATCAACAAAATTAAAAGACGTATAATAGGTACATGTGTTATTGCTTTTATGCTTTACTTTATATTCATTTCACGTGAGTTGTTAATCTAACAAGTTTAATTGATCGGTATGAGTTATCAAAATAAATTAAATAATTTGTCTTGGGTTATTAAATTCAAATAATCACTTTATAAATTTATGATGTTCGGAATTAATGGTAGAATATTTAATTAACTTAATATTTTTAATTTCGTTCATTAAAGATTATTTTTATTTAATAAAATAACGGTTAATAGATTTTTTCATGTGAGAATTTAAACAAAAATTATTGAAATAATATTTTAATTAAGATCAGTTTTATTACGGCCCCCTCATCAATATTTTTGGCTTTACCCTTGCTATAGTTGTTATAAATGAAAAGTTATTATAGAAAGTTAAAATAAAACATAGAAAATAAATTTTACTAAAAAATTGATTGTTATAGCGAAATGTTGTTATATCAAATGACCGTTATAGAGAGAGATTGATCTTTCATGTTATATAATTTTGAGATCTCTATGAAATTTCAATAACGGGTAGTCATATTAGATGGTAACTAAATCTGAAATCAAGCTAGACCATACCTTTAAATGAGGGACAAAGTTCTATCAAATTTACATTTTTCATTCATTAGACTCAAATCCGAAACTTTACTCAAAAGCAAGAACAAATACAAGGGAGCAGACAGGGACTTGGACCCTCAAAAAAAATAGAAAATTGTAGTTTTAATCTCTTACAAATGATCAAATTATAAATTAATATAAAGTAAAATTACACTTTAACGTCTGACAAATAAAAAATTTTATTTAATCCCTTAAAAAATAATAAATTAATACATAATAAAATCTATTTTGAAACCTTAAAATTTTATAATTCAATCTTATTGAGATGTGAGTTATATATTTATACATCTGTGTTACATTCATATACTTCTTAAAATTAGAGGTGTTCATGGGTCGAGTTCGGGTCGAGTCTAAACTTGATATTAATATATTTTATGTTTACCTAAGCTTGGCCTGACCCGGAATATGAGCCTAAAATTTTGCCCAAACTCACCCATATTTGCAAAAGACTAACCCAAACCTATTTTAGGCTCGCTCATTTTTTATAATATTTATATTTATATTATCTTATTTTAATATTTAATAATTTTATACATTTTTATATAGTCATCTTAAATTATTTTAATGTTTACATTAGAATAATATTATATATCTAGTATAAGTTTCGTTTTTTAAATGTGTTCTAAATTATAGAATATATAGGAAAATAACATAATATAAAATATTATAGATTCTAAAACGGGCTAGGCTTAAACATTAAATATTCAAGCCCAAAATTGATCTATATTTTAAATGGACTTATTTTTTAACCAAACTCATTTTTTAAACTTAATACTTTTATCCAAACTCTTTCAAATCTCGGACGAACTTTCGGATATGAACGGGTAGCTCAACTTAAATATACTTAAAATTAATATTCGTGAGATTTAAATTTAACTTGATTTTGGACTTGTTTGGGGGTAAAAGACAAAAAGAGCCCATTTCGAGGTTGGAATTAACACAAGAAAACGTGGCCAACCAAACACGTCCCAACCCAACCAACACAACACAACACCGTTAATAAAAAGTAGAAGAACATGCCCATTTTTTGGTACTTCAGTTTCTAACTTTCTGTTAACTCCCACTCACGTTGCCCTTTTGCCAGTTCCAAAACGCAAACATCACTCTCGCCTACTCGCCCCCAACGCACGTGCACCTACCCCCGATAGCCTATTATTCTTAAATCAAAACTCACTCAATTTTTAATTTTAATTATTATTAATTTTGTCTTGGTTAAAATTTGCCATAAGTTTTTGTATTTTTTTAAAATTTATAATTTAGTAATTGTATTTTTATTTTTAAAAGTGCAATATTTTTTTTTAAATTTCAAAATTTAAGTCTAACTATTGATATTATTTTTTATGGTATAATATCAAAAATAGCCTCTAACGTTTGGTTGTTTGATCACTTTGACCATTTATGGTTTTTTTGGAGCACTTTTAACACCTAACATTTTTTTGTCAAATTAATCTATTTTTAACAGACATGCTGATTGTTAATTGACTAATGGCCAACATTGACTGTTGACATGGCGGTTCAAATGTAATAAAATATTGACGTGGTACTATTTTGTCTTATATGTCATGTCAGCAAATGATTTTAAAATTATTAAAATTGTTTTAGTTACATGGCTACAAAATGAATTTTTTTTATTTCAAAATATCACACCAACAAATTTAATAATAAGAACGTTTTGAAAATGTTAACATAATTACTAATTTTTATTTCAAAATTTTAATAATTTAATAAAAAGACTAAATTCCTAAAAATAAAAATATAAAGACTAATTACTAAGTTTTCAAAAAAATAAAAACTTATGACATATTTTAGTCTTTTAGTTAACATAATTATTTTAGTAAAATATAGATATTAATTTTTCATAAAACTCTTTTCAACATAAAAAAAATTCATGTGAACCTTATGAGTTGAAAAAAAAAATTATATATAAAAAAAATCAGTCAATTATTATTTTTTATATCCACAGTCATTAGTTTGACTAGAATAGTCAACACCAACTAGTTAGATTAATTGATAATTAATTATGCACATTTCCAATGTGGATTAAAATAATTGCATAATAAATTTATTAAATATTAACATGAAAATTAATTTTGGAATTTAATTAAAATGGTAAAATTAAAAGAATGATTGTTATAGTGTATTGGATTTAAATTCTATTAATATAATTATATTTTTATGTATTTTATATAAAATATATTAAAATAGTAAATATTGCTTTGTAAAAAAATTGAGTTGAGACTCAGTTGGTGAGCAACACTAATTAGCCATAGCTTCAACGTATAATATAAACGTTATAATTAACAAGTATTGAATGCAATGATAAGATAAATTATATATTTAAAAAATGAATGTAAATTCAAATCTTAAAGACGATGTCATAAGGAATGACAAACTCAAACATAAGTTGTAACACGAATATAAAAAATACAAAAAAGAAGATTTCGACAAATTTACAGACTTTAATTTCTTTAAACATGTAAAAGTACAATGAGGGTCTCTGTATTAAGAGTCGAATTGCATTTTGCCCGTTCTACTAAAAAATAGACAAATCAATCTCTATATGTTAGATCAGATATCAAATGGGTCATTTGTTAAAAAATTCATCCATTTATACTGTTAAAAATTTGTCCATATACATTATCATGATGCACATGTGACACACCATGTATCATTATCTGATCACTAGTTTTTAACAATATTTGTGAATGAAGTTAAAAAGTTTTTAACTGAAATGACCAATTTACTTTTTGAACTAATGTATAGAGACTAAGTACGGTTAATTGAACCGAACTAGTATTAACCGAACTTTTTAATTCTTTAACCGTTAACCGAACCAAAATATTTTGATTAATTCGGTTAGTTAACCGAAATTTATATATATTTTTGTTAAAATTAGTAAAAAACATATAAAAAATATAAATTGATATTGTTCGTTTGACTGAATTAGTAATAGCCTAATACATATAATATATAATATTATTTATTAAGTTCGGTTAATTCGATTAATTACCCTATTTCAAACTAAATTAACCGTTAATTGAAATTCTAAAAAACCTTTAATCGACCTCCAATTTAACTAGATCAGTTAACCGACTGATTAACTAAATTAGATCAGTTCGATCCGTTAATTCAATTTTAACTGAAGTTTAAACACCCCTAATAGAGACTACTTTACTTATTTTTTAAATAAAAAAAAACAACATACAATCCTACTTCTATTACTTTCCCCACAATATTTTTAGGCTTTAATCCATTATCCAGTCCATCCAATCAAATCCATTTCGTTTTCAACACGCGCGACACGTTTCGATTGGGCAACCACGGTTTAACAACACCTATCAGAACATCACCAGCTGTTTTAGAAACTAACCGCTGGTACTGTGCACGTGAAAAACATAGAACAAATCATAATCTTCTTACCCATCTACCACCGATCGGGTACCCGTTTTCTATCTGGATCCATTCTATTTTTTTCTTTAAATTTATATAAATATCTATCTATAACAATACTCATAAATTAGATATATTGACTCCTTTTTTTGTGGTCGAAAAATTATGGTTTTTTTTAAAACATTTTTTAAAAAATATTTACTATTTTTTAAAAGATAAATAGATATTTTTAAAAGGACAGTTGGATTTAAAAAAATAAATTTTTATACTATTTGATTCGTGATACCAATTAAGGTCTTGTTTGATAATCATTAAAAATTAGCAATTTAATTAGGAAGCAACAAATATTATTCTGAATGTATTTATGTCTTTTTGGGTAATTTGATAAATTTTAAAAAATACATACGCAACATGTGAATTATAAGATTTGAATTCAATATATTATGGCATTGACTATTTCAGCCAAACCCGCATTTCAATTTTAACACGAGAATTGTTTGAAGACACAATAGGGATGTGTTTGGATGTCACGGAATTATTAATGAAAGTGTAATTAGTAGGGTAGTAATTACATCATCTTATAATTACAAGAAATTCTAATTCACTAGACGTGTTTGACTCGTAGAGTGTAATTATATTGTAATTTCCTATGCCATATTTAGTAGTTTAAACTGTAATTACACAATTATATAATTTCAAATTCTAAAAAAAATCAATAATATTTAATAAAAATTCCTTTATACAAAATAATACAAAATTTAAAAAATCATCGAAAAAATTTCTATAATGCAATTATTATAAAATTAAGAAGAAAAATAAATATTCTAAGCAATTTTATCTAATTACATAAGCATTTTATATTTGTAGGTTTGTTCCTAAAAATAATTAATAATAAATATTATGTAACTTAATTAGTTATTTACTATATCAAAATGAAGGGATGAAGCCGGAAAATTTTTGTAGGGGGCTGAAATGAAATTTTAATTTTTAATAATCTATATATTTATAATTTTAAAGGATTAAATTAAATTTTTATAATTTTAGGGAGCTAAAGTGTAATTTTATATTTACTAATTTAAAATTTTCTAAAGAGTCAAAATAACAATTTTCTATTTTAGGGGCTGGTTCCTGCCACCCCCTTGAATTCACCTTTGTCAAAATGTATAAAAAATTATCTCCCATCAATACAAATTTTAAATTATTTAAATGATGATAACAAAATAACATATAATTATATTTTAAAATAGAATATCTCTTAAAATTAAATAATATTATTATATGAACATATTTTTTAAAATTTAAATCATGTACGAAGATGTTAGAAAGTCACGGATTCTCGTATTAATTAGTTCAAATCAAATAAATTATTAAAATTTTAAAAAATTACTAAATCTGATAATCACTAATTTAGTTAGTTTTTAGCTTAGTTTAATTTAGACTGTACCAATTTTTGTTTTAATCAGTATTATAGGTTCTTATTATAGATACTTTTTTTTATATAATGCTTAAAATTATCCGTATTCTCTCCCCAACCTTTAAATAAGAGGGCAATGTACTTTAATCTATTCGAATCCACATTTTTCTACACTGACAATAAAATCGAACTACACCCGAATATTTGATGTGGACTCAATTGAAAACATATATTTTTAATTACTTTCGGTCCATTCCAATCCGAAATTTTGCAAACAAAATAAAATATTTCGGATCCAAATTTGACCCGAGTCAGAAGAGAAAATTAAAAAAAAAAAAAAAAAAAAAAAAAGGTAAAAAACCGAATGGTTGTGGTGGACCGGCACCAGGTTTCCTGTACTTCCACAAAAAAGAAAGTTTTACTCTCAAGAGCAAAAGCATATTCTTTGATTTCAAAGCGTTTAATTTTTAAGGGAAAATAATCAAGGCTCTTTGTTAGAGGATTCTCTGTCAAAGGAAAATCGAACTGTTTTTCTTTCTGTTTTAATCGGCGAAAAAGAAAATGCATTCGACTCATCTATTACTCGAAGAGCCAATCAGGATGGCTTCAATCCTGGAGCCATCGAAGGCTGTAAGTTTTTCAATTTCAATTCAATCTGTTTTTAGGTTGAAGCTGTTCGGATCCGAGTAGATTTGGATTTTGATTCGTTTTTTTTTTTTTTCCATTTTTCTCAGAGCTTTTTTCCGGCAATGACGAAGATAGTGGGAACTTTAGGTCCAAAATCTCGATCCATTGAAGTCATTTCCGGTTGCCTTAAAGCTGGAATGTCTGGTACTGTATTTGTTGCATCCATCTTCATTTTATAATTACGTATTGGAATTTGTTGCCTCAAACTCTAGTTTTATACAATTTTCTTGTTTTGGATAGTGGCTAGGTTCGATTTCTCGTGGCATGATCCGGCGTATCATCAGGAAACTTTAGAAAATTTGAAGGCTGCCGTTAAGCTCACTAAGAAGCTTTGTGCGGTATATTCTTTGTATTTTGATTGATATTTGTTAGTTATTTACTTTTTCTTTGCTTCTTTGCTCTGTTTTAATGCGAAGAATTAAGTGTAAACTTTAGCTTTCAGCTGGAAAGAGCATCTTTTTGAAAAGTTTTTTTTATGTGAAGTTTGCGAGCAATTTTGTGGCTTACTCCAGAAGGAGGGAGTTGACTGTCCTTTGATTGCTTTGATGGAGTCATGGAGATAATGAAAATTAAGAAAATAAAGTGATTTCTATTTTTGTTCTTTTTTTTTCAGGTTATGTTGGATACTGTGGGTGCTGAGATGCAGGTTGTCAATAAAAGTGAGAAAGCTATCTCACTTGAGGCAGATGCTATCGTTGTTTTGACACCGGATAAAGGACAGGAGGCCTCTTCAGAACTATTGCCAATCAACTTTGATGGATTGTCGATGGTACAAGCCTTGCATGCTACCTCTCATTGCATTTTGAGTATCCCATGTTTGTCACCCTTAAAAAGCATCTGCATAAGCCTTGTTTTAATGCCCTTTGGTTCCAAGGTTTAAGGCACAATGTCTTTTGATTGCTTGATTCCATTGTACATGACTGCATTTATAGATTTATATACCAAGTTCCCTTTAATTAGGGGTTGGGAAGCATGCATTTGCCATTGCACAATGATTATGGATTCTTGGTATAAGAAATTTAGCGTGTCCACATTTTCCAGTTAGTTCAAAGGAATCTGTATTTGCTGGTGGTTGTCCTGTTTCTTCATTCAACCTTATGATAAAGCCATCAAATTGGATTTTTTGCAGGCAGTGAAGAAGGGAGACACTATTTTCATTGGTCAGTACCTGTTTACTGGGAGTGAAACCACATCTGTATGGCTGGAGGTAAGTAAAGTGGAACCAGATATGAGCTTATCTTTCTCTTTGTTTTTGTGTGAATATCTTTTTCTGTTATTTGAACAATTCGTATGCACCTACCAATAGCCTAAATTGCGACTGAAAATTTGCAGGTTAGTGAGGTAAAAGGAGATGATGTGGTTTGTGTGATTAAGAACTCGGCAACATTGGCTGGGTCATTGTTCACTTTGCATGGCTCTCAAATTCGTATTGGTTTGCCTACCCTCACTGATAAAGACAAGGAGGTAAGTTTGCCCTTGATTTTTACCTTCAAAGATGAAAGTAATGGAGAAAGTAATCTCCCTCTTAGTGAGTTTTAGCTTGATGCCCTGCTTTTTTCCATGTAACTCTTTTCTGACCTGGTAATACTTACTTCAGGTTATAAGTACTTGGGGAGTTCAAAACAAAATTGACTTTCTCTCACTATCATACACACGACATGCAGAAGATGTTCGCCAAGTACTGCCTATCCTATGTTTGTTGGTTTCTTTTTTCTTTCTTTACTGTTTCTGCATTTATCTGACTGCATGATCTTTACAGGCTCGTGAGTTCCTTTCAAAGTTGGGTGACCTCTATCAGACACAAATATTTGCAAAGATTGAGAACATAGAGGTGCATTACTTGTATTTACAGAGAACAATGAGTATGCAGGTTTTGATAGCACATGCTGCTAATAAGAATATGACACTTAACGTTTTTCATTTTTCAGGGATTAAACCATTTTGATGAGATTCTTCAGGAAGCAGATGGTATCATTCTTTCCCGTGGAAATTTGGGCATTGATCTCCCACCTGAGAAGGTCGGTTTTGTAAATTGAATATGTTGTATTAGTTATTCTTCGAATAGTATCTTGTTGAATGATGGATCATATGGTCTATTCCTCCATGTTTAACCTTGTAAATGCTTATTAGCTGCCTCACAATCTTGGTCGTAGTTTCACACATGTAATTTAGTCTGATACATGGATGTAGTGTCTAATGTCATTAGAATTACTTCTTTCTTTGCAGGTGTTCTTATTTCAAAAAGCTGCTCTTTATAAGTGTAACATGGCTGGAAAGCCTGCAGTCGTCACTCGTGTTGTGGACAGTATGACTGACAACTTGAGGCCAACTCGTGCTGAGGCAACTGATGTTGCCAATGCTGTTCTTGATGGTATATTATTGTGGACTCTCCTTTGGACTTTGTTCATTGATATATCTTTCAAAGTTGGGTTTTGATGCCATATCTGATTGCCGCCACTCCAGCACCCACAATGCAGGACTTAAACACATCTTCTAATTATCCTATTTTCTTTTGGCTGTAGGAAGTGATGCGATTCTTCTCGGTGCTGAGACCTTGCGTGGATTATACCCCGTTGAAACCATTTCTACTGTTGGCAAAATTTGTGCTGAGGTAATTTCTGTCTCATAAATGTGCTTACTTGAATATTTTCGGTGTGGCTTGCTGTTTGGACTGCTTGTAGACCTGAAATGTTCTCAGCCTAGTATGCTTTTGACTCACAAAACTTGCTCATATAGACATTGTTTTTGACTTCCTAGTAGTTGTTTGGGACCTGTGCACCTATCTATATCTGGTTCATAAGGGGTAAAAAGCACTGCACTTTTTTCTGTTTTTCCCGTGGATGAAAAATGTATCCTTTGCAAGGAAGAGTCATATTCTTACCTGTTTCTCCAATCAACTTATTGTCTTCGGCTATGGTTTTACTAGCTCTAAACTAAGGGAAGCCTACCTATTTTCTCATATTCTTCCCTTGGTGATGACCCTTCTGCAGAAATTTGACTTTCTACCATGCTAACCAAAAACCTGTGTTGGTGCTTTTTTTATGCAATAGCTTATAATTCACGTATCAACTTTTGATTTGGGATTCAGATGCTTTACGTTGTTGCATATTGCATCATGATTCATCAACTGGCCATGTTTGTCTGTCTATAAGAATCATGGATCACTTAATCTTCTGTAACTGATAAAATCAGAAGTCGTTAATATTTCTAATCCATTTCCTAAGCATTTTCAGCTCTGTGTTTTTTTGTTTCTATTTAAACTTCCCAGGCAGAGAAGGTATTCAACCAGGACATGTATTTCAAGAAGACTGTCAAATATGTTGGAGAGCCAATGACCCACTTGGAATCCATTGCTTCCTCTGCGGTATTTCTTCTTTCCCAGTGCTGCACTTTGTATTCATGCCACATTAGTCTTTACCAACTTTAATTATAGCTAAACAACTGTGCATCTGCAACTTTGTTCTGATAGCATGAATTTCTTGTTTAGGTACGAGCAGCAATTAAGGTGAAGGCATCAGTTATTATATGTTTCACATCCTCAGGAAGAGCTGCTAGGTATTCCATCGCACATTTAGATTTATTTTAGTTATTACCTCCCTATTTTGTTTCTATGAACTCTAATCCCTTGTCAAAGCTGTATTACTAATGTTCTACATTATGCATACCTTGCTTCATTTATGTCGCAACTGTATTCCATGCATATACCAGATTGATTGCAAAGTACAGGCCAACGATGCCAGTTCTCTCAGTTGTCATCCCTCGCCTTAAGACGAATCAATTAAAGTGGAGCTTCAGTGGGGCCTTTGAGGTATGTCATTCACCCTGCATCCAAGAAGTCCGAGTAACCACTTAAAGTGAATTTCTCTTGTTTTATAATGATCTGCAGTAGTCATCTAACAGAAAAAGCTGGAGTAATTTTATGTTGCTAGTTAATTTTTAGTTCGGTCATCATAAGATTGTCAATGGAATGTTTATTTCAGTTTAAACATTTGTGTTGTTTCTAACGGGACTATATCTTTTTGTTGGCAATCATTCAGGCAAGGCAATCCCTTATTGTCAGAGGTCTTTTCCCTATGCTTGCTGATCCACGGCATCCTGTAAGTACTGCTTTACAGTCACTGTTACCGTGTTCTTTAAGACTAAAAGAAACTTTTATATCTATATTCTATACTAAAAGATTGTAGCAGAGAACTTATACAATTCTGTCTTGTTTTCTACAGGCAGAGTCTACAAGCGCATCAAATGAGTCAGTTTTGAAGGTTGCACTTGACCACGGGAAGGCTGCTGGAGTTATTAAGTCACATGACCGAGTCGTCGTTTGCCAGAAGGTCGGAGATGCTTCTGTTGTGAAGATTATCGAGCTCGAAGATTAAACTAATGTTAGTTGCTCTCGTTTCCGAATCTGATTTTTGAAAGCGATGAATGACTTTATATAGCACCTGTGAGGTATTGGCTCCAGGTTTTGGTGGATTTGAAATTGTGTTAAGAATGCATGCACTACTTTAAGTCTCATAAAAGGGAAATATGGCCCATAATCCCATAATCAGCTAATGGGAAAAGGCACCCCATTTTTTTGCTTGATTCAGTGGTAAATAAAGATTAGAGTACTGAAATGCAATGCTGGCTGTAATCATTAAAAAAAGGCTTAATATATAGATTGATCCCTGAACTTGACAGCTTTTCCTGAATTAGCCCCTAGATCTTTTTTTTTTATCACATTGGCCTTTAAGGTTTGCATCTGTTACACAAATTGGTTTCTATGGTTAACATAGTTAGTTTTTGAATAATTGGGTGACGTGGCTAAACATGGAGGTGACACATGGATAAACATGAGAATAACACCTCTCTTTAAAATTTCAAAAAAAAGGTCAATAATTTGATTGAAGAAAAAGTGATAGAAGAAAAAGTCCAAGGGCTAATTTGAAAAAAATTGTTAAATTTAAATGTCAATATATATTAAGCGTTAAAAAATCCCAAATGGGATATCTGTTTGACACAATAATGGGGTTTTTGTGAGCTATAGTTTGAGGGTTGATTGCTTAATGATAAATTGAGAAGAAAATGGCCACGTGGTTTATCCACTTGGCTTGATTCAGTGCACTATTTTTCATTTCTCCTAGACACGCTATTTCCCTTGAAATTTCACATGCAAAATATCTTTTAACAATAAAATTAGTCTTATTGTGTTTTTTTTTCATTAAAATGTTGTTTCACAATTCTTATATTTGCATGTACTCTAAGATTTTGACCTTAATTTAGGTTTTTTAGAATCGAATCGGTAGTCAAATTGGTTAAGTTATTGATTTGTTGATTTAATTTATTCAAACAGTTTGATTAAATAAATCATTAAAAATTAATAAAAATAAAAAAATATTAAAAATTGGTTCAATTGTTTATTCGGCCAGTTTTTTAGTCAATTGAATTGGTTTATACTAGTTCAACTAGTTCAAAGCCTTTTTCTGGATCGATACTTTAACTAGTTTGCGGTCTTTAAAAACAGCGATGGCATCGAAATTAGTTACTGTAACGGTGAGATTAAAATTAGTGTTGATATACGTATTTGAATTTAATCACAAAGGTGACAATAAAATGAATTATAATAAAAAGATAAGAATGTTCTGATTATACCCTTCACCACACCATACTCTTACCATCCAAATAGTCTTGTGATGGCACAAATTTCAATTCCAATCATATTACACTGACACTAATAAGTGATCCAAAGGAACCTTAAGCCAACCCTTTGCTCCTCTATCGGTCTTCTTCTCTATAACCTTTACAACCATCTACACCACTATAGTTCGATGATTCTCTATCCCACAAAAATAAACCGGTTCTTACTATCCACATGAAGTAATAGTAGACTAAAGGGTTAAAGATTGAAAATGTAGTTCCTCTATAACCTCTAGAACCATCTACACCATTATAGTTCGATGACTCTCTATCCCACAAGAATAAACGGGTATTTTGCTTGCATCTTTCTCCCTTTGTTGATTCCTATTATCTACATGAAATAATAGTAGACTAAAGGGTTAAAAGATTAAAAATGTTGTTGACGAAATTGTGATAATAATAGACAAGAATGATGGTTTTTTTTAATGAATATTTGTTTCGTTCCACTTTAAAGAATATCTTGACGTAAGATTCAAATAATTTTAATCTTTAATTTTGTATAGGTCTTTTTCTGGAAAACATATAGGTAATATAGGTAAATTTGAATTCTTAAAATCAAAAGCGCCTGTGGCCTAATGGATAAGGCGTCTGACTTCTAATCAGACGATTGTGGGTTCGAGTCCCACCAGGCGTGTCTATTTTTATTTTCATCAGAACTTTTTGTCAAATATCAGAAGTAGTCCCTACAGCTCACGAAGGTTCCCAATGTTATTTACTATTTTAGGTACAACCATGCGTTTATTTTTTGCATCAAAACTTTTTGGTCAAATTTCAGAGTTAATCCCTACAATTTATGAAAGTTGTAGAATTAGTCCTAATGATATTTTTAGTAAATTAAATCAAATATATGTAATATACATATTTTATTATGGTACAATACTTAGAACTAGTTATAATCTCATCCCAGCATTTAAATAAGAAGATTAACGCGCTTGAATGCCCTCGAACCCACGTTCTCTTGCAGTAGCAACAATATTGATGTTAAACGAACTAAGACTCAATTGAACAAGGTTAATATATAATTTAATTAATATACATTTCAAATATTTAATTTTAACTGAAGAAAAATATTTTTTTATGAAAGAACACATATATTTAATTTTAATTTAATTTATTTTGTAATTAAAATAGAGAAATAAATAAACTAAATAGAAAATACATAGGTAAATAATAACAATAGTGTAATTATAGTTCAATATAAATTTTGCTCAGTACACAATTCTCAATGGAGTTTATGTGAATTTCTACAAACCGAAAGGGGTAAGTGGACGTTCTTGCAAATATAAGTGTATTTTACACTAAACCCGAGGAGGTATGTGTCTTTTACCCATTTCTTTTCTAAACAAAACTTTTGGTCAAATTTCAAAATTAGTCTCTGCAATTTAACTAATCCCGCAAAATTGACCCCTCCAAATTTCAGAATTAGTAGTCCCTACAATTTAACCAATCTCGTAGAATTAGGCCCTATAGTTTAACCAATCTTGCGGAATTAATCTAAACGACCATTTTAGTAGAGTTCACTGAAAAAAATCAAAAAAATTCTAAAAAGTTCATATGCTATTTATCATCTCAAATGTGGTTATTCATTATGAAATCATTTTTAGAAAAATAAGTGTTTATGTAATGACTCAAAATTCACAGGCACCGGAAAAGTACATTATCGGGCCTCCGTCTTAGTAAACCGAGTCCGTAAATAATTATTAGGAGTAATTATGAGTCTAGTAGAGTGATTAAAAGAAGATTAGGGGGACTAAATAGGGAATTAAGCCTATTCTAAAGAATGAGGCGGCAAAGCATAAAAATCTTTAATTTTTATGTTGTTTAATTATAAAATATATTATTATTGTTATTATTTTATTATATTACAAATTAAATTAATTATATTATTATATTATGAAACAAATTAATAAAAGACAAGTGTAAGGTAATGGTTTAAAATTAATGTATTAATAAAAATACATATATTTGTAATACATGTATTTGATATTAAATAAATATTTATATTTATTAAGTAAAAGATAATTATTAATTAAATAGTTATATTATGAGATTTTTAGTTGATAAATAAATTAGATTTATGACAAATGTATGGTTAAGATAAAGCCCATGTGTATTCATTAAAATAAATATATTTGTAATACAAATATTAGTAATTAAGTAGATATTTACTATTTATTATTAATAAATTAAAAGATATTAGTAATTAAATAATTATAGGATAAGATTTTTTTTATGATAAAAGATTGAAAATTTGCCAAATGTATGATGATGATATTGTATAAATGTACAAAAATATATGTGTACAATTGTACAATTTATATTTGTTATTAGTAGATATTAAATATATAATAAGTTAATAAATAAAACTTAAGTTAAAATAATAAAAGAAGAGAGAGAAACAAAAAGAAATAAGAAAACAGAGAAGCGTTCGAAAGTATCAGGGGAGAAAGAAGAAAGGAAGAAGAAAAAAGCAAAAAAAGGGGAAATAGGGTTTTTGAAGCCTGAAAGTTAATTTGGTAAGTTAATTAAGCCATTTTCTCTTAAATTTGATGTTTTACAAGCTTTGGAACAAAGTTTTGATGAAATTGAGTTGAGGTTTTGGAAGTTTTTAGGTTTTTAAACAAAGTCTACGTTGAATAAAAATGATGAAATAGGGGTTTAATTGAATGAAATTCAAGTTAGAATAGATAAAGGGATTAAATTGTAAAGTAAGTTATAAGTTTTATGTTGTAGGGATTAAATTGAGGAAAATCCGAAATTAGTGAAATATGCTGAAAATTTAGTAGTTAAATTTGAGTTTGGGTGAAATTTTAATAGAAATAGAGTGTGAATTAAATTAGAAAAGTAGATAAATCTAATTAGGACTAAATTAGAATTAAAGTATAAATTGGATAGAAATTTAATTATTATTATAAATTAATGTTGTAATTAATACTATAAATTATTATTATTTTCGTAGCTAACAAGGAACTCGAGGCATTGGCACACAAAGGAAAGGAGAAGGTTATCGAGGAATAATTGAGCAAATTCGGGTTTGTATTACTAGAATTCAAATTATTTATTATTTAATGTTAAATTTAAATTATGTGTATGGTAAGTAAATAATAAGGTAGTGACTTTATTGAATTAAATTTGGAAAATTGAATTGAATGAGAAATATGTGTTAATATTGAATTATATTTTGATTGGTGATTGTAAAAGTGTAATTGATATTGAAATTGGATTTGTTATGAAAGTGAAAATGAAATGGAGAAATAATTTGAATACCCTATTAACTAGTCGGGCTGAGTCGGGTATAATTGGCATGCCATAGGATGTGGAAGAGTACAGGATTTATCGACTTTGCCGATCAGGCATTTTATGTGTAACAGCCCAATTATCAGTAGTGTTGGAACAGTGATTCGAGATCACTAAATCTGACGAAAAAGTTAGAAAAAATTATTAATTAATAATTATAAATTAAGTGTGATTTTAGAAATATTTTTTTTTGAATTATTGAATTTTGTGATTTAAAAGAAATTATCAGGAGTAGTTATGAGTCTAGTAGTGTGTTTAATTAAGTTTTAATTAAGTGAATTTAGCTTAATTAGAAGTAATTACTAAAAATGATTAAATTGAATAAAGTGTGAAAGTTTAATTGTAAATTAAAAGAAATAAAAAGGACTAAATTGAGAAATATACCAATCCTCATAATGAAAGAAAAATCTAAGATTTTTCTTTAGTTAAATATATTATATATTATTATATTATATTAATATATAACTTAAAATAATAAATAAATCAAATTGAGACAATTGTGTAGTAATAATATTATACATGTGTAGTAAATGAAAGACATACATTTGTAATAAGTTTATATAATTACTTATATTATAAGGAAATATTATTAAATTATATTATTATAATAAACATAAACTAAAAAGAAACATAAGAAACAGAACAGAAAAGGCAAACGAAAGAGAGAAGGAAAGAAGAAAAGAAAGAAAGAAAGAAAAGGAAAATTTCAGGTTTTGAGGTTCCAAGCTCAATTGGTAAGTTAATTTAAGTCATTTTCTTGTAATTTTTGAGTTTTTAAAAATTTAGAACAAAATATTTCATGGTTTATGTTGAAATTTTGGAAGTTATTAGATTTCTAGACATTGATTATGTTGAATGAATGAAAGAATTAGGGGTTGTTTTGATAGAATTGGAGGTTAGATTATTAATTTTGTGAAGTCTAGGGACTGCTTTGGTGGATTGTTCTTTGTGCTGGAAATTTTGAGTTGAATTACTAAGTTTAGTAAGTAATTAAAATATTTTGTACCATGAGTTTAGTATTAGCTTTTAAGGAGTTTAATGCTATAAAATTAAATTAGCATGGTGTTAAGTTAAAAATTTAAGAATTTAGGGATTGTTAATAAATTATATGTATATTTGATTAATTATGGAAATGGTAAATTTAATGATTAAATTGTAAAATAAGTTATAAATTTTGTGTAATAGGAACTAAATTGACAGAATTTTGAAATTAGGGTGTTATAAACTTGGTAATTAATATTTTGCACTAAAACAGTTTTGGACAGTAGCAGTAGGCTAATTTTGAAAAAAATCACCGAAAATTGTGGAAATCGAATTAAAGGATGAGTAAAATATGAAATTAAAGCTTATCGAGTCTAGTTTTTCATAAAAGAAGCGGTATAAGAAATATACTTGTAAATTAAGAGTTATAATAAGTTTTGTGAGATAAGGTCAGAATAATTTTGGGATCCATTGTTCTGACTTTGGAAAATCATCAAAAATTGGAGAAAAATAATTAGGGGCTTAATTTTATATGTTTAAATTCTTAATGAGTCTATTTTCAATAGAAATAAACTGAAACATCATCCAAAATCTGTACTAAGAGATA
Organism: Gossypium stocksii; assembly: GCA_020496765.1. Lineage (NCBI taxonomy): Eukaryota > Viridiplantae > Streptophyta > Magnoliopsida > Malvales > Malvaceae > Gossypium > Gossypium stocksii. Next base: position 114,575,740 of record CM035621.1, read on the forward strand.
AATAATTTTTAATAAGGAAAGATCGAAGCTGTTAAACAGCAGAATAGGGGTAAGTTTGAAGATGTTATTGTACTTATTGGCTAAACTAAAAATTCTGAAAATTTTATGGTAGAAAGGTATTTGAGTCTAGTTTTAAAAACATAAAGCGGATCTTAATTTGGAATTCTGTAACTCAATATATAAATAATTTAGTGACAATGACTCAGGAAAACAGCTTTGGAAGAACATATAAGTAAATAGTAGAATTATATATATTAAGGATATGGAATGGAGAGGAAGAATAGAAAAATATATGAATATTTAGCTATCACAAGTTACACTAAAAATGGCTAATTTGCAAGTTTTACGTTCAGGGATTAAATTGAATAAAAGTAAAACTTTAGGGGTAATTTTGTAGAAATGTCAAAAATGACCAAATTACATGAAATAAATCATTTTATTATCTAAATTAATATATTGAAAGAAATTAAATGAGAATATGGAGTTAAATTGGGAAAATAAAATTAGTATTGATTTAAGGATTAAATTGGGAACTAATGTAAAACTTATGTATAATTAGAAATAGTTAGAGAGAAATTGTGTATTAATGATTTTTAATTGTTTAATTACGTAGCTAATATCGATCAAGAAAGGAAAGAAAAAAGTGGACGAGGAGTGACTCGAGGAAATTACGGTTTGTATTACTATAATTCAAATTTAATTTAATTATTATCAATTGTTGCAATTGCTCATTAGTATCCATGGTAAGTAAATGAAATAAGTATTGGATGTGGTAATATTGATATTGAAAGTGAATTTGATTACTGAAATCGAATAAAATATCAATTGAAAAGTGGAATTGAGTTATAATTATATGTGAATAATTGAGATGTGTATTGACATGAGAAAATGAAATTGAAATGTGATTGTTGAATGGAAATTGAATTGAATTGATGATATTGAAAAGAATGGAATTGAAATGTGAAAAGTGATTGGAATATGGAAATTGATGATTGATATGGATTTTACTGATATTGAATTGAGAAAGTATATTGAATACCCTATTAACTAGTCGAGCTAAGTCAGATATAGTTGGCATGCTATAGGATTAGAAGAATTTGGAGATTTGTTGATTTGGTTGAGAAGAGACTGATGTTATTATATTTCTTCGGACTATCCAAAGATGCATTTAATGCCATACTGGTGTGTTTGGATGGACTATTTGGTGTGTTTGGGAGGATATTTATGGTGTGTTTAGGAGGATATCCTGGTGTGTTTTGGTTGGACTATTTTGGTGAAAATTTAAAAGTGAATTGAATTGAATTAAATTGAATTGAAAAGAGATATTGAATTGAGATGTAGAAACAAAATGTATGAATCATGGGTTCAAGAAATAGATAATGGTATAGCTTATAAAATGGTTTTTGGTAATATGTGATGATGTAAAAATCTAAGTGAAGAAAAGTAAATTGAAATAATTATTGTTGAAAAATGAGAAGTGAAAATAAAAATGATTTGAAATAGTGAAATAATATGTGAATTTAATTGAATACAAGTTATTGAAATTTAATTATAAATTTAATGTATGAATTGAGTATTAAAAGACTATAAGTGTAAATTGATTATAAAAGAACGAATTGATAATGGAATTGATAATGAAGGAGTTGATAAATTGATTGAAAGATTTATATATGAAATGAAATGAAATGAGTTATTGGAATGGGATATATGAATAAAAGATTTTATGTAAAAAGGGATAACGATATAGTGGATTGAAATGTAAATTGAAATGAAGAAAAGCTATTTAAGATAGCTAATTTTATTTAATTGAAATATTAATACATGAGTGAATTAACGAGAGAAAGATGGTTGGATGGTTCAATATGTATGTTAAGTAATTTTTATTTTAAGCATTTGAATTATAGTAATACCACTGAGTATGATTATACTCAGCATACGGTTGTTTCGGGGTGTAGGTTAAGTAGAGTCAAATCTTCCTGTCCAGCATCCAAATCGATCCTGAACTCAGTAAGTGGTGAAGTATGTTTTCTTTGTAAAATGGCATGTACCTAGGTCGGTTGTATATGTCACTTGGGGAAATGATGGTAAATGATGCTATAATATAACTTTGAATGGTTAAATACAACATATATGCATATAAGATGATAAGCTTATGGAAATGGCATAATTTGGTACTAACTTGAATTGGATTGAATGTGATAGATTTGAATTGATTTGAATATCAAATATGAAATGTTTGAAATTTCTGTCTGTTTGATCTGAAAAGTCTAATAATACTCCATAACCCTGTTCCGGCAATGATTTAGGGTTAGGGGGTATTACATTATGTGTCATATATCAGGCACTTTATGTGTCGTATTTCAGGCACCCCGTGTGTCATATCAAGCACCTCGTGTGTCGTTTCAGGCGCTTATGTGTCATTTATTGATCATGTACTATGTACCGTTTTAGGCACAATGTGCCGTACTGGTGTGTTTGGGTTGAAATTCGTGTATTCGTCAAAGTCCGGATTGTTAATATGGTGAATAACTGAAATGAGAAATTTATGTAAAACTATTTGATCGTATTATTGAATATTGAAAGAAATGAGGAAGTTGAAATGTGAATCAAAATTGAGATTGGAAATGGAAAACATGAACTAAATGTTCATGTAGTGACTGTAATGGAATTTATAATATATGTTGAAAGTGATACATAACTAAAAGTGTATTGATATTGATAATAAAGTTTAAGAAAGAATTTATATGAGAAATTCAATTGTTATTTGTTTAATATTTATATTCTATTATTGTTATTATAGTTTGAATTGTGGTAATACCACTGAGTATAAGTACTCAGCGTACGGTTTTTTTTGTGCGCAGGTTAAAAAGGAGTTCAGAGTCCCGGGCCAACATCCAGAACAATCTCGACTCCAGTATAAATTTTGGTGATGCTTTCTTCCTTAATTGAAAGTGGCATGTACTAGCTGTTGTATAAGTTACATAGATATGCTTGTAATGTTGGTTGTAAAAATGGTATACCATATTTTGATATTAGTTTAATAAAATGGTAAAGAATATATTATATAATTTGGCATTAAGTTAGAATAGAAAATGAATGAAGTTATTAGTTAATTTTGAATGATATTATGAATGTTTAGTTATTAAATTACTAAGTTAATGAATTGGTCATGATTTAGGTGTATTTGAGTTTAAATTATTTTGGTTGTGTTATTGGTTTGGATTGGTTATTGTTTGAAAATTGCAGGGAAGGTTAAATATTTATAAATGGGTTATATTGAATTTTTATTTAAAAAAAATGAATGAATGAAATCAATTAGTAAAAAAAAATTATATGAATTTATGATTATACTATAATATGTTTGTTATTTATTTAAGAATTATTTGTAAATTGTCCGATATATTCGGTAATGCCTCGTAACCCTATTTCGATAACGGTTTGGGGTTAGGGGTGTTACATTTGTTGGTATCAGAGTAATCATGTTTAGCCGATTTTTGGGCTAAATCGAGCTCGTAACTGAGTCTAGATGTACATGCCACTGTTGAGTTGAAATTGAGTCGAGATTTTTGGATGCTGACCTATTTGTTTGTTTTTGTTTTATAGATTAAAGATGTCAGTTGAAAGAATAAATGATACTGATGAAGAAATGTCTATTGGAGAAGAAGAATCTTGCGTGTTAAATGAAACTGAATCGGTAACACCTAGTATTAACCCAATGAGAAACCAACCTCTTAGAGTAGAAAGAAGAAATGAAAGAGATGATTTAGATATATTACGAGTGATTGCCGATGCTTTGCAAAGAGTAGTGGGGACTGTTCGTGCTACAACCTCTGCACCAACTCAAAGACGGGCCCTGATAAAAGAGTTAAGAAAATATGGTGCCACCGAATTTTTGGGTCTGAAGGGAGTTGATCCATCCACTGCAGAGAACTGGATGGAATCAACTGAACGAGTTCTGCAACAATTAGAATGTACCCCCCGAGAGTGCTTGATTTGTGCTGTTTCTCTGTTACAAGGTGAAGCTTATCTGTGGTGGGAATCTGTAATACGACATTTGCCTATAGAACAAGTGACATGGGACTTATTTCAGAAAGAATTTCAGAAGAAATATGTTGGGGAGCTGTATATCAAAGACAAGAGGCAAGAATTTTTGACGCTGAAACAAGGTAATCTATCAGTTGTAGATTATGAACGTGAATTTTCTAGACTCAGCCGATATGCTTCCGAATTCATACCGACAGAGGCTGATAGTTGTAAAAGATTTCTTCGGGGCTTGAGAGATGATATCAGGGTACAGTTGGTGTTGCACCAAATTACGGAATTTGTAGATTTGGTTAAGAGAGCTAAGATGGTGGAGCAGGTTTTAGGTTTGGATAAAAAGCCCGACATAGTTAGATCAACCGGGAAACGAGCTGGCACTACTAGTTCAAATCCTTTACCGAAAAGATCTCGAGAATCAAGATATGGTTGGAGGTCAAGTTTTAGATCTGATCGAGGGGACAAAAGCCGGGGAAAACAGACGACAGTATCTACTGGTAGTGTAAGAGGTCCACACCGGGATGCGGGAATTCCAGAATGTGAACATTGCAGAAAGAGACATTTGGGTGAATGCTGGAAAGTGCGTGGAGGTTGTTTTTGTTGCGGGTCGACAGAGCATTTTGTTAAAGACTGTCCGAAAATTAAAAATGATATCCCTGTCACATCACAAAGATCGGTATCTACTGCTCGAGGTAGAGGTTCAGGCAGAGGTGGTTCTATATCCAGAGGTGGAGGTGTTTAAAGGAGCAATGACATAGTTACACAACAATCAGAGGCAAGAGTACCGATCAAGGCTTATGTAGTTCGGACAAGAGAAGAGGGCAATGTACATGATGTCGTGACAGGTATATTTTTACTGCATTTTAAACTCGTTTATGCTTTAATTGATCCAGGGTCGTCACATTCATAGATTAATTCAAAACTGGTTGAGTCGGAAAAATTAAAATATGAAATGTCTAGAGTTTTAATAGAAGTGTCTAGCTCTTTGGGACAAATTATGTCCGTAGATCGAGTATGCCGAAGATGCCCGTTGATGATACACAATAAATTGTTTTCCGTTGACTTGTTGATTATGCCTTTTCGGCGATTTTGATATAATATTGGGTATGGATTGGTCATCTGAATACGAGGTGATTTTGGATTGTTACAAAAAAAAGGTTCAGTATTCAGACAGAGGATGGAGACAGAATTGAGGTGAATGACATTCGTACCAGTGGCTCGACACATATTGTTTCGGCAACAAAAGCTAATAAATTACTTCAGTAGGGTTGTACAGCATATCTAGCTTATGTTATTAATTCTAATTCGGTTGGGAGTCAGTGTTTATGTGTCGTATATCAGGCACTTTATGTGTTATATATCAAACACTTTAGCTGGGTTGTACAACATATCTAGCTTATGTTATCTAGCTTTGCCGATCAGGCACTTTATGTGTCATATATCAGGCACTTTATGTGTCGTATTTCAGACACTTCGTGTGTCGTATCAGGCACCTCGTGTGTCATTTTAGGCACTTATGTGTCGTATAATGATCATGTACTATGTACCGTTTTAGGCACAATATGCCATACTGGTGTGTATGGGTTGGAATCCGTGTATCCATCAAGGTTCTGATTGTTAATAGGGTGAATAACTGAAATGAGAAATTTATGTGAAACTATTTGATCGTACTATTGAATATTGAAAGAAATGAGGAAGTTGAAATGTGAATCAAAATTGAGATTGGACATGGAAAACATGAACTAAATGTCCATGTAGGGACTGTAATGGAATTTATAATATATGTTGAAATTGATACATGACTAAAAGTGTATTGATATTGATAATAAAGTTTAAGAAATAATTTATATGAAAAATTCAATTGTTATATGTTTAATATTTACATTTTATTATTGTTATTATAGTTTGAATTATGGTAATACCACTGAGTATAAATACTCAATGTACGGTTGTTTTCGTGCGCAGGTTAAAAAGGAGTTCAGAGTCCCGAGCCAACATCTAGAACAATCCTGACTCCAGTATAAATTTTGGTGATGCTTTCTTCCTTAATTGAAAGTGCCATGTATTAGCTGTTGTATGAGTTACATAGATATGCTTGTAATGTTGGTTGTAAAAATGGTATACCATATTTTGATATTAGTTTAATAAAATGGTAAAGAATATATTATATAATTTGGCATTAAGTTAAAATAGAAAATGAATGAAGTTATTAGTTAATTTTGAATGATATTATGAATGTTTAGTTATTAAATGACTAAGTTAATGAATTGGTTATGATTTAGGTGTATTTGAGTTTAAATTGTTTTGGTGGTGTTAGTGGTTTGGATTGGTTGTTGTTTGAAAATTGCAGGAAATGTTAAATATTTATAAATGGGTTATATTGAATTTTTATTTTAAAAAAATGAATGAATGAAATCAATTAGTAAAAAAATTTATATGAATTTATGATTATACTATAATATGTTTGTTATTTGTTTAAGAATTATTTTTAAATTGTCTAATATGTCCGGTAATATCTCGTAACCCTGTTCTGGCAACGGTTTGGGGTTAGGGGTGTTACAGTTTACTTTAAATTAAGTATGATCCATGCATGATTTTCAAATTTTACGTTTGCCCCACAATTCAGTATCAATCACTAGCTCATGTTTTGCTTTTAATTTTGCCAGGCTAAGTTGGGTTTACATCTGGTTTAAACATGGTATTAACAATAATTTAACCTTTATGCTTAGTCATGTCTGATTCGACTCAAAATATAGGCTTAAAATTCTACTAAAGTTTGCTCATATTCAGTAACAGAGTCATTAGGAGACCCAGGGGCCATGTCCCCTAAAATGGTAAATTATTAATCTAGGCCCTTTATAATTTATAAAATTTTAAATTAGCAATGGTAAAATTACATTTTGCCCCCCAAGAATGATAAAAAATTGGTTTAGCCCTTTAAAAATTATAAAGATATAGGTTATTAAAAATTATGAAATTATATTTTGACTATTGTAAAAATATACAATTTAATTCTGCCCTCAAAAAAAATTTTCTAACTCCACCACTACTCATATTTGTAAATGATTAATCTAATATCATTTTAGATTTTCCCATATTATCATTTGGTTTTTTTTAAATATTTATATTTATAATTTATTATTTAATAATCATATTTTATTTATTAAAATCTTATATATAGGTACATAACTTTTTTAAAATATTTATATCAAAGTATTAAATATTATTATAGAATTAAATTTTATGTGTTATTAATAACATAATATATAAAAATAACATAATATAACATAGATATACTATTCAAAAAAATATATGACATATGTATAATGATAAATTTAGCCCTTAATGTTTACATATTCTGTCTATTTGACCATTTTCTTTTTAGCTAAATTTGGCCATTAACCTTTCAAAAAAGTTAAAATCGCTTTTATTTAACAAAAATGCTAACTAAAACATTAGTTTTGCAACATTGTTGGTGTGGTAACCTGCGTAGCGGTTCGTGTGCAGTTCATGTTAACATGGCACTATTTGTCTTATATACCACATTAACCAATAATTTAAAATTTATAAAAAAATAAAAATAAAAATATAAAAAAAGTTCATAAAAATCCAAAAAAAAAAGAGCTTGAAGTACATGTGGATTGTCATGTTGGTTGTCACGTTTAAAAATTCAACATTTTAATAAGTATTTACGTTAAAAAAATCATTTTGAATCTTTTTTCAAAATGTTGATAGTCAAAATTAACTCTTTTTAAAAGATTGAGGGTCAAATTAGCAAAAGATATAAACGTTAAAAGACTAAACTTGATATTATGCCTATAATATATTATAAACATTAAAAATGGGTTGAGCCGGGCTTGAACTTTGAATGTTCAAGCTTAAGCGTGGACTATATTTTAAATGGGCCTATTTTGTTTACCAAATTCATTTTTCAAGTCCAATTTTTTTTACACTAAACTCTTCTAAATTTCAAACCGGCCTTTGAGTCTTTATATTCATCGCTTGGAGTTGAACAAAAACAAATATGATATGTATAAACAAACGAAGAAATATAATATTCACCACAATACTATTATTTATTAAAATGATAATCCAACAAACAAATATAATTATATAGAGACTTATGGTATATTTTAATGAATAATTAATCAAAATAAATATGATATATATGCACCTCCTCGGATACTTCACATTTTTCAATCTTTCCACTCTTGATCACATTTTCAATTATTTAACGAGATAGGATAATGTTTACAAAATTTTTAGTTGTGTTTTCAATTAGATTTGATCATGGGTTGAGTCGATGTAAAATTTTAGGTCTGTTTTTAAGGTTTGGGTCTGGTTTGGCTTGAAAACTGGATAAATTTTTACCCAAGCTTAGCCCAAATTAAAAATACTAAACTCGAGCCCCATACAATCCACTCGTATTAATATTTTTAGATTACCTTTTTATATAAAAACAAATATTTTTTAGTATTATACATGTCCGTTTTATGGTCTATGTTTGAGGCTTGTGGCTGCCCCTCCCAACAATATTGTTTTCAAGGTTTGAACATACGTTTCTGATTTGTTATTATTGTTCAAGAAACTATCGAAGTAAAATACTATTATATTAATTAACAATCTAAATTTATCTCCATAGCTTCTCAATAATATGTTTGTCACGTCACAATTTGAAAATAACCTAACTTAAGGAATTTTATAATTAGTGTTTGATGAGGACTAAAATTTTAGAATTTAAAAAGTACAATGACTAAAAATGACCAAATAAAAGTATAAGGACTAAATCTGTAACTTTTGCAAAGTACACAGACTAAAAACAGAATTTAACCTTTCAAAATTCAGGTTCAATTGTTAACACTATTAAAATTATTTTGTTCAATTTATCAACATTATTTCTTTAGTCACATGGATACCGAGTGGGTATTATTTTTATTTCAAAATGTCATGCTAATAAGTTTTTACAAAAAAATAAAATTAACACCGTTAACAATTGGACCTAGATTTTGAAATATGAAAAATAGAGACTAAATTTATTGAAATAAAAGTATAATGACTAAATTAAATATTTTTGAAAAGAATAGGGACCTATAACAATTTTAACCATAATTTTTTGTCTGAAATGATGCCATGGCAGCTTCCCGTTAAGTTGGTAACGGCGTTAATAAAAAAGGGTAAACTCACCAATGGTCACTTAACTATACATAAGTTTTTATTTTAGTCACCTAACTTTGAAAAGTAACTATTTGGTCACTAATGTTTTCGAAATTGTTTTTTTAACACCCAACCATTAAGTGACTAATGGCGACACTTTTCTAATTAGTGTAATAATAAATTTAGTCCCCAATTCTTATACTTTTTTATCAATTTAACCTTAATTCTATGTAAAAACTATATTATAAAATCAAATTTCTTTGAAAAATTAGAAAATTATAAAAATTAAATAGAAATTTTAATAATATATAAAATATATAAATACATAAAAATTAAATGGAAATTTTAAAAGCAAAAAAATATATAAAATATTTTTTTAAAAATAAAATAAAATAACTAAATAAATATTTACAATAAAATAAAGCAAAATATCGAAATCATCCCAATCCGAAAGCAAATTGAAACCAGTTTAACTTCCTCATTTCTAAATCCTTAAAGTTTATAAAAAACATTAGTGACCAAATAGTTAATTTTCAAAGGTAAGTGATCAAAATGAAAACATATACAGAGTAAGTGACTATTGATATAGTTTACCCTAAAAAATAAAAAAAGTTGGAAATCATATGGTTATGACCTTGTGATGGGCGGAACCAGATTTCCTGTATTTTCTGCAGAAGTTTTTTTTTTTTTTTTTTTAACACTCAGAACAAAAGCATATTCTTTGGTTTCAAAGCGTTTAGGTTTTATTGAAGCCAAAGAATAAAAAAAAAAATCCCTTCGTCCTCTTAACGCTAAAGCTCTTTGATTAAACGACTCTCTGTCAAAAGAAGGGAAATCGATTTTTTTTTTTGTTGTAATCGGCGAAAACGATGCATTCGACTCATCTGCTACTCGAAGAGCCAATCAGGATGGCTTCAATCCTGGAGCCATCGAAGGCTGTAAGTATTTCACTTTCGATTTCAATTCAATCTGTTTTTAGCTTTCGTTTTTGAGGAAGCTGTTCGGATCCGAGTAGATTTGGGTCTTAATTCGTTTGTTTTTGTATTTTTCTCAGAGCTTTTTTCCGGCAATGACGAAGATAGTGGGAACTTTAGGTCCAAAATCTCGATCCGTGGAAGTTATTTCCGGTTGCCTTAAAGCTGGAATGTCTGGTACTGTATTTGTTGTATCTTCATTTTATAATTATGTATTGGAATTTGCTGCGTCAAACTCTAGTTTTATACATTTTTCTTGTTCTGGGCAGTGGCTAGGTTCGATTTCTCGTGGCATGATCCGGAGTATCATCAGGAAACTTTAGAAAATTTGAAGGCTGCCGTTAAACTCACTAAGAAGCTTTGTGCGGTATGTTCTTTGTGTTTTGGTTGATATTTATTAGTTATTTAACTTTTCTTTAGTTTCTTGCTGAATTGTCTGTCTTAATGTAAAGTATAAAGTGTAAACTTTGTTTTCAGCTGGAAAAAGAATACGCTTCCTTATGTTTTTCCTTTTGGAATGATTTTTTTAACTTCTTTTTTGTTGTTTTAAAGCTGGCTTTTAAGCTGTCGAGCTGATGATCTGACCTTTGAGTCAGTATATAAATACTTGTTAAGCTGTTGAGCTGCTGATGAAAATTACCTTTGTATTTCTTTTTCTGTTGTTTGCATCATTCTTGTGCTATACTCCTATCCTCTCTGTTCATATCAGTTTACTTTCTTGAAGATTCTTGATCTAGCACTAGTTTTCTAATAATACTGTCCTTTGATTGCATTGATGGAGAAAATGGAATTTAAGAAAATAAAGTGCTTTCTATTCCCCCCACCCCCCTTTTTCAGGTTATGTTGGATACTGTGGGTGCTGAGATGCAGGTTGTTAATAAAAGTGAGAAAGCCATCTCACTTGAGGCAGATGCTAAGGTTGTTTTGACACCGGATGCAGGACAGGAGGCCTCTTCAGAATTATTGCCAATCAACTTTGATGGATTGTCGAAGGTAAACCTAGTCCCCTACCTCTCATTTCATTTTGTGCATCCAATGTTGTACTCCCTGAAAAAAGTATCTGCATAAGCTTTGTTTTCTTGCCCTTTGGTTCCGAGGTTGAAGGCACAATGTCTTTTGAATGCCTGATTCCATTGTACGTTCATAGATTTATATACTGAGTTCCCTTCCTTTAGGGGTTGGGAAGCATACATTTGCCAGTGCACAATGATTCGTGATCCAGGAAACTTAGTGTATCAACTTTTTCCAGTTAGTTCAAAGGACTTTGTAATTGCTGGTGGTTATCCTGTTCATTCATTCAACCTTATGATAAAGCCTTCAAAATTGATTTTTGCAGGCAGTGAAGAAGGGAGACACTATTTTCATCGGTCAGTACCTGTTTACTGGGAGTGAAACCACATCTGTATGGCTGGAGGTACTTAAAGTCAAACCAGATACGAGTACATAAAGATCTTTTTCTGTTATTTTACTACCTATTTGTTGGTTGATCAATTAAAGATTTGGACGATTCGTTTGCACCTACCAATAGCCTAAAGTGGAACTGAAAAATTGCAGGTTAGTGAGGTAAAAGGAGATGATGTGGTTTGTGTGATTAAGAACTCTGCAACATTGGCTGGGTCATTGTTCACTTTGCATGGCTCTCAAATTCGTATTGGTTTGCCTACCCTCACTGATAAAGACAAGGAGGTAGGTTTGCCCTTGATTTTTGCCTTAAAAGATGAATGTAATGGAGAAAGTGATCTCCCTCTTAGTAAGTTTTAGCTTGATGCCTTGCTCGTTTCCATGGAACCCTTTTCTGACCTGGTAATACTTACTTCAGGTTATAAGTACTTGGGGAGTTCAAAACAAAATTGACTTCCTCTCACTATCATACACACGACATGCAGAAGATGTTCGCCAAGTACTACCTATCCTATGTTGGTTGGTTTCCTTTACTTTTTCTTTAACGTTTCTGCATTTATCTGACTGCATGATCTTTATAGGCTCGTGAGTTTCTTTCAAAGTTGGGTGACCTCTATCAGACTCAAATATTTGCAAAGATTGAGAACATAGAGGTGCATTACTTGTATTTACAGAAAACAATGAATATGAAGGTTTTGATCGCACATGCTGCTAATAAGAATATGACACTAATGTTTTTCATTTTTCAGGGATTAAACCATTTTGATGAGATTCTTCAGGAAGCAGATGGTATTATTCTTTCCCGTGGAAATTTGGGCATTGATCTCCCACCTGAGAAGGTCGGTTTTGTAACTTGAACCTGCAGTCGCTTTACTGGTCTTAAAGTTCTTATTGTAGAATATGTTAGTGGTTTATATGAATACTAGAGATCCAATTTGCAGAGGGCTATGAATATGTTGTATTAGTTTTTCTACGAGATTTATCTTGTTGATTGATGGATCATACAATCTGTTCCATCATGTTTAAACCTTTTAAATGCTTATTAGCCGCCTCGCATTCTTGGTCCTAGTTTCAAATGTGTAATTCACTCTGATGCATGCATGTAGTGCCTAATTTCATTAGAGCTTGCTGTTAATTACTTCTTTCTTTGCAGGTGTTCTTATTTCAAAAAGCTGCTCTTTATAAGTGTAACATGGCTGGAAAGCCTGCAGTTGTCACTCGTGTTGTGGACAGTATGACCGACAACTTGAGGCCAACTCGTGCTGAGGCAACTGATGTTGCCAATGCTGTTCTTGATGGTATATTATTGTGGACTCTGCTTTGGACTTTGTTCATTGATATTTCTTTCAAAGTTGGGTTTTGATGCCATATCTGATTGCCGCCATCGCAGCACCAACAATGCCAGACTTAAACACATCTAATTATCCCATTTTCTTCTGGCTGTAGGAAGTGATGCGATTCTTCTTGGTGCTGAGACCTTGCGTGGGTTATACCCTGTTGAAACCATTTCTACTGTTGGTAAAATTTGTTCTGAGGTGAATTCTCTTTGTGTCTTGTAAATGTGCTTACTTGAATATTTTTAGAGACTTGTGGCTTGCCGTTTAGTGGACTGTTTGTAGGCTTGAAATGTTCTCAGCCATGTATGCTTTTGACTCACAAGACTCACTCATATAGATATTGTTTTTGACTTCGTAGTAGTTCTTTGGGACCTGTGCAGCCATCTATTCTGGTTCATAAGGGTTAAAAAGCACTGCACTTTTTTCTGTTTTTCCTGTGGATGAAAAAAGTTATCCTTCACAAGGAAGGGTCATATTCTTACCTGTTTCTCCTGTCCAATTTATTGTCTTCGGCTGTGGTTTTACTTGCTTTCTAAGCTAAGGGAAACCCAAAAAATGGCAACACTTCCAATACCTGTTTTCTCATACTCTTCCTTTGGTGATGAACCATTCTGCAGAAATTTGACTTTCTACCATACTAACCAAAAAAATGTCTTGGTGCTCTATGTAAGAATGTAAAATTCATGCATCAACTTTTGGTTTGGGATTCAGATGCCTTACGTTGTTGCATATTGCATCATGTTCCTTCAACTAGCCATGCTTGTCTTTGGGAATCATGGATCACTAAATCTCCTGGGCATGTTAAAATCAGAAGTAACTAATATTTCTCATCCATTTTCTAAGCATTTTCAGCTATGTTTTTTTTTTTTCGTTTCTATTATAAATCTTGCAGGCAGAGAAGGTATTCAACCAGGACATGTTTTTCAAGAAGACTGTCAAATATGTTGGAGAGCCAATGACCCACTTGGAATCCATTGCTTCCTCTGCGGTATTTCTTCTTTCCCGGTGCTGCTCTTCGGATTCATGCCACACTAGTTTTAGTAACTTTAATTATAGCTAAAACAAATGTGCTTCTGCAAACTTGTTCTGATAGCATGAATTTTCTTGTTTAGGTACGAGCAGCAATTAAGGTGAAGGCATCAGTTATTATATGTTTCACATCATCAGGGAGAGCTGCAAGGTATTCCATTGCACATTTTGATTATTTTTAATTATACATCTGACCTGTTCTTTTCTTTTCTCAGCAGTTACTTCCCTATATTTGCTCCTTTATTTTTTTCTATTGTTTCTTGTTTTGTTACTATCAAACTCTCTGAACCCTTGTCAAAGCTGTATTAGTTCCATCTCTTTTACTAATGTTTTACATTATGCATACCTTGATTCATTTACGTGGCATCTAAATTCCATGCAAATACCAGATTGATTGCGAAGTACAGACCAACAATGCCGGTTCTCTCAGTTGTCATCCCTCGCCTTAAGACAAACCAATTGAAGTGGAGCTTCAGTGGGGCCTTTGAGGTATGTCATTCACTCGGAGTCCAGTATGTCCAAGTAGCCACTTTAAAGTTAACTTTGCTTGTTTTATAATGATCTCCAGCAGTCATCTAAAAGAAGCTGGCGTAGTTTTATACTCAACTTTGATTTACATTGCTAGTTAATTTTTAGTTTGGTCTTTCATGAGACTGTCGATGGAATGTTTATTTCAGTTTATTAAACATTTGTGTTGTTTCAGGCAAGGCAATCCCTCATCGTCAGAGGTCTTTTCCCCATGCTTGCTGATCCCCGACATCCTGTAAGTGCTTTATGTTCATTGTTACCATGTTCTTTATGTTCGTTGTAGCAGCGAACTTACGTCATTCTACCTTGTTTTGTGCAGGCGGAGTCTACAAGTGCATCAAATGAGTCAGTTTTGAAGGTTGCACTTGACCATGGGAAGGCTGCCGGAGTTATTAAGTCACATGATCGAGTCGTTGTTTGCCAGAAGGTTGGGGATGCTTCTGTGGTGAAGATTATCGAGCTCGAAGATTAAACTAATGTTACTTTCTCTGCTTTGGGATTATTTTTGGAATCTGATTTGTGAAAGCGATGAATGACTATATATAGCACCTACCAGGTTTTGGTGGATTTGAAATTGTGTTGAGTAGATCATACGCTTTTCAAGTCCCATAAAAATTATGAATGCCATGGTAAATATGGCCCATAATCCCATATTTAGCTAATGGAAGAACAAGCCTTTTTCTCTTGAATTAGTGGTAAACTGAAATGCAATGCACTGCAATGCAATGCAGGCTGCAATCTTTATTTATTATTATTTTCATGTAATTTCGCATCATTAGACCATTATTTTTTTTCTAGCTTCAACATTACATTGCTCCCTTTTTAAACAGATCATAGAATTTTCAATTCAGACAGCAATAGTAATAAAAATATTTTCTTTTCATTTACTTTGCTTGGTCATAAAAGCATTTCATTTAGCAGATGAATTAAGCGATATGATAAAAATGGAAACATTTAAATCAGGTGTTATAAACGACTCTGAAACCTGAGAACTGGCAAGCAAATATATAATAAAATTTAAAACAGTACGATCAAAAGCGCTTGTGGCCTAATGGATAAGGCGTCTGACTTCTAATCAGACGATTGTGGGTTCGAGTCCCACCAGGCGTGTGTGTTATGGTTCTATCTAGTTAAAGTTTCGGTTTAATTTCATATTTAGTCCTTACTGTTTAGTGATTTTTTGGTCAAATTTCAGATTTAGTTCCTACATAGTAAATAAAATAAAAAAATTAAAAATTCAGGAAAAAGGAAAAAGCTTATTTTCTTCTAAATGTATATATGTTTATATTTTTATTATTTAATAATATATTTTTATTTCATAATTATTATTAAAAATAATTAGTATACATAATATTTAAAAAAAATAGTAGACTCAAATCGTAATTAAGTAATTATATAATATTATATATATATATATATGTACAATGTTGAAAAGTTGGACCTGCTGTAAATTTATAATTTTAATTATTCAATCTTAACTTTTTAATCTCTAAAAAATGGGTATAAATAAATTAATGATATTATTAATGTATTAAACAATAATGCTAATTCCAATTAAAAAATAAATGTTTTATATGTGTTTGCCTTACACTAACACATCTTTGTATATTGTATGACATTTTTTGTGTTTTTGTCATTAATCTTAATTTAAATAAAAATAATAAGATATTATTGAGTAGTTTAATTTATAATGAAATTGTAATTGAAAATAAATTACTTTAAAGAGTTTATTAACATTTTTTGAAAAAAAAATTAATTTCGGATGCTTGATTTTATTTATCTAATTGGTCAATGTTAATATGTGTCATGCTTTATAATCAAACAGGTGGACCTATCTAAAAAAAATCTATGGACCATCCAGTAGGTTAATTTCAAATATAATAGACCATATTTTAAAGTAAAAATATTTTAATCCAAACCAAGTAAAGATGTGATCTGTTTTCTTTCGGCATTCAAAATACAATATTGAAATTAATATTTTAATATATTGTTTTAAACTCTATGTCTCAATAAATTATTTTATGAAATATTCTCATCGTATAATTTATGATCTATTTTTAATTATTTAATATTATTTTAATAATTGTTTTATGTTATTAATACATAATTTTAATAATATTTTTTATTTTTAATCTTAACCCTCAGACGTTGAACTCAAATCTTGAACATAAAATTTAGAATTCAAAATTTGGATTCAGAGTTTGAGTTAGAATTCAAATTCTACCCACTTAGGCCACTAATGAAGGCATCCTATTCAGTCCACTCAGGCCATCAATGGTGGTAGAAGGTGGTATATAAAATAATTTCTCCAAATGTTGACATATTTTTTAGCCAATTGTCAAATGTTAAATGGTTGGCATTTACCTAATAGCGGTTTCTATGGGATCGAAACTTCGAAGCTTGTTTTGCTATTTAAATATGAAAAAAATATTTATTACTATTATATATATATTGTTATAATTATAATTAATATTTAATTATTTAAATCACAAAACTCGGATCTTCAACTCAAAAAGAATCTATCTCAATTTTATTTTCTATGGGCACCATGATTCACACATTAGATATTAGTTTTTGGTTTAATTGATATTTTAATAATAATTAAATTTAAAAGTAAACAATTATAAATAAAAAATTCATAACCGGTTCAACCGTTAATTTTATTATTTTTGTTTTGATTTATTATTATTTAAGCGTGGACTAAAAATTTAAATATAAATTTTTTTATTTCTTAAGGTATTTTTACCTAATCCTCCGTATTCTATAAGTCCATTAATGGGATAGATATTAGCCATGAGTTTTAAAGCTGCTCCATATCTACGGTGAGAATAGAACCCTCGACCACTGATTAAGGTAAGAAAGACTTTTACCATTTCACCTAATTTGATATAATTTGGTTTACTACTTTTATAGATTACAATATCATCAGTTAATCTAAATAAGTAATATTCTTAACTATTTCAGTTAAATTATTAACAATAATTTTCTTAAAAAGATGACCTTTTTGATGCATAAAAAAAATCGATTTTAAAACTATAATTCAATCATTATAAATATTTTTAATAAAGATAGATTGAATTTTTATTAGTGAATTACGAGAACAAGGTAAAACTCGAATAACAAACACGACTATTGCGACTCAAATCCAAGCCACACATGAAACGGTGAATACCGTCAAATACATTGAAATTTTAATAAACATATTGTAACATAAATTAAAATTATATAAAAATAAATAAATCCTTAGAAATTCGCAGACAAAACATTCTAATATATTTAAAATTTATTGAACAAATAAACCTTAAAAATAGTGCCTACTTGAAAAATAGCTCCCCATAAAAAGTAACCCAAACAATAATATCATCTTTCAAAAAAAATAAAAATCAATGAAAAATTATATTCTAATTGTATGAGACAATATATTCATAATTAAAATATTTATAACTAAATATTAAAAATTATATATAATTGTTTGGAATAAATGTTTTAATCTAATTTTCATGGACAAATGCATAAATTTAGATTAGGGCAGAAAAAAAATATCAAGATTTCGGAACATAAAAAAGTATTTCAATTGATGAATTTTCATATTCGATTTTTGATTTATAAGCAATATTGTTTGAATCGGATTGAATTAATTGGTTGGATAAAAAATCGATCAATATATCGATCCAAACATAAAGATTGAACTGATTTTTCAATGAATCATATATAACCGATAAAAAATTAAAAATTAAAAAAATTATAAATATTATAAATATTTTTATTAATTTTATAATTTTTTAAATAAATATTATTGTGAACCGACAATCAATGAATAAAAAATTGATGGCTTGGCCTATTTAACCATCGATTTAATTATTAAAATATTATGTATAAATTGAAATTGAATGATATTTTTATTCAATTTTTAAATTAAGTTTGGTTTCCTTATAATATAACATCAAATATATTAATAAATTAGTGAAAATCCTTAAAAATGATAATAAATATATATTTAAATAAATTACAAATTAAAAATAAATCTAGATGGAATAAATAATAAGAACATGTATAATTATATATACAAAATAAAATTTGTATTATTATAAAAATTAAAGAAGAATTGAATAGAATTATATTTGTAGAATTTGATGTGATAGTCTGATAGTCAAGAGTGTTTATCATTCTAGATGTGATTCGGGTTTAAGTTACATTAGTTATGTTAGTTATTTAGATTTTATCTTGTTATTATAATTTTAAAAAAATAAAATTATATTTGTATATTGAGGAACGTGGAGCATATTAAAGTCCTTTTCCCCCTAGTTTTACGAAATCCTGTGGGTTTATAATCTATTATTTTATATAAATATCTCAAAGGGTCATATGGCAAAAACCAAAACCATGGGCCAAATTTTCAATCAGCTTCAGCACAAAGAAAAAACATATGTAACTTTATATATATATATATATATATATATATCCTAACTAAAACCAGCTGCTCAGCTCTCAGTATATTTGTATAAGCCCCCCTTTGTGATGTCTTCTATATCTCAATTAACTCTCTCTTCACATTTCTTACTACATCATTAAAATTCTCAAACTACAACTCTAACTGGCCAGTTTGAAGAAGAATAAAGGGAGGTTTTTGCAGGTGACTGATGATTGTTACACTTCAATGGCAGTCAGTTCTTTAATGGGTTTTCTTTTTCCTTTTCTATTTTGGTGTGTGTTTTGATTGTTGGGAATTCATGCTTTTGAGGTTTTAGGGCTAATGAAGAAGGTGTTGTTTCTTTTTATGTTTTGTTGTATTATTTGAAATGGAAACTAATGATGGTTTGTCTGGTGGGATGTTTCTAGGGATTGGTTCAGGAATGTTAGGCCTTGAAATGCCATTACACCCTCAACCCCAACAACAACCTCAAAATCCCCAAATTGTTCAAAATCCACATAGTTTACATCATCAACAACACCACCCACAAGTGGTTGCTTATGCTCACCATGAAACACAACATGTTAAACAAGGTTACCACCCTTTTGGTTCTAAACCCAAACAAATATCCACTATTAGTGATGAAGATGAGCCTGGTTTCACTCTTGACGATGGTGGTAGTAAGAGAAAAGCTTCACCATGGCAAAGAATGAAATGGACTGATAACATGGTCAGGTTATTGATAATGGCTGTTTATTATATTGGTGATGATCAAGCTAGTTCAGAAGGTGGTAATAATAATGATCCTAGTGGTAAGAAAAAAGGTGTTGGTGGTAGTGGTGGGTTACTACAAAAGAAAGGGAAATGGAAATCAGTGTCAAGGGCAATGATGGAGAAAGGGTTTTATGTATCACCACAACAATGTGAAGATAAGTTCAATGATTTGAATAAAAGGTATAAAAGGGTGAATGATATACTTGGTAAAGGCACTGCTTGTGAAGTAGTTGAGAATCAAAGGTTGCTTGAATCAATGGATCTATCACCTAAAATGAAGGATGAAGTTAAGAAATTGTTGAATTCTAAGCACTTGTTTTTTAGAGAAATGTGTGCTTATCATAATAGTTGTGGTCATGTAACACAAGAGGTGGCTAATGAGACACCACCTCAAATGCAACAAAGGTGTCTCCATTCATCGGATAATGCTCAAATCGGCGGCAATCCAGTCGGTGGTTCGACCGAGACATTGAAGTTAGAAGAGTCTGATGATGAAGATGATGAAGATGATGAAGATGATGATGAGTCTGATGATGATGAAACAATGGATGGACATGATGAAGATCAAAATGTTGAGAACTCTTCACGTAAAAGGCCTAGAAAGGGAGGTGTGTCACCATTGATGCAACAACTGAGCAATGAAGTAACGAAAGTGATACAAGATGGATCAAAGAATAGTTGGGAGAAGAAGCATTGGATGAAGATGAAGTTAATGCAATTAGAAGAACAACGAGTGAGTTATCAATGTGAAGCATTTGAGTTGGAGAAACAAAGGCTTAAATGGGTGAAATTTAGTGGGAAAAAAGAAAGGGAAATGGAGAAATCAAAGCTTGAAAATGAACGAAAACGGCTTGAGAATGAACGAATGGTGTTGATTGTAAGGCAACAAGAGCTTGCATTGGTGGACATGAGTGATGTTCAACAACATTCTTCTAGTTAAAATCTCGAAAAATGTAATGTATGGTAAGGAGGTTTTTAGATCATCAATTAGATACTTTTATATGAAAAAAAAAAATAGTTGTTCTTGCTTTTGTTCATCTAACTTTTGTTTATGAAATCTGGGTTTTCATTCTTTGTAACTATTAGTGATATAATAAATAATTGCCATAAATAGATGATGATGATGAGTTTGTAAGTTACCTAACCTACTAACCTATTTCTACCTATTCGAAAATTTTTATATAAGTAATTATATTTTTAAAATTGTTATTGTTAGTATCATTGCATGAATAGGAAGTATTTTATTTTTTTTTCTATAATTTAATTTTTTATAAAACAATTTCAAATGTAATAAATTTATAAACCAAAATTCATATAGCTTTCTTCTTTGATCTCTAACAATGACATTTAAATTGATTTGGATTTAATGTATGTTTTTTTATTCGTTAATGGGTATTAACTCACAATATTAATCAATGAATCGTCACTCGAAGCTTACTAGTTTTACTATAAAAAAAAGAAATTTAGTAATTCATTAATTAATTTATAATTTTTAAAATATAAATTTAATAATAATTTAATAAGTTTAAGTGCAATTTATCCAATTTCTTTTTATTGATTTTGAGTTCTCAAATGAAAATTAGTGCTATTCAAGATGAAAAAGAAATAGTTGGTGTCAAAATATCTGGAAAACTGAAAACTATAAATGGAATATCTCAAATTAGGGTTGGGGAATCAATGAAGAGAAAGAATATAGAAAGGCCACAACAAATTTTATAATTAGTAAATATGATATCTTTTTGGTTGACAATCATGGTATTTAGTATCGGATGTACAGTTTCAGTACTAAACTAGTATTAAGTAGTTTATATTTTATTCCAATTAAAATTTTTTCGTGTTTTGACTATTTTCATGTATTTTGGCTTGTCTCGATCAATTCGACTTATACTAATTTATATTGATTGATATAAAATTTTGATGTTTTAAATCAGCTTTTAAATTTGTTCATATTAGTCATTTTAATTTTTTATAATTACATTTAAATTAGTAATTATTATACTAAAATTTTGAACCTAACTAATAATATTAGAACTTATATTTACATATAAATATATTTATACGGATGTAATTAACATATATTTGTTAGGTATATAATATATAAAATTTTTTTACCAAAATAATATATAATTTGTTAAGAAATTATAAAATAAACTATACATATATATGTAATTTTTTTAAAATATAGATAAATCTAAAACGGTACACTAAAATATGTAAATTTATATTAAAACTTTTAAAAATTTGAATTTATATTAAATATTTCTATAATTTTAGGGGCCAAAAAAGGAGTTCCCACCCCTTTTTCCCTGAAATATTTTGAATTTGTTTGATTTAATTTACTAAAAAATCATTGAGGCTAATTCTGACAGTTTCATTAAAATTTAGGGACTGATTCTCGAAGTGGACCAGAAAATCAATGAGACTAATTTTGTAAGTTTTCCTAAACTGTAGGGACTATTTCTGGTATTTGACCAAAACTTTTTGATGAGAAAGGACTATTTCTGATGTTTGACCAAAGAATTTCAACGTGCAAATAAGCACGCCTGGTGGAACTCGAACCCACAATTGTCTGATTCGAATTTACAATAACTGTAGGGACTAGTTCTGATATTTGACCAAAAAGTCTTGATGTGAATAAAAACAAACACGCCTGGTGGGACTCGAACCCACAATCGTCTGATTAGAAGTCAGACGCCTTATCCCAGGCGCTGTTGTTCTTAAAGGGTCAAATTTACGTAAACTGTAGGGATTACTTCTGACATTTGATCAAAAAGTTTTGATGAGAATAAAAATAAACACGCCTGGTGGGACTCGAACCCACAATCGTCTGATTAGAAGTCGTCCATTAGGCCACTAGCGCTTTTGAGTTTAGGTTCCCATTAAGATTGTATAATATCACTATGTTCTAAATTTTTACAAATCAAATCAAACTAAAGCTAAGGCATATAATGAAAGATTTGCAATGAATAGATGGTGAGTTGTATGTTTACTAAGCCTATTGAAAAGACTCATCATATAAAAATTGCCTTTGCATTTGTAATAACTAATAATAATTGTGAAGTGGTTTATCACATTGGGTTATCTATTCAAGTTTGAGTGTAGGTTTAAAATTTAAGAGTTGAGTTACTAAATGCTAATTTGAAATTTAAAAAAGTTTGAATAAAATTATTAACTTTGTATGATACATTTGGTCAAAAAAATTAGGACCATTAAACTCAAGCATGGTCTACCTCGCTCGATCCATTTTTCTAATTTAGTGATATAAATCAGTTAATGTACTTGAGAGGTCTCTCTATTATAGAGATTTAATTAAATTAGTCCCCTTACTATTAAAAGGATCAATTTAGTCTTTATACTATTAAAATTAATCAAATAAGGGCAAATTGGAATAGATTTAACATTTACTGTTTAAAAATATCACTTACTGTTTAACAAAGTTAATATTTTTAAAGTTTTTTATGGTTATGTAAGTAAAATCTTTTGTTTGAAATTGAATTGCAATTGAAAAAATAATAATTTTTAAGATATTTTTTATATAGTAAATGTTAACTTGGACTTATTTCATTCTTTTTAATAGTATAAGGATTATTAAATCAAAGGTGTAGTGATTTATTTAGCCCTCGAACTTTACAAAAAAATTCATTTTAACCCTCAATTTATTTTTTTGCCTCTTTTAACCCTTAAACTCGCACTTTTTTGTCAAATCACCCACAATGAATGAAAAAGTTACTGTTAACTTTGTTGATGTGAACATACACGTAGATGTCACATCAATAATTGATTATTTATTATTTTTTATTTTTCTAAAATTTTCTATTTTTTATAAATTTTATAAATAAATTTAATAAATTTCTATATTTCTTTGTAATTTTTTTAATTTTTAAAAATTTTAATTAATTGTTGATGTAACATCCACGTGGCAGTCCATGTGTATGTCCACATCAACAAAGTTAATGTTTGTTAACTTTTCCATCCATTTTGGAATGATTTGACAAAAAAGTGAAAGTTTAAAGGTTAAAAGAAACGATAAGGAAAAAAAAAAGGTACTTAACTAAGACAAGAAAAAAAAAAACTTAAGTACCAAATTGAACATTGTAGTCAAACTTAGGTACTTGTATGGGACAAAGAAAAACTCAAGTATCAATTTGAAAAATCTTAGGTACCAAACAAACATTGAAGCCAAACTCAAATACCAAATTGAGACAAAAAAGTTAGGTATCAAATTGAACATTGATACCAAATATAGGTACCAAATAGTTTATTCACTTGTAATAGTGTTTCCATTTGATACATTGAAATTTTTTAATAAAATTACTTTTTTTTTCTTTGGTACATTACAAATTTGGAAAAAGTACTATGGAGGCATTTGTATTAGGAGTCAAATTTGGTAAAGGTAATCATTGTATGTTAGATCAAAGAGCAATTAGGCCCTTCCGTTAAAAAAAATCATTTCTATTATTAAAAACTGGTCATTGTACATCAACATGAGGTACATGTGGCAAGCCATGTGTTACTATTTTCTTATTCTGTCATTTATGCCAGTTTTTAAGAGTAGAAATGAATGAAATTTTTAATAGAGATAAAACACAATATAACTCCTAATATAAAGACAATATTTTTACCTACAAATTTAGATGAGTGTCAATTTTACAAATTGAGAGTTTAATTTAAATATTATAAGTAAACTTGCTATCCTTGTCATATTATTTGGTGAAGCATATAGGGTTAAATCACATTTCAAGGACTAAACTCAACTACATTTCTCATATTGGGGCTTAAAATTTTTTTTTTATCCAAGTTAAGCTTTAAACTTGGCAATTGTTACCATATCAACGGTTGAACTTTTTTTTTTGGTCAAGTTAGTCTTTGAAAACTTTAAAGTTTAAACCTTAATGTGAGAATAATTGTCAAGTTCAGAAAGTAATTTGGGCAAAACAAAATGCAAGCCTCAAGATGGGAACGGTTGCCTAATCCAAGCCTTAACGTGGAAACAATTGTCAAGTTTAAGATTTTACTTAGGACAATAAAAAGTTCACCTTTTTTTACAAAACAATTGTCAAGTTTCAATATAAGAAAATTTATCAAATTCATGCCCCAAATAGTAATTAGTATATATATGTTTGAAAGTTCACCATTTAACCTCAAAATAAAGTCGATTTTACCTCAACAAAACAAGAGAGATACATGTCAGGAAGCTAATAGGTAAAAGGCAAAATAATAGGTTCCGTACCAAGTCTTGCTTCCGTTTCTTTTTTCTTGCTTCAAAAGCTTTTTTCTCATTTCATTGTCAAACAACTTCAGAAAATCAGTCTGAATCAAACATTAACAAGAAAAAAAAAAAACATTGCAATATTTAGAGTTGGAAAAAAATTGGATTATAATTAATTATTTGAATTAAATTATTCAAATTATTTGAATATTTTAAATTTTGTATTTAAAATCTAAACTAAACTATTTAATTCAAATTTTTTATTTGATTTGATATTATAATTATAATAACTCGAAAAATTAAAATTTTTATCTTAAAATTTAAAATTTTAATAATTTTTTTTCAAATAAATCTGATTTTTATTGAATCGATAACCATAATTTTAGGAAAATAATAATAATTTTATTCGACTGTTTAGCCAAATAAAAATGGATAAAATTAATTCACTTTCCTTTCTTTTACTAAATTTAATTATTCAAACAAAATATCATATAATCAATTGCTTTTTTTTAGCTTTCCACTTTTTTTTATTTTCCTTATTATTTTTGATCGAGTGAATATTTAGTATTTTGATATGTGCATTTTTTTAACTTCGAATTATAAATTTGTCATATGTCTAATTTCTTTTTATTTTTTTATTATAATCTATATACATTTATCATGTATCTAAATCTGATTGTGAAATTTTAAACTCTACTAGCAGTTTATTAAATATTTTCTCTTTTTAACCTCAACATAATGTTAAAGGTGAGTTTTTTTTTTATAAAAATAATATTAAAAAATTAATTAATTAAAAAAATGAGATGGGAGAAACTTTTTTATGGAAATAGGTTGTTTGTTATAGTGCTTGTTGATGCCGCCTGACATATAGGCAACACCACATCATTTAAACTTGATTTTTGAAGTCTAAAATGAAAAATAAATATGTTGATATTAAAATTTGATTTCTAAGAGCTCTTTTCTTCTTTCTTGTTTTGATAAACCAAATTATTTCTCTTGTATTACTAAACAATCTCTCTTTCTCTATCTCCCCTTTTGCTAATCACAATTTTTTTCTCTTAAACATGAAGAAACAATATTTTCCTAGGGCAGGGAGTTTAAATAGAGGAAGAGGCGCCACCTGATAGTGTCGCGGGACCTAGATTTTGAAATTGGTGCCTTCTAACACGTCAGCGACAGCATTTGACGTCAGCAACTTTTTTACAATTCAGTAGCTTTTTTTTCTGAGATTTAAAAAAAAAAATCAAGCGGTGCCGCCTGATAGACCGGCACATCAATAAACAATTTTTTTTCGTTCTAGCTTGTTTTTCCTGACAGGTCTTTCTGTTTAAAACAAAATCAAGTGATGTTACTTGACACACCGACGGTACCATTAAAAAATTATTCTTTTTTGTTTTTTCACTATTTATGCCCATATTTTCACGGGTATTTTTACAAATATATACTGATACCGCTTGACACAATAGTGACACCAATAATTTTTTTTTAAAAAAACATGATGGTTCTTGCATGATTAGCCAAAAAGCAGGATGATGCCGCTATGTATCAGGCAACACCAACAAACATTATAACAAACAATTCATTTCTGCAAGTTTTTTTTCTTAACCCTATTTTTATAATTAATTAAATTTTTAATATTTTTTTATAGAAAATCTTATTACTTCCCATGATAGATAGAAACATGTTTGTCAGATGAATGTGAGTCAAAACCTGGGAAGCAGATATGTGGAACACAGTAGAGGGTTCTTAGAGCTTTGCTTTATGGGAAAATCCAAAAGTTTGTCGCTACTTAATCAAGCAAAAATGACAGAACATAAGACTTTAAAGCACAAATCTACACGTCCTTTTTAACTCTGTCAAAACTAAATTTCTTGGGTGTTTTACACTGTTCTTAATGAATATGATGAGTCACTTGTCACCTAAAAGGTACTATATATTGTTTGTGAATAATACATAATAAATAATAGTAGGTAACATTTGGCTTTTTTCTCATCATTCGTAATTTTAAATTAGAAAAAAAAACGCGTTAAATGTACTTGAATCATGTCATTTTAATTGCTGTAATCGTAATAATAATATCAATTAAGTTGAGGTTGATTTAACTCAAGATTAATATTATTAGTAGAGTGTTTAACTGTATAAACATAGTTAATAATTCTATATGTATCCTTATGTTATAAATATTTTTTATTAAGAAGAGAAAATATAAAATAGTAACTAACCAACCACCAGGTTTTGTATCACAACTCTATTTGTATCTGCATTTAGTAAGCTACGAATTATATCTGGTGGGGAGTAAAAGACAAAACATCATAACAGTTGATCCCAAGCCATTGAAGCTACGCCATTAGTGAGCTTATTATCTTCTCTATAGGTATGTTGAATAATCATCTCCCATTCCTTATTCATGTACTCGCAAGCCTCCTTACACAACTGATGTTCACCAAACTTAGCACTACTAGATTGCATATTAACAACCTTCGTATTATCTATTTCTAGAATGATTCTCTGATGTCTATTTCTTCGAAAATTTGAATTTATTTCCATCGCATCCTTATGTTATATTTAAATAAATAAAAACTAATTAAAAAGATATATATCTCTATATATATTGATACTAATTATATTAAATTAAATTAATATCTTTAATTGAATTTATTGATCATTAGTTGATAAATGACCACATCATATCTTTTGTTAAAATTGAGTTTATTTGACAAAAAAAAAATTGAAATAATGTGTAACATTGTGAGGAAAAAAATTATAAAACAAATTAACCAATGTTATCTTATAAATCAAATAGTCGTATGTGGAAGATTAATATAATCATGTGTTATACTTTTATTAGAGAAAGCATCCACATTCTAAAAATAGCTTCCCAATTTTTGCTTGTTGAAAAACTTATCTTGAGACGATTGAGACAGGAGAAATCTGTGTCACCTTATTTGCATGTAGGGACTCTCGGCACTATTGGTTAAGGCACAAGAAGAGGGAAGGGAAAAGCCTTTAGAGTGAGCTAGAATGGTTCGGGGCAATTGCTTGGAGAAATTTGTGCTTTCCTTTAGCTCCAATACAAAGGAAAATGTGAGGCTATCGTTGAGTAATATAATTGAGGTTCGAGTTGTAATAACTTGAAAGTTAATAGTGTCAGAAATGATGGTTTTGAAATTTCGTTTTTGATGATCGAGTCTGTTAATATTAATTAATATTTACAAGTCAATTATAATAGTATATTGAAATTTGGTTTGGCGAATTTGTTCATTGGATAGTTAGTTAATGTACAAGTTTATTGACCCTAAAATTAAAGGAATTGGGAAAAAGGTATTGAAACCTTATTTTCGTAAATTGAGATCGTAAATATTTTTATTAAATATTTATGGAGTTATTGTATAGATAAATTGAATTTTGGATAGGTAATTTTGCTGAATTAGTGACTAATTAAGATATAGGGACTAAATTATAAAAGTGAAAAAAATTAAACGTGATGCATTTTTGATTATCTGAAGGACCAATTGAGTGGTTGGACCTTTTAAAAGTCATCAAACGGTGGTGGGATTGAGTTGTCATCCATTTAGTATGTTAAATAAGGTTAATACTAAATAAAAATTTAGTTAATTAATTAAGATTAGTAATTGTTAAACAAACTATATAAGTTAAAATGAAGTAAAAATAAAACATTCTTCTTACCATTTTCTTCTCCAACCGAAACCTAAAGAAAGAAAAGGTTCCAAGCTTCTCCACTTTCGGCCGTTTAATTAATAGATAATTTCAAGTCCTTTTCTCGTAATTTTTTTGTTTTTCAGAATTCAAGAGTTTGAGTTAGCTAACTCGTGTGTTAATTTCTGAAACTGTTAAAGTTTATAAATATTTTCATTGTTGAATCTTGAAGCTTTTGGTGTTATTTGGTTAGATTCTAAGCTTAGATATGATTTGTAAAGTAAAAAGTGTTAATTTCAAATATAGGGATTAAAGTGTAAATATTTTAAAATTGGTATGAAGTTTCTATAATTATAGATAGTAATGGGATGTAGAAGGATGAAATTGAGATTGGTTTCGAAACCGAAGCTCAAATTTGAAAGATATTACAATTTTGACTTTAATGACTAAATTGAATAAAATGAAAAACTTTAGGGGCATTTGAATAATGAAATTGAGATGATAAATGCTTATAATAGGATGAAATAAGAGGGTTGAAATTGATAAATTGAATTGAATTATTGAATAGACCAAAAATTGGACCAAATCGAAGATAATCAAGGAAATGACAAAATTTCCTAATTAGTCCTTAGAGAGTTTTTTGTTGTTGTTTTGACCAGGTAAGTTCATACGGTATGTTTGTGTTAAATTTTTATATATTTAAAATTATAATTGTAAATATGTTTAATTGAAATTAGTATTGTTTACAATTTGGTACAAAAATGTAAGATATGGACTAGATCATAAAGAAATGAAAAATTGACTAATAAATTGAATATAATGAATTGCAATATGAGGTTGACTAGTTGAATTAAATCAAACTGATATGGGTATGTTTAATTTTCGAGATAGAGGACTAAATTGAATAGATTTAGAAATATTGTATATTGTTGTAATTGCAAAATTGGCTTTATGTTAAGATGAATTATAATGTTATGCATACAAATTGATAATTGGTTGATGAAATGACAACATTAAATTGAGAAATTGGCTTATAAATGAAATTGAGTAAATTAGTACCTTATTGTTTGTTCGGGCAGAGTTGGATATGCTTGACATGCCATAGGATATGTAACACCCCTAACCCTGGTGCTAGAAAAAAATAATTATAAATCACTCATATTGTCCCTTGTATGAGCCATCGAAGCCCAAAAATACACATTAGAAACAAATTAGGACTAAATCAGAAACTCAGAAAATTTTTCCCAAAATTTCAAAATTTTTCCTATCTGTAGGGGACACATGCCCGTGTACTAGGCTGTGTAAAAATACCTGAGCATTTTGTTTCTTAATTTTAACGATGCAGGGGACACACGACAAAACCACACGCCTGTGTGTTGGGCTAAGTGTCACACACGGCTGAGACACATGCCCATATCTTTGCCCTTGTGGACGAAAATAGGCCATTTCAAGACCACATTTCTCACCCATTTTGATATCAACCTAAACACAACATTTTAACACATCAATATATCCCAACAAACAATCAAAACAAGTCAAAATCATGTTTTAAACATAACATAACATCATTTATATATACACAAATACCTAAACTTACTAATTTAATCTATCTAACTAGTCTACTAAATTTAACCACAATTTGAATACAATAAACCTATATCATTCACATCAACATCACTAATATGTCTCATTTTCAATCCAACATATACATATATATATATATATATATATATATAAGAAAAATTATAATTATTAACATTTACACAAGACAAACTTTGATTAAATCCACACAAACCCTATACATGTAACACCTCCTAACCCTAAACCGTTGCTGAAACAGGGTTACAAAGCATTACCAGTCCTTTCAGATAAATTATGAACATTTTACAAATAATTATCTAACACATGATAAAATAATCATAATATCCCTTTTATGGACTCTCGAGGCCCAAAATACGTGATTTGAACAATTCGAGACATAAATGAAAGCTCATAAATTTTTTTGTGAAATTCGCGATTTGATCAGGGCACGCCTGTGTGGGCAGGCCGTATGGTATCACACGCCCGTGTCCCTAACCCGTGTAACTCTCTGACTTGTAACCTAAGAAGAAATTGAAGTCACACGGCTATCACATGCCCGTGTGCTAGGCCGTGTAATTCATACGGCTAAGACACACGCCTGTGTCTCTGCCCGTGTGCTAAAACTTGGGCATTCTGTTTCTCAAATTTAATGTGCAGGGGACATACGATTAGTTCACACGCCCATGTGCTAGCCGTGCGTCTCACACAATCTGGCCACACGCCTGTGTGCCAGCCCGTGTGGACTCAAAATGAGCCTTCAACCTCAAGTTTACCACCATGCAATACTTAAACCATAAGCAATCCAAATTTCAATCTTTCAACCAATCCAAAATACATCTAAATACACCTTAACCATATCATAAACATTAATCTAATGGCCTATTCAATATTTATTCATACCTATTTCAATTATAACATCTAATTCAATTAAATTCACCACATTCAAGCATTTTAAGTTTTATACCAAAACATACCATTTCATAAACTTAACTTTTTATATATATATAACCATTTATACACATATTATACACCATTTACATTCAACTCTCAAAATGATCATATACATATCCTAGGTACATGCCATTTGTAAAAAAGAACTATACATCACCACTTTGTTGAGTCCGGGATTATCTTGGATGTTGGACTGGAACTTCTATCTTTACCTAACCTGCACACGGAAACAAACTGTACGCTGAGTATGTATACTCAGTGGTATTACCATAATTCAAACTTGTAACATTATACAATTAATTATATATAATCAATTCATGCCTACAATTATTCAATAGTTATTTCATACCTTAATTCAACTTGTTTAATAATAACAATAAGCATTATTTCAAAATTTTTATTTAATTAAATTCATACATTTCTTCAATATCTCAATTTCATTGAGTTTTTCACATCTCATTCCAATAGCTCATTTCATTTCATATACAATTCATTCAATTTATCACTTTATTCAATTTCAATTCTATTGCAATTTGTTCTTTTACCCCTATTTACATAATTTAGACCTTGGCGGATACACGGATCCAACCAAACACACCAGTACGGCATATTGTGCCTAATTAATATTGCCGAAGCAAACGGTACTTAGTACCTAATCAATTTATCAGAAGCAATGATACGACACACATGGTGCTTAATACGACACATATGGTGCCTAATCGACTCGGGGTCGAAATATCCCTGAACACTTCCAATCCTATGGCATGCCAACTATATCCGACTTAGCCTGACTAGTTAATAGAGTATTCAATACATTTTCTCAATTCAATTTCAATCAAATTCAATTCAATTCGCATTTCACATTCAATTCAATATCATTCAATTCAATATCATTACTCACCTAGCTTTATTTATCATGCATATTAATTAAAATTCAACATTTAATAATAAATAAATTCGAATTATAGTAATACAAATCGTAATTCCTCGATCTATTCCTCGTCCACCTTTTCCTTTTCTTTGTTGGTCGATGACTTGGGTACGATATTAGCTACGTAATTAAACAATTAAAAATCATCAATCACACAATTCCATCTAATATTTCCATTTATACATGAATTTTTATCTAAGTTCCAATTTAATCCCTAAATCAATACTAATTTTTATTTTACTAAAACTATTCCATATTCTCATTAAAATTCTTCTATAAACTCATTTTAACTATTCAATTTCACCATAAATCCCTAATTTCAAAATTCTTTCAATTTAGTCCCTACTATTCAAAACTTACACTTTATTTTATAATTCAATCTTTTACTAATTTCTAACTTGAAATTCAATCAATTTCAATTCCTAATTCATCAATTTACCCATCATAAACCATGTCTAAAATTATACCAACTAACAAAATTTCAACATAAATTCAACAATACTTTGTTCTAAGATTCCAAAAACTCAAAAATTACAAGAATAGGGACTAAATTGACTTACCAATTTAAGCTTAAAGCCTTAAAACCCTATTTTTCCTTTTCCTTTTCTTTTTCTTTTCTTCTTTCTCCTTCTCTATTTCGTTTGTTTCTCTGCTACTTTGTTCTCTTTTTCTTTCTTTATTTCATTTCTTTTACTCATTTTATTTTCTTAATTAATTATAATATAATATAATATAATAATATAATTATAAAATATCTATTACTTAAATAATAATAAAATACATATATGTATTACAAATGTATTAATATAATTAATACACATGTATTTTATTTTTGCCACACAAGTGTCACAAATTTGGTTTAATTTCTAATTTAGTCATTTCTCTTTTGTATATTCTATAATTAAACTTTCACACTTAATTCAATTTAGTTCTAACATTTAATTAACCTTAATTCAACTTAATTCACTTAACTAAAATCTTATTGACCACATAACTAACTTCGTAAATATTTTTAATAAATATTTACGTGTCCGTTTTACTAAAACGGAGACCCGATAACTCATTTTTCGATGCCCATACTTTTAGGTCGTTACAATACATGCCATATAAACCATATTGAAAGTTTCAAAAACTACCAGAATAAGCTAGATAGTGTGACTTGATATGCTGATCCAATTTTCCAACCTCTAGAAAATCTACAAAGACATTAAAAAACTCGAGTAAGCTTGAAGCTTAGTAAGTTCGATGGGTTAAACATAAATCTTACCGAACCTATAATAACACATCAATTAAATAAATTCATTCAATGTAAACTCCCTGTCAATCACAACTTTAATCGGTGAATACATTTATTTTAGATCAATACCAATAACGAACAATATGTTTTTCAATTTCAATTACATATTCACTTACCAAGTCTTCCCATATCGGGGAATGAATTATGGATAAGAGTACATCGTTTTCAGAAGCTCGAAGGCTGAACAAAAGCTCATGAGAGCTAAACAGAAACTCATAAGGGTTAAATGGAAGCTCTAAGAGCTAAACAGAAATCCATAAGGGTTAAACAGAAGCTCAAAATAGCTGAACGGAAACTCATATGAGTTAAACAGAAAGTAAACACAAAATTTTGCAACAAATGCTGAACCTCGATTTACCTGGGTAATTTGCCACATTTTCCTCCAATGCCGTCAATTCACCGAGTGCCGAATGTACTTAAATCCCGCATTCTAATCGTTTCGAACATTCAATTTATATTCATAACTTTAACAAAATTTCACTTTCAACAATAGATATGAATAAATACATAATATCATTCATCAAATCAATATATAAATTTTTATATTAAAATTTAACCGTACAAACTTACCTGGATTGAATTGTAATATTTGCAAAAGTTTAAGGACTATTCCGCTAATTTTTCTTTTTCACGAGTATCTATGGGTTCTTGATCTAAAATATAAAATTACTCATACATTAACATATATTTCAGTTCCAATTCATTTCATAATTAATACCCTTTAATTTTTTAAATTTACACAATTACCCTAAAATTTTACAACTTTTACAATTTAATCCCTTAACTAGTTAATCTATCAAATGAATTAGTTTTTCTCAATTAATAATTTATTTAAATATTCTAGGCTATAATAGAGCCCTTTATAAAACAAAAATTTAGTACCTAACCCTAATACTTTAACTTTTCACAATTTAGTCCTAAAATCAACATTTAACAAAATCACTTTATACAGTCATCATATAACATAATTAAAGCTTTAAATCCATGTTTATTCATCTAAAACCTCCTATATTCATCAATGATAACTTCCAAAATTTTCAATGAAATAAAAAACTAAAGCAACACTTAGTTGGACCTAATTGTAAATGTCTCAAAAACATAAAAAATTTCAAGAAAATGGTAAGAATTAAAATTAAATGAAGATAAAATATAAAAACAAGCTTCAAGATCTCTTCAATGGTGTTTTTGGACAGAAAATTGATGAAGAAAATGTCTAGAAACTTTTAGGTTTTTCAATTTAATATTTTAATTTCATTTATTTCCAATTTTGCCATTTAATCACATCATTTTATCATTTTTTATGCTTATGCCGCCTCATCCATCTCCTATATGCTAATTTAATCTTTAAGTCCTCCCCATCTACCATTTAAGCCATTTAATCACTATTTCTTTTAATTAGTAGTTTTGCACCTTTTTCAATTTAGTCCTTTTTAATTAATTAACTATCAAAACATTAAAATTTTCTAACGAAACTTTAATACTACCTTAATGCCACTCCATAAATATTTATAAAAATATTTATGGCTCGGTTTATAGAATCGAGGTCTCAATACCTCATTTTCTAAACCACTTGACCTAATAAATCCTTATAAAACACAAATTACTAATTCAAAAATATTTCTAAAACCACATTTAACTCATAAATACTAAATAATAAAATTTAAGAGCTTACTCATTGATTTGGTGGTCTTGAACCACTGTTTCTAACACTACTAAAAATCAGGCTGTTATAGGGTAGGAAGATTTCAGGGTTACCTCGACTATGTGTCGATGAGGCACCTAGTATCAAATTACTTCAGTTATACTAATGAGGCACTGGGTGCAAACTATTTACTTCGGCATTATATGATGAGGCACTAGGTGCCAAACTGGTGTGATTGGTTGGACTTGTGTATCCGTCTAAGTTCGAGTCAGGTTAATAGGGGTATAAAGTTTAAATGGAATAAATAATATATGAATTGTGTTGGTAATATGATTTGTTGATACAAATACATGTTGTGATTTGTAAAATATCATGCGAACTTATTATATGAGCCTGGAGGGTTGATATGAAAATATGATGAATTAATGATTTGATTCGAGATTTGAATAATGAAATGAAATAGTGAATAGAATTATATTGAAATTGTATGCATTATTGATAATAGATAAAAATTGATATGAAACTGAATAAATGTTGGTTATAAGTGATTGGGAATGTTATATGCTAGATTTATTATAAGATGTGATATATGTTGATACATACCTTGTTGATATGTGATTGCTATGTTTAGGCAAACTCGTAAAGCTAGTATATTATCAAATTATGTTGTAATTTGAAGTAAGTTGTTGTTTAAATACCTGTGAACTTACTAAACATTTTTAATACTTACCTTGTTGTTTCCATTTCCCTATAGATGGCTAACTTACGAAACGTGTCAAACGGATTGTTGAAAAGCCCACACTATCCCGATATTGGTTCGATAGCTCTTTTGATTGTTTTATGTTTGGTTATGTGTCATGTATATAGTGTTGATATAAGTGTTTATCTTAATTTGTTGGTTGATTTTGGTTTGAACCTTGTTGAATAGTTGATTTTGGACTTGTCCATGGGCATGTATAAATGTGTGTAAGCTTGGTAATATGTTATATTGTATGTGAATCTTATGATTGGCAAATTTGGAAAAAAATAGTATGATTGTATTGATGAAATTGATTGAATGTGCAATAGGAGAAGGATCAAATGCTTACAAGTGAATGATTACTTAGGGACTTTAATGATATATAAATGTTTGGTTGATTGAGAAATTGTGTGTTAAGCTATTGGAATGGAATTTTGTGGTATGGTTTGATAAATAATGCTATGAAAATATGATGATTTGAAATTGTATATGTGTGTTAGGTAAGTTTGAATTGAGCAAGTAGTTTTGATAGGTTTTGGTACAAAAATTTTGGACATGTTACTTTGGTAATTAGAGTTGTTTGAATTGAGTAATGATAAATGAATGTTCGGGAGTGCCTTTAAATTGATAAATGAATGTTTGGAAGTGCCTTTAAATTGGTTTTGTGCAGGTTTAGATGTGCATATATGTACTAAATAAGCTTAAGGTTTGACTTGGCATGAAATAGGTACCAAATGGACAAATTTCATAAAAAATAGGGTCTTCATCTCGACATGAAATACCCCTCGTCGCAACGTTGATAGGCAGTTTGTGATGTCCCAACGTAAGTGGTCTGACGTCGTGACGTGACTCACTGTTTTGGTAACTTCACAACATGGAACCTAAACTTTCAAAACCTTGCAATTTGGTCCTAATTCATGCTCGAGTCTACAAAAGTGCTTTTGTAAGCTCAAGTAGGGCTCAGACTTAATTATGCATTATAATATTTAGATGTTTATGACATGCTTGAATATTTGAATGATTCGTTTATAGTGTACTTTGTAACGCCCCGAATTTTGGGCCTAGATGAATTGGGCTTTGGGCTTTGAGTCTCATAAATTCTTTTTTTTAGTAAGCAAGAAAATGACAAATGACATGTTAGCTTTAAGGGTTTAATAAATTTGGAGTGTCTAGGGGTGTTAGAGAAGTTCTGGGTTCGAACTTTGAGGTGAAGGAATTTTTAATTTAATAATTAAAGGAACCTTGATGGTAAGTAGCTTGACTTTTAAATAAATAGAGATAAAATAAGACACAAACATGGCTATGGTGTAGTGGATAAGTGATGCCACTTAGGGTGTAGGAAGGTGGCGTTAGTGGCAAGCAAGGGGATCCTAGGTTCGAGTGCCGGCTTGGTATTTTTAGGAATTTTATTTTTGCCTTCTAGATGGTTGGTAATGGCGTGGAATTGGACTCTAAGAGAAGTGATGAGAAGAGAAATTTTTGGAAGGGATTGAGGAGTTTATCGTGGAGAAAAGTTAGGAGATAGGGATAGAAGAAGTGGTGGAGCCGAATTGGCAATTAAGGGAAGGCAATTTCAACTAGTATATATATACGTGTCGATTTTGGGGTTCTAAGCTAATGCCAAATTCTTTCTTCTTATTTTGCCGAAAACTACTTTTCTATCCAAGTACCCAAAAGCCGAAAAACCCTTATTCTTTCCCTTTAAGTTTGTGCCGATTTCTTCCTTTCCTTTCTCATTAAACTCTTCTCTTTCTTGCTCCTAGTTCACATTCTCTAAACCGAATACTTTATTGGCCGAACCTTCTCTATGCCGCACTACTCCTCTTTTGGGCCGATTGCTTCTTGGGTAAGTGTTCTTGATCTTAGTTGGCCGAATGGTTATAGTTAAAGGAAGGGGGAATTGTGTTGGATACAAGTCACCTGTTATTTTGGTTTTAATAGTTAAGATTGGTGCAGATCTAGGAGTTGGTCGTGGTTAGTGATTAAAGAAGGGGCTGTTATAACTTGTCGTGCAAGGTAAGGTGAAAGGTAAGGTTTCGGTTTTGGTAAAGATATGTATTAAGCATGCGATTAATTGAAGGGTGATATCGATTGTAGGTTCGGGGCTAAGGAAATCGCAACACGCTTTATTACCAGGTGTGTACATACACTGCACACACACGATAGATCAGCAAATCTCGAAAAGCCGAAAAGTAGAAAATTTGGCTACGGTAGTCCTACGAGTACGCGAACACTCGTACGAGGGTATTCGATGTGTTAACAAAGGCCCCATGAGCGATCTCATAGGCTTGGGTCACGTTTTGGCTAACCGGGCCAGAATGGGCCAAATGGGCCGACGGGCTTGTGGGCCCAAGCTAGCAAAAATTGATATGTTGATAGTAAGTGATGAGTTGATAAAGTTTATTGAATTGTCTAGAATGGAGTGGGCCATTTGAATGCGAATGGGCCTGATGGGCTGTATGATTGTGATTGGGCCTACTGGGCCATGTACATGTGATTAGGACTAATGGGCCATACAAATGTGATTGGGCCTAATGGGCCATATAAAAGCGATTGGGCCTGATGGGCTATATGAATGCATGAAAGCATGTAGACTTGCTAGGATTTTATAATGGACTTTTAGGCCTAGTTTCTAATAAATCCTCAAGCGCATAAAACTTAATTAATTTATTAAGTACGTCTGTTGATAAGTCGTAAGGTTAGAGTGTGGCAATGGGCATATGCATGTCTAGGATTGGATCTAGGGAGAGCTTGGTACTTAAGCGGTCTTAATGACCCACCTCCTCTTCTCTAGAATCCTACCTGGTGCATAGTGTCTGTTCACTCTAGCCAAGGAGGACTTGTTGACGGGCCAAAGTTCGTAATTAAGACCCATACGTTAGTAAATTACTGAAATACCCCTATAGGGTAGAATGACTAAAATACCCTTGTTGGGTAGAATTACTAAAATACCCCTGTGTGTTATAAGTATGATTTATGTATACTGTATGCTATATGTGGCACTCATGTGTTATGATGTTGCATGTGGGTGGAAATTATGTTGGAGGAAGTGTTATATGAGGATCGCATAGTCGTTTGATGACCGTGGATCCAACGAAGGCTTTTAAGCCCAATATATGATCAGCAGCTCTGCTGCAACGTTAGGTAATACCGTAACTGGCGATACCATTGATGTGTATCGGATGGGTGGGTCGATATAGTTATCCCTACAGGATGTGTTTTGGTTGGACGGAGATGATGTGTATCGATTGGATGGGGTGGGCATTACATCATTGCATTATTGCATAAATGATTGCTCAAGCTTTTGTGCTATTATTGAAGTGGGCTCAGGCCCAAGATGACTTGTGTTGCATGATGTATATATTATTGCTGAGGGTTGTACACACTAAATTTCGAAACTCACTCCCTCTTTTATTTTTCTCCGGTAAATCGTAGTAGGCGGTTCGACAGATGGAGGGACTTAGATGTGGCCAACTAGTAAGACAATTTAGACCTATTTCTTTTCTTAATTAAAAGCTCTAGTATTTTAATTATTTAAGTCCGGATTGTAATAAGGCCTTTTCTCTGGTTACTATTATTCATTGTTATGCTATAAGAATGGAACATTGACCTGTTTCCATTAAACACATTTCAAATTTTTCTAAAACCAATTGATGTTTTTTTTAAATTAAGCTTCCATAGTTAAAGAGAATTTTGTTTTCAAAATAACTATTAGCACGTAAAAAAGAAATAGCTTTTGAATACACCTCATTCTAAAGACAAATACAAACTGGGATTTTACTTGAAATTTCTTTTGAAGGGTTTTCAATGAAAACAAGGTTTTCGATAAAACACTTCAATGTGACACGCTGGATTCAGCCATAACGTCCGGGCCGAGTTTGGGGTGTTACACACTTGATCTGAAATTTTAAAAATATTACATAAAGGTCCGTATTTGATATCGGGATGTAACATCCCTTACCCAGTCAGGTTGCCGAACCCAAGTAATGAGATGCTACGAACAATTACCAATAATTTTCAGACAATTTATTAATGAAAATCTCAAATAAATATTAAATAATCACGTACGAACATATATAAATACATTAATAAATCTATTTCAAGTAGATATTGAGTATACGGAAGCCTAAAAATAATTTGGTAATGAACATGGATCAAAAACAAAAAGGAAGGAAAAATCTGCATACAGGGGTCACATGGCCGTGTGTGATGAACCACACAGTCGTGTTGTTAAACTGTGTACAAGAGCCGTGTCCGAATAAGATAGACCATATGAACGTGTGAGTGGGTCATGTGGCCGTGTAGATAGGTCACACGACTGTGTGAGCAAACAATGTAACTCTCTGCGCTCGTGTGTACCAAAATCACTTAAAATTTTACAAACCATACGGTTGTGCCATGAGCTTGTGCGTGACACACAATTATGTCTCAGTCTGTGTGTACCTAAAAAATGCCTTGCAAAACAAGCTATTTACCCATGAAACACTTATACCATAATTGACACCTCAATCAACATTTATACTACCACCATTTAAGCCACATTTTAACCTATTCAAAACAATCATCCTAAGTGCCTAACCAATATACCACAATTGGCACCTCAATCAACAACTCAAAACTAGCCAAATGACCACATCCATTCATGTCAATATACCTTCAATGGTACCTCAAATATTCAAGCCACACATGTATACATTCAACCATCCAACTATCACATGTTTAAGTATCAAAATTATCAAAACATATTCTAAATATAACCTAAGCATATCATCCATCAAACCAAAACCAGGCATCAACCAAACACAATGCTTAGCATGATATTTTTCTCAACTATGAAGACATTAAGCGTATAATCAAAGCAAGCTATCAAGTTATCAACCACATGATCATTACCATCACACTTATACATATTTTCATAATATCAAAAAGGCTAACTAAATACAAAATGATCATTATAAGCATTAAAACATCTTAGGTACATGCCAATACCAAAATGAACAATTCACCAACATTTGAGTTCGGGATTGCTATTGGATATTGAGTTGACGATCGAATCGGCAAGTATTTAACCTGCGCACGAGAAAAACAAATTGTACACTGCGTGTATTTCTATAATCCAAGCATCTAAAATATTATATAAGTCATAGTGATGCATAAACTTAATAAAAACAATATGCAATGTAAACTCAATAAGTTAATTCACATAGTCATTAATCTCAATATACTCATTTTACCAATATTAAGACATAAAAATCTCAAAAGTCATTTGCAAATTCAACTAATATGATTACACATTTCATCTCAATTTCTCATTTCAAATGTTCATTGAACAAATACAATAATATTTATAATTCAATCCACTATTTCATATTCCATTTTACATTTCCAATAATAACACCAGAGTAACATAAACTAATAATAACTCTCTATGCAATATGAACTGATCATAGCTTCGAAAATGAATAAGAAAATTGATAATAGCTAGGGCTGAGCGCGGAAGAAATGTTTGAATTCAATTGCACCTAGGGGATTTCAACCAAAACCAAGCGTACACATTCTACAAATATATATATATATATATATATATATATATAATAACTACTCTGCAATCTGCATGAACTGATCATAGCCAGCTCAGAACCCACGCAAATTCATTCAATTCATTTGTACATTTGGGTTTTTAACCAAATACAAAGCCTACCCCATCGTACAAATTTGCAGTGACAAAACTACAAATACAGAATTCACACGATAAATGATAAACGCTAATTTATACATATTTTTACCTCATGCTTAGCCTATATTTTAGATGAATTATTATCAATTTAGTGAGAACTGGTGCTCTTAATCCTTCTTTTTCATATCTTATACTCAGGAGAGCATAGGGAAGAGAAAAGAATAGGAAATGGACTGAAAATGAGGAAAATGGGAAAAAAATGACATAACACACGGCCCAAGGAATCACCACACGGCCGTGCCACACGGTCGTGCCACATGAAGATCACACGGTCCAGCTCTCGACAAGCACAGGCAGGCCACACGGCCGTCCCAAATCACACGGCCTTTGTCGAAGTCACACGGGCGTGGCACACGGGCGTGTTCTAGTCGTGAGGAAGAGGAATTTCACTCGAATTGGGATACTTGGAGGCTAAGAAAGGCTCCCCAAAGCTCTATATAAAGACCCTAGGAGGCAACTCTAAGGTCGTGCTTATTTCCCCACAAAGGGAAGTATTCTTTGCTGCCAACACAGATAGTGGAAGTAGGGATTACTCGCAGGGAAGCTGATTGATTCATCCCAGAAGCCGGAATTCTGCAGCAATATAGAGGATCTCCCTAAATTCCTTCAGGGGTTTTCGGGTTCTTTTATGTTTTGTTATTTTATATCTTCTGAGATGTTTTCTTTCTTTATTATGAACTAAACCCCTCAAATACTTGAGGGGGATGAAACCTAAGATGAATCTTGATATTATTTATTCTTGAGTTATATGATAAATACTTGAGTTTTTCTTAATTATGTGTGCTTAATTCTTGTGTTAATAAACCTAGGTATTAATTCAAGAAATAGATGTGCTTAGAGCAGAGGAGCAAAAGTCCCTGTGATAAGAGTAGATCTACCATAATTAAGCGGAGTTGTATGCAACCCTAGACATTGGGCGACATAAATCTGCCGGATTAGGGTCAAACCTAATATGGGGAACCATAGATCGAATTAATGCAACCTAAGGAGTTAATTAATAAAGGAACTTTAATTAACAACTTAGGCCTAGTTGCTCTACGCCTCGACGGAGGGTTTAGCATAGATTAGGGATCTCTACGGATCAAGTCAAGTGAATAAATCGTCTAGCTCAAGAACCAATAACAATTGAAGTCTAGGTGGATCCCCCCTTAAGTATTGTCCTTATCAATTAGCTTTTCCCTAAAAAGTCTTCCCAATTTACTCTTTTTGCTTCTCTTAGTTTAGTTTTAGAATTAGTTAAACAAAAGCCATCTTTAATTTTTAGGTTAAATAATAGAAATGAAGTGAGTAAGAGTACTTTCGGTTCCCTTGGGTACGATACTCAATCTTATCACTAGACTATACTACTATCGACAGGTGCGCTTGCCTTAAAACGTCGTGATATTAGTCAGTTTAGGTTTGATCAAGTTCTTTATAAATTTTATTACTTCATATCACGCGGATATCAAGTACCCCCACACTTAAGCCTTTGCTTGTCCTCAAGCAAAATCTCAATCCCTAAATAAGAATTATTCCTCTCAACCTACAATCTTTATCAATAATGTTTCAAACTAATCTACAGGTAGTCGTACAATGAAAATTCAATCAAAAGAACATTAAAGATTCCATCACTCTAAGCTGAAAATTTTTTTCATTGAAACATAAGTTTTCTCCTTCCTCCTAAGTAATTATCTCTCTATCTTAATTAACAGGAGTTGACATCCTCACTAAAGGTTCACTCTATCCACTCGAAGTGTTTAGGGTTCAAAAATTAAGTACTCTCTAGTCAACCTGAAAAGTTATTACCATAGGCTTGCTAGAAAATTAAATCTCCACCACTGTAGGTTGATATGATACATCGATCAAAAAGTCTTTTAAGGGTTATAACGGGGCTTGGTTAGGGGTGTTGTCACAGGCTACAAAAGAGGGTTAGAATCGAGACTGAACTTGGAAAATTATCTAGCTAGAAAAATCTCTATCACTTTAAAACATAATTCTAAGGCCAATTCTTAAGATAATATCGTTTCTGTTTTTGTAGCCTGAAAATAGAAAAATGCAAAAACTAATTGAACTATTTACAATTTACAATCGAATTTTACTGTATGTATTCATTTTTTTTTTGGAACTATTAAATCAAATATGATAACTTGGAAATTTACAATTTTGCAACTAGAGAAGAGAGTAAAGCTAGATAATAATTCTATTCAAATCTCGACAAAAATAGGGGTTAAAGTAATTGAATGGGATTTAACAAGAAATAGGTTATTGGTTACTAATTAGAAGGTGAGTCAAAGAATAGGTTCTCAAGCTCAACGGGGTTTACTAGGGGTTAGATTTATGGAGGTAGGCTTTTTGTGGAGTAAGTGGGTTAAATCCTAGGTGCCTTTATCATTTCAGTATATCAAATCAATGATGTGGTCTCGACATGTATAATCAAAGCAAGTTCTAGAATAACAATTCAGTATTGACTCACTCAAAGCAATAATAAAAGTGAGCACGAAGAAAAATGTATGCTAAAAAAGGCTAAAAAATCTCACCAGAATTATGGCTTTTGATGTCAATCCTGCGAATTTCAAATCTCAAGATAATACTTAAAATTAGGGAAAATAACTTATGCAAAAATTGGGGGTTCTCAAAAATTTCAACTTATCATGCTTGATTCCCTAATGTTTTAAAGTTTGAATAATCAAAGTACAAGCACCTATATCTTGATTCTTAACATTTCAATAGAAATCATAAATCAATCAGAATTAATTCCTAATAGGGAACTGAGAATTATTTGAGAACAAAGCATAAAGAAAAAAATTCAGGGTTTTTTTTTTTATTTAGATAATGTAAAAATTTAAAGTAAGCTTCCCCCCCACACTTAAGATGTACATTGCCCTCAATGTACAAAGATACATAAATAGCAAGAGAAGTATAATATCATAAGATAGGGAGAGAATTGAAACTTCCTGAATTTAGGATGAATTTATGAGGAAGAGTTGGCAATTGTGGCAGGGTGTTCCCATTTCTGTTTAAATATGAGCTGTAGAGCTCCTTTTTGAAACTGCGAAAATATTAATTAGTCGTGGGAATTTTCGATTGATAGAGATTACTCGTTAGGGCTTGGCCGATATGAAAGATCGAAATTTAAATAACAGAAAAATAATAAACTAAGTTCTAGAAATACTAATACTGTAATGAATTAAAAGGATTAAGTATAATAAAAATAAAATTCGAAATAAAAAGGAGACTAATAAAGGAAAAAATAAAAATAAAAAATGAGAAAAATAGAACCGTATGGGAGAATAGAGGCACACGCCCGTGTGTCTCGGGGTTAGCCCGTGTTGGCCATATTGCACGGCCATTGTGAACTTGTTTGCTTTTTTGCACGGTC
Organism: Gossypium stocksii; assembly: GCA_020496765.1. NCBI lineage: Eukaryota > Viridiplantae > Streptophyta > Magnoliopsida > Malvales > Malvaceae > Gossypium > Gossypium stocksii. The sequence goes on from CM035621.1 coordinate 114,620,488, forward strand.
GTGTAGGTATTCACACGGCCGTGTCAGATTTGACAGTGTTGGCCACGGTTTGGGGGCACGGGCGTGTGGCGTTGTATGAGCCCGTGTGGAATTCGTAAAGTTGCCACGGTCATATCACACGGTCGTGGTGATTTGTCGACTTCCCGTGCTTTTGGGAAACTTCTGCTCTGTTTGTACACGGTCTGGGTGCACGACCGTGTCTCTGTTTTAAGATGTCACACGGCCTTAGGCACGCCCGTGTGGCCTAAATTTCTGCATAAAAAATGTTAGTTGCTGCATAAAAATACTAGAAAAATTTTAAACAAAGAAAAGTTACTAAGTTATTGCTCGGGTTGCCTCCCGAGAAGCTCTTGTTATAGTCTAAGCTCGACTCTTCTCGAGCTGGGTATCTCACGGTGGTTTGAAGAGTTGGAACTCTTCCGGCCTGTTTTCAGGATTAATATTAAAAGAATGTTTGAGTCAAGTGTGGTTTACCTTGAAAGTGCCGAGTGACTCATGTTTTATTTCTACTGTACCATAAGGGAAAATTTTCGTTACCGTGAAGTAGGGTACGTCACTTGTATGCTCTTTTGAATTCAAGATTCGAGGGTCGTCTTCCCCTAAGAGTACCTTATCCCCTATATTGATTTGACATGTTTTTACCTGAGGGTTATCTTGGTGATGCTCTGGGTTAGTGTGACATGTTTTGGGTTTTTCATGATAGTTCAGCCACTCATCTAGTTCCTCGATCTGAAGCGTTCACTTTTCAGGTGCATCTCCTTTGGATGGACTTGTCTGTGATTGGGTTGCCTTTGTATGAAGTGTATCCTGCACAGAAGGTTGAGTGATGAGTTTAATGTTTTTACAAGGACTCGTGACTATATTATTATCAACAGTTTTAATTGCATTTTAAGCTTGTAAAGTAACTTTGTCATTACCTACACGTAGTGTAAGTTCACCTGTTCCTAAATCAATTATTGTTTTGGCAGTTGCTAAAAAGGGTCGCCCTAGAATTAATGGTATATCGCTATCCTCATCAATGTCTAAAACAACAAAGTCAACTGGGAATATAAATTTATCAATTTTGACGAGCACATCTTCAATTATTCCCTTAGGAGACCTAATAGTTTTATCAGCCAGTTGAATGCTCATCTTAGTTTGCTTAGGTTTTCCAAGACCTAGTTGTTTAAACAGTTTATAAGGCATGACATTTATACTAGCCCCTAAGTTTGCCAAAGCATTTTTGGTGTCTAGGCTACCAAATAAACAAGGAATAGTAAAACTCTCTGGATCTTTTAGTTTGGTTGGTAGCTTATTTTGGAGAATAGCTGAGCATTCCTCGTTGAGTTCCACTGTGGACAATTCTTCCAACTTCCTTTTATTTGTGAGAAGTTCCTTTAAAAATTTTGCGTACTCCGGCATCTGCATAATTGCTTCAACAAAAGGTAAGTTAATATGTAATTTCTTTAACAGTTTAAGAAACTTACCGAATTGCTGATCTGTGCGGTCATTCTTTAAAACGTTTGGGTATGGGATACGAGGTTTAAATTCTTTGACAATTTTATCTTTGGGACTTACCTCATCCTTTCCTTTACTTACCACAAGCTCTTTGCATGGCTTTAGGTTGGTTTTGGTTAACCCCTCATCATCTATCGTATCCACGGTATTGAGTTGCTCCTTAGGGTTAGTCTCAGTATTGCTTGATAACCCACCTCGCGGTTTGTCAGAGAATAGCTTGGCAAGCTGGCCTATTTGAGTTTCAAGTCCTTGAATGGATGCCTGCTGGTTCCTCAATAAAGTTTCGGTGTTTTGGAAACGTGTTTCTGATACGGCAATAAATTTTGTGACCATCTCTTCAAAGTTCGGCTTTTTCTCTTGTTGGAATGGTGGCTGTTGTAATCCTAGAGGAGGCGGTTGTCTTTGATTTCCTTGTCATTCCCATGAAAAATTAGGGTGATTCTGCCAACCATGTCCGTAAGAGGAGTAATCTGGATTGAACATATTTCCTGGAGTTGCGTCACATTACATAACTGGCTGTACCTGCGTAGAACCAACAAAATTATCAAACTTTTTATTTAAAAGTTCTACCTGATTAGTAAGCATAGTAACAGCATCAATATTATAAACCCCTGCAGCTTTTGTCGGCTTTGTCCTCATGATTTGCCACTGATAATTATTCAATGACATTTCTTCAATAAATTCATAAGCTGCTTCTGGCGTTTTATTATTAATTGTTCCTCCTACGGCTGCATCAACCATTTGTCGTGTGGATGGATTCAAACCGTTGTGGAAGGTTTGAACTTGTAGCCATAAAGGTAGTCCATGATGAGGACATCTTCTCAAAAGATCCTTGTATCTCTCCCAGGCATTGTAGAATGTTTCTAAATCCATCTGCACAAAGGAAGAAATATCGTTTCGTAATTTAGCTGTTTTAGCAGGAGGAAAATATTTAAGTAAAAATTTTTCTGTCATCTGTTCCCATGTGGTGATTGAGCCTCGTGGTAGAGAATTTAACCACTCTTTGGCTTTGTTTCTCAGAGAGAATGGAAATAGCCTTAGTCGAATAGCATCATCAGAAACGCCATTAATTTTAAAAGTATTGCACAATTCCAAGAAGTTTGCTAAATGAGCGTTGGGATCTTCATCCTGTAAACCATCAAACTGCACAAACTGCTGAATCATCTGAATAGTGTTAGGTTTTAGTTCAAAATTATTAGCAGCAATAGCAGGTCTAACAATGCTAGTTTGAGTACCAATCAAACTAGGTTTAGCATAATCATACATAGTTCGAGGAGCTTCATCCTCGTTTACTGGTTCGGCTGGTAGTGCTAGATGTGGTGGAATGTTTTGATTTGCTTCCATCTCTTCTGTAGGTTCTGGCTCGTGCTCTGGATAATGTAGGCTTCGTCTAATTTCTCTGCGATTTCTACGAACTGTAGCTTCTAAATCTTCGTCAAAAAGTAGTGGTCCTGTTGGGTTGTTTCTAGTCATAGACTAGAAAAACCTAGAAAAATAATTAAAAAAACGAAAATAAAATAAAAAAATAAAAAAAAAACTTAGGAAAACCTAGAAAAAAAATAAGAAGAAAAGAAAAATAAAAATAAAAATAAAAAAATAAATAAATAAAAAAAATAAATAAATATATTAATAGCTAAAGTAATAGAAATCGAGCTTTCGTAATATTTCAGTTAAATCCCCGGCAACAGCGCCAAAAACTTGATATCCGCGTGATATGAAGTAATAAAATTTATAAAGAACTTGATCAAACCTAAACTGACTAATATCACGACGTTTGAAGGCAAGCGCACCTGTCGATAGTAGTATAGTCTAGTGATAAGATCGAGTATCGTACCCAAGGGAACCGAAAGTACTATTACTCACTTCTTTTCTATTATTTAACCTAAAAATTAAAGAGGGGTTTTGTTTAACTAATTCTAAAACTAAACTAAGAGAAGCAAAAAGAGTAAATTGGGAAGACTTTTTAGGGAAAAGCTAATTGATAAGGACAATACTTAAGGGGGGATCCACCTAGACTTCACTTGTTATTGGTTCTTGAGCTAGACGATTTATTCACTTGACTTGATCCGTAGAGATCCCTAATCTATGCTAAACCCTCCGTCGAGGCGTAGAGCAACTAGGCCTAAGTTGTTAATTAAAGTTCCTTTATTAATTAACTCCTTAGGTTGCATTAATTCGATCTATGGTTCCCCATATTAGGTTTGACCCTAATCCGGCAGATTTATGTCGCCCTATGTCTAGGGTTGCATGCAACTCCGCTTAATTATGGTAGATCTACTCTTATCACAGGGACTTTTGCTCCTCTGCTCTAAGCACATCTATTTCTTGAATTAATACCTAGGTTTATTAACACAAGAATTAAGCACACATAATTAAGAACAACTCAAGTATTTATCATATAACTCAAGAATAAATAATAGCAAGATTCATCTTAGGTTTCATCCCCCTCAAGTATTTGAGGGGTTTAGTTCATAATAAAGAAAGAAAACATCTCAGAAGATATAAAATAACAAAACATAAAAGAACCCGAAAACCCCTGAAGGAATTTAGGGAGATCCTCTATATTGCTGCAGAATTCCGGCTTCTGGGATGAATCAATCAGCTTCCCTGCGAGTAATCCCTACTTCCACTATCTGTGTTGGCAGCAAAGAATACTTCCCTTTGTGGGGAAATAAGCACGACCTTAGAGTTGCCTCCTAGGGTCTTTATATAGAGCTTTGGGGAGCCTTTCTTAGCCTCCAAGTATCCCAATTCGAGTGAAATTTCTCTTCCTCACGACTAGAACACGCCCGTGTGCCACGCCCGTGTGACTTCGACAAAGGCCGTGTGATTTGGCACGACCGTGTGGCCTGCCCGTGCTTGTCGAGAGCTAGACCGTGTGATCTTCATGTGGCACGGCCGTGTGGCACGGCCGTGTGGTGATTCCTTGGGCCGTGTGTTATGTCATTTTTTTCCCATTTTCCTCATTTTCAGTCCATTTCCTATTCTTTTCTCTTCCCTATGCTCTCCTGAGTATAAGATATGAAAAAGAAGGATTAAGAGCACCAGTTCTCACTAAATTGATAATAATTCATCTAAAATATAGGCTAAGCATGAGGTAAAAATATGTATAAATTAGCGTTTATCAATAAACTAATGTAACACACATCGCAATCCCTCGGGTTCGAACATTAAAACCGTAAAACGGATATAAAAGATACATTAGTCAAGGCTGGTAATTATATGTGGTTTTCTGCTTGTATTTTGCACGGTGATGGTTCGTCCTGTTGTGTGTATTACCCTAATATATTGCTTGGCTGTATGGTCGTTGGAGTTGCAGCCTTTGCAGTACTGGGTCTAGTATGGTGCTTTCTCCGGGTGCTATCTTTCAGTACTAATTTTTGGTTGTTGGGATCAACCTTTTTATTGTAATAAAACATCATGCATGGCATGTCTGAGAAAAAAACAAAGACACAACAATGAACGGTTGAAAAAGTGAGTCAGGCAAGGACGAGAATTCAGTAATAAAATGAAAGGAATATATTATATTGTCAGCTTCCAGGTTTATTAGATAGAGATCCATTATTCTTCATTTCCAATTCTCTCTTTTAACATCACAAAATGAGTTGTTAAGTGGTTTTTATTTTTCTTAAATATTCTATTACCGAAGTTTAAGTCGACGAGATATAATAAATAAATATTCATCCATGAGTAAAAGAAGATACTTTAAATCAAAGTCGATTTAACAATCAATATCAGATATTGATTAAAAAAACTATTTAAATTTTGGTTTATTAATACTTGATGTTCAAAGATAATTTATGAAAAAATTAAATTGTAAAAAAGAAGTTAAAGAAAAGCTTTTAATTGATGTAAGGAGTGTAAATGTACAAGTCATATGATAACGATTTTAACAATCCAATATAGTTGGTATAATTTATCTGTTTTTAATTAAAAAAAGAGTTAAAATAACCCTAAAACCTAACCAACTAAACCAATTAAACCAACCTATTCTCATGGTTCTTCTAATTAAAAGACAAGTCCGCCCTCTCTCCATCGCCTTTTAAATTCACACGTTAAGGCATTGTTGCATGCTCCCCCCAACAGTCAACCCCCCTTTCAGTTCTGGTCTGCTCCCCATTGCTATGCTACTTTAGGCTCACTCTTTGGGCTGCTTCGTTCAGTTCTGGTGGTTCCATTTATATATACATATATACTCGCTTTCTTCATTCAAAGAAATGGATTGGAATGGCACCATTCGACCCTTTATTTCACGACTAGAACCTTCTCTTAACTTCCCTTATAACTATAATTATAATCAGTATCCAGGTAATATATATATTTATATATAGTCCCTTTATTTTCTTGTTCTTTCACTTTCTTTATTTCTAACTTTTTGTTTTAGAAGGTGTGGAGGACATGAACAATCAAGGATTTGAAGAAGCTGGCAATGGGTTGGTTCCAGATTTGAATATGAACAGCTTCATGAACAATGGTAAAGGTAACAACAAGAAGAAGAAGAGATTGACAAGTGATCAGTTAGATTCGTTGGAAAGGAGTTTCCAAGAAGAGAATAAGTTGGATCCCGACAGGAAAATGAAGCTTTCCAAGGAACTTGGACTTCAACCAAGACAAATCGCTATCTGGTTCCAAAACAGGCGTGCTAGATGGAAAGCTAAACAGCTTGAACACTCATATAATACGCTTAAACATGAGTATGATGTTATCTCCATTGAAAAGCAAAAGCTACAAGACGAGGTTAGCCTCTATATTTAAAACTCTATTTTTTTATTCCCTTCTCTCGCTCTCTAAATATCTTTATGTGGAACTTGGTGCACTGTTTTTATAAACGAATATGCTTGTTGTCTCTATTTTTGAGGTTTCCCCATTTTGTTATACACTCATACATACATATAATATATATATTTATACTGTCTCATACCTTTTACGCAGGTGATGGAATTGAAAGGAATGCTAATGGAACAGGCGACAAGGAACCAAGTCTCCACGGTTTACAAGGAAATCTCCGGCGGAGAGACCATCGAAAGTAGCTCGATTCGGAGCTCGAAGAAGACGAGTATAGCAGGAAACGACTATCATCCGATAGTTGAATGTAACTATATTTTCAATGAGGATGAGAATAACCCAGTTTCCACTCACTACTGGGATATTCAACTCCCTTCTTATCCCTAAAACACTAGTTTAATTAGGCACTTAATCTTAGTTTGCTTAGTTTTTTTTTAGATTGGTCCTCGTTTAAGTACAATTTGGTTTTTGGTTAGAAGACTTTGTTGGAGTAATTGACATAACATTAATGTATCAAAGGCTGCATCACTGAGTATTGGTTCAAGAGCTTGAAGTACATTTTGCTTGCTTACTACGGCTGAATAGTTTCTGAATACGGTACCCGAAATAATGAACTTAAATTGGAGTTAAATTCCTGTAATTAGTAACAATTAAATTAATTTAATCGTATGAAAACGCAAATTAAAATTTAACCAATTAAATTATTTTATAGTGTTGGGATGAATTTGTATAAAATATTTTCTTTTTTTTGACAGATTTCCTGAAAAATATTTCATAAAAACTGTTTCCAGTGAAATAAACATACATTTAAAATTTATGATAAGTAGTGAACTAATTACAAAGTGGTGTTAAAGTGAAATGATAGTAAATAATAAATCTTCAGATTAAATTGTAAATTTTATGAAATTTATAATTGAAATAAGAGAAGTGATATGCATAAAAATTTGTTATGTGAAATAAGATATTATAGTGAATTGTTTGATTAAAATGCTTATATGGTGGAAAATAATTTACATGACAATAGGGCCTAAATTGAAAAATGTACAAAAGTTTAAGTGTGAAACAATTTAATATGTGAGTAAGGAAATTAAGTTAAAAAATTGAATAAATAATTGACTATGGTACTCCCACTAAAAGTGATATAAACGCCTTCATATCAAGAGTGTATTTTACTCTCTTTACTAAAAAATAAATAAATTAGTTCCTATATGATATATCAAATAGGAAATTGGTCATTTTTGTTAACAATTTTATCCATTTCTATTATTAAAAACTAGCACGGCTAACCAAATAATCAGATAATTACATGTGGCGTTCTATGTGTACCTAATTCTGACATATCTTTAATAGTAAAAAGGGATGAAATTTTTAACAAAAGCACAAATTTACTTTTTGGTCTAACATACAAGAACTAATTTTCCGTTTTCTTTTTAGTAAAGAAGACAAAATGCAATCCAACTATTAGTACAAAAACCTCCACGATACTTTTATCGGTATCTTTTACTATCTTTGAAGGGGTCAAAATTGAATTATAAATTTATGAAAGTGACAAAATAAAAGTGATATTCTTATGTATTTGTAGTTGATTTAGAGCATTGCTCTCCTTTTCTACCAAAAACTCAATCCACAAGTAAATGCACAAAGAAAAAATTATCAATCCACAAAATGCATTAGAAAACAAGATTAATGACCTCTTGAGCCATTAATATGTTATCTGTAATATTTCTCCTATCCACGATAATCATAAAACAATATTAAAAAAACTTAAACTATAGTTATGTAACGCCCCAAATTTTGGGCCTAGATGAATTAGGCTTTGGGCTTTGGGTCTCATAATTTTTTTTAGTAAGCAAGAAAATGACAAATGACATGTTGGCTTTAAGGGTTTAATAAATTTGGAGTGTCTAGGGGTGTTGGAGAAGTTCTGGGTTCGAACTTTGAGGTGAAGGAATTTTAATTTAATAATTAAAAGAACCTTGATGGCAAGTAGCTTGGATTTTAAATAAATGGAGATAAAATAAGACATAAGCATGGTTGTGGTGTAGTGGATAAATGATGCCACTTAGGGTGTAGGAATGTGGTGTTAGTGGCAAGCAAGAGGATCCTAGGTTCGAGTGCTGGCTTGGTATTTTTAGGAATTTTATTTTTGTCTTCTAGATGGTTGGTAGTGGCGTGGAACTAGATTTTAAGAGAAGTGATGAGAAGAGAAATTTTTGGAAGGGATTGAGGAGCTTATCATGGAGAAAAGTTAGGAGATGGGAATAGAAGAAATGGTGGAGCCGAATTGGTAATTAAGGGAAGGCAATTTCGGCTAGTATATATATAGGTGCTGATTCTGGGGTTCTAGGCTAATGCCAAATTCTTTTTTCTTATTTTGCTGAAAACTACTTTTCTCTACAAGTACCCAAAAGCTGAAAAACCCTTATTCTTTCCCTTTAAGTTTGTGTCGATTTCTTCCCTTCCTTTCTCATTAAACTCTTCTCTTTCTTGCTCTTAGTTCACCTTTTCTAAGCCGAATACTTTGTTGGCCGAACCTTCTCCATGCCGCACTACTCCTCTTTTGGGCCGATTGCTTCTTGGGTAAGTGTTCTTGATCTTAGTTGGTTGAATGATCATAGTTAAAGGAAGGGGGACTTGTGTTGGATACAAGTCACCTATTATTCTAGTTTTAATAGTCAAGATTGGTGCAGATCTAGGAGTTGATCGTGGTTAGTGATTAAAGAAGAGGCTGTTATAACTTGTCGCGCAAGGTAAAGTGAAAGGTGAGGTTTCAGTTTTGGTAAAGATATGTATTAAGCATGCAATTAATTGAAGGGTGATATCGATTGTAGGTTCGGAGCTAAGGAAATCACTGCACGCTTTATTTCCAGGTGTGTACATACACTTCACACATAATAGATCGGCAAATGCCGAAATGTCGAAATGTCGAAATGCCAAAAAGTCGAAAGTTTGGCTAAGGTAGTCGTGCGAGTGCGCGAACACTCGTATAAGGGTAATCGATGCGTTATCAGAGGCCCTATGAGTGATTTCCTGGACTTGGGTCACGTTTTGGCTAACCGGGCCAGAATGGGCAAAATGGGCCGACGGGCTTGTGGGCCTAAGCTAGCAAAAATTGATATGTTGGTAATAAGTGATGAGTGATAAAGTGGTTGAATGGTTTGGAAATGTGATTGGGCCTAATGGGCCATACAAATGTGATTGGGCCTAATGGGCCAGAAGAATGTGATTGGGCCTAATGGGCCATATAAATTTGATTGGGCCTGATGGGTTATATGAATGAATGAAAGCATGCAGACGTACATACTAGGGTTTTATAATGGACTCTTAGGCCTAGTTTCTAATGAATCCTCAAGTGCATAAAACTTAATTAATTAATCAAGCACATCTGTGGACAAGTCATAAGGTTAGAGTGTGGCAATGGGTATATGCATGTCTAGGATTGGATCTAGGGAGAGCTTGGTACTTAAGCGGTCTTAATGACTCACCTCCTCTTCTCTAGAATCCTACCTGATGCATAGTGTTTGTTCATTCTAGCCAAGGAGGACTTGTTGACGGGCCAAAGTTCGTAATTAAGACCCATATGTTAGTAAATTACTGAAATACCCCTATAGGTAAAATTATTGAAATACCCCTGTAGGGTAGAATTACTTGAATACCCCTGTAGGGTAGAATTGCTGAATTACCCTTGTGTGTTATAAGTATGACTATATGCTATATGTTGCCCTCATGTGTTATGATGTTGCATGTGGGTGGGAATTATGATTGGAGGAAGTGTATATGAGGGTCGCACGGTCGCTTGACGACTGTGGATCCATCGAAGGCTTTTAAGCCACGAGCAGCTTTGCTACAACATTAGGTAGTACCGCAACCGACGCTACCATTGATGTGTATCGGATGGGTGGGTCGATATAGTTATCCCCATAGGATTTGTTTCGGTTGGATGGAGATGATGTGGATCAGTTGGATGGGGTGGGCTTTGCATTATTGCATACATTATTGCTCTAGATTTTTGTGCTACTATTGTATTGGGCTCAGGCCCAAGAAGACTTGTGTTGCATGATATATTTATTGTTGCTGAGGGTTGTACATACTGAGTTTCGAAACTCACTCCCTCTTTTATTTTTCTCAGGAAATCCTCAGTAGGTGGTTCGACAGATGGTGGGACTCAGAGGTGGTTACCTAGCAAGACGACTAAACTTGGGTTTCTTTATGATTTCCAGTATTTCTAATTATTTTAATTTGGATTGTAATAAGGCATTTCCTTTGATTATCATTTCAAAATTTGGACTATCACTTTTATTATTATGCTTATTATTTTGGAAACATGGGCTGATTTCTTTCTAAAGCTATATATCATGTTTCTCAAAAATTATTTATTGTTTTTAAATTGAGCTTCCGCTGTTAAAGAGAATTTTTTCGAAGTAACTTTTAACTTATAACAAAGAGATAGCTTTTGAGTACATCTCGTTTTAAAAACAAATACGAACTAGGATTTTACTTTAATTTCTTTTAGAAGGTTTTCAATGAAAACAAGGTTTTCTCAAAAACACTTCAATGTGACACGCTGGATTTGGGCCTAACTTCTAGGCTGGATTTAGGGTGTTACAAGTTATGAATCTAGAAATGGTGGGTTTATCAAACTGAACTAAAAGCAAAAGGGGAAGGGCATTGGGGTACTGAAACTTGAAAAACTCCTTCAAGCATTTGAGTAACAATTTTCATGGAACGTCTTAAAGATGGGTCCTTTTGTATGCACCAAATGCCCACCATTACCAACCTTTCAATCCTTCTAATATCAAGCTTTGCCTCCTCATTATTTTCCACTAACTTATCTAATATAACAATCACACACCCAATCAATTAGTATATTTTTATCTTAGTTCTCTCATTCGGTTTCTAAACTCTTCATGTAGAAGATTATATCTAGCAACATCACTCCGAAACTATACACATAGACCTTTTCGGTAATTGGCATGTTCTTGAACCATTCTGATGCTACATAACCTCTAGTTCCTCTAATGGCAGTAAGAGTTTTAGCTTGTTCGATCATAAGAATTTTTGCCAACCTGAAATCTAATATCCCTGTGGTCAAAGAGTCATCGAGGAGTATGTTTTGGGGTTTAATTTCATTATGAATTATCTGTGTGCCACAGTCTTCTTGCAAGTAAACGAGCCCTCTAGCGATTCCAAACGCTATTTGGACTCATTTGTTATAGTCAGGTTTCCATATTCCAGAGAGAAAACTAACTAAAGTCTCATTGCTCATGAACTCGTAAACCAAAAGTCAGTGACGTCCTTCGTTGCAAAAGCCGAGCAATCTCACCAAGTACCTATGATGAGTCTTTGCTATTGCGCTTGCTTCTGCTACAAACTCATTCTCTCTATCTTGTATCATATTGTCTAGCTTCTTGAAAACAATCAGAGTTGTTGAACTTGGTGTCGATAATGCTAGAATTGTAAAATAAATAAAAAATGAAACTTAATAAACCAGGATCTATCATGTAAAATCATCAAGAATAAATCAAGAATAAAACTAGACGCAGAAGCGTACCTGAATCCATGAATTCCTTGAAGTTTTTTCAGATCTTGGGGATTTGATCTTTCAAATTAGCACACAAGCAATTCAAAGAATATTTGCTCTTTTGTAAGGATGGGATATTAGAAAAGATATCTTGTGTGTAATTTGGGGACCATAACTCTAATATATATAACTTTGGCATATTAGCCCTAATTCTTAATTATCCTATCATTAATTAGAATTAATTAGAACTCAATTACTAGAGTATCTACACATATTTGATCCATACTTTATTTAATAATTAAAACCTAATAAACCTTAACTAAATTAGATCATTTTTAATTTGGGCTACACTATCATAATAGTAAATAATAACATGTAATTACCCTTATTATATATGTGATGTCCATATTTTCCAACAATCTCCCACTTGGACCACATATATATACTAATTTGTAACACCCCAAACCCAGCTTAGACGTTATGGTTGAATCCAGTGGTGTCACATGAGATGGATTTGAAAGCGATAAAACCTATTTTGAATTGTCAATTTCTTATTTGCTTTTATTAATTTTCAAAACGTTTCATCAAAAGCCAATTTGCCTTAAATCATGTCCTTTAGCAGAAACTTAGGTAAAACTATTGTATTTAAGAAAACAGTTCGCATTTTTAGGAAAATCTTGGTTTAGGAAAAACCATGGCAAAATAATAAGTAAGTTAACCAAAGCTCAAAACCAAAGTTAAACAGTAATAAAAGTTCAGAGAGTCCCTAAGAATTACAAACTCTCAAATAAATTTCAAAACTTAAATAAAACTATAATATCGAAATTTAGCAGTGTCTAAGTAAGTGGTCACCATCGAGTCCCCCGCTGCACTGACCCGCTTAAGACTGTGAGTTACCTGTATAGATCAAACAGAAAAGAGTGAATTTATGTAAACTCAGTGTGTAACCCCACAGAATTAAGCATGCATACGTACAGAAAATCAGATATCAGAAAGATGCAAATTTGGGCCTAAGCCCATTTCAGATGCAGATACAGATTTGAGCCTAAGCCCATTTCTGATACAGATACAAATATACAAATCAGAAAATAAAATCCTACCCCCATCCCCTGCACACCATGTGGGGTTTAAAACACCCACGCAGCCTTACACACCATATTGTACTAATACGGCACATAACAGATGTAGTGTAGCTAAGCTGCCAGAATATAGGTGATAAACACCTTTCAAAACACTTCTTCCACATATATCAACCCACTCCACAAACAGTTACAGATATGCAAATTAACATGCTCGACATGCTATTACCTAGAAATCAGATAGGCAAAAAGAACATAAATTAGTTTATAGGGCTGGAAGTCCCTTACCGACCTTGCGGTATGCCCATAGTCGTTTAGGACGATCTGTGCTATCTTAGGGAAAAAATTTAAAATTTCGGGCCCACATGCCAGTGTGGCTTACTCGTGTGGACCCATACGCCCGTGTGGCCCACATGCTCAGATTAGCCTTACCCGTGTGGATCACATGGTCTGGCCCAGAAACCCATACGCCCGTGTGGCCCACACGGCCCAATTTGATCAAGCCCGTGTGGCCTACACGGCCACACCCTACCACTATATAGCCATGTCTTGTGCCCGGCCTCACCTTCTTCAACCACACCGCTGTGTCTCACACACGGCCTGCCACACGCCGGTGTGCCGTCGATAGTGGCCTTTTTCAACTTTCACAAACTCTCATTTTTTTGTGTTTTGGGTATACACCTGGTTCCTTTTTGTAGCAAACGTAATCTCGAGATCTCTAGAACCTAAGAATAACACTAAAAACTGAATCAATTTCGATTATTGAGGCCATTTTTACCAAAACCCCAAAATGAATAACTCGAGAAACTAAACCAAACGACCGTTTGATCACTTACCAAGATGAACATGATAACTAGCACACATCACGCGCTAGAATACACACTTTAATTCCTTTGAGCAGCACCTAAACATGAAATTACCACATTACCAAACCCGAAATTGGTTAACACTAATCAAAACGTCAAGAGAAACTTACCTACTATTGATGACAATGGAGAAACGGTTTCTAGAAAAGCAATAACTGAAAGAACCAAAAGAGAGAGGGCCAACAATTAAAAACGAAGCAAAACAAAAGAGGGGAAAAATGAAGAATAACATCAGAAGTTTAGAAATAAAGGGAGAGAGAGCCAAAATTTTCAAAATAAAAAAAAATAATCTTTTGATAACTCCCTAACTACCCACTAACCCCTCTATCTCAAACACTATAGAATTTAACTCCACAAAACTCTGTCCAATAACTAAGCAAAAATAAATACCCACGCTCGCGCGGAGATTCGAACACATGACCTTTAGCACTCCAATTCTCTTACCACTTGAACCAGCAGGCTCATTCTGATATGGTTTTACAAATAGTTTAATATAAGCCCACTGTACATGGATAGGGCTTAAGTCAGAAAAATACCAAACTTTACCAAGCTAAGGCTTGAACTTGGGATCTCACACACACACCTAGAACATTTAACCACTGAAGCAGACAGATAATTATGTCAATTAGTTACAGAAGCAGACATACAAAGGTTGGGACTTTACAACTCTACCCCCTAAAAGAATTTTTGACCTTGAAATTTACTTGATCAGAACAGATGAGGATACTGCTGGCACATCGAGCCCTTAGGTTCCCACGTGGCCTCCTCAGTGCTATGATTCCGCCATAGAACCTTCACTAGTGGAATGGACTTTTTCTGCAGAACTTTAACATCTCGCTCAAGAATTTGAACTGGCTCCTCCTTAAAAGTTAGACCCGATCTAACCTTGATCTCCTCAACAGAAGCAATATGAGATGGATCAGACCGATAGTGCCTCAACATCAAAACATGGAACACATCATGAATACGATATAGTTTTGGAGGTAGCTCCAACTGATAAGCAACTGGTCTTACCCATTTTAGAATCCGATATGGTCTAATAAACTTAGGGCTCAGCTTGCCCTTACGATTGAACCTCAAAATATTCTTCCATGGAGAAACCTTAAGAAACACGAAATCCTCCACAAAGTACTCAATCTCACACCTCTTTAGATCTGTATAGGATTTCTGCCTATTAGAAGCCACTTTCAGACGATACCAAATCAGTCTAACCTTATCCTTGGTATCATAAACTAACTCAGGACCCAAAACCTAACATTCTCATAACTCTGTCCAACACAGTGGAGCGCGACACTTACGACCATACAAAGCCTCGTAAAGTGCCATTTGAAGACTAGCCTATAAGCTGTTATTGTAGGCAAACTCAGCTAGCGCCAGATAATCCTCCCAACTACCTCGGAAATCAATCGTACAACTCCAAAGCATATCCTCCAGTATCTGAATCACCCTCTTAGACGAACTATCGGTCTGAGGATGGAACACAGTACTAAAGTCTAATCTTGAACCTAGAGCCTTGTGAAATTTCTTCTATAACTGAGAAGTGAAGCGAGGATCTCTATTAGAAATAATCGAGACAGAAACCCCATGCAGTCTTACTATTTCAGAAATATACAACTTTGCTAGCTTCTGAAGAGAGAAGTCTGTTCGAATCGGGATGAAGTGGGCAGGCTTGGTCAATCGATTTACGATGACCCAAACAGAATCCTTCTTTATAGGTGTCAAGGGTAACCTACTAATAAAATCCATTATCACTCGTTCCCATTTCTATAAAGGAATCTTAACTGGCTGTAACAAACCCGAAGGTAACTGATGCTCAGCCTTTACTTACTGGCACGTCAGACAGTGAACAACGAATCCGTAACCTCACGCTTCAAACCTGGCCACCAGTATAACTCATGAAGGTCACGATCATGTGCCTCTCTCAAAATCGACTGTCTCAAATCCACATCATTCAGTATACAAACTCAGCCTAAAAAATAAGTACCCTATCACTATTTAGCCTAAAATATGAAGTGCTGCCACTCTCAACTAGAGGTGTACATGGGCCGGGCCGGGCCGGGTTCGGGCCGGGTCCAACTAAAATTTTAGGCCCATTCATTGGGCTCGGGCCGGGCCGGGCCCAAAAAATGGGCCTAAAATTTTGTCCAAGCCCGGCCCATATAAAAATGCTAAAACCCGGGCCCGGCCCGGCCCGCCCGTATTATTTTTATATTATTTTATATAAATTTTAAATATATATAATATATCAAAAATACTAAAAAAATTAAAATAAATATTTTTCAAGAAATTGAAAATAAATTTTAAAAAATATGTAGACTTAAATAACACTAAAATAGATGTAACTTAACAAGCAAATGCCTCTAAAATAATAACAAAATTAACCAATGTCTTTAAAATAATAACAAAATTAACAATAAAATAAATTTTATACAATATCTAAACAATAACAACAAAATAATAGCAACATAATAGTAAAATGGTAGCAAAATAGGGAGAAAAACAATAAGAAAACAATATTTAAAAAAATAAAATTTTTTGTCCTTAGTGAATTCGGGCCGGGCCGGGCCGGGCTCGGGCTAAAAATTTCTTACCCGAGCCCGGCCCATTTTTTAAACGGGCCTTAATTTTTTGTCCAAGCCCATTTTTCGGGCCTATATTTTTGCCCAAACCCTCCCACATTTCGGGCGGGCCTTCGGGCCGGGCCGGGCCGCCCGGCCCATGTACACCTCTACTCTCAACCTAACGAAGCCGAAGTTCTAGAGATTCATCCCCCAATTACTTTTCTCGAATCTGATCAATCCAAGTCGACTTGACTTGCAACTTAGTCAACATACTCCTATCATCAAAGAAACTAATGCGAGTAAACATCACCCTCAGATCAGTCATCGCTCTATGACTTAGAGCATCGGTCACCACATTGGCCTTACTAGGATGATACTCGATGGTGCAGTCATAGTCTTTAAGCAGCTCAATCCAGTGACGCTGCCTAAGGTTCAACTTCTTCTGAGTAAGGAGGTACTTGAGGCTCTTGTGATCAGTATAGATAATACACCTCTCACCATACAGATAATGCCTCTAGATTTTCGATGCAAACACCACTGCAGCCAACTCGATAGGTATGAGAGCCTAAACATAGTCAAAAGTGATTTTTAAAAACTGAGTTAGAGTTTAATTCTTCCTTAAAAGCAATGTCCCTAACCTTATTTCTCCCTCCAAACTCAACATCCTAAAAGAATGTTGTAATTTTCATTTAAAACATATTCCTAATTGTGGGATCATAAAACTCATAGCTCTTAGATTGCTTAGAATTTCCTTGACCCTTATACTTTATAGATATCAAAGAAGTCAGAAGTGATGTCATTTGAACCTTATCATTTTTAGCAAAACGTTTCTCAATTTCATCAAGGAAACTTTGGCTTGAGTAATCCTTTTAGATTCTTTGCCCTTAAAGTTTTCTTAAAAGTTATAGTTCATGATCATTAGACTCATACAAATTGAACGATCCTACCTCTCAAAATCTCTTTTAACATAATGGGTGTTTTCCGTAATGAAAGGTGCAAGTTTTTCTTCCCTTAGTACAAGGTTTATGTTCAAACAACCAAGCACTATAAGTAAGTGCCTTTTCCATTCATTGAAATTAGTCCCATTAAGCATGAGTATAGAATTTATATTAGCAAATATTGTGACAGTAGAAGATGAATTAGATGAATATAGAACAAAAAATAAATAAAAATAAGCTCACATTAATATTCATAAGTAAACAATAAATTCATGATAATGGTTAATCCCATCTCAAGCTACCAAACACAACATTAATATCAAGTCTTTGGATAGTAATATTAACAGTAAGCGATACTCTTATTGTAGTAATCAAACATTGACAATAAATTATGTCAAACATTGACCATAAATTATGTCAAACAATTAATTAATCTTTAGACTTATTGCTCACATAAAATACCTTATAATTGTCACACATTTATCACCACAGATGTCGTTAAAATTTTGCCAAATATTAACTTACCTTTGGGTCAATTAATAAACGCATGAATCACAAAAACATATAATCATCTTGATATTTCAAATAAACTAATCTACACAAAAGAGGTTACTTTGGCGACATTTTGTTTCAACTAATTGATATACGTGATATGAAGTAATAAAATTTATAAAAACTGATCACACCAAAAACTAACTAATATCACGATTTTAAGGCAAGCGCACCTATCGAACAGTAGTATAGTTTAGCGGCAAGACCGAGTTATCGTACCCAAGGGAACCAAAAGTACTAGTGCTTACTTCCTTTCTATTATCTAGCCTAAAAATAAAGAGGGTTGTTTGAAACTAATTCTAAAACTAATAAAAGTGCACAAAAAGTAAATTAGGGAAGACTTTCGAGAAAAGCTGATTGATATAAGCAATACTCAAGGGAGAATCCACCTAGACTTCACTTGTTATTGACTTCTTGAATTAGACGATTTCTTCACTTGACTTGATCCGTAGAGATACCTAACCTATGTTAATACCTCCGTCGAGGATAAGAACAACTAATCCTAGGGTGTTTAACTAAGGTTTCTTTTTAGTTAACGCCCCCTAGGTTGCATTAATTCAATCTTTGGATCCCTCTATTAGGTTTGACCCTAATCCGGCAGATTTATGTCGCCCTATGTCTAGGGTTGCATGCAACTCTACTTAATTATGGTAGATTTACTCTTAAAACAGGGACTTTTGCTCCTCTGTCTAAGCACATCAGTTTCTTGAATTAATACCTAGGATTATTAAATCAAGAATGAAAAACACATAATTAAGAACAATTCAAGTATTTATCACTTAATTCAAGAATAAAAATAACAAGATCTGTCTTAGGTTTTATCCCCCTTAAGTATTTGAGAGGTTTAGTTCATAATTAAGAAAGAAAGCATATCAAAAGTAATAAGATAAGAAAACATAAAGAACCCAAAAATCCCTGAAGAAATTTAGGGAGATCCTTTGTCTTGATGTAGAATTCCATCTTCTAGGATGAATCAATTGGCTTCCCTTAGAGTAATCCCTTACTTTCACTCCTTGTGTTGACAGCAAGAAGGCGCTCCTTTTTGGGAGAAAAGAGTGTGTCCTTAAAGTTGCCTCCTAAGGTCTTTATATAGAGCTTTGGGATGCCTTTCTTAGCCTCTAAGTATCCAAATTCGAGTGAAATTAAACTTCCTCACGACAGGGACACACCCGTGTGCCACGCCCATGTGGTTTCGACAAGAGGTCGTGTGGGTCTGTTGAGGGTAGCCTAGCCGTGCTTATCGGGGCTGGGCCGTGTTGGACCTTGTGTGGCACGGCCATGTGCCACGGCCGTGTGGTGACTCCTTCGGCCGTGTCGTTTTCACACTTTGGCCCATTTTTATACTTTTTGGCCCGTTTTCCATTCTTTTCTCTTCCCTATACTCTCCTGAGTATAAGATATGAAAAAGAAGGATTAAGAGTACTAATTCTCACAAAATTAATAATAATTCATCTAAAATATAGGTTAAATATGAGGTAAAAATATGTATAATTTATTGTTTATCAAATACCCCCACACTTAAGCCTTTACTTGTCCTCAAGCAAAATCTCAATCCCTAATAAAGAATCATTCTTCTCAACTTACAATCTTTATCAATAATGTTTCAAACTAATTCACAGGTAATCATACAATGAAAATTCAATCAAAAGAACATTAAAGACTCAATCATTCTAAGTTGAGAATTTTATCATTGAAACATAAGTTTTCTCCCTTCTCCTAAGTAATTATCTCTCCATCATAATTAACAGAAGTTGACATCCTCACTAAAGATTCACTCTATCCACTCGAAGAGTTTAGGGTTCAAAAATTAAGCATTCTCTAGTCAACCTGAAAAGCTATTACCATAGGCTTGCAAGAAAATCACATCTCCACCACTATAGATTGACATGACACATCGATTAAAAGGTCTTGTAATGGTTGTAACGGGGCTTAGTTAGGGGTGTTGTCAAAGGCTACAAAAGAGAGTTAGAATCGAGATTGAACTAAAAAATTATCTAGCTAGAAAAATCTCTATCACTTAGAACATATTTCTAGGGCTAATGATAATATCATTTATGCCTTGGTAGCCTTAAAATAGAAATATGCAAAAAACTATTGAACTATTACATATTACAATTGAATTTAACTGTATATACACATATTTTTTTTAAGAACAATTCAAATCAAATACAATAACTTGAATATTTACAACTTTACAAACTGGAAAAGAGAATAAAGCTAGATAATGATTCCACTTAAATCTCAACAAAAATAAGGGTCAAAGTAATTGGATGAGATTCAACAAAAATTGGGTTATTGGTTAATAGTTAGAAGGTGAGTCAAAAAATGGGTTGTTAGGCTCAACGGGGTTCACTAGGGGTTAATTTATGGAGGTAGGCCTTTGTGGAGTAAATGGATTAAATCCTAAGTGCCTTTATCATCTCGGTATATCAAATCAATGATGTGGTCTTGACGTGTATAATCCAAGCAAGTTCTAGAATAACAAATCAGCATTGACTCACTCCAAGCAATAATAAAAGTGAGCACGAAAGAATGTATGCTCAAAAAGGCTCAAAATCTCACCAGAATTATGGCTTTTGATGTTAATCCTGCGAATTTCAAATCTCAAGATAATACTTAGAATTAAAGAAAATAACTTATGCAAAAATTGGGGTTCTCAAAAATTTCAACTTATCATGCTTAATTCCCTAATGTTTTAAAGTTTGAATAATCAGAGTACAAGCACCTATATCTTAATTCTCAACATATCAATAAAAACCATAAATCAATCAGAATTAATTCCTAATAGGAGACTGAAGATAGTGCATAATTGAGAACAATGAAAAAAATTAAAAAGATTTCAGGGATTTCAGAGATAATGTAAAGATTTAAAGTAAGTTTCCCCACCACACTTAAGATATACATTGCCCTCAATGTACAAAGATACATAAATAGTAAGATAAGCATAATATCATAAGATAGGGAGAGAATTGAAACTCCCTGAATTTAGGATAAATTTGTGAGACAGTAATTGGAAGAGTCGGCAGTTGTGACAGGGTGTTCCAGTTTCCATTTGAATATGAGCTGTAGAGCTCCTTTGCGAAAATATTAATTAGTCGTGGGAAGTTTGGATTAATAGAGATTACTCGTTAGGGATTGGCCGATATGAAAGATAGAAAAATAAATAGCAGAAAAATAAAATAATGAAACTAAAATAAATAAAGTTCTAAAATACTAATAATCATATGATGAAAAAGATAAAAAAGAAAGACAATAAAAGTAAAAGTAAAAGGAAAATAAAGTTAGAAGAAAATGTGAAATTAAAAATCAAAGTTAAAATAAAAACTAAGATAAAAATAAACATAAGAGGAGTAGAGATCTTTAATCCTCGGATGGATCATGCGGTGGTGGTAGAGTGATGTGGAGATGCTGGCATAACTGCTGTAAAGTCGCATCGATGTGATCGAAGCTCTGGAAGCATTGCTGCTCGAACTGTGAAAAGCGCTCAGATAAGTCAGCATAGGAATCTGTTGCATGAACTGGTCGGCGGGGTGGTGGCAGCTCAGTAGGTGCATCCTCCTCTGGTGGTGGTAGTGGGACACCATCAGGAATGTCCTTTGGATCCTCGCCCTTTTGGATGAGTCGGTGCTGAAAGGGGTTGCTTTCTGGTCTTCACTCGATCATCCTTATGTGGTGCATGATTTGGATGCCCTGGGGGGACATCTAGCCAATAAGTGTATAAGAGGATGTCTGGGCTGATGTGTTAAGGATCTCGAAGTGACGGGCCAAGCGTGTGATGTATGGGCCCATGGATATGACGCCTTTGCAGTGCCTCTCGGTCTGGTGCTGCATGGTGTGCGCGATAAAGTAGACGAGGTCGATAGGGTGCGCGTTTGCCATGCTATATAAAAAATAGGCGTTATGGGTGTTGACGACACCTGTGCTCTCCCGTCTACCTGTCAAAGTATGTGCAAGAAGAGCGTGAAGGTACTTCAATGACAGGGTGAGAGCGGTTGCCTTCATGTGACTGGGGTCGTAGGAGGCATAGCCAGGGGCAAAATTGTGCCAACAATCTACGGGTTTGAGGTGGATGCGTTAGGAAAGCGCAGGAAAGTCTTCCTCCGCGATGAATTGCTCTGTGTAGAGACCAAGAGCTGAGCCGAACTCTGGTACGCTAAGGTGGCGTACACGACCTCCTAAGCGAAACTGTATCGTGCTGGGATCGTCGAACTGGCTCATGACAGTTTGAAGATGGAAGGTGGAGCAGAACTCTAGAGTGAGTTTAAGGTAAGTGGGCTCAATGATTCGGAAGAACTGCTCCCACGGATCCGTCATCAGTAGGTCCCGGACCGAGTTTGCAAGGTCGACTTGCTCTAGCGCATCCCAATCGATGCATCAGCCTGCGCTTAATGTACGTTCCCTCAGTATCTGAAATAAATCCTCTTGGGAGTCCTGGGTAAATGATATGCACGGGTGGCGAGTCTCAGAGGTAGGCCTTGAGGATGAACCACCTGGCCCCTTTTGTTTCTTCGAAGGTGGGGCAACAGCTCTCTTTCCGCGTGATGTAGACATGATGCCTAAATAACACGATAATAAACATTAATCCTAAAATGGAATCGAATAAAAAAATTATAAATAAAATAATAAATATGATAATGTGCCTAAAAATAAAATGGGGACTAACCTAATTATTCATTCTAATAAAAATAAGCAATATGGGTATGTATTATACTAAATGCACGAGAAAAATGGCAACCAAATATGATGAAATCAGAACATAACATTCTAAATTATTTATCCTAGTGTAACTAATTCCATGCTTGAATCTAAATATATTCATAATATTTAAGATAAAATAAAATAAAACTAGAAATCAAACAGTAAAAATTTTAAATGATAATGAGAAAATAGAACCAATATAGGAGAGGTGTGAGACGGTGCACGGTCGTGGGTGAGGCGGCACGGTCGTGGAACATTGTAGACACCGGTGGTGGGGTTTTAGAGAGGTTGGGTGGGAGGATTTAGGGTTTGAGTGAAGGAGAAAAATGAATAGTGGCCCCTTTTTTATAGTTTTTGGGTCACACGGGCAATGCACACGCCCCCGTGTTTTTTGAATTTCAGTGGTTTTGGTGTGCCTGAATCAAGGCACACGCCCGTGCTGGCCGTCTCGCACGGCCGTTTGCGATCGTGTTCGTTTTTTACGCGGTCGTGTAATAGGTTACACGGCCGTTTGCGATTAGGCTTCACTTTTC
This sequence comes from Gossypium stocksii, assembly GCA_020496765.1. Classification (NCBI taxonomy): domain Eukaryota; kingdom Viridiplantae; phylum Streptophyta; class Magnoliopsida; order Malvales; family Malvaceae; genus Gossypium; species Gossypium stocksii. Next base: position 114,643,518 of record CM035621.1, read on the forward strand.
ACACGGTCATGTCTAATTGGATAGTGTTGGCCACGGGTTGGGGACACGGACGTGTGGAGTTGTGCAAGCCCGTGTCTAAGTTGAAAGGTTGCCACGGCCATGTCGCACGACCGTGGCGATTTGTCGACAGCCCGTGCTTTTGGGAAAATTCATACACGGCCTAGGTGCACGACCGTGTCTCTGTGTGAAATGTCACACAGCCTGAGGCACGGCCGTGTGCCTGGCCGTGTGGTCTGAATTTTTGCATTAAAAAGGGTTAGTTTCTGTATAAAAAGGCTAAAATTAAAAGAAAACTAGGCTAGTGCTCGGGTTGCCTCCCGAGAAACGCTTATTTATAGTCTAAGCTCGACTCTGTTCGAGCTTTGTGTGTTCACGGTGGCTTGAAGAGCTGATACTCTTCCGTCCTGTTTTCAATTGCAATATTAAAATAATGTTTGAGTCGGGTTTGATTTACCTTGAAAGTGCCAAGTGACTCATGATTTATCTCGACTGTTCCGTAAAGAAATTCTTTCATTACTGTGAAGTAAAGTGTGTCACTTATGTGCTCTTTTGAATTTAAGGTTTGAGGATCGTCGTTCCTTAAAGTTACCTTATCCCCTATCTTGAACTGATTCATTTGTTTTTGAGGGTCGTCTTTGTGAAGCTCTGGGTTGGTGTGGCATATTTTGGGTTTCTCATGATAGTTCAGCCACTCATCAAGTTCCTCGATCTGAAGCATTCACTTTTCAAGTACATCTCCTTTGGATGGACTTACTTGTTGGTCGGTTACCTCTAGGTAGAGGGTATCCTGCACAGAAGGTTGAATGGTGAATTCATTGTTTTTACAGGGACTCAAAACTTTATTCTCGTCTGTAGTTTTAATTGAGTTGTGAGCTCGTAAGGTGATTTTATCATCACCTACTTGTAATGTGAGTTCACCTGTTTCTAAATCAATTTTAGTTCTAGCAGTTGCTAAAAAGGGTCGCTCTAGAATTAAGGGTACATTGCTATCCTCATCAATTTCTAAAACAATGAAGTCAATGGGGAATATAAATTTATTGATTTTGACGAGTACATCCTCAATTATTCCCTTAGGTGCTCTAATAGTTTTGTCAGCTAGTTGAATGCTCATCTTTGTTTTCTTAGGGTTTCCAAGACCTAGTTGTTTAAACAATTTATAAGGCATGACATTTATGCTAGCCTCTAAATCAGCTAAAGCATTTTTTTCGTCTAGGCTACCAAGTAAACAAAGGATAGTGAAACTCTCTGGATCCTTTAGTTTAGTTGGCAGTTTATTCTGTAGAACCGCTGAGCAGACTGCATTTAATTCCACATGAGATTTCTCGTCTAGCTTCCGTTTGGTTGTCAAGAGCTCTTTTAAGAATTTAAAAGCGTTTGGCATCTGCAAAATTGCTTCAACAAATGGTAAGTTAATGTGTAATTTCTTTAAGAGTTTAAGAAACTTACCGAATTGCTCATCTGTGCAGTCTCTCTTTAGTGCGTTTGGGTATGAGATACGAGGTTTGTGTTCTTTGATGTCTGGCTTGTTATTGCTTACCTCTACCTTACTTTTACTCACCTCAAGTTCCTCGCATAATTTTGGGTCGTCCTTGGTTAACACCTCCTCATCTATTGTATTTACGGCATGTAGATGCTCTTTAGGATTGGTCTCAGTGTTACTTGGAAGTCCACCTTGTGGTCTTTTTTATATTAACTTGGCGAGTTGACCAATTTGATTCTCAAGGCCTTTAATTGATGCTTGCTGGTTCTTTAATGCCGTTTCAGTGTTCTGAAAATGGGTTTCTGACATGGCCATAAATTTAGTAAACATCTCTTCAAGATTGGGCTTTCTCTCCTGTTGCGGCGGTGGCTGCTGAAATCCCTGAGGGGGTTATTGTCTTTGATTCCCTTGTCCTCCCCACGAAAAATTGGGGTGGTTCCGCCAACCTACATTATATGTGTTACTATATGGAATATTTTGAGATCTAAAATTGTTACCCATATAATTGGCTTGCTCCGTTTTTGTGCCATTGTCATAAGATGAGTAGTCTGGAGTGAACAGATTTGCCTGAGTTGTGTCACACTGCATCACTGCTTGTGCCTGCGTAGAACCAACAAAATTATCAAACTTTTTATTTAAAAGTTCTACTTGGTTAGAAAGCATGGTGACAACATCAATATTATAAACTCGGGCAGCTGTCGTCGGTTTTGTCCTCATGACCTGCCACTGATAGTTATTCAGTGACATCTCTTTGATAAATTCATAAGCTGCTTTTGGTGCTTTGTTATTGATTGTTCCGCCTGCGGCTGCATCAATCATTTGCCTTATTGATGGATTCAAACCTTTGAACTTGTAGCCACAAAGGTAACCCATGGTGCGGGCACCTTCTCAACAAATCTTTGTATCTCTCACAGGCATCATAAAGTGTTTCTAAATCTATCTGCACAAAAGAAGAGATATCGTTTCGTAATTTAGCTGTTTTAGCTGGAGGAAAATATTTAAGTAAGAATTTTTCTATCATCTGTTCCCATGTAGTGATTGAGCCTCGTGGTAAAGAATTTAACCACAGTTTGGCTTTATTTCTCAAAGAGAATGGAAATAGCCTTAGACGAATGGCATCATCAGAAACACCATTAATTTTAAAAGTATCACAAAGTTCCAAAAAGTTGGCTATGTGTGAATTTGGATCTTCATCTTGTAAACCATCAAACTGTACCAATTGTTGTATCATCTGAATAGTGTTAGATTTTAATTCAAAATTATTAGCAGCAATAGTAGGTCTAATAATGCTAGTTTGAGTACTAGCCAAACTAGGTTTAGCATAATCATACATAGTACGAGGAGCTTCATCTTAATTCACTGGTTGCGCGGCTATTGCGGGAGGTGGTGGAATGTTTTGATTTGCTTCCATATCTTCCGTAGGTTCAGGTTCTTGTGCTTGGCCTTGTTCTGGATAATGTAGACTTCGTCTGATCTCTCTGCGAGTTCTGCAAACTATCGCTTCCAAATATTCGTCAAAAAGTAATGGTCTTACTGTGTTGTTTCTAGTCATAAACTAGAAATACCTAGAAGAAAAAGCAAAGAAAATTAAAAATTAAAAATTAAAAATAAAATAAATAAAAAATAAAAACTAAAAATAAATAAATAAATAAATATAGTAATGACTAAAGTAATAGAAATCGAGTTTTCTTAATATTTTAGTTCCCCGGCAACGACGCCAAAAACTTGATATGCGTGATATGAAGTAATAAAATTTATAAAAACTGATCACACCAAAAACTAACTAATATCACGATTTTAAGGCAAGCGCACCTATCGAACAGTAGTATAGTTTAGCGGCAAGACCGAGTTATCGTACCCAAGGGAACCAAAAGTACTAGTACTTACTTCCTCTCTATTATCTAGCCTAAAAATAAAGAGGGTTGTTTGAAACTAATTCTAAAACTAATAAAAGTGCACAAGAAGTAAATTGGGGAAGACTTTCGGGAAAAACTGATTGATATAAGCAATACTTAAGGGAGAATCCACCTAGACTTCACTTGTTACTTCTTGAACTAGACGATTTCTTCACTTGACTTGATCCGTAAAGATCCCTAACCTATGTTAATACCTCCGTCGAGGATAAGAACAACTAATCCTAGGGTGTTTAACTAAGGTTTCTTTCTAGTTAACGCCCCCTAGGTTGCATTAATTCGATCTTTGGATCCCCCTATTAGGTTTGACCTTAATCCGGCAGATTTATGCGCCCTATGTTTAGGGTTGCATGCAACTCCGCTTAATTATGGTAGATCTACTCTTAAAATAGGGACTTTTGCTCCTCTGCCTAAGCACATCAGTTTCTTGAATTAATACCTAGGATTATTAAATCAAGAATGGAGAACACATAATTAAGAATAATTCAAGTATTTATCATATAATTCAAGAATAAATAATAACAAGATCTGTCTTAGGTTTCATCCCCCTCAAGTATTTGAGAGGTTTAGTTCATAATTAAGAAAGAAAGCACATCAGAAGCAATAAGATAACAAAACATAAAGAACCCAAAAATCCCTGAAGGAATTTAGGGAGATCCTTTGTCTTGATGTAGAATTCCGGCTTTTGGGATGAATCAATCGGCTTCCCTTGGAGTAATCCCTTGCTTCCACTCCTTGTGTTGGCAGCAAGAAGGTGCTCCTTTTTGGGAGAAAAGAGTGTGTCCTTAGAGTTGCCTCCTAGGGTCTTTATATAGAGCTTTGGGATGCCTTTCTTGGCCTCTAAGTATCCAAATCTGAGTGAAATTGAACTTCCTCACGACAGGGACACGCCCGTGTGCCACGCCCGTCTGGTTTCGACAAGAGGCCGTATGGGTCTATTGAGGGTGGCACGACCGTGTAGCCTGGCCGTGCTTGTCGGGGCTGGGCCGTGTTGGACCTTGTGTGGCACGGGTGACTCCTTGGGCCGTGTCGTTTTCACACTTTGGCCTATTTTTATCGTTTTTGGTCCGTTTTCCGTTCTTTTCTCTTCCCTATGCTCTCCTGAGTATAAGATATGAAAAATAAAGATTAAGAGTACCAATTCTCACAAAATTAATAATAATTCATCCAACATATAGGTTAAACATGAGGTAAAAATATGTATAATTTATCGTTTATCTCTAATCTATTTAAAATATTAGACATCCTTAATTAAAACCTAAAGTCAAAATCTAAATTTATTTGTTTCAAAATATTTCTCTTAATTTCATCTTTCAATCAAATTAAAAGATTATAGTATATATATGTATATATTTTGTAACACCCTTAACCCGCATCCGTCGCCAGAATGGGGTTACGAGGTATTATCTAATGAGACATAGCTTCCGAACATTCAAAAATGAATATATGTTATAATCACTTTTTTATTTAATAAAAACAGTCTATTGAAAACATTATTCAAATAATTTAAATCAATATTTAAATAATAATAAAAACTAATAGTCATGTAAAATATACCTTTCAAACATACATACAAATATTCATGAATCATTTCATTACATAAATTATGCACGAATGACTTTAAGCCTAGCACTTATTAAAATGACATTTATAGGCATTTATAAATGTTCTTAAAACATATAATCAAATCAATCAAATGAGTATATTAATTTATTTATAAGCATTCAGCTTTATCAAAAACATATATATAAACTTTATAACATACTTTTAAATTAATGTCAAAATACAAGTTTTTCAAATATACACATTTATTTATTAACTTCTTTAACCGAACTATCATTCAAATAATATCACTATTATTGGCCTCATCTAACTTAAGCAAATAAACTAAATGAATTAGATTAAGCATTTAAATGGTCATATTTCAAATTTAATAGCCGCATTTAGACATGTAATATATATATGCTTTAACAATTAACAATTTCATATATTCTATCACATATTCTATCACATCATTAATCATAATCCAAGAAGACTTATACATCATTTATATCTAATAACTTTCACAAGGCAAACATATAATCATTAACCACCTGCATCTTTAACATTATTGAACATACTCTAGCCGAATATTCACATTCATATAACATTTATAATTACCAATCCAAAACACATATATGCACATTATCCCAACTAATGTATCAAACTAATCTATTATAAAAATACTCATAATTTCCAAATCATAAGTTACTCACGAACTTTATCCATTTCTACTCTATTGCATTGTCGAATTATCAAACCATAAACTTATAAAGCATTATTACTAAGTACATGTGAATCCTTTAGTTGAGCATATCAACCAAAATCTCAAACTTACCTTACCTTAATAAGAACCATTTCTAAGACAATCAAGCACACCTAAGAACATATGTATATATCATGGCTAGTACATCGTACCTCATCCAAGTCATTAATCAACTTTAATGTACACCAAAGCTCATACCATAATTTTATCATTCATCCATAGCATAAAACATCATAGTCAAGATAACATGAACCATAAGCAAACATAATCAAAATCAAACATGGAAATTAAGCCATTTTCGCATGGCTAAAATTATACAAAAGCCAAAATTCCAACATTTCAATCTATAATCTAGCCTATACATGCCATAAGTTTGAAAATTCAACTTATAAAATACCGAAGGCAGTCGATAGTGTGATAGACTTTGACGATGATCCTTGAGCTCGTAACTTGACTCCAAAATCTATAAAACAAAGGACAACATATACATACACAATAAGCTATCATAGCTTAGTAAGTCATAAGCAAATAACAACCCAATAATGTGCTTAACTTATTTACTTCAAACTAAACCAATTTACATTACCAATACCACATTTAATCTTAAACTTATAAATTTCATATACAATATATTTTTATACTCACTATCACCTTAGTCGAATACTCAAATGGTTAAATTTTATAAATTATTATTCAACCTTCAAGCCAATATGTTTTTAGACAAACAAATATACACACACTCGTAAACACAAGCTCAAGTATCATAATATACAAGGTCACACACACACACACACACACACACATATATAACCATAGATCAATTCCACAATTTTCATACCATTTATTCCAAAGCCGAATACACTTACCAAATTCATATATGTATCCTTCCTTTGCATCATACATTTTTGTAACAACTATCAAGTACATACTTACCTTATTATTAATAGCTAACAAATTAACTCATACCTAGCCATTTAGCTCGTTTTACACATCCGTTCACGATTTACCGTTGCCCGATGAACCATTCAGAATTGGATAGGACACTCGGGTAATCATACATATCATACAATGCCAATGTCCCAGACGTGGTCTTACAAGTACTCACAAATCGATGGCACTGTCCCAGATAGGGTCTTACTCGCACACATATATCGGAATAACATATCGATGCCATGGTCTTACTCACACATCACAAATCAGAATCCTATGTCATGATATATGTATCCTAGCTATTCCTAAGGTTCATATGGGGCTTTCGGACATCGTAACTGGATCGAAACAGATTCGGAAGTAAGGTAACCAAGCTTGTATACATTCGGCTATGGTAAATATAAAATCTCATATTTCATTTCAGCATATACAACTTATAATTAAAATTAAGTAAGTCTATTTGCTTATAAACTTACCTCGGACGATGTAAAACGGAATGGGACGGCTAGTCGACAACTTTCGTTTTCCCCCGATCCAAATCTAATTTCTTTGGTTCTTGATCTAACATATTCAAATTAAGCTCATTCAAACAAAATTTCATTCAATTTAGTCCAAAAACACATAAATGAGCTAATTACCATTTTACTCCTAACATTTACACTTTTTACAATTTAGTCTCTATTGCACAAAACATATTTGACTACACCATGTTAGGCCGAATGTTCCTAGTGTCCATACAAGTCCATATATTTCATTTATTTCACATTTTAGTCCCTCAAATTATTATTTTTGCAATTTAGTCCTAATTACTCAAAATTATCCAAAAATTCCAATGCAAAATATGTTAACCCAAACATATCTTTCATATTCATCATCAAACAACAAAAATCACAAGTTCTCATCAATGGCATAATTCAAAATATTCATCAAAATAAAAATTCAAGCTTGGGTTTAGTAGTATACGAAGCAACGATCTCAAAAAAGTAAAAATTATCAAAAACCGAGCTAGAACTTACCTTGAATCAAGTTGAGAAATGGCCGAACCCTAGATTCTTTTCTTTTTCTTTCTTTTTGTTATGTTATGGATAGAAGAAGAAATATGATAAGCTTATTTTAATTACCATATAATATAACATATATACAAACATATTTTTAATACATGTTTTCCTATTTTACCCTTTTAAAATTAATAGCTTAAACATATATAATAAGGGTATATTAGGCCTCCACTAAGCCGAAAGGGTTATTTGCAACATAAATACTTCCACTTAAAAAGCCACTAACAATTCGGCCCTTATACTTTAAACTATCAAATTTTCATTTTTTTGCAATTAAGTCCCTTACTCAATCGGACACTTAAACGATAAAATTAAAGCACAAAAATTTCATAGATATAAATTCACACATAATAAACACTAAAAATAATTTTTAAATATTTTTCTGACTCGGATTTGTGGTCCCAAAACCATCGTTCCGATTAGGGTCTAAATCGGGCTGTTACATATTTATCCCAAAACAACATACGATGATGTTGGCAAATAAAAAAAAATAGTTGAATAAATCATAAACCATAAACCATAAACAACTTCATATAAGACTTCAAATTTAAGCCAAAATAATTTGAATAAATGTAAACCTCATCTCAAGATATCGGACACTCCATTAATATTTCATCTTTGGACAAAATATTAACTTGTAAGTGATATATTAGTGTAATAATCAAACATTGACAATAAGAATGTGTCGAACCATAAATCTTGCTTTGGGGTAATTTATTGCTCACATGTAAAACCGAATAATTGTCACATGTTTATTACCATAGTTGCACATGTAATGTTATTAACTTTCATTTGGGCCAATCAATACTAACATAACTTAAGTTACATGCACACAACCTTTTATATTTTAAAACAAAATAATTTATACAAAAAAAATCACTTTGGTGACTTATTGCTTCAGTTAAGTTATTTAAAAAAATATATAAACATACCAATATTTAAATTTAAAAATTACCCAATAGTGAAATGTCAAAACTATTTTTTATTGCTTTATAGATTACGAAATAACCCAAAACAAGGTTGTCGTAATAATGTAATAAAAAACTGAAAATTTTAATCTTTGACTATTTTTTTTTGTTCCAAAACCATATATATCAAAACCAAACAGAAATAATGTAGTGATTTAAAGCCAAATAATTAACAAACACATGTATCCATAATTTTGGCATGGATAAACACCAAAGCAATTCACGCATATACATGTATTCATAATCAAATAGAAAAACTTACCCTGAATTTACCATGTAAATCCAAAGTTGTATTTATGATTAAACAGATATTTACATGAATATTTAAAAGTATTTTTAAGCCAATAAATCTAAAAAAAATCATAATAGTTGGCAGATCCTACAATTCATACAATAAACCATATCATCATAATTTAACCAAATATTTGAAACCATAACATGTCAAAACCTAAGATTATAGAACCAAACTTAAAACTAAAATATTTAAATATGTATACAGTTGACATGAGTTTGCACCAAAACACCCATAAAATTGAATATATAACCATAACAAAAAAAAAAAAAATTAACAACTTCAATGATATTCATCAAAACTTAATTTCACCAATTAAACTATAAAAGATATCTTATTGAATAATGATTATAAACACCTATTCACGCCAACTATAATCATACATTAATCCTCAAAATCATTGATATGCATATAATATATATACACAATATATACACAATTATAATAATAGAAAAAATAATACTGGCTTGCCTTGCATATTTCATGTAAACTTAAATTTATATTCATGACTAAAGACATTATTATAAAACTTCTTTATAGGCACAAATACTTAAAAAAAATCCATAACCATCAAATATAAAAAGAATCCCAAATTGTATAAAAGCCTTCATATGCAAAACCACTTATGAAAATTCATAGTCACTATATTAAAAAAAATCCCAAATATTTTAATTTTAGTCAGGTTCCATAAGGACTAAAACTTATATAAAATAATTATAGTAGAAACCAAATTGGAATTCTTTAATTGCAAAAAAGTTGTAAGTCTAAAACTTTAATATAATAATGACTTTAACCAAAATTTATAAAATAATTGTGCGAAAAGATGAGAAAGAAATCTCACAAATCAATTTTTATCAATTGATTATAAATAAATAAATAAATAAATAAACCTTCATCTTTCGAATAGCATATGCAAATATTAAACTAGATTATTTATAAAACTCTAAAATTTTATTTAAAGAATCAAAACCTAAAAATTTTATCAAGAATCTCAAAGATTCAACATAATATATGTAACAACCCGTTTTTAGAGAAATCACAACAGTGGTTTTGGAACCACAATTCTGAGGTCATAATATTTATTTTATTATTATTTTGAGGTGTACAACATGATAGTATGATTGTATAAAAATTTCATTAAGAAATTTTACCGTTGCATGCTCAATTTGTGAAAAAGGACTAAATAATGTAAAATGCAAAAAGTTGCGTTCCATTAGATAAAAGTATTAAAATAGCTATAGAACTTTAAAGTGGAGATCCGTAGGTGGTAATTAAACCATATACAAGTTGAATGGACTTTTATGGCCATTAAAATGAAATTATAAATGTTAATTTAAAAGGTTAAATTTGTAATTTAGTTAATAAAGTAAATTAAACTAATGAAAAACTAAGGTATCATCTTCCTATTCTCATCTACCACCGAATATTAACCTAAAAACACAATGGAAATAGCTTGAAACATTTAGTCATCTTCTCCCTTGCATGTAAGTGATATTTGACTCAGTTTTTAATTATTTTTATGTTTTTGAGGTCGTTGTAACTTAATCCAGCTAGCCTAGGGACTAATTTGCAAAACCGTTAAAGGTTTAAGATGTTACCATTGATGAATGTGTGAGTATTTTGATGTTTGATGATAGAAAATGCATCCTTGTTGTTAGATTAACAAGTTTTGTAAAGTGGTTTTTAGTAAAAATGTCAATTAGGAATTAAATTGAGAAATGTGAAAATTGTGTGGTTAAATGTGTGAATAAATGAAAAAAATGGGCTGTTATAAGCATAGATAGTATTCGGCTAGCTTGGGTTAAGGCTAAATTGAATGAATTTGTATTTTTATGAGATGAAGACTAAATTGTAAAGAAGTTAAAAGTTTAGGGGTAAAATAGTAATTTTATCAAAATATGAAATTGGATTAAATTGAATAGAATATGGATTAAAGTAGTTAAATTTATTATATAGATCAAGAAAAATGAGGTACGGAACTAGATCAAGGAAAAGATAAAGTTATCGGCTAGATGATCATTTTTCATCCGTACTATATCGAGGTAAGTTCGTATGATTAATAAGCTTTATATTATATGCGTTTAAATGCTTAATTATGTAATTGTGATAAATGACATTTAGGAAGTTATCGACGAGGCATCGATAGAGAATAGATACCGTTTGACCCTTAGGAATAGATAGGATACAAATGACATGTCATTAGGGATTACCATGATTATGTGATTTGGGTGCTGGTCCTGTACGTCCTACCAGTGGCTGAGTTTACTGGCGTGTGTTGTGGTTACTTGATAGCTTATGTGAGCAGCACTTATACACCCCGAACCCAGCCTAGACGCTATGTCTGAATCCGGCGGTGTCACAAGGTAGTGCTCTTGAAAACTATATTGTCACTAAGACCAATTTCTGAATAATACTTATCCTTCCCTTTCATTAGTTCCAAAATCATGTTATTTATAACGCGATAGTTTCAAAATGTTATTCATTGCGGAAGCTTTTAAAACAGTTTAGTTTAGCGCGTATATGCTGGCAAAACATTTGTTCTTTTGAAAAACCCGAGTTTTCCTACTACTAGTAGTATAAACCATAAAACAATGCAAATCCCAAATTTAAACAAAAAATCTGCAATGGCCATAATTACATCAAAATTCCCCAAATAAAAATTAAAACCATGAGTAAACAGAAAACAGTCTAAGAGAAAATCGTGTGGCCACCGCTGTTCCAATCCGTCTAATGCTGGGAATTACATTGACAGATTTAACAGGAAAGAATGAGTTTTCGCAAACTCGGTGTGTAACCTCCACAGAAAAAATACATACAGTAATCATCAGATATCAATCATAATCAGTATGGAGCCAGAGTCTATTATAAAAATCAGTTTAGGCCTTAGCCCACCCAGATAAAGAATCAGGAGTAAGTCAGGGCCGTAGCACATCTCAGATACAATATGGAGAACAAAATAATAGAATCCTACCCACCAGCCTCTACACAACATCTACGTCCAACCCTACACACCATATAAGGATTAAATCAACCCAACCATCCCTACACACCAAGTTGTACCAAAATGCAGCACATAATCAGAATATTGCAGCAGAGTTGCTAGATAACAGGCTTAATAGCCTTTTAGATACTTCCTCCAAATATTATCAACCCACCCCGATGTAATGCAATATACCACAAATCACATACAAATATGCTAATATCAGAACATACATTCATTTCAGTATAGATATTATATTCAGTCAGACATTATACAATTAGATCATATAATTTGGGGTCTAAGTAGTGCTTACCGACTCTACAGTAGGTCCTCAGTCGACTTGGGCCCAAATTAGCCTTGGCCATGTGGATTACATAGCTTAGCCCAGAATCCCACATGCCTGTATGGGCCCACACGCCCGTGTGGCCCACACGGCCCAATTGGTCGAGCCCGTGTGTCACACACGGCCTCTCCTGGCCATCACACGGTCGTGTCTTTCGCGCACGGCCTGGCCTCATCAATCACAAGGTTGAGTCCCTTCACACGGCCGTGTGGTGTCGACAGAAAGCTTTTTTGACTTTCACCGATTCTCGTTTTCTATGCAATTGAGTACACACCTGGTTCGTTTTCACTCCCAAATGCAATTCTGAGACTCCAGAACCTTGCGAACCACGAACGCCTCCTACCATAATTTGGCACTAGAACAGCCCCTTACACAAGATTTTTGGCGAACGGTCATGAACAAACGTGGATCGCAAAATGATAGTATGGAGAAGAAATCGTGAAGAAAAAGAAGGTGAGAGAACACAAGATTTTGGCAGAAAGTAAGGGAAAATGGGTTGTCAGAATTGGGAAAGCAATCGAAATTTCAAAAAAGATGAAAAAGATCAGAATGAGATTCTGATAGCTTTCTAAAATCCCTCTAATTACTCCCCCAATCCCACAAAACACTCCCACTACCCCTCACTTCCCCAAAACCGTCCAATACCCTAACCATCATCAGAATTTTGACTCCACTCAAACACTTCCAGTCCACCGAGGTAAAAACATAAACCCTTGCTTACACCTTAATTCTAAAACAGGACCTCCAACCTAAATTCACTCTACTTAACCACTAGACCAGCAGGCCCATTCTGCTAGTATTTTACACACAATCAAATATAAGCCTATTGAACAAGAGTGAGGCTTTATTCATTAAAAAGCCAAAATTTGCCCACACAATCAAATATAAGCCTATTGAACAAGAGTGAGGCTTTATTCATTAAAAAGCCAAAATTTTCCCAAACTAAGGCTTGAACTTAGGACCTCACACACACACCCAGAACACTTAACCACTGAAGCAGATAGATAATTTGTGTCACATATGTACAGAAATAATTTTAAGAACTTGGGGCATTACAACTCTACCCCTTAAAAGAAAATTTTGTCCTCGAAATTTTACCTAATCAGAAGAGGTGAGGATATTACTGGCACATCAAATCCTCCCAAGTGGCCTCCTCATGCTATGATTCCGCCACAGCACTTTCACTAAGGGGATAGATTTTCTCTACAGAACCTTAATGTCGCGCTCTAAAATCTGAACCGGCTCCTCCTCAAACATTAGATCAGGCCTAACCTCAATCTCTTCTACAGGGACAATGTGCGTAGGATCAGAGAGGTAACCCCTCAGCATCGAGAGGTGGAAAACATCATGAACACGATCCAACTTCGGAGGTAGCTCCTACTGATATGCGACGGGACCCACTCATTTTAGAATCCGATATGGCCCAATAAACCAAGGGTTTAGGTTGCCTTTGCAACCGAACCTCAGTATCTTCTTCCATGGCTAGACCTTGAGAAGAACAAAGTCTCCTACAGAATAGTCTATCTTTCGACGCTTCAGATATACATAAGACTTTTGCCTATCAGAAGCCACTTTCAAACAATCCCGAATTAATCTGACCTTATCTTCAGTTTCAAAAACCAATTATTGTACGCAAACTCTGCTAATGGCAAGTACTCTTCCCAACTGCCTCAAAAATCAATAGCATAGCTCCTCAACATATCTTCCAGTACCTGAATCACCCTCTATGACTGACCATTTGTCTAAGGATGGATAGCAGTACTGAAGTGTAATGGCCCAAATTTTAGTGGTGTCGGAACAGTGATTTGAGATCACTAATTCTGACAAATTAGTAGAAAATATTATTATTTTAATGAGTATAAGTTAGATGTGAAGTTAGGGAAATAATTGAAATAGTAAATAGTATTTTAGAAATAAGTACTAAATAATTAGAACAAAAACAAGGTATTGAGGTCTCGGTATTTTAAACCGAGCCATAAATATTTTTATAAATATTTTTTGAGTGTTAATAAGTTAGAATTAAAGTTTCATAAAGAAATTTTAAGGTTTTGGTGGTCAATTGAGTAAAAAGGACTAAATTGAATAAAGTAAAAAATTGTGGAAATTGACTAAATAGCTTAGTTAATTAATAGGAGGGAATTAAAGTGTAATTAAGCCCAAAATTAAATGGGCTAGAAGGATGGGTTGAAAATTGGCTGAAATATAGTGTGAACTAATGGCAATTTTGTAAATAAGTTGAAATCCAATAGTGATATATGGACTAAATTAGAAGAAAAATCTAGATTTTTCATTTTCTTTTATCTTCTCCAACAAAAACACCATAGGAGGGTTTCAAAAAGATGGTTTTTCCTATTTTTATTGCAAGTAAGTTTAATTCTAGATTATTTCTTGAAATTTTTTATGTTTTTGGGACTTTTACAACTAGGTCCTCTTGTCTAATTCATTAGTTTTTGATTTCATGGTTGATTGTGAAAGTTTCTGTGAATAAATGCTGGATGTTTATGATGATTTAACATGGAATTAAGGCTTTAATTGTTTATATGTTGATATTATTGAAAGAATTGAATAGAAAATAAGTATTTGAGGACCTAATTGTAAAAGATCTTGAAGTTAGGGTTTTATTGGAAATTTTGTGTATCAATGGCTGTGAAATACTCCAAAATGATAAGATAAGGTTTTAATTGATAAGAAATAGTTCAATTGATGGGCAAAGTGATAGGGATTAAATTGTAAAAATGGTAAAGTTTGGGGTAAAAGTGTAATTTTAGGAATTATAGTGCATAAATTGTGGAAAGTATTAAAATTGAAATAAATGCTAATAAATGAATGGTTTTACACTTATAGATCAAGAAACAGAAGTAAATCAAGGAAATGAGAAAATAGTCGAATAATTCCCGAATTTTACAACTTTTGCGAGTTAGCCCAGGTAAGTTCATGTGGCTAAATTTTAATGATCATTGTTAATATTATGAATTTTTCAATGTGTTATATGATGTGTATATGATATAGTCTTAAACAATGTAAAAGCATGAAAGTGAAGAAATAATCAACTTGAATGGAACATCGGATTGAGTACTTTGGTCTAGTGGCAAATGATGAATTAACGGAAAAAAACCATGGTTGGACCATGGAAACAAGTGATAAGTGATCTGTATAAGACCATAGCTGGGTTATGGCATCAGAAAACAAGTGACAAGTGACTCCTGTATAAGACCATAGCTGGTTTACAACATTGGTGAGGTGAGCCAAGTGATATCCGTATAAGACCATAGCTGGGCTATGGCTTCGGATTAAAGTGATACAAGTGATCTGTATAAGACCATAACTGGACTATGGCATTGGAGAAAAGTGATAAGTGCTTCCGTGTGAGACCATATCTAGGATATGGCATCGGTATAATATGTGACTCGTATAAGACCATGGTTAGGCCATGGCTTCAGAAAGTGAAATGAGATCCTGTGCAAGCCCATAGTCTTACTATGGCAAAGTGAAGACGAAGTGCTCGATTCCATATAGTTTCCTAATTTGAATAAGAGTGGTAAGTGGAAAAAGGGCCCAAGAAAGTGAAATTCTTATTATGAATGATATTGAACAATATTAAACGAGCTAAATTTTAATTTGTGAATGACAGGAGTAATTAGGGAATATGTATGCTATATGAATGTATTACAATACTTGGTAAGTTACTTTCCAAGCCTATGAACTTACTAAGCTTTCACAAGCTTACTTGAATGTGTTTGTCATGTTTTGTAGATTAACGTGGTTTCAGAGGATCGAATCATGACAAAGAATCATACTATCCAGAGGTTTTCTGGTAGTTTTTAGGTTATTATATTTTGATTTATATGGCATGTATAGGTGTTTGGTTGGATAAAGTTATTGATGGTTATATTAAGTGAAAAGAGATGGCATATGTGTATGAAACTTAGTTTAATGGTTAAAAAGTAGTGTTTCAATATAAAATGCATGTTTTAGTTATGTAATAGTTGATTGGTTGGCTGCAATTGGTATGAAATTATGTTTAGTGCAGGTCATGGGTGATAAGGGTGAGAAAAGTGGCCTTAAACGACCTATTTTCATCCACACAGGTGGACACATGGGCGTGTGTCTCTGCCGTGTGTGACACACGACAAGCCCACATGTGTGCGTAGTGGTCGTGTGTCGCCTGCATCCTTTAAATATGAAGTCAGTATTGCACACGGGCCAAGACACGGCCGTGTGTCTTGGTCGTGTGAAGGAAATGGGTTTTGAGATGGTCGTGTGTCAAAATCGTGTGAAAATGGATTAAAAATGGTGAAAAATTAGTTTACCACACGGCCTAGCCACATGGGCGTGTGCCCAGGCCGTGTGGCTCTCTGTTTATGTCACATGGGCTAACACCACGGCCATGTGATCAAGTTAGATCTGCCCACGGGCTGGCCCCACAACAATGGGAGCCCCACAGGCAGGCCACACGGGCATGTCTCAGGCCACACGGGCATGTGCCCCTATCTTTAAGGTAAAATTTCTAAAGTTGTCGGTTTAGTCTCAAATCACTTCCAAAGCATGTATTGGGCCCCGTAGGCCCATATTAGGAACTTTTTGATAAAATTTGGAAAGATTTGTGTTGAAATGAAAATTTTTGACTCGATTTTGTACTAATGACTATGTATAAGTTTGGTAATACCTCGTAACCCTGTTCTAGTAACGAATATGGGTTAGGGGTGTTACATGAAGTCCAATCTTGAACCCATAGCCTCATGTAGTTTCTTTTAGAATTGAGACGTGAAGCGAGGATCCCTATCGAAGATGATCGAGATAGGAATCTCATGTAGTCTCACTATTTTAGATATTTAGAGTTTAGCTAACTTCTGAAGAGGAGGCAACCCACTAACGAAGTTCATTGTTACTAGCTCCTATTTTCATAACAGTATCTTAACCGGCTGCAGTAACCCCGACGGTAACTAGTGCTCAGCCTTAACCTACTGACAAGTCAAATAGCAAGTAATGAAGTCGGTAACCTCATGCTTCAACCCTGGCCACCAGTATAACTCTCGATGATCTAGGTACATTTTGTTCCCGCCGGGATGCATAGCATAAGCGCTACCATGCACTTCCATCAGAATTAACTGTCTTAATTTTTCATCATTCGGTACATAAATCTGACCTAGGAAACATAATACCCCATCATTGTTTATCCCAAAATCTGTGGTATCCCCACTTTCAACCTGTCAAAATCGTAACTCAAGTAACTTATCTTCCAACTGTTTACTTCTAATCTGATTGATCCATGTTAGTCTAACTTGAAGTTCAGCTAACAGACTCCCATGGTCGAATAAGCTGAGTTGAGTGAACATCGCTCTTAAATAGGTCATAGCCCTACGACTCAAAGCATCGACCACCATATTCGCCTTGTCAGGATGGTACTCGATGGTGTAGTCATAATCCTTAAGCATCTCAACCCATCTACGCTGCCTAAGATTCAACTCCTTTTGAGCGAGGAGATATTTCAGGCTTTTGTGATCAGTGTAAATAGTACACTTCTAGCCGTACAAATAGTGCCTCCAGATTTTCAGAGTGAAGACTACCGCTGCTAACTCCAAATCATGCATTGGATAATTAGCCTCATGAGTCTTGAGCTGACGAGACGTATAAGCTACCACCTTACCATCTTGTATCAGAATGCAATCCAGACCCACATGCGACACATCACTGTACACCACGAAGTCTCTACCGGGCTTAGGCTGTATCAGAATAAGAGCCTGAGTTAGAACAGTCTTGAGCTTATCAGAGCTCTCTTACTGTGCATCAGTCCAGACGAAAGGAACTCCCTTGCGCAGAAGCTTAGTCATCAGAGCTGCGATCAAAGAGAACCCTTACACAAAACGTCGATAATAACCTACCAACCCCAAAAACCTACGGATTTTAGACACATTTTTCGGCTATTTCCACTCCAATACAACTTCAATCTTACGAGGATCAACTCGATTCCCCGTAGCAGAAACCACATATCCCAAAAAGGTTACTTCTCGGAGCTAGAATTCACACTTGTTGAACTTCGCATACAACTGTTTCTTACGAAAAGTCTGTAGAACCACTCTAAGATGCTCATCGTGCTCATCCTCAGTCTTAGAATACACCAAGATGTATTCGATGAATACCACTACGAACTGATCCAGATAGGGCTAGAACACTCGGTTCATCAAGTCCATAAATGCCACTGGTGCATTAGTTAAACCAAATGGCACAACTAGGAGCTGGTAATGACCGTATCGTGTCCTAAATATTGTCTTGTGTACATCAATCTCCTTAACCTTCAACTGATGATATCCTGATCATAGGTCAATCTTAGAGAAAATCAAAGCTCATCGAAATTGATTGAACAGATCATCTATCCTTCGTAAGGGGTACTTATTCTTGATGGTCAACTTGTTCAATTGTTGGTAGTCGATGCACATACGCATGGATCCATCCTTCGTTTTGAGAAATAGAACTAGTGCTCCCAATGGAGACACACTAGGGCGGATGAACCCACGATCCAATAGCTCTTGAAACTGAGCCTTAAGCTTTACTTGCTCATTCGGTGCCATTCCATAAGGAACGATGGACACCGGAGCTGTACCAGGAAGGAGCACGATAAATGATAAATTATACATATTTTTTCCTCATGTTTAGCCTATATTTTGGATGAATTATCATTAGATTTGTGAGAATTGGTGCTCTTAATCCTTCTATTTCATGTCTTATACTCAGGAGAGCATAGGGAAGAGAAAAGAACGAGAAATGGGTCAAAAACGGAGAAAATGGGCCAAAATGAGAAAACGACACGGCTCAGGGATTCACCACATGGCCGTGGCACACAGTCGTGCCGCATAAAGTCCAACACGGCTCAACCCCGACAAGCACGGTCGGACCATACAATCGTGCCACTATCAACAGGCCCACACACGGCCTCTTATCGATCCATACGGGTGTGGCACACGGGCGTGTCCCTATCATGAGGAAGTTCAATTCTACTCGAAAAGGGATACTTAGGGGCTAAGAAAGCCATTCTAAAACTCTATATAAAGACCCTAGGAGGCAACTTCAAGGGTGTACTTATTTCCCGCTAAGGGAGAACTCTTTTCTCCCAAAAAGGAGCGCCATATTTCTACCAACACAAGGAGTGAAAGCAAGGAATTACTCCAAGGGAAGCCGATTGATTCATCCCAGAAGTCAGAATTCTACATCAAGATAGAGGATCTCCCTAAATTCCTTTAGGGGTTTTTGGGTTCTTTATGTTTTGTTATCTTATTTCTTCTGAGATGTTTTCTTTAATAATTATGAACTAAACCTCTCAAATATTTGAGGGGGATGAAACCTAAGACAGATCTTGTTATTATTTATTCTTGAATTATATGATAAATACTTGAATTGTTCTTAATTATGTGTTCTTCATTCTTGATTTAATAATCCTAGGTATTATTTCAAAAACTTGATGTGCTTAGGAAGAGGAGCAAAAGTCCCTATTTTAAGAGTAGATCTACCATAATTAAGCGGAGTTGCATGCAACCCTAGACATAGGGTGACATAAATCTACCGGATTAGGGTCAAACCTAATAGGGGGATCCATAGATCGAATTAATGCAACCTAGGGGTGTTAATTAATAAAGAAACTTTAATTAACCACCTAGGATTAGTTGTTCTTATCCTTGAAGGAGGTATTAACATAGGTTAGGGATCTTTACAGATCAAGTCAAGTGAAGAAATCGTCTAGTTCAAGGAGTTAATAACAAGTGAAGTCTAGGTGGATTCTCCCTTGAGTATTGCTCATATCAATCAGCTTTTCCCGAAAGTTTTCCCCAATTTACTTTTTGTGCACTTTTAGTTAGTTTTAGAATTAGTTTCAATCAATCCTCTTTTATTTTTAGGCTAGATAATAGAAAGGAAGTAAGTATTAGTAGTTTTGGTTCCCTTGGGTACGATAACTCGGTCTTGCCGCTAAACTATACTACTGTTCAACAAGTGCGCTTGCCTTTAAAATCGTGATATTAGTTAGTTTTTGGTGCGATCAGTTTTGATAAATTTTATTACTTAATATCGCGAGTATCAAGTTTTTGGCACCGTTGCCGGGGAACTAAAATATTAAGAAAACTTGATTTCTATTACTTTAGCCATTACTATATTTATTTATTTTCAGTTTTTATTTATTTTTATTTTATTTTTTATTTTATTTTTATTTTTATTTTTATTTTATTCTATTTTTCTTTGCTTTTTCCTTCTAGGTATTTCTAGTTTATGACTAGAAACAACCCAGCAGGACCATTGCTTTTTGACGAAGATTTAGAAGTGACAATCTGCAGAACTCGCAGAGAGATCAGAAGAAGCCTACATTATCCAGAACAAGACCAAGAACAAAGGGCAGAACCTACAGAAGAGATGGAAGCAAATCAAAATGTTCTACCACCTCCCGCAATAGCCGCGCCACAAGCAAATCAAGAAGAAACTCCTCGCACTATGTATGATTATGCAAAACCTAGTTTGGCTGGTACCCAAACTAGCATTATTAGACCTACTATTACTGCTAATAATTTTGAAATAAAACCTAACATTATTCAGATGATACAGCAATTGGTGCAGTTTGATGGTTTACAGGATGAATATCCAAATTCACACATAGCTAATTTTTTGGAACTTTGTGATACCTTTAAAATTAATGGCGTTTCTGGTGATGCCATTCGTCTAAGGCTATTTCCATTCTCTTTGAGAAATAAAGTCGAACAGTGGTTAAACTCTTTACCACGAGGCTCAATCACCACATGGGAACAGATGACCGA
Organism: Gossypium stocksii; assembly: GCA_020496765.1. Taxonomy (NCBI): domain Eukaryota; kingdom Viridiplantae; phylum Streptophyta; class Magnoliopsida; order Malvales; family Malvaceae; genus Gossypium; species Gossypium stocksii. The sequence continues at coordinate 114,664,582 of CM035621.1, forward strand.
AAAATTTTTACTTAGATATTTTCCTCCAGCTAAAATAGCTAAATTACGAAACGATATCTCTTTGTTTGTGCAGATGGATTTAGAAACACTTTACGATGCTTGGGAGAGGAACAAATATCTTTTGAGAAGATGCCCTCATCATGGCCTACCTTTATGGCTACAAGTTCAAACCTTTCACAATGGTTTGAACCCATCGACGAGACAGATGATTGATGTAGCCGCAGGAGGAACAATCAACAACAAAACACCGGAAGCAGCTTATGAATTTATTGAAGAGATGTCACTGAATAACTATCAGTGGCAGGTCATGAAGACAAAACCGACGAAAGCTATCGGAGTTTATAATATTGATGCTGTCACCATGCTTACTAACCAAGTAGAACTTTTGAATAAAAAGTTTGATAATTTTGTTAGTTCTACGCAGGCACAACCAGTGATGCAATGTGACGTAATTCACGGGAACAGGTTCACTTCAGACTACTCATCTTATGACAATGGCACAGAAACCGAGTAAGCCAACTATATGGGTAACAATTCTAGACCTCAGAATAATCCTTATAGTAATACTTACAATGCAGGTTGGTGGAACTACCCCAATTTTTCATGGGAAGGACAAGGAAATCAAAGACAACCACCTCCTCCGGGATTTCAACAGCCACCATTCCAACAAGAGAAAAAACTGAACCTTGAAGAGATGTTCACAAAATTTATGGCCGAGTCAGAATCACGTTTCCAGAACATCGAAACGACACTAAAGAACCAACAAGCATCTATTCAAGGACTTGAAACTCAATATGCCAGCTTGCCAAGCTAATCTCTAAAAAACCGCAAGGTGGGTTATCAAGTAATACTGAGACTAACCCCAAAGAGCAACTTAATACCGTAGATACAATAGATAATGAGGGGTTAACCAAAACCAACCCAGAGCCATGCAAGGATCCTATGGTAAGTAAAGGAAAGAATGAGGTAAGTTACAAAGATGAAATTATCAAAGAATTTAAACCTCGTATCCCATACCCAACCGCGCTAAAGAAAGACCACACAGATGAGCAATTCGGTAAGTTTCTTAAACTCTTAAAGAAATTACATATCAACTTACCATTTGTTGAAGCACTTTCACAGATGCCGAAGTATGCAAAATTTTTAGAAGAACTTCTCACAAATAAAAGGAAGTTGAAAGAACTGTCTACAGTGGAACTCAACGAGGAATGCTCAGCTATTCTCCAAAATAAACTGCCAACCAAATTGAGAGATCTAGGGAGTTTTACTATTCCTTGTTTATTTGGTAGCTTAGACACCAAAAATGCTTTAGCTGATTTAGGGGCTAGTATAAATGTCATGCCTTATAAACTATTTAAACAACTAGGTCTTGGAAAACCAAAGCAAACTAAGATGAGCATTCAACTGGCTAATAAAACTATTAGGTCTCCTAAGGGAATAATTGAAGATGTGCTTGTCAAAATTGATAAATTTATATTCCCAGTTGACTTTTTTGTTTTAGACATTGATGAGGATAGCAATGTACCCTTAATTCTAGGGTAACCCTTTTTAGCAACTGCCAGAACAATAATTGATTTAGGAACAGGTGAACTTACACTACATGTAGGTGATGACAAAGTTACTTTACAAGCTCGAAACTTGATTAAGACAGTTGATAATAATATAGTCACGAGTCCTTGTAAAAACACTAGACTCACCACCCAACCTTCTGTGCAGGATACACTCTACATAAAGGCAACCCAATCACAGACAAGTCCATCCAAGGGAGATGGACCTGAAAAGCGAATGCTTCAGATCGAGGAACTGGATGAGTGGCTGAACTATCATGAAAAGCCCAAAATATGCCACACCAACCCAGAGCATCACCAAGACGACCCTCAGGTACAAACGAATCAAATCAAGGTAGGAGATAAGGTAATATTAAGGGAAGATGATCCTCAAATCTTGAATTCAAAAGAACATACAAGTGACATACCCTACTTCACAGTAATGAAAAATTTTCCATACGGTACAGTAGAGATAAAACATGAGTCACTCGACACTTTCAAGGTAAACCACACTCGACTCAAATTTTACGTTGATAATAAAATTTTAAACAGGATAGAAGAGTATCAACTCTTCAAACTGCCGTGACCGACCAAGCTTGAGCATAGTCGAGCTTAGACTCTAAATAAGCGCTTCTCGGGAGGCAACCCGAGCACTAACTTAGTAACTTTTATTTTATTTTTGATTTTAGTTTTTTAACACATTAACTTACCCTTTTTTACAGAAATTTAGGACCACACAGCCATGCCCACGGGCTTGTTCAATGCCGTGTGAACATTTAAAGCAGAGACACGGTCGTGCACCTAGGTCGTATGCAAATAGAGGATAATTTTTCCCAAAGCACAGGCCACCGACAAATCCCCATGGCCGTACGACATGGCCGTGGCAACCCTTCAGTTTAGACACGGGCTTACACAACGCCACAAGCCCATGTCCCCAAACCGTGGCCAACACTGTCAATTTAGACACGGCCGTGTGACTTTCTACATGACCGTGTACATAGCGAAACCTCATCGCACACGGCCGTGTGATTTCCTATCTCTATTTTCACCTTCTAACTTCTTCTCCTTTATTTTCCTTTTTACATTTCTTTTTATTTTTAGTTCATTTTATCTTTTTGTTTTTCATCATTTGATTATTAGTATTTTAGAACTTTATTTATTTTAGTTTACTTATTTTATTTTTCTACTATTTAATTTTCCTATCTTTCATATCGGCCAATCCCTAACGAGTAATCTCTATTAATTTAAAATTCCCACGACTAATTAATATTTTCACAAAGGAGCTTTACAGCTCATATTCAAATGGAAATGGGAACACCCCGCCACAACTGCCGACTCTTCCAATTTCTGTCTCACAAATTCATCCTAAATTCAGGGAGTTTCAATTCTCTCCCTATCTTATGATATTATACTTCTCTTGCTATTTATGTATCTTTGTACATTGAGGGCAATGTACATCTTAAGTGTGGGGGGGAACTTACTTTAAATCTTTATATTATTTGTGAAATCCCTGAAATTTTCTTTAACTTTATGCATTGTTCTCAAATCTGCATTATCTTTAGTCTCCTAATAGGAATTAATTCTGATTGATTTATAATTTCTATTGATAAGTTGAGAATTAAGACATAGGTGCTTGTATTTTGATTATTCAAACTTTAAAACATTAGGGAATCAAGCATGATAAGTTGAAATTTTTGAGAATCTCATTTTTTGCATAAGTAATTTTCCTTGATTTTAAGTATTATCTTGAGATTTGAAATTCACAGGATTGACATCAAAAGCCATAATTCTGGTGAGATTTTTGAGCCTTTTGAGCATACATTCTTTCGTGCTCACTTTTATTATTGCTTTGAGTGAGTCAATACTGATTTGTTATTCTAGAACTTGCTTCGATTATACATGTCAAGACCACATCATTGATTTGATACACCGAAATGATAAAGGCACCTAGATTTAACCTAATTACTCCATAAAAAGCCTACCTCCATAAATTAACCCCTAGTAAACCCCATTGAGCCTAACAACCCATTCTTTGACTTACCTCTAATATTAACCCATAACCCATTTTTGTTAAATTCCATTCAATTATTTTGATCCCTATTTTTGTCGAGATTTGAGTTAAATTATTATCTAGCTTTGTTCTCTTTTTCAGTTGTAAAGTTTGTCAATATTCAAAGTATTGTATTTGATTTGCTCTAAAAAAAACAAAAAAAAATTTATATACAATTAATTCAGTTGTAATCTGTAATAGTTCAATAGTTTTTGCATATTTCTACAAGCCTCCAAATCCAGAACGATGTCATCATAAGGCTTAGCTCTAGGAATATGTTCCAATGATAGAGATTTCTCTAGCTAGATGATTTTTCAATTCAATCTCGATTCTAACCCTCTTTTTCAGCTTGTGACAACACCCCTAACCAAAGCCCCATTACAACCATTGAAAGACCTTTTGATCGATGTGTCGTATCAATCTATAGTGGTGGAGATTTGATTTTCTTGCAAGCCTATGATAATAACTTTTCAGATTGACTAGACAGTGCTTAATTCTTGAACCCTAAACACTTTGAGTGGATAGAGTGAACCCTTAGTGAGGATGTCAATTCTCGTTGATTTTGATTGAAAAATAATTACTTAAGAGAAGGGAGAAAACCTATGTTTCCGTGATAAAATCCTCAACTTAGAGTGATTAAATCTTTAATATTTTTCTGATTAAATCTTTATTGTATGACTACTGTGAATTAGTTTGAAACATTAATGATAAAGATTGTAAGTTGAGAGGAATGATTTTTAATTAGGGATTGAGATTTTGCTTGAGGACAAGCAAAGGCTTAAGTGTGGGGGTATTTGATAAACGATAAATTATACATATTTTTACCTCAAGTTTAGCCTATATTTTGGATGAATTATCATTAGATTTGTGAGAATTGGTGCTCTTAATCCTTCTATTTCATGTCTTATACTCAGGAGAGCATAGGGAAGAGAAAAGAACGAGAAACGGGCCAAAAACGGAGAAAATGGGCCAAAATGAGAAAATGACACGGCTTAGGGATTCACCACACAGCCGTGGCACACGGTCGTGCCACGATCAATAGGCCCGCACACGGCTTCTTATCGATCCACACCGGCGTGACACACGGGCGTGTCCCTATCGTGAGGAAGTTCAATTCTACTCGAAAAAGGATACTTAGGGGCTAAGAAAGCCATTCTAAAACTCTATATAAAGACCCTAGGAGGCAACTTCAAGGGTGTACTTATTTCCCGCTAAGGGAGAACTCTTTTCTCCCAAAAAGGAGCGCCATATTTCTGCCAACACAAGAAGTGAAAGCAAGGAATTACTCCAAGGGAAGCCGATTGATTCATCCCAGAAGTCAGAATTCTACATCAAGATAGAGGATCTCCCTAAATTCCTTTAGGGGTTTTTGGGTTCTTTATGTTTTGTTATCTTATTTCTTCTGAGATGTTTTCTTTAATAATTATGAACTAAACCTCTCAAATACTTGAGGGACATGAAACCTAAGACAGATCTTGTTATTATTTATTCTTGAATTATATGATAAATACTTGAATTGTTCTTAATTATGTGTTCTTCATTCTTGATTTAATAATCCTAGGTATTATTTCAAGAGCTTGATGTGCTTAGGCAGAGGAGCAAAAGTCCCTGTTTTAAGAGTAGATCTACCATAATTAAGTGGAGTTGCATGCAACCCTAGACATAGGGTGACATAAATCTGCAGGATTAGGGTCAAACCTAATAGGGGGATCCATAAATCGAATTAATACAACCTAGGGGTGTTAATTAATAAAGAAACTTTAACTAACCACCTAGGATTAGTTGTTCTTATCCTCGACAGAGGTATTAACATAGGTTAGGGATCTCTACGGATCAAGTCAAGTGAAAAAATCGTCTAGTTCAAGGAGTTAATAACAAGTGAAGTCTAGGTGGATTCACTCTTGAGTATTGCTCATATCAATCAGCTTTTCCTGAAAGTTTTCCCAAATTTACTTTTTGTGCACTTTTAGTTAGTTTTAGAATTAGTTTCAATCAATCCTCTTTTATTTTTAGGCTAGATAATAGAAAGGAAGTAAGTATTAGTAGTTTTGGTTCCCTTGGGTACGATAACTCGGTCTTACCAGTAAACTATACTACTGTTCAATAGGTGTGCTTGCCTTTAAAATCGTGATATTAGTTAGTTTTGGTGCGATCAATTTTTATAAATTTTATTACTTAATATCACGAGTATCAGAGTACAATCCCAAACTCTATTTCACGATTCGGAGGTAACCCAAGTAGCTCTTCAAGAAAATCGTCCGGAATGTCTTTAATCATCCTGATATCCTTAACAGAAGAATCCCCAAAATCTGAAACACTAATATAGTCCAAATATGCCTCACATCCCTTACGAACCAACTTTTCTACCCGTAATGCAGAAATCACATTCGATAAGTAGTTCTGACATTCTCCAATTACGACTACTTCGCTGTCCTCCTCAGTTCTTAGTACAACCCTCTTTGTGGCACCATCTAAGCTCATCCGGTGTTTAAGCAACCAGTCTATCCCTTGAATTAAGTCGAACACCCCAAATGGAAGCTCTATCAGATCAGCCAAAAATACTATCCCTTGAACCTCTAACGGAACATCTCTAAACAATTTACTCACTTAGATAGACTGCCCCAACGGACTCACAATAGTTAGCTCACTAGAAATACTCTCAACCGGAATCCCCAAAGTTTCAGACACAGTACCAGCTACGTATGAGTTTGTGGAGCCTATGTCTATCAGTGCAAGATAAGGTACATTATAAATTAAAATGTAACCGTGGTGATGTCCAAAGCATCTCGATCCTCACGGCGACGAGCAACATAAACCAACGTAGGCTACTTCGTCTCAGTAGGTCCAGCACCTCTGTCTGGTGCTTTCTGTCCTTGACCCTTACCGTTACCACCCCTGGCCTGACCTTGGCCCCTAGGTGGCTGCTGAACTACCCTCAGTGACTGTTCAATACCAGCAATCAGATCTTGCATCTGATTAGTTCTTAATGGACAATCTCTAACATGATGCTCAGTAGACCCACATCTCAAACATGCCCCAGTCATTCTCCAACATTCTCCCCGATGGTGTCTACCACAGTGCCCACACGATAAAAGCCCAGTAGGTGCAACTGGAGGCCCAACTTTCGCTGGCCCATAAGATTTGGCCTTTTTTTTAGGACTCATCAGAGAACTCGAGGGCTCCGAATCCCTTTTATTCCTTCCCCTCACCTTATCAGAGTTCTGGCACTCAGTGCGCTTTACCTCCTCAACGATCTTCACTTTCTCAACTAGAGTAGAAAAGTCACACTCCCTCTATGGAGCTATCAGAACTCGCAAACTGTCCATAAGACCATCCTCGAAGCGTACACAATGCTCATAGTTAGTCACCACCATGCCTCGCGCATATCGGCTCAATCTAAAAAATTTGGCCTCATACTCGGCCACTAGACGGCCTCCCTGAGTGAGATTAAGAAACTCACGCCTCCTAGCATCAATATAGCTAGCACCCACGTACTTACTTTGAAAAGTTGTCTTAAAGTAGTCTGAAGTAAGTCGATCAGGCTGAATGCCCTCCTTGATCGTCAACCACTGATAAACTGTAAATTATACATATTTTTACCTCATACTTAGCCTATTTTTGGATGAATTATTCCTTGATTTGTGGAATTTGATGCTCCTAAACCTTTAATTTCATGTTTTATAGTCAGATGAGCATAGGGAAGAGAAAAGAGCAAGGAACGGGCCAAAAATGGGCAAATTAGGCCCAAATCAATAATCAACATGGTCTGGAGTTCACCACACGGGCAACCCACACGACCGTACCACATTAATAGGCTTGAAAACGGCCTAGACTCGACTCATACGAGCATGCCACACGGGCGTGTCCTTGTCATGATAAAGTTCAATTTCACGAAGAAAAAGCTACTTAGAGGCTAAGAAAGACATTCGAAACTCTATATAAAGACCCTAGGAGGCAACTACAAGAGTGTACAGTCTTCCTGCCAAGACGAAGAGCTAAAGGTAGGGAATTACTCGAAGGAAAGCCGATTGATCCATCTCAGAAGCCAGGATCTACATCAAGACAGGGGATCTCCCTTCAATTCTTTCAGGAGTTTTGGGTTTTCTTATGTTTTGTTATTTTCTTTATTCTGAGATGTTTCTTTTTATGAACATGAACTAAATCCCCAAATACCTGAGGGGGATGAAACCTAAGACAAATCTTGTTATTGTTATCTGAACTATATGATAAATATTTGACTTGTTCTTAATTGTGTTTTTAATTCTTGACTGATATTTCTGGGATATTAATTTAAGTCGAATGTGCTTAGGCAGAGGAGCAAAAGTCCCTGTTTAAGAGTAGATCCAACACAATTAAGCGGAGTTGATCGCAATCCTAGACATAGGACGACGAAAATCTACCGGATTAGAGTCAAATCTAATATGGGGATCTATAGATCGAGTTAATGCAAGACTAGGGGTATTAAATAGAAAGAGATTTCAATTAATGAACCTAGGATTAGTTGTTCTTATTCTCGACGGAGATATTAATATAATTTAGGGATTTTTACCGATCAAGTCGAATGAAGAAATCGTCTAGTTCAGAGTTAGATAACAAGTGAAGTCTAGGTGGATTCTTCCTTAGGTATTGTCCTTATAATTCAGTTTTTCCAAAGTAATTTCCCCAATTTACTCTTTGTCGTGTCTTTAGTTTAGTTTAGATAGTTTACAACCAAACACCCTCTTTATTTTTTAGGCTAGATAATAGGAAGAAAGTTATTACTAGTACTTTTAGTTCCTTGGATTCGATATTCCAGTCTTGCCACTAGCTATACTACTATTCGATAGGTGCACTTGCCTTTTATCGTGATAATAGTTAATTTTTGGGTACGATCAATTTTTATTACTTCATCAAATCACGATCAAGTTTTTGGCGCTGTTACTGGGAAACTAAGATATTAGGAACACTCGTTTCCTATTACTTTAGCCATCTTTACTTTTATTGCAATTTATTTTCTATTTTTATTTTAGGTTTTTATTTACTAAAATTTTCTTTTTATTTTTCTCTTCCAGGTGTCTCTAGTTTATGACTAGAAAAAACCAGGAGGACCATTGTTGTTTGACGACGACTTAGAAGCCACAGTTCGTAGAACTCGCAGAGAGATAAGAAGAAGCCTGCGATACCCAGAACAAGGACAAGTAGAAGAACCCGAAGCTACTGAAGAGATAGAGGCAAATTAAGATAATCAGCTACCTTCTGTAGTAGCCGCAAATCCTGTCGAGCAAAATCCTATTCCTCGTACTATATATGATTATGCTAAACCTAATTTGGCTAGTACTGAATCTAGTATTGTTAGGCCTACTATTGCTGCAAATAATTTTGAATTGAAACCTAACACTATTCAGATGATACAACAGTTTGTTCAGTTTAATGGTTTGCAGGATGAAGATCCTAACGCTCATTTAGCCAACTTTTTTGAATTATGCGACATATTTAAAATAAATGGTGTTTCTGATGATGCCATTCGTCTTCGGCTATTCCCATTTTCCTTGAGGAATAAAGCTAAACAGTGGTTAAATTCTTTACCACGAGGGTCTATCATTACATGGGAACAAATGACCGAAAAATTTTTACTCAAATATTTTTCGCCAGCTAAAACTGCTAAATTAAGGAATGATATCTCTTCTTTTGTGCAAATGGATTTAGAAACACTCTACGATGTTTGGGAGAGATACAAGGATCTATTGAGAAGGTGCCCTCACCATGGGCTACCCCTTTGGTTACAAGTTCAAACCTTCCACAATGGTTTGAACCCTTCTACAAGACAAATGATCAACGCAGCCGCCGGTGGAACAATCAATAACAAAATACCAGAAGCAGCTTACGAGTTTATAGAGGAGATGTCACTGAACAACTATCAGTGGCAAGTCATGAGAACAAAGCCACAAAAAGCTGCCAGGGTTTTTAATGTTGATGTGGTCACCATGCTTTCTAATCAGGTAGAACTTTTAAATAAAAATATTGACGGTTTAGTTGGTTCTACGTAGGTACACCCAGTGATGCAGTGCGACATGAGTAATTTTGAGTGCCCCACCTATGTATATAGCATAAAAAACGAGCAAGCCAACTATATGGGTAATAATTCTAGATCTCAAAATAACCCTTATAGTAACACTTACAATGCAGGTGTGAGGAACCACCCCAATTTCTCATGGGAAGGACAAGGCAATCACGGAAATCAGAGACCACCACCTCCTCCGGGATTTCAGCAACCACCTTACCAACAAGAGAAAAAGCTTAATCTTGAGGAGATGCTCACGAAATTTATCGCCGTGTCAGAAACCCGCTTTCAAAACATCGAGATGGCACTTTAGAACCAGCAAGCATCCATTCAAGGACTTGAAACTCAAATAGGCTAGCTTGCTAAGCTAGTTTCTGAAAGACCTCAAGGAGGGTTACGAAGCAACATTGAGACTAACCCTAAGGAGCAACTCCATGCCATTGACACGATTGATGAAGAAGGGTTAGCTAAAACCAAATATGAGCCAAGTAAGGAGACTGTGTTAAGTAGAGGTAAGGATGAGGTAAGTCACAAAGAACTGGTTGTTAAAGAATATAAGCCTCGTGTCCTATATCCTAATGCACTAAAGAAAGACCGCGCAGATGAACAACTCAGTAAATTCTTTAAACTCTTAAAGAAATTACATATTAACTTACCATTTATTGAAGCTCTTTCACATATGCCAAACACTATTAAGTTTTTAAGAGAGCTTCTGATGAACAAACGGAAGCTAGATGAGACATCTCATGTGGAACTTAATGCAGTTTGCTCACTTTTTTTACAGAATAAGCTACCTAACAAACTAAAAGATCTAGGGAGTTTTACAATTCCTTGTTTACTTGGTAGCTTAGATGTTAAAAATGCTTTAGCCGATTTAGGAGCAAGTATTAATGTAATGCCTTACAAATTGTTTAAACAACTAGGTCTTGGGAAACCTAAGCAAACTAAGATGAGCATCCAATTGGCTGATAAAACCATTAGATTCCCTAAGGGTATAATCGAAGATGTGCTTGTCAAAATTGATAAATTTATATTCCCAGTTGACTTTGTTGATCTAGACATAGATGAGGATAGCAATGTACCCCTAATTTTAGGGCGACCTTTTTTAGCAACTGCTAGGACCATAATTGATGTAGGCACAGGCGAGCTCACACTTTGTGTAGGTGATGACAAAATTACTTTGCAGGCTCGTAACTCTAATAAGACTGACAATGATAAAGCTATTGTTAGAAGTCCTGATAATAAGAATGATCTCACCGCCCAACCTTCTTTGCAGGATACCCTTCACATAAGTGCAACCGAACAATAGACGAGTCCATCCAAGGAAAACACCTATGAAAAACGAATGCTACAGATTGAAGAACTGGACGAGTGGTTGAACTACCGCCAAGAGAAACCCAAAATGGGCCACATCGAACCGAAGCATCACCATGATAACCCTAAGGTAAAAACGAATCAATTTAAGGTAGGGGATAAGGTATACTTAGAGAAGGAAAAATCTCAAATTTTGAATTCAAAAGTTCATACAGGTGACACCCCTCTCTTCACAATAATGAAAATTTTCCCCTATGGTATAGTGGAGATAACACATAAAACGTTTGGCACTTTCAAGGTAAATTATACTCGACTCAAACCTTATTTGATAATGTGACTAATAGCAAGAGAGAGGAGTTCAAACTTCTCAACCCATCGTGACCGTGTAAGCTTGGAAAAAGTCGAGCTTAAACTATAAACAAGCGCTTCTCGGGAGGCAACCTGAGCACTAACATAGTAAATTTCTTTTATCTAAGTTCTCGAACTCTAATTCACCAACTAACCTCCTGAATGAAGGATTTCAGGCCACACGGCCATACCCACGGGTGTGCCTAATACCATGGGGACACCATGGGTAAAGACACGGTCGTGCGATGCGGCCGTGCACAAACAGGACAAAAATTTTCCCAACACATGGGTCGCGACAATTAGCCACGGCCGGTTGGGGCGGCCGTGGCCAAACCTTACAAGTTGACATGGGGTCTGAGAAATCGCCACGGCTGTGCGATACTGCCGTGGCCAAACCTGTTAATTCATACACGGGCGTCTGACCCCAAACACGGTCGTAGGAGAAGCAAACACTAAAAGACACGGTCGTAGTATATGGTCATCCGTCCCAACAAGCCCGTGCTAATAAGCCGTGGGTGAAACTGAGAAATCAGCACGGGCGTGTGACATGCCCGTACCGACCACCCGTGGCCACACCAATAGTTCACGAAACACACGGGCCAAACAAAGGGCACATGGGCTTGCGCCATGGTCGTGGGGCCAAATCCCTATTACCTAACTTTAATTTTCATTTTCTTCACTTTTTCCTCTTCCTTTTAGTTTGTACTTCAATTCTTATTGAGTAATACTTGAATTTTACACACAGTTGTGCTTATTCTCTTCAGTCACCCAGAATCATGAACTTCAAGTATTCCTTTCTCCAAATCAGCTTTCACTACTCAACGAATTCATCCAATATTCAGGAAGTTTCACTTCTCTCCCTATCTTATGATTTTATGCTCTATTTGCACTAACTTTATCTTTGTACATCGAAGGCAATGTACATCTTAAGTGTGGGGGGGAGTTCACTTTTTTTATTTTTTTGCATTGTTCTCAAATCCCTGAATCTTAACCTTAACAAATAGAATGAATTCTGATTGATTGATGATTTTTATTGATATGTTGAGAATTAAGATAGGTACTTATGCCTTGATTTTTCAAACTTTAAGACATTAGAGAATCAAACATAATAATTTGAAATTTTTGAGAATTTAAAATTTTCTAGGTTGTTTTCCCCAATTTTAAGTGTTATCTTGAAATTTGAAATTTGCAGGGTTGATATCAAAAGCCATAATTCTGGAGAGATTTTTGAGCCTTTTGAGCATACATTCTTTCGCACTCACTTTAATTGTTGCTTTGAGTGAGTCAATGTTGATCTGTTATTCTAGAACTTGCTTCGATTATACATGTCAAGACCACATCATTGATTTGATATACCGAAATGATAAAGGCACCTAGGTTTTAACCCACTTACTCCATAAAAGCCTACCTTCAAAATTAACCCCTAGTGAGCCCCATTGAGCCTAACATACCATTCATTGACTTACTTTCAATATTAACCTATAACCCATTTTTTGTTGAATTCCCTTCAATTATTTTGATCCCTATTTTTGTCGAGATTTGAGTTGAATAATTATCTAGCTTTGTTCTCCTTTTCAACATGTAAACTTTATAAATATTTAATTGTGTTTTTTTTTTTAAAAAATACATACTTCAATTGTAATCAAATGTTTCGCATATTTCCATGTAATTTTTTAGCTTTTGTTCTTAAATGATGTCATCCAAAAGGCTTTATTCTAGGAATATGTTTCGTGATAGAGATTTTTCTAGTTAGATGATTTTTTAATTCAATCTTGATTCTAACCCTCTTTTTCAGTCTGTGACCACACCCCTAACCACGGCCACGATACAACCCTTGAAAGACCTTTTGATCGATGTATCATGTCAATACATAGTGGTAGAGATTTGATTTTCCTGCAAGCTTATGGTAATACCATTTCATATTGACTAATGAGTGCTTAATTTCTGAACCCTAAACACTTCGAGTGGATAGAGTGAATCTTTAGTGAGGATGTCAACTCTTGTTGATTTTGAGTTCAAGGTAATTACCTAGAAAAAGGGAGGAAACCTATGTTTTGGTGATAAAATTCTCAACTTAGATTGTTTGAGACTTTGATTTTCTGTTGGTTGAATTCTCAATGTATGATTACTTGTGGATTAGTTCGAAACATTATTGATAAGGATTATAAGTTGAGAAGAATTATTTTTTATTGTAAGTTGAGATTTTGCTTGAGGACAAGCAAATGCTTCAGTGTGGGGGTATTTGATAAACCGTTAATTATACATATTTTTACCTCATACTTAGCTTATTTTTGGATGAATTATTCCTTGATTTGTGGAATTTGATGCTTCTAAACCTTTAATTTCATGTTTTATACTCAGGCGAGCATAGGGAAGAGAAAAAAGTAAGGAACGGGCTTAAACACGGCCTAGACTCGACTCACACGGGTGTGCCACACAAGCGTGTCCCTATCATGATGAAGTTCAATTTCACGAAGAAAAAGCTACTTAGGGGATAAGAAAGACATTCGAAACTCTATATAAAGACCTAGGAGGCAACTACAAGGGTGTACAGTCTTCCCGCCAAGACGAGAGCTAAAGGCAGGGAATTACTCGAAGGAAAGCCGATTGATCCATCTCAGAAGCCAGGATCTACATTAAGACAGAGGATCTCCCTTCAATCCTTTCAGAAGTTTTGGGTTTTCTTATGTTTTGCTATTTTCTTTATTCTAAGATGTTTCTTTTTATAAACATGAACTAAATCCCCAAATACCTGAGGGGGATGAAACCTAAGACAAATCTTGTTATTGTTATCTAAACTATATGATAAATATTTAACTTGTTCTTAATTGTGTTTTTAATTCTTGAATTGATATTTCTGGGATATTAATTTAAGTCGAATGTGCTTAGGTAGAGGAGCAAAAGTCCCTGTTTAAGAGTAGATCCAACACAATTAAGCGGAGTTGATCGCAATCCTAGACATAGGACAACGAAAATCTACCAGATTAGAGTCAAATCTAATATGGGGATCCATAGATCGAGTTAATGCAAGACTAGGGGTTTTAAATAGAAAGAGATTTCAATTAATGAACCTAGGATTAGTTGTTCTTATTTTTGACGGAGATATTAACATAATTTAGGGATCTCTACGGATCAATTCGAATGAAGAGATCGTCTAGTTCAGAGTTAGATTACAAGTGAAGTTTAGGTGGATTCTTCCTTATGTATTGTCATTATCATTCATTTTGCCAAAGTAATTTCCCCAATTTACTCTTTGTCGTGTCTTTAGTTTATTTTAGATAGTTTACAACCAAACCCCCTCTTATTTTTTAGGCTAGATAATAAGAAGAAAGTCATTACTAGTACTTTTAGTTCCCTGGATTCGATATCCCAGTCTTGCCACTAGCTATACTACATTCGATAAGTGCGCTTACCTTTTATTGTGATAACAATGAGTTTTTAGGTACGATCAATTTGTATTACTTCATCAAATCACGATCAACCACCACTGGTATGCTTCATCGCGAAATAGAGAAATAGCCTCTTATGCTTCTGCTTAGCGGTAAAGTCTAGTTCATCCATAATCCTCTCTGTGGCCTCCATCCAATACTCGGCCACACTAGGGGTGACTCCACTAGCACCCCTAAAAAGCTCAGTCTCATTGGACCGGAGTCGTTCCATAATCGACCCTCAGCCTCCAGATCCAGTGTTGGGCCTAGCGACCCTCTCTAATATCCTTAGCATGGCTTGAAATAGTGCGTCATCCCCAGCCACGTAATCTCGAGACCCAGTCTTTGTAGCAGGTGATACCGGCGTCTCGCTAGTATCTAGGTCAGACAGATTTCTAGAAAATGAGGACCTAGTTTAAACCCCTTTACGGCCTCTACCACCGCCTCTTGTACCACGTTCGCGAGTACCTTGTGTGCTTATTGTCTAACTGCGTTTATCTGTATTAACAATTTTATCAATCAGCTTACAGTTTCAGTATTTATTATAGATATTTTATGCAGACAGTATTATAAGTTTAGAGTTTTGTTATCGCGATTCGTAGTCTTACTACAGTTTTCAGTTTACACTACCTAGAGTGTTTCTAGTGCAATATACTACCTATAGTCGTTTCAAAACATACTAGTAGTATTTTTAGATAACTTATCAATGTTTTCAAAATACTTACAGGACCGGCGTCGAAGATTTTGTGTACCACATACTCAATCCAAAAATATTTCAAACCATTTAAAAATCGTTTCTTTAAAAACCCATTTTTAAAACCCAATTCCACTGCCGAGTTTTGCAACCTAGCTCCGATACCACTAAATGTAACACCTCGAACCCGGCTTAGACGCTATGCCTGAATCCGATGATATGACAAGGTAGTGCTTTTGAAAACTCTATTGTCACTAAAACTGATTTCCGAATAATACTTGTCTTTTTCTTTCATTAGTTCCAAAATCATGTTATTTATAACGCGATAGTTTCAAAATGTTATTCATTGCAGAAGCTTTTAAAATAGTTTTGTTCAGTGTGTATATGCTGGCAAAACATTTGTTCTTTTGAAAACCTGATTTTTCCTACTACCAGCAGTATAAACCATAAACATCACAAATTCCAAATTTAAACAAAAAAAATCCGTAATGGCCATAATTACATTAAAATTCTCCAAATAAAAATTAAAACCATGAGTAAACAGGAAATAGTCTAAGAGAAAACTGTGTGGCCACCGTTGAGTCATCCGCTGCTCCGATTCGTCTAATGATGGGGATCACCTAGACAGATTTAATAGGAAAGAGTGAGTTTTCGCAAACTCAGTGTGTAACCCTACAGAAAACATGCATATAGTAATCATCAGATATCAGTCATAATCAGTCTAGAGTCGGAGCCCATTAAAGAAATCAGTTTGGGCCTTAGCCCACCCAGATGCAGAATCAGGAGTGAGTCAAGGTCGAAACCCATGTCAGATACAATATGTAGAACAGAATAACAAAATCCAACCCACCGGCCTCTACACACCATCTCCATCCAACCCTACACACCATGTGGGGATTAAATCAACCCACCAATCCCTACACACCAAGCTACACCAAAATACGGCACATAATCAGAATATTGCAGCAGAGTTGCCAGATAACAGGCTTAATAGCCTTCCAGATACTTCCTCTAAATATCATCAACCCACCCCGATGCAATGCAATATACCACGAATGACATGCAAATATGCTAATATTAGAACATACATTAAGTTCAATGGAGATATCATATTCAATCAGACATTATATAATCAGATCATATAATTAGGGGTCTAAGTAGTGCTTATCGACCCTACAGTCGGTCCTCAGTTGACTTGGCCGACCCGAGCAACCTTACAGAATATTTTAGAAAAATGGGCTCACACAGCCTGGCCTAGAATCCCACAAGCCCATGTAGTTCACCTGTGTGGCCAACACGACCCAATTGATCGAGCCCGCATATCGTACACAGCCTCACCCGATAATCATACGGTTGTTAATAACATGGATAGCCTGGCCACGTTAATAACACGGTCATATCCCTTCACAAGGCCTACCACACGATCATGTGGCATTGACAGAAAGCTTTTTTAGCTTTCGCTAATTCTCGTTGTCTTTGCAATCGAGTACACATCTGGTTTATTTTCAGTCCCAAGCACAATTCCAAGACTCAAGAACCTTACGAACCACGAACGCCTCCTATCACAATTCGGCACTGGAATAGCCCCTTACACCAGATTTTCAGGGAACAGTCGTGAACAAACGTGGATCATAAAAAGATTGTATAGAGAAGAAATCATGAAGAAAAAGAAAGTGAGAGAACACAAGATTTTGGCAGAGAGTAAGGGAAAATGGGTTGTTAAAATTGGGAAAGCAATAAAAATTTCGAAAAAGATGGGATTCTGATAGCTCTCTAAAATCCCTCTAATTAATCCCCCCAATCCCACAAAACACTCCCACTACCCTCACTTCCCCAAAACCGTCCAACACCATAACCATTATCAGAATTTTAACTTCATTCAAACACTTCCAGTCTACCGAGGTAAAAATATAAACCCTTGCTTACACCTTGATTTCAACATAGGACCTCCAACATAAATTCACTCTACTTAGCCACCAGACCAGCAGGCCCATTCTGCTAGTATTTTACACACAATCAAATATAAGCCTATTGAACAAGAGTGAGGCATTATTCATTAAAAAGCCATAATTTTCCAAACTAAGGCTTAAACTTAGGACCTCACACACATACCCAGAACACTTAACCACTGAAGCACCGTGTAGTTACGTCTTGACTGTCAGCTTGTGTGAGCAGGCCTAGTGATAGCTCGAGAGTGAGTATCTATATGTGATATGAGATAGAAGTGATTTATCCACTTATATGGCACTTAGTGTGTGAGATACCCGAGTATTTGATATTATTCTGAATGGTTCAACGGGCAAAGATGATTGTACGATGATAGAAGGGATGATACGCATCAGTTCAGGTACTCGTAATAAGTTTGACAAGTAAGTGATAGTTGATGAATTCATATGATGAGTCTGTGATAGATGATGAATTCAAATATAATTCATATGGTTATTGCAGTGTGCTAATTGTTAGATTGAATGAAGTTTATTTACCTTTACTTATACTTCTTTAAATTGTAAATAAATTGAGATATGACACTTATTAGCCATAAGAACTTACTAAGCTTCATAGCTTACTTTGTTTACTTTTCCATGTTTTATAGTGATTGAGAAGCTCGCTCGAATTGGAAGTAGCCGGAGATCTCATCACACTATCCAATTGTCATTTTGGTACTTTTGAACTTGGTGTATTTAGGCTATATGGCATGTATAGGTATTGTGGCTAATATGCCTTATATGTTTGTCATGTATATAGCTAACTAATTTAGCTTATAATTGTTGTATGTTTTTGTAATATGGTTAGCCATGAGATTTGGCTGATTTTGGTAAGCTTGGCTATATAAATATGTGCAAATAGCCTCTGATATTTGGTCTATAATTACTATGTGAATGCCTTGATTATGAATTGGTGATTTGAGTTTCATATGGTTGAGATTTAGAATTGGCATATAGGTTATGTGATAAGCACAAAAGTGACTATATGCTTCTGACCATTTATGTAGCTTTTGAAGTTGATAGTGACATGTATAGAATGGTTAATTTTGATGCTTGATATCAATTGGTTTAATGGTATGAAATTACATGTTTTAGGCTTGATTTTGGTTGGTTTGAATGTTCAATTTGGTTGTGGATATATGCTACTTGGTATGCCTAGGTTGATGCAAGCTTGGGTGAAAAATGTGGCTTGGAACATAGCCTATTTTTGTCTGCATGGGTAGAGACACGGGCGTGTGTGTCAGCCGTGTTTGACACACGGTCAAGTGACACGATCGTGTGTCCCCTGTAGTTGTTAAAGAAAGCAAGTCAGTGAGTTACACGGGCTAGTCACACGGCCGTGTGGTTGGCCATGTGATAGAAGTCAAAGAGTCACATGGGGTAGGACACGATCTTGGACACGACCATGTGATCCCATTTTGAATGTCCACATGACCTGTGACACGGGTGTGTCTTTTGGCTGTGTGAGACACATGGCCTGGCCACAAGGGCGTGTGTCCCCTGTATGTGAAAATTTTTAATATTTTCCTAAAGTTTCCATGAGTTATCGATTTAGTCCCGAATTGATTTTAAGGTTTGTTTGTGGCCTCAAGGGCTTATGTTAGGGACTATAAGAGTGTATGTGAATGATTTATATTTATATATGTGAAATGAATTTAAATTGTATGATTGTTTATGTGATAAGTCTAGTAATTCTTCGTAACTCTATTACGATGACGGATATGGGTTAGGGGTGTTACAGTATAGAATTAAAATATCAATTCCATAAAGTTAAAAAAAGAAAAATGAATAAATCTAAAAATAATAAAGAATCAATTCATTCTCAATGATTCAACATGACAAGGCTCGAACGCCACTTGTTAGAATTGTAAAATAGATCTAAAATAAAACTTAATAAACCAGGATCTATCATGTCAAATCATCAAGAATAAATCAAGAATAAAACTAGATGCGGAAGCATACCTGAATCCATGAATTCTTTGAAGTTTTTTGGGATCTTAGGGATTTCATCTTCCAAATTAGCACACAAGAAATTCAGAGAATATTTGTTTTTTCCTAAGATGGGATATTAGAAAAGATATCTTGTGTGTAATTTAGGGACCATAACCCTAATATGTATTAGCCTTAATTCCTAATTAGCCCATCATTAATTAGAAATTAATTAGAACTCAATTACTAGAGTATCTACACATATCTGATCCATACTTTGTTTAAAAATTAAAGCCCAATAAACCTTAACTAAATTAGATAAATTTTAATTTGGGCTAACCTATCATGCTAGTAAATAATAACATGTAATTACCCTTATTATATATGTTGTAATGCCCCGAAACTTGGCCTAGAAGTTTAGACCGAATATTGGAGGTTACATTGGCCACCAAAAGTGGCGGAAATAGAAACTTTTATTCAAACCAGGAAAACCTTTTTGTTCATTATGTTTGAAACAATATTAAACCGGCGTCAAACATTCGGAAAGAAAATCCATTGTTTCTAAAGTTCAGTCCAAATAACCCCTTATAAAAGTCCATCATAAACGAGTACCACAGTTTATATAATTGTTTTACAAATCGACTTAAAAATTACCCGTATAAAACTTCTGAGATTCTACTCAAACCAAATCAAACTGTATCTTTTTGATACTTTCGGTATGCCATGTCCAGCTCTCAAAAACACAAAAAGTGCCTGAAAGGAAAGACATTATAGAGATGAGCTACGTGAGCTCAATGTGAGTCCGAAACATAAATAGATGGGAAAAGAGGGAGTGACGCAATAAATACTTCAGACAGGCATATGTATAATAATATGACTTACAAAATTTTCAATCAGTAATTCAAATACAGTATCAAACCACAAAAATGATATTCCAATCATATATAGTATTCAAAACATATTATATGACATTAACTATATTGTCAATAACCAAAAGTTTACACAAATAGACAAAATGTTCTGACAAACAGATCTATATTTAGATGCGAATGGATGCACCAGTCAAAATCCCACCGCACTAACCAAACACCACTTCATCTATCCAGCATACCACATAGAACCATAATAGGTTCTGTAACGCCCCCGAATTTTGGGCCTAAAAGTTTTGAGTTTCAGCGTAGGGTCAGTGAGGTGGTTACACATATGTGTTTAGTTGTGCAATTTAGAGACAGAATAGGCCAACTGGTCTAATGGTTGAGTGAGTGTCAGTGTAACTCAAGGTTTTGGGTTTGAGTCTTGGGGTGCGCGTTTTAGGAGAGCCTTTTTATTTTATTTTGTTTTTAGTTAATATTTATAATTATTAAATTATGTGTTTTAAGATATTAGTTTATTTTATTTTATTTTATTTTTTTATTTATTATCCTTAGAGCCACGTTCATTCTCTTTTTCTTTTTTGAGGTTCTATATTTCTTTTTCTTTTGGGGGGTTTATTTAGATTACTTGTTAAAATGGTTTATCTGCGAGATCGGAATTTTCACTCCTCCGTCGTCATCTCCGATCGTAAAACAGGTGTGGGATTCGAACCCTTCTCTATTTTATTTGCATTTTCTTTTTTGACTTTGCGAAAAGTCAATTTTTGATGTGATTTCGTTAATTTATGCTTGGAATGTGTATGGTTTTGCATGTTTCATGGCTGAAAGTGTGTTTTTTAGGGCTATTTTAGGGTGGTTTCGTGACCACGCCGGTGTGCACATGGGTGTGTACTAATTTAAGTGGTCGTTTGCTTTTGAGAATTAGGGTTCCGAGCAAAACTTTGGGTGCCACATGGCCGAGCCACACGACCATGTTGCCAATTTGGGGAAAATGTCAATTTTTACATAGTCGTGTCCCCTGAGCACGCGAGCGTTTGTATTTGGGAATTAAGGATTTAGCGATTTGGAGTCACACGACCGTGTGGCTGATTTGGGGATTTAGGGATCCCACATGGGCGTGTGTTACCCTCACATAGCTATGTCTGCCCTGCACTTTTTTTTAGCAATTGGACAGTGAGATACACGACCAGATCACACGGTCGTGTCTCTACTTGACATGGTCGTGTGCCTCTCTCCACACTGGTGTTTTGACCCTCACACGGTTTAGGTTACTCCACACATCCTGAGCACGCGGGTGTGTTGCCCTATCTCGCCAAATGTTGGTTTTAGGTCAAGTTTAAATATAATTGTGACTCTGTGCATTTCAACCCTCGACTAAGCTTTAGTGAGGGTAATTATGACTCTGCTCTGGGCTTGATTTATGTGTTACTAGTGATTGGTTGCGTGGCATGTCTGATAGTGAAACTGATTTATGTGTTACTAGTGATTGGTTGCGTGGCATGTCTGTGTCTAAATGATTGTCTGAACTAGAATTCTAATTTTGGTACATTGGTCTGCATGCATACATTTGCATAAAGCATTTTGGGTGGGATTTTGGAAGAGAGGGGAGATCAAATTTGAGCTGAATGGGCAGTTAACTACCTAATTTTGCCCCAATACTTAGAGGGTCGTGGGCAGTCCCAATACCCTGAGGGTCGTTGACTATTATTTTACCAGTATAGCAGTTTATCGCATTGTACTATACCACATATACGTCAGCTTCGCTACGTATCATCACTATCTGATCTAGTAATTCATACTGCATCTCTGTACTATGGTTTACCGCATGGCACTGTATAGCTTATACGCCAGCTTTGCTGCGTAGTACATGATTTGGTAGTTTAACTGCTTACTGTTAACCCCAATACCCAGAGGGTCGTGGAAAGTCCTAATCCCCTGTGGTTCGTAGACAGTTTTGATGGCCATCGTCCTATATAGTGTGATTGGTTGGATGAGCTTAATAGCTCTAATATGGTGTGATCAGGGGATGGAGAGGTGTGTTGGCTGGATGGGTGGGTTTTATAGCTCAACAGCATTCATACGTATTTGTAGACTGTTCTGCATGTTAGACTATCTGCTTGTACTGCTCGACTGAAAAGCACTTATAACTGTGTGAATTTTGTAGACTCTGATTGTAACTGTCTGACTGAATAGTTATTGTGACTGTGTGACTGATTGAGAATTATTGTTATTGTGACTGTTTGCAACTGTGTGTCTGGGTGTGTTTTTAATATGCTTTAAATATTTCTATTTTTTCGTACGTCCGTTTTGAATGTACCAACTAGTTCTGTATAGCTCTGTAAGTATGTTCCGCTTCTAAACTACTTTCTGGCTTTCTGTTTCTGATTCTGTAGATAGTTGATATTATTTTACACTGAGTTCATGTAGCTCACCCCTCCTCTACTTTCCCCTTTTAGGTACCTTTCTGAATTCTAACGCTGGACTCGATACGTGGAGGTCTTGGGCAGTCTTGGTGGAAGTAATTTATCAGTTTTTATTTTCAAATTTTAATTACCGTATGGCTTTTGAACTATAAGGCTTAATTATACTGTGGTACAATTTTCGCTTTAAACTTTTACTTAGAAATTTTAATTTTGGGTTTTGAGATGATCTTAACTGTAATTTTTATCGACAGAATTTTAAATAATTATATGTTTTGGCCCGTAAATATTTAAATGGTTTCAGAAATGAAAGTAAGATTGACTTATTCTGTAAATTTCTCCTATGATCACTTCGGTGATCAATGTAGCATCCTGGATTCGATCTAGACTTCTAGGTCGGGTTTGGGGTGTTACAAGTTCATCCACCTGACACACCACAACGTGGAACTATGGCACTTGATTAATTGTATGCAGCTGAGCTGGTATACGTACAGGATAGTGCGGTAAATCGCTTACAAAAGTATCACAGTTAAATTTGCTATGTCTGCCTTCCTTCTCTTCATAACCAGATCCCAAAGTTTTCATGCTATGTAATAATGCACACATTATGCAGACAACATACAGAAATGGACATTAACATTTCCAGCTGAACAGATTCAGATTTGATTACACTTGTATTCTAATATCCAGTAACGACAATAATAATAAACTCATACTTACTCATCACATAAATGAGCAATAAAATTAAAGATTACAAACATATATAGACAACAACCAACCTAAATCAAGTCCCAAACACACTTACCGAGGTTTGAACAAGGGTTGGATTACGCAGAAACATAAAACAAACAGTTTTTGACTCAAAACAAAAATTCTACAAAATAGGGCTACATGGTCGTGTACCCTGGCCGTGGGGAACTGCCCAGGCCGTGTGGGGGTCTACACGCCCATGTGAAGGTCACACACGCTTGTGTGGAGGGAACATATGCCTGTGTGGAGAGAACGCACTCCAGTATGAGCAGCCCGTGTAACTCACTGTCTAAAAATGCCAAAAATAAAGAACAGATGAGACACAGCCGTGTTGAGATCTCACACGCTGATGTGGGTACAGATGCCTCTGCGGAAAAGGTCGTGTAGCACCAAAATTCAACCCAAAACCCTAGTTTCCAATTTCAAACGATCGGGTGAGCTACCTATGTGGGGTACACGCCCGTGTGGCCATCCGTGTGGTCACAAAAGCATACTGAAATAGCTTGAAATTCATGCTTTTGATGTCGAAACGATCCCCAACCCTTGGTAACCTAGAATTATGCCAAAACATATAGAATTTCATGCAATTTAGAAACAATATGATACTTTAAATAACCAATCTAAAAAAAACACACAATACATTATCGAATTTCACCGCAATTTGATACCAAAGTTATACCGTTCCAGAACACACACCTTAGAACGCGATATCAAGCAGCAAAGATCAATCGATTTGCCCTCACCAATTGTTTGGAAATCTCCATTTCACACATAAACTTAAACTATAAGAACTTCCATTAACAAATAATAGAAACAAAAGCAATTCTATTACCCTCATAAACAAAACTTACCCACTTCACCTCCGATAAAATAAAGCACACAAGGACAATTATTCTTGACAGACAACACATAACATGTATAAAATAGAAGAAACACGAAACAAACGTGATAAACGATAAATTATACATATTTTTATTTCATGCTTAGCCTATATTTTGGATGAATTATCACTAAATTTGTAAGAATTGGTGCTCTTAATCCTTCTATTTCATGTCTTATACTCAAGAGAGCATAGGGGAGAGAAAAGAAAGAGAAACAGGCCAAAAACAAACAAAATGGGAAAAAATGAGACAACGACATGGCCCAGGGATTAACCACAAGGCCGTGCCACATAAAGTCTAACACGGCCCAACCCCGACAAGCACAGCCAGACCACACGGCCGTGCCACCATCAACAGGCCCGCACACGGCCTCTTATCGATCCACACGGGCGTGTCCCTATCATGAGGAAGTTCAATTCTACTCGAAAAAGGATACTTAGGGGCTAAGAAAGCCATTCTAAACTCTATATAAAGACCTTAGGAGGCAACTTCAAGGGTGTGCTTATTTCCCGCTAAGGGAGTACTCTTTTCTCCCAAAAGGAGCGCCATATTTCTGCCAAATAGGGAGTGAAAGCAAGGAATTACTCCAAGGGAAGCCGATTGATTCATCCCAGAAGCCAGAATTCTACATCAAGACAGAGGATCTCCCTAAATTCCTTCAAGGGTTTTTGGGTTCTTTATGTTTTGTTATCTTAATTCTTCTGAGATGTTTTCTTTATTAATTATGAATTAAACTCCTCAAATACTTGAGGGGGATGAAACCTAAGATAGATCTTGTTATTATTTATTCTTGAATTATATGATGAATACTTGAATTGTTCTTAATTATGTGTTCTTCATTCTTGATTTAATAATCCTAGGTATTACTTCAAGAAACCGATGTGCTTAGGCAGAGGAGCAAAAGTCCCTGTTTTAAGAGTAGATCTACCATAATTAAGCAGAGTTGCATGCAACCCTAGACATAGGGCGACATAAATCTGCTAGATTAGGGTCAAACCTAACAGGGGGATCCATAGATCGAATTAATGTAACCTAGGGGTGTTAATTAATAAAGAAACTTTAGTTAACCACCTAGGATTAGTTGTTCTTATCCTCGACGGAGGTATTAACATAGGTTAGGGATCTCTACGGATCAAGTCAAGTGAAGAAATCGTCTAGTTCAAGAAGTTAATAACAAGAGAAGTCTAGGTGGATTCTTCCTTAAGTATTGCTTATATCAATCAACTTTTCTCGAAAGTCTTCCCTAATTTACTTCTTGTGCACTTTTAGTTAGTTTTAGAATTAGTTTCATACAAACATCTTTTATTTTTAGGTTAGATAATAGAAAGAAAGTAAGTACTAGTACTTTTGGTTCCTTTGGGTACGATAACTCGGTCTTGCCGCTAAACTATACTACTGTTCGATAGGTGCGCTTGCCTTGAAATCATGATATTAGTTAGTTTTTGGTGTGATCAGTGTTTATAAATTTTATTACTTAATATCGCGTATATCAAAATAAAATTAGAATTTTGTAAGAACAGAAAAATGAACGATGAGGAAGAAAAAAATAAAGAATAAAAGATGAAGAATGTAAACTTTATTTTTCTCTTTAAAAATAACTTCCTCTTTTTAAAGTAGAATAAAATGACGTAAAAACAAATAAATATCAAAAACACTCACAGGGTTTTGAACATGAGACCCAAAGATACACAAACACATAGCTAACCACCAGACTACTAGGCTCATTCTGACATTAAATCGCAAAATTGAACCCAAAGGCTCAACCCACCCACTAACCTTAACCACAAGCATCAAAACTTCTAACCCCAAATTCTGGGATGTTACAACTCACCACTATGCTCTCGCTTCGCACTCTGACCTCGAAACAGTACCATATCATACTAAACCTTAAAATTTTTCATACATACCTAGAAGACTTAACCATTGAACCAGATCAATTTCCTTTTCTATTATACACACAAACACAAGGGTATAATCAGAAAGTCAAATCATTCACAAACAATAGCACACAAAGTCAACAATATCACCCAACCATACCTGACTCAATATCACCGAAGACAGTCCCTAATTCGGCGCCCCGTAGATCACATCTGAGACATGCTCCTGACTTTTTCCAACAATCACTCGGATGACGCTTCTTACAATTTAACACCCCTTACTCGTATTCGACACCGGGACAGGGTACGAGGCATTACCTTACTAAAACACATACATTCCCTAGTTAACAAATTTCAATCCAATTTAAAACTTTTAAAACTTTATCTTAAAGTGCCTAACACGAGCCTACGAGGCCCAAAGCACGCTTTATAAACAATTCAAAACTAAATCGAGCACTAAAATAAACACTATTAAATTTTATTGAGAACAGGGCAACACGCCCATGTGGGTTTATTTTTTAACATCAAACCTACAAGGGTTTTCACACGGCCTGGCACGCGCCGTGTTCATGGCCTGTATCCTTCATACGGCCATGGCGTCCGTGTCATCCACCCGTGTAACTCCTAACTTGTACCTTATGAACAATTCTGGTTTACACGACTAAGGCACACGCCCGTGTGCTCAGCCTTTTTCCCTTACATGGCCGTGAAACGCCTGTGTCGATGCCCGTGTGCAAAAACCCTGGCATTCTATTTCTGACGTCATCAATTCTAAAGGGATCATACGGCCAAGACACACGCCCATGTGCTAGGCCATGTCTACACATAGTTAAGACACACGGTCATGACTGAGCATTTAGTTTTGCCAGCTTTAAGTGCATGGGACACACGGCCTGACCACATGCCTATGGGGCAGACCGTGTGTGACACACGGCCTAGACACACGCCTGTGTGTTTACCCGTGTGAACAATATAAGGCTATCTACCAAACCTTTTTGCCACCCTGGAACAAAATCAAATATATTCCAATACATAAAATGGCATAAATACTCAACCAACAACTGTAATTAGACATCCACACATGATCAATGTAACCATATATTAATGCTACTATCCCAAGTGCACTTACTCATCCATACTAATTTGCACATTTTTGAAAAGCAACATCATTTGCATATATATACCAACAACAAGTATTAGCCAATATCCATGGCCTTATACAAAATGGAGTATTCCAAATCAAGCCAACACACTTGGCCCAAATAAAATGATACTTAACAAAAGACTAAGTTCCTATACATGCCATTACTTAAAATGATAAAGCTAACTATATCAAGTGCTTCAATTGATAGTGTGAACGATGTATCCTATGTTCTTTGATCCACGAGCTAAATAGGCAGCACTATAAGAAAATGGAAAAGGAAAAGTAGTAAGCGTAAAGCTTAGTAAGTCGCATGTAAATAAATAACAACAATTTACCATGCATTTACATACTCACAACGTATCACAATTTATACATGATACAAAAATGGCTATAAACACAACTTACTCATTTTCATCCTTTACTAAATCATACAACATAAGTTTGAGGTCAAATCTCATACATTTCCTATAAATGCATGTACCACTCACAACTTGGTTATAACCTCTTTCAATATAACATAAATTGTACATTTCCCTTTGAACCCTTTGGAATACTAAAGGATATTCGACAAGCCTTAAACATAGGGTAAAATACTGATGCCATGTCCCAGACACGGTCTTACACTGGCTCTCCTCTATCCGTACCGATGCCATGTCCCAAACAAAGTCTTACACTAGCTTCCATATCGAGGCCGATGCCATGTCCCAAACATGGACTTACACTAACACTCGTATCAACGCCGATGCCATGTCCCAGACATGGTCTTACACTGGCTCACATATCGGTGTCGATGCCATGTCCTAGACATGGTTTACACTAGAACTCATATCAATGCCGATACCATGTCCCAAACATGGCCTTACACTAGCTCACATATCGGTGTCGATGCCATGTCCCAGACATATCTTACACTGACACTTATTGAGGTCGATGCCATGTCCCAGACATGGTCTTACACTAGCTCTCGAACAACCCTAGTATTATGGCATGAATATCCAATCTATTCCTATGGTTTAAATGAGATTTTACCATATAATTCTCATCATGCAAATTTCATAATTGCAATTTAAACATTTTTTGCTATATCAATTACTCAGTGTATAAACACAATGAAGTTGTATTATTTATACGGAACTTACCTCGATATACAAAATGTGGGTGACTAAACGACTTAGTCCACTAGCTTAGCTTTCCCCCGATCTAAGTCTGAATTTCGTATTTCTTGATCTAAAACAATGAAGTTTCATTTATTCAGTCACCACAACAATCAAAACAATTCATAATTCATATTTTGGCAAAATGACCATTTTTCCCTAGACTTTAACAAAATTACAATTTTACCCCTAGGCTCGTAAATTGATTTTCATCAAATTTCTTCACTAACTAAGCCTAGCCGAATTATTTTTACTATTGAAGCAGCCCTCAATTCTACTTATTTCACACATTTAACACATAATCTATAACTTAAACAAAATAGTCCCTACCTAGGGTTCTCATTAAAATCCTTTCACAAAAGTTGTTAATTTAACAACCAATATTCATTTTCTTCCATAAAAATCCAGCAAAAAATATAAACACTCTCATTGCAAAACCCTAGACTCTCAACCATTTTGCATAATAATCCCCTCATTAGCTAGATTAAGCTACAAGGGTTCCAAAAATGTAAAAATCATCAAGAAAGACCATCAATTTGACTTACTTGCAAGGGTTGTAAGTTGCTAAAATTTTTAAACTTCCATAGGGGGTTTTCCTTTCAAAAATTTGGTGAAGACAAGATAGAGAAGAAAGATGGCCATTTATTTTATTTTTTTATCAATTAAGTCACCAAATCACCTAATCTTTGACTTTCTCTATTTCTTGTCTCTCCATGGCCGACCACCCTCCTTAAAATAGACTTATTTGCCTATTAAAGACCTCTACATTATGTTTCATAGCTAAATAACACCATTTGCTAGTAAATCATAACTTTTGCCCTTTATGCGATTTAGTCCTTTTTTGTAATTAAGCTCACAATCGCTAAAATTAATTCACCAAAATTTTCATGCATTCACGAAATCATACTATAACACATAAAATATTATAAAAATAATTTCTATGACCTCATATTTGTGGTTTCAAAACCACTATTATGATTAGACCAAAAATTGCATTGTTACATACAATGCCCACAAACTGACACACTTGCGCCACTACTGAAACCTCCCATATTACTCTTACTGACATTCTGCTGAGACCTGGCACGCTTCTACTTAGAGAGGGCCCTAATAAGTGAATTAAGAAAATACAATGCTACTGAATTCTTGTCTGAAAGGAGTCGATCCGTCCACAACAGAGAATTAGATGGAATCAACTAAAAGAGTTCTGCAACAATTGGAATGTCCCCCCCGAGAATGTCTTATTTGTGCTGTTTCTATACTACAAGGTGAAGCTTATTTGTGGTGGGAATCTGTAATAATGCATCTGCCTACAGAACAGGTAACATAGGATTTATTTCAAAAAGAATTCCAGAAGAAATATGTCGGGGAATTATATATTGAAAATAAAAAGCAAGAATTCTTGATGTTGAAATAACATGATCTATTAGTGGTAGATTATGAACGAGAACTTTCTAGACTCAGTCGATATGCTTCAGAGTTTATACCAACAGAGGCAGATAGTTGTAAGCAATTTCTACGAGGTTTAAGAGATGAAATCAAAGTACAGTTGGTATCCCATCGAATCAAAGAATTTATAGACTTGGTTGAAAGGGCAAAAATAGTAGAGCAAGTTCTAGGATTGGAAAAAGTCAGAAATAGCTAGATCGACCAAAAAACGAGCTAGAACCACTAGTTCTAATCTTCAGCCAAAAAGATCTAGAGAATCTTGAGATGGTTAGAGGCTGAGTTTTAGATCGGACTGATAAACCGTAAATTATACATAATGTTAGCTCATGCTTAGCCTATTTTTGGATGAATTATTCCTTGATTTGTGGAATTTGATGCTCCTAAAACATTAATTTCATGTTTTATACCTGGTGAGCATAGGAAAGAGAAAAGAGCAAGGAACGGGCCAAAAAGGGGCAAATTAGGCCCTTTTCAATAATCAATACAGGCTGAAGTTCACCAGACGGGCAACCCATACGGTCGTGCCACATTAACAGGCTTGAGCACGGCTCAACATCAATTCACACGAGCGTGGCACACGGGCGTGTCCCTGTCGTGATGAAGTTTAATTTTACAAGGAAAAAGCTACTTAGGGGCTAAGAAAGGGATTCAAAACTCTATATAAAGACCCTAGGAGACAACTACAAGGGTGTACAGTCCTCCCGCCAAGACGGAGAGCTAAAGGTAGGGAATTACTCGAAGGAAAGCCGATTGATCCATCTCAGAAGCCAGGATCTACATCAAGACAGAGGATCTCCCTTCAATTCTTTTAGGAGTTTTGGTTTTTCTTATGTTTTGCTATTTTTTTTTTTATTCTGAGATGTTTCTCTTTATAAACATGAACTAAAACCCCAAATATCTAAAGGGGATGAAACCTAAGACGAATCTTGTTATTGTTATTTGAACTATATGATAAATATTTGACTTGTTCTTAATTGTGCTTTTAATTCTTGAATTGATATTTATGGGATATTAATTTAAGTCGAATGTGCTTAGGCAGAGGAGCAAAATTCTCTGTTTAAGGGTAGATCCAACACAATTAAGCGGAGTTGATCACAATCCTAGACACAGGACGACGAAAATCTACCGGATTAGAGTCAAATCTAATATAGGGATCCATAGATCGAGTTAATACAAGACTATGGGTTTTAATTAGAAAAAGATTTCAATTAATCAACCTAGGATTAGTTGTTCTTATTCTCGACGGAGATATTAACATAATTTAGGGATCTCTAAGGATTAAGTCGAATAAAGAAATCGTCTAGTTCAGAGTTAGATAACAAGTGAAGTCTAGGTGGATTCTTTCTTAGGTATTGTCTTTATCATTCGATTTTTCCAAAGTAATTTCCCTAATTTACTCTTTGTTTTGCCTTTAGTTTAATTTAGATAGTTTACAACCAAACCCCCTCTTTATTTTTAGGCTAGATAATAGGAAGAAAGTCATTACTAGTACTTTTAGTTCCTTGTATTCGATATTCCGGTCTTGCCACTAGCTATACTACTATTTGATAGGTGCGCCTACCTTTTATCATTATAATAATTAGTTTATAGGTACGATTGATTTTATTACTTCATCATATCACGAGATTACGGACCGATGTGACAGAAGCCAGAGAAAGTAGACTACAGTTTCTACTGGCAGTGTAAAAGGCCCTTCACGATACATTAATATCTTGAACTGTGAACATTGTAGGAAAAAGCATCTAGGTGAATGTTGGAGAATAACCAGACGATGTTTTTTTAATGTAGTTCTATCGATCATTTTATCAGAAACTGCCCAAAAGGTGAAAGTACCACACTTGCAGCATCTCAAATATCAGTGTCTACAGCTAGAGAAAGAGGTTTAGGTAGAGGTGGTTTCGTTTCCATAAGTGGAGGTGCAAAAAAAAGAAGTGATATAGTTACTCAGCAGTCGGAGGCTAAAGCACCGGCCAGAGCATATGTGGCTCGGGCTCGAGAAGAAGGTGATGCACATGACGTCGTGACAGGTATATTTTTACTGTATTCTGAACCTTTTTATGTATTAATTGACCCGGGATCATCACATTCGTAAATTAATTCAAAATTATTTGAGTTGGGTAAATTAAAATTCGAGATGTCTAAAGTATTGATAGAAGTGTCTAGCCTTTTGAGGCAAACAGTGTCTGTAGACCGAGTGTGCTGAAAATGCCCATTGATGATACAAGGTAAGATGTTTTCCGTTGATTTTTTTTATTATGCCCTTCGGTGATTTTGATGTAATCTTGGGTATGGATTGGTTGTCTGAACATGGAGTGGTATTGGATTGCTATAAAAAGAGATTTAGTATTCAGATAGAAAATGAAGACAAGATCGAGGTAAATGGTACTTGTACTAGTAGATCAACAAGTCTCATTTCATCAATAAAGGCCAATAAATTACTTCAACGGGGTTGTACAGCATACTTAGCTTATGTTTTTAATTCTAATTCAATTGGAAGTCAGTGAAGTAAAATCAGAACTGTATGCGAGTTTTCAGATGTATTCCCTGAAGAACTATTAGGTTTACCACTTGACAGAGAAGTTGAAATTGTAATAGAGGTTTATTTGGGTATAGCTCAAATCTCTATACCTCCATACTGTATGTCGCTGATCGTGGTATTTGATGAAGTAATAAAATCTGATCGTACCTGTAAACTAACTAACATCACGA